>CAWUFW010007432.1:0-600000 GCA_963921515.1 Calotriton arnoldi
CAAATAGTGCAGACACTGTTTGGCTGAGACTATACGGTCTAAGAAAGTGTTGCATAACACATCCTGATTAGAGTCCACGATGGAGGGCAATACAATGTTGGTGAGGTGCCTTGTATTATCCTCTCCCCCCCAGGGGACCCGTATTTTCTTGAATGTGACAAGGGCCCTGATATGAATGGAGCTCCGTCCAGATCAAAGGCTCTATGCCCTATTCAGGAACCACCCCCCCTGCAGTTTCTGCATTCGTTAGCCGATTGGACCTTCAAATTGTTTTGTTTAATGTTTGGACCAGCAAAGTTCTACCGCTAGTCCTAGTATTGGGATCTTTGGTTGTGTTGTGTTTTTTGGGAAAATGACTCACTCTAAGTCCTGGAATGTATAATATATGTTGTGTATGCCGGGGTTGCTACAGTACATATGAACGGATACATGTATGGCTGTGTTGGGCAAATATAAAGTGCTAACATGGAATGTTCGGGGGATAGGATCAGTGAACAAGCGACACTGGATCCATGCCC
Organism: Calotriton arnoldi; assembly: GCA_963921515.1. NCBI lineage: Eukaryota > Metazoa > Chordata > Amphibia > Caudata > Salamandridae > Calotriton > Calotriton arnoldi. Next base: position 519 of record CAWUFW010007432.1, read on the forward strand.
AATTAAACACATGGAAAATACATATAGCCTTCCTCCAGGAAACCCACCTCACTGACTCTGAGGTAATCAAACTGCGTAAGAAATGGAGCAGCTAGATATTCACTACATCATACTCGGTTTTCGCGAGAGGAACACTCATATGGGTCAGACATGGGGTACAGTTCATGAACATAGAACAGCGAATAGATGCACAGGGAAGATAAACGGTGCTACATGGGAAGCTTGACGGGATACACATAGTAATAGGAAGTGTATACGCTCCGAATTTTGAACAGGATAAATTCCTTACCAATCTGAACACAGTACTAGCGGACTGGGCTAATATCCCGTGGGTACTGGGTGGGGATTATAATTCCACTCTTGACATACACCTGGATCGCTCCCATCCACCGGTTCGTGGAGCCGTTTCCATTAAACATGCAGAGTTCCTGAGGTCGTGGGCATAGGGGTGGACGATCAAAGATGTGTGGCGTCTCCAAAACCCTACCAGTCGCGAATACTCTTTCTATTCTCCAACACACCAACTACACACTAGACTGGACAGAATATTCTGTTCTTCATTCATCACACCCCAAATATCCCAAACTACATATTTGGGTAAAACCTTATCTGACCACAATCCACTTGAAATCCTAATAGAATGGGGAAAGTACCCTCCCGGTCCTGACCTGGAAATTGTGGCCACAGATGTTGGAAGATGCGGTCTTCCGAGATAAACTGGCCACGACAATCACCAATTACTTTAATGAAAACGCGAATTCGGCCTCTTCTCGCTTAATAGAATGGGACGCATTTAAGACAGTGTTGCGAGGGCCTTCCATAGGAGCGACAGTGGGGCCCCGACAAGAAATTATCAAGAGTCTTACGGTACTCAAAGATTCCCTACAATAGCTGGAGAGGAAGGTGACTACCGATCCCTCCAATCAAACACAACTACAGGAGGCGAGAATTCGGCATGCCGAACTCCTTGAGGATTTATGCCTCATTGACTACCGAGCTTACACCCAACATACACACGCTGAAGCATACAAATAGGGCACCCTACTGGCCCGCCTACTGCGAGATGCACCCCCCCTATATCAATACCAGAAGTGGCACTGCAGGATGGCACCATAGTGTATATACAGACAGAAATTAATACTGCATTCAGTGACTATTATGAGAGGTTATATAGCGCCCCAGGTAGCACACTGCCTGAACAGATAGACATGTTCCTAGACGGATTGACATACCCTAAATTAACGGAAAATGCCCAGGAGGAATTAGAAGCCCAATCACAAGGGCCGAAATCAAGGAGGCCATTAAGGAACTCCCACGCAATAAGACCCCCGGCCTAGACGGCTTGCCGGCGGAATTTTATTCTACCTTTACAGATAGTCTAACGCCGCAACTTGCCTGTCTATATAATGCGGCGCAGGAGGCCTGTAGGAAGGTGGAATCTGACTATATGGTTGCCCCCACTTTTTTATGGTGTTTTGCTGGTTTATGACTTAGTTGGACTGGGATCCTGCTATTCAGGGCCCCAGTCTATCTGCTTTCTCTGTAAAAAGGTTTCCATGTGCCTTAGGCACATCTCTTATTGGAATCTGGAGTGCCCTTATAAGTCCCATATATATGTTATACTATGTACCAAGGGCATAGGTACCTCAGAGGCCTACCAGGGGCTGCAGCATGTATTATGCCACCCCTGGAAGGCCATCCAAACTGACACCACAGGTCTGCTACTGCAGCCTGGGTAAGGTGGTGCATGCACCCCTTACTGTGATATAGTTTACCTATATCACTAAATACATACACACATATAAACCTATAAGTCACTCCTAAGGCAGGCCTTATCAATCCTGAAGGCAGAGTGCCTGGTTCCTATGTGAGAGGGTGCCCCTGCATGAGCAGGGCCCCTCTGCAGCGTTCGGAGACCCTTCTCTGATGCTGTTTGTAGTGCAGCCTGACCATATACTCTTAAGCGCATTATAACCTCGCGTTAAATGCTAACTTTGGAATGGCTGCACCTAAACATGTCGTGTTTGGTGTCAAACATCTTGGAATACTACCCCCCGCCAATTCTGGTGGCGGGGGTAGCATTCCACCCTTCTAGAGGGAGAGACATGTTAACCCTGGCCTGGCCGGTAACTTCTTTCTAAAGCCCTGGCATCACAAAATGGATGCTGCTGCCACAGACACGAGTCTGGCCTCCTGCTGCTGGACGAAAATCCGGCAGGGGAGGCCTGGACAATAGGTTTCCTGTCCCAGGGAGGTGTGACCACCTCCCCAGACAGGATAATGTGTATTGGGGCTGGGCGGGAGCACTTCGGGTGCTTTGAAGTCCTGCACTGGGGGCACACTTGGTGTCCCTGTGCATACCCCAGTTCAAACCGGATAAGGGGCTTGCAGCCCCTGCTTTGGCGCGAACTGGACAAAGGGAAAGGGGTGTAGCCACCCCTCTGCCCTGACCCACCCATAGGTGGGGCCACAGAGTAGTCCAACCCCTAAACTTAGTATAAGTATAGGAACCCAGTCCTTAGGACTTTAGATTATCCCTGGACGAAACTCTGAAACTGAATCCTGGACCTTCGATGCTCTACTCACGATTAGAGGACAGAAGAATCTCCCTTGGGGTCAAGGAGTGACTCCCCTGCTTGGCAGGCACCAAAGAAGCATCTGTCCAGTTCGCATTTCTGAAGCTCCTGCCGGACGCCGAAGTCATCGCATCACCAGACGTAGATTCTCAGACTTCTCCGAGGCTACCCTGAGTCCCCAGCAAAGCTGAGGCCCGTGGCTATCGTGGGTGACTTGAGACCGTGACCCCTGGACACCAAGCACATTTGCAAGTGCATCCTCTTCTGGGTCTTCCCCGAAGTTGTGCTTTGGGCTCCGAGTAGCCCTAGCCTCCAGCACCAACTGCACCGAAGATCACTGGCCTCCACTTCACGAGTGTCCTGTGAGCCAGATCCACATGCGACGTCTCAAGGCTCCTTCGTGGTCGCTAGCCCGTTGGCTAGTAGCCCTTAACGAAGGCCAATCTTTTTCTTCCTTGGCATCCTGATTGCTCCAGGCCTGCCCTCACTTACCCTCACTGGGTGAGTTCCCCAGACCTTGCTGGTTTGCACCATCGATGATCTTCCTCTGCATCGAGACTTGCCGTTGCCAAGGCTTGTTGGGTCCAATCCGGTCGCCGACACCTCAGCACTCGACAGACATTGTGTACCAGCCCGAATCCTGCTCCTGGTCACCGACAACGCCTCCTGGACCTCGTGGCTGAAGAGTCAAGATGACCGTCAACGCACCTGAAGCACTCGACATCGGTGGGCATCTGTCCATCGCCTTCCTGGTCACTGGCTAGTGACCCAGACTCTGTCCCCTCTGCTTTCAGGTTCTTCAGAACTCTGATCCACTCTTGGATCCACCCGGACACTTTCCACTTGGTCGCCAGCAGCACTTTGCAGCAGATCACCATTCAAATCGACGACGAAACCCGACCCCGAAAGGCACCTATGCACCCGGCTTCCCTGGGTGAGGTAACACGAGTACTCCGGTGCTCCCGTGGGTAGAGACTCTTCAAAGTCCTAGATCTCAAAGGGTTTGCTCCAAGTCCTCCTTTAAGTGTCCCTTTTCTCTAATTTCCCGATCACGACTTTCTCCATAGAAGTCAACGGCGTATCGCGGTTGTGTATTTACACTGCACGCGTCCCCCGTGGGTCCCCTGTGTCACTACCTTGGGTGGTTCCTTGTGGTCCAAGCACTTCTAGAGGCTCTAGGCCTAGTGTCTAGTTCAGTCGTGGTTCTTATACCACTTTATTGGTATATGGTTTGGTACGCCCCTAGGGCCCAAACGTGTATTTGTGCTATTACTGTGTTTAAATAACTTCTAACTTATGTACTTCGAACTCTAGCCTCATAAAGAGACTAGAGGGGTGTGTTTAGCAATAAATACATATATTTTGAATATATACCTGGTGTGGTGCTCTTTCATTTGGTCACTCAAGAGATTATAGACTGGTAAAACAAGCTGCTTTACATTCCTTCAAGACTTAGCCTGAAGGCTGCTCTCCATAGCTACCACTAGGATAGCTTTCAATAAGGTTGTCTTTAACCTATCTCCAATAAGGGGTTGTTTGGACTGGTGCAAGGTGCCCACTATAATTAGTGGACAGCTTATACCAGGCCAACTTCTCACATTGGTGTGCAGCGTGTGGGATTCCAGCTTGCTATTGTTTTACCAGATAATCTCAATTGAATTGATCAACTGAAAACCACTAAAGGTACCTAAGGTACATATAATTTAAGCTTAGAATACAGTAAGTTCTACTGAACTTAGAGTTGTGTGTTAAGGGATAGCACAACCCTTTCTACAACTCAAGAGAGTTTAGTAGGCCACACTAGAGTAGGTAGTGCATACACCACACCACACTAGTAATGTCTTTAAGGGTAGGATCTAAAGAATCCTTGCAGGAAGCCACTGAGCTTCCACCCTCCAAGTATGATACACTCCCATTCTTGGAATTGAGAGCATTATGTAACTTGAGAAAAATAAGGACAGGCCAAAGTCCCACCACCCAACACCTTAAAGAGTTGTTGGTGGCTTATGACCTTAGTAAGCCCTTGGGGACTGAAGGGGTAGGAGCTGAGGGTGGGGAAGAAGATGAGGATGGGACCAGGGGTAGAAATACCCCCAGCCCCCCCTCTGAAACTGGCCAGGAGGGTGAATATGACCCTGACCTGGATAACCCAATCCCTCCTGAGGAAGATGAAGAGGATGATCAGGATGATGCCCTCTTTGTCCCCCAGGAAGGATTATGAGTGTGCCCAGGAAGTCTAGATCTCCTTCTCAGGAGTCTAACCACTCTGGCACCTCAGTAGGGAGCTCTGTCTCATCTCATAGGAGGGAATCCTCTCATGAGAGAAGAAAGAGGCTGATTCAATATGAGGAAGCTCAGCTTGAACTCAGAAGGAAGCAAGTAGCCTTAGACAGGGAGTCCCTAGATCTCTTTAGAGAGAAAAGAAAGTTGGGACTAGAGTCCCATGGTGGCAGCAATATCCCTAGAGATAGGGAAAGGTCTTATGACCATAGAAACCTAAACAAGATTGTCCCTCCCTACCAGAGTGGGGATGACATCCACAAATGGATAACTGCACTGGAGAGGGCCTGTAAAGTTCAGAAGGTCCCCCAGAGGCAGTGGGCAGCAATCTTGTGGCTCTCCTTTGCAGACAAAGGTAGAGACAAGCTCCTCACTGTAAAAGAAGAGGAGGCTGACAATTACACAGTCTTGAAGAGTGCTCTGATAGATGGGTTTGGCCTAACCACTGAACAGTATAGGTTGAAGTTCAGAGACACCCAAAAAGCTCAGACTCAAGACTGGGTTGATTTTGTAGATTGTGCTACAAAGGCTCTGGAAGGTTGGATACATGGCAACAAAGTGCATGACTTTTTAGGATTGTACAATTTGATTATGAGGGAGCAGATCCTTAATAATTGTCAAAACCAGCTTTTGCACCAGTATCTGGTGGACTCTGATCTGACCTCTCCCCAAGAATTGGGAAAGAAGGCAGACAAATGGGTCAGAACCAGAGTAAAGACTAGAAATCAGGGTGGTGACCAGAAGAAAGATTCTACTAAGTCCCAAGAGAAAGGTGGGGATAAATCTAAGGATAAGTCCACTACAGGGCCCCAAAATTCCTCTTCTGGGGGTGGGTCCCAAACTCCTTCCTCTCCTGAAAAGAAACCATATTGCCATGTCTGTAAAAAGCCTGGGCACTGGAAATCTGATCCCAGTTGCCCCAGGATTGGCAATAAAGAAAATGTTCCCCCAGCAACTACTACCCCCCTCCTGGTACTACCGGTAGTAATCCTCCAGTTGGGAGTAGTGCACCCCAAAAGTTAGGTGCTTTTGCAACAGGAACAGAGGTGGGTCCTGGTTCAGACAGGGACCCCTCAACAGACTCCTCTGACTCTGATGGTGGCGTAGGATTTGCCACCTTTACCATGGGTCCCACAGCAATGGGCAGGTACAGACTGGAGCCAATGATTAATGGTCAGAAAGCTGTGGCATTTAGGGACACAGGGGCTAGTGTCACCATGGTGGCAGGGAAACTAGTCCCCCCTCACCAGCTTTTACCTGAGTTTAAATACCAGGTGACCAGCATTGATGGTGTCAGAACAGATCACCCCATGGCCATGGTCAATCTCAGCTGGGAGGGGGTCACAGACCCAAAGAGAGTGGCAGTGTCCCCCACCTTACCTGTAGATTGCCTGATGGGCAATGATCTGGAGATTTCAGCCTGGGCTGAAGTTGAACACCAAACCCACCTTAGGATGTTGGGCGTCCCTGTAAAGGTTAGTGGGGCTGTGATGGCCACAGCCCCAGCCCAAGAATTGGGAGAGATGGAGCCTGAAAGAATGGCCCACTCTCCCCCAAAAGAGAGCACAAGGGTTGAAGAAAAGTCTTCTTCCCTCCAGACAGTAGGTAAGGGTCAGCCTCCTCAGGGAACTGACCCTACCCCTAGTGAAGGAACTGCCCCAGGGGTAGTCAGGCCTGGCCTGGCCACACCCCTGATGGCAGAGGACCCTTCCAAGGTGGTACCCAGTCTGGAGCAGGTAACCTGCCCCTCTCTACCCTGCCTCAGTCAGCCCAGGGCTGCAGAGGTCAGGGAGGTCAGTGGACCCCCAGGGTCCCCTGTCCAGAGGAACCCCCCATCAGCAGATTAGGGGCACCCAGTCTAGTAGCCCTAGCCAGGTGAAAACTCATCTACACACTGAGGGATCCCCCATGCCTTTATGTAGGGACCTCCCCCAGAAGGACTCTGGTAGGCAAGGGCAAACCTGGGACCTGAAGGTTCCAAACCTGCCATGTCCCTCCAGTAATCCATCCAAAGGGACCCAACCCCCAGCTGTAGGCAGCCAAAGGTTGACCCTTAGAGCAAAGTGCAACTCAGTCATGGAAAGACAGGCATGCATGGTGACCAGTGATCTGAGGAAGCTGAGGCCAACATTCCTAGGGCCTCACTTCCCTACTCAGACACCTCACCAGCCTTGTACTTTACCTAAGCACACCACAGGTAGTGATTCCCCATGGTGGAGACCCTCTCATACCCTTAGGGTGAGGGATTGCTTAGTGGACCATAAGACAGGGGGCAACCATGCTAGTGCAGGTGCTTCCTTATATGACCACTTAGTCAATGAAGGCTCAACTGGTCAAGGTTAGCCTTATCTCCTTTCGTTTGGGGGGGTATGTAGGAAGGTGGAATCTGACTATATGGTTGCCCCCACTTTTTTATGGTGTTTTGCTGGTTTATGACTTAGTTGGACTGGGATCCTGCTATTCAGGGCCCCAGTCTATCTGCTTTCTCTGTAAAAGGTTTCCATGTGCCTTAGGCACATCTCTGATTGGAATCTGGAGTGCCCTTATAAGTCCCTAGTATATGGTATACTATGTACCAAGGGCATAGGTACCTCAGAGGCCTACCAGGGGCTGCAGCATGTATTATGCCACCCCTGGAAGGCCATCCAAACTGACACCACAGGTCTGCTACTGCAGCCTGGGTAAGGTGGTGCATGCACCCCTTACTGTGATATAGGTTACCTATATCACTAAATACATACACACATATAAACCTATAAGTCACTCCTAAGGCAGGCCTTATCAATCCTGAAGGCAGAGTGCATGGTTCCTATGTGAGAGGGTGCCCCTGCATGAGCAGGGCCCCTCTGCAGCGTTTGGAGACCCTTCTCTGATGCTGTTTGTAGTGCAGCCTGACCATATACTCTTAAGCGCATTATAACCTCGCGTTAAATGCTAACTTTGGAATGGCTGCACCTAAACATGTCGTGTCTGGTGTCAAACATCTTGGAATACTACCCCCCGCCAATTCTGGCGGCGGGGGTAGCATTCCACCCTTCTAGAGGGAGAGACATGTTAACCCTGGCCTGGCCGGTAACTTCTTTCTAAAGCCCTGGCATCACAAAATGGATGCTGCTGCCACAGACACGAGTCTGGCCTCCTGCTGCTGGACGAAACTCCGGCAGGGGAGGCCTGGACAATAGGTTTCCTGTCCCAGGGAGGTGTGACCACCTCCCCAGACAGGATAATGTGTATTGGGGCTGGGCGGGAGCACTTTCGGGTGCTTTGAAGTCCTGCACTGGGGGCACACTTGGTGTCCCTGTGCATACCCCAGTTCAAACTGGATCAGGGGCTTGCAGCCCCTGCTTTGGCGCGAACTGGACAAAGGGAAAGGGGTGTAGTCACCCCTCTGCCCTGACCCACCCATAGGTGGGGCCACAGAGTAGTCCAACCCCTAAACTTAGTATAAGTATAGGAACCCAGTCCTTAGGACTTTAGATTATCCCTGGACGAAACTCTGAAACTGAATCCTGGACCTTCGACGCTCTACTCACGATTAGAGGACAGAAGAATCTCCCTTGGGGTCAAGGAGTGACTCCCCTGCTTGGCAGGCACCAAAGAAGCATCTGTCCGGTTCGCATTTCTGAAGCTCCCGCCGGACGCCGAAGTCATCGCATCACCAGAGGTGGATTCTCAGACTTCCCCGAGGCTACCCTGAGTCCCCAGAAAAGCTGAGGCCCGTGGCTATCGTGGGTGACTTGAAACCGTGACCCCTAGACACCGAGTACATTTGCAAGTGCATCCTCTTCTGGGTATCCCCTGAAGTCGTGCTTTGGGCTCCGAGTAGCCCTAGCCTCCAGCACCAACTGCACCGAAGATCACTGGCCTCCACTCCACGAGTGTCCTGTGAGCCAGATCCACGTGCGACGTCTTGAGGCTCCTTCGCGGTCGCTAGCCCATTGGATAGTAGCCTTTAACGAAAGCCAATCTTTTTCTTACTTGGCATCCTGGTTGCTCCAGGCCTGCCCTCACTTACACTTGCTGGGTGAGTTCCCCAGACCTTGCTGGTCTGCACCATCGACAATCTTCCTCTGCATCGAGACTTGCCGTTGCCAAGGCTTGATGGGTCCAATCCGGTCGCCGACACCTCAGTACTCGACAGACATCGTGTTCCAGCCCGAATCCTGCTCCTGGTCGCCGACAACGCCTCCTGGACCTCGTGGCTGAAGACTCAAGACAACCGTCAATGCACCTGAAGCACTCGACATCGGTGGGCATCTGTCCATCACCTTCCTGGTCACTGGCTAGTGACCCAGACTCTGTCCCCTCTGCTTTCAGGTTCTTCAGAACTCCGATCCACTCTTGGATCCACCCGGACACTTTCCACTTGGTCGCCAGCAGCACTTTGCAGCAGATCGCCATTCAAATCGACGACGAAACCCGACCCCGAAAGGCACCTATGCACCCGGCTTCCCTGGGTGAGGTAACACGAGTACTCCGGTGCTCCCGTGGGTAGAGACTCTTCAAAGTCCTAGATCTCAAAGGGTTTGCTCCAAGTCCTCCTTTAAGTGTCCCTTTTCTCTAATTTCCCGATCACGACTTTCTCCATAGAAGTCAACGGCGTATCGCGGTTGTGTATTTACACTGCACGCGTCCCCCGTGGGTCCCCTGTGTCACTACCTGGGGTGGTTCCTTGTGGTCCAAGCACTTCTAGAGGCTCTAGGCCTAGTGTCTAGTTCAGTCGTGGTTCTTATACCACTTTATTGGTATATGGTTTGGTACGCCCCTAGGGCCCAAACGTGTATTTGTGCTATTACTGTGTTTAAATAACTTCTAACTTATGTACTTCGAACTCTAGCCTCATAAAGAGACTAGAGGGGTGTGTTTAGCAATAAATACATATATTTTGAATATATACCTGGTGTGGTGCTCTTTCATTTGGTCACTCGAGAGATTATAGACTGGTAAAACAAGCTGCTTTACATTCCTTCAAGACTTAGCCTGAAGGCTGCTCTCCATAGCTACCACTAGGATAGCTTTCAATAAGGTTGTCTTTAACCTATCTCCAATAAGGGGTTGTTTGGACTGGTGCAAGGTGCCCACTATAATTAGTGGACAGCATATACCAGGCCAACTTCTCACAAGGCCCAGTCCCTCCCACTAACTACCATGCATGCTCTAGTCATATCCCTTCCCAAGCCGAACAGAGACCCGCAAGACATGTCAGGATATCGCCCTCTCTCTCTATTATCTACTGAATATAAGATACTTAGTAAGATTCTGGCCCGCCGGCCTCTCCCTTACCTTCCCAAACTCATTCATGCAGATCAATGCGGATTTATTCCAGGTCGCAATACCTTCCTGAATATAAGGCGCCTACACTATGTTATGGAAGCCGCCGCCAAGCTCTCCTGTATAACTGGCTGTATCTCTCTTGACCTCCAGCAGGCATTCGATAGACTAAATAGGGAATATTTGTTTGCAATTATGGAAAGATTCCGCATTCCTCCTGGTTATATGCAATGGGTCAAAATGCTATACACCGCACCCACTGCCTGGGTCCATACTGGATCCCACATTTTTCGCCCCTACCCGGTGGCGAGGGGAACTAGTCAGGGCTGTCCTCTTTCACCGATATTGTTTGTATTAGCATTAGAACCGCTACTTATTAGACTCCGTAAGGAGGCTGTAAACAAGGGGATTCTACTAGGACAGACAACACATATAGTGTCAGCATACGCTGACGACCTTATACTGTATATTAAAGACCTAACTGCAGATCTAGAACCTATCCCTATTATATTCCAGCAATTCCAATGCGTCTCGGGCCTGGCGATTAATGCTAGAAAATCGCATGCATTCTTTATGCAATATAGGGAAGATTCAGAACCCGTCCATTTTGGCCAAACTGCTTTGTTGGTGGCATCCCAAACCTTCAAATATTTAGGTATTCAAATATACAGAACACCACAGGACCTCCTAGAAGGGAACCTCATGAAAGCAATTAGATCACAACGTGCCCAGATATCATTCTGGACATCACTACCTCTCTCGGTCATGGGGACAATAGCTATCTCCAAGATTACTATATTACTTTACTAACATACCGATTCTGATACCGGCCAGTGTCTTTCGAACGTTGGACACTATCCTTATGGAGCTGATATGGGGTAAAGGACGCCGGAGGGTGAGCCTAGTAAAATTACAACTGAGGCCAGAAGAAGGAGGATTGGGAGCCCCCGACTTCCGAGCGTACTGCATGGCTAGCCAACTGCAATGGCTGTCGTACTGGCTGGCAGGACGCAATTTAAACGAAATCGGATATACAACACAAAAATTAGACCTAGGTATCCTACACACACTGCTTTTGCCCGACTCCAAAATACCACCTGAAACTCCCTCGCTGCTCAAAACAGCCATCTTATATTGGAAACGGACATTGAAATAAACCAAACGAACTATCCCATACTCGCCTAATGTTCCATTACTTGGTATACCTACTACAGTGGGGCTAATTACGAAACGGAGGATCGTACAATGGGCACAATAGGGGGTGACAACGGTAGGAGCCTTGTTCATTGATGGTAAACTAGCCGACCACTACAACTTCATCCATAATCAGGGAGTTCCCCGCACACTATTTATGCTACACGCTACCATCACCCACTATGTAAAGAAACACTGGTCCCCAAACGGGAATGAACCCCCCAAGCATGGACTGGTGCAAGCCATTTATCTGATGGGTGAGAGACGACACTTAACCCGCTGGCTATACAGTGGCGTTCAACTACATGCTGGGACCTCCCTGGAGCCCTTACGGGAAAAATGGGTGAGAGACCTCAGTAAAGAACTAACTGATAAAGAATGGGCGTATGCACTAGAGTTCCCCAAAAAGGTGTCCTGTAACGCCAAATTTAAGTATATCCAATACATGATTCTAAATAGGGCATACCTTACCCCATACCGCCTCAACTGCATATACCCAGATGCACAAGTCAGCTGTCCTAGATGTAACGGTGGACGCTGATATTCTACACATGTTATGGAACTGCCCACGGTTGAGTGGGATTCTGGTCAATGGTGGGGGAGGTAATTCAGGATACAACAGGCACCTCCGTCTGGGACACGGCAGACAGCTGTCTGCTGGGTCTACATCCTCGTCCGAAAAAAACAGAGAACACAGTATAAATTTGCGGATATGGCCATCCTCATAGCGAAATGATCCATTACAATGAGGTGGAAGTCGGCTTTTGCCCCCCCATTACATACCTGGCTCACAGAGATGGTCCGGTGGGGTGGGGCAGAAAGCGCTATCAATAGAAGAGAGGAATTACGTGGGGTGCGCAAAACGCCCATTTCCATAGACTGGGACCTGATGCTGGAAACACTGAAGGCGAAAGATCTGGCGGATCCTTCTGGGCCCTAGCGAGGGTTATCCCATCTTCCACACGTCACTGAGTCGGTGCAGTGTAATGCAGTCCCCCTATACGACACTCCCCATTGGGAAACTGAGCACTGCAAATTTCAGTTAAGATGAGACAACCCAAGGGTATATACACAACGGAACCCTATGAGGGTGAGTACAGGAACGAGCCAGTTGGGGGAGGGGGTGGGACAACAGGGAGTTGGGGAAGTTTATTATGTTCCAGGTCAGACTATCTTAATACAGAGTCATCAAGAAGATGTAAAGACACAGAATTGTATATATATAAACTGTTTGCCTCTAGTAAGTATAATGGGAATATTATATGCCACTGAACATATTGTAGGACCGATTGTGTATTGTGTAGCTGACTTCTGTAATCTACAATAATAACTTGGGTGATTATAATGATTTCATTAATAAAACCAATAAAACTATGTTTTAAAAAAAAAAAAGAAGCACACAGGTGACTAAGGCTTCTGAGCAGTCTAGTTTCAGTAAGAAAGATGTCACTCAACATACTGTTAGTAACAGATTTATTGGTATCACACACCAAAATTACTTCTTGCACTACCTGGTGTTTACTTCACAAGTTACCAATGACTGTACACAACTATAGGCCCTGCCTTGATAAAGTCAATCCTGTACGAAACACTTGTGGGTTGCCCTTGGAGATATGTAATATGTTATTGTGAGATATTTGCATTGCCCATTTTTTATAATAAAATATTTTGATACTTAACAAATAATGACCAGGAAGTAAAATTGTCTATTTTTGTTTGAAAATAAAGGTTAACTCATTTTGATGATATTAATAAATCTGCATTGACTTCAACATATAGGAGTCTCCCATTCTTTCAAAGAAACACCAAAATGTCCCAGCAGTCTCTAAAGCAGCTGGCTGCTGAGGGTTTAGTACCGCCCACACATACTCTTTGATAAATACAAATTAGGGCTCAGTTGGTGTATGTGCGTATCCAGTTTTCACTGATGCTGTTTTGTCTTTGGTAATAGTGGCGATGTACTGTTGATCCAGCGGCGTACTAACAGCAGGTACTCCACTACCATATACTCACCTGGGCCCATATACCTTTACTTTCACTAAACACCAAGTAGACCGCTGGAGTTTTTAGTTTATAAATTCCATCTATCAGGATTATTTATTTCACATTAAACTAAACCTTTTACTGATCAAAAAGTTCTTTCCTCTGGTCAATGGACCATTAGGTGAACTAGTTGATGGCGATAATTAACATAACTTATTAAACATTTTCTATTTAAATGAAATAATCACAAACTCGGGAAGTTTTAAAATCTTTATCTAAATAAATTGAGTGTGAACCATCTCAAAGTTTCAATGCAAACACCCTCATTCGCAAGAGTGTCAATTTCAATCAAACCTCATTAAAAACAATTAGCAATTCAGATCCACACAATAACTATGCTCAGAAAGAAGAGGACAGAGAGAGAAGAAAATCTATCAATGCGATGAATTCATAGTTACCCAGAATGGTGTGAAGACCAAACCCTCTGGCCAAAGGGCTGGTAAGGGTCCCCAGGATAGATCAGGAGACAAAGACTTCAGGACAGGAATCAGGACAGGATACTTCACCTCTCTAAATACCGACGACTGCGTCGCACCCCTCTCTGACACTCTCTTCCTCCTCGTGGTTCTCCCGCGATCTTCTTTCTAACCCAATTAAATTAAATAGATGGTTCTGCATTCGAATTCTTCATCAGCGTCTCACAGCATCAGCACCACCCCAGCACCGACAACATCCCGAGCTCTGCGTCTGTGCTCCCGTTAAGCTTTTGTGTCAGCTTCCCCTAACTAACTAAAACTACCTCAATTATACCTTTCCATAGCCATGTACCACCCATTAATGTTTCAATTTGACAAAATACTAACTCTGATTGGACAGGCGAGGGGGATGATCATCACACCATGCTTACATTTCACTTATTTCATTAAACCATTGTTGTCAAATCCCTCCCCTCAAACTTTATTAAATCATTTACTTTCCCATACATCTCCAATCTTTAATAATACAAATGTGGCAAGGTTATGAACAAAGCTCCTTCATATGAACTCTTCACCCTCATGTTCCCAGGGCACATCTTCACTGGCCTTGGATGCGTGACAAGTCCTTACTCATCTGCCCGCACTCTCTCTCGGGTGAGCATGCGTGGGGTTACGTCAGTCAGCTCAATTCAGACAAGCTTTGGAGGCCCAAATGTGCACTAATAATAAAATCAAAAGAAGAAATGTTATTTCTCAAAATAAAATGATTTCACTGTATACCACCAACCTCTACTCTAACCCACTCCATTTATTATTACTCTTTCTGCGTTTGCGTTAGTATAAAACTTATTTTCTATTTTCAGCCAAGCAAGTGCCATGCCTGTGAGGTTTCAAGCGGCCATTTTTAATACTTTTGCGCAGGCGCAAGATTTTCCCTCCAAGCATTAGTACGTCATACTACGTAGATGCAGTAGATGCATGCGCAGTAAAGATCCCTTGTTAAAATGCGTTTTAGTCCTTCGTTCATGTTATTGCAGTTAGTAAACACATAAACAAGCTTCATTTTCTTCCGCGTGTCAAGGAAATGCGTGTTATTAATCATAAACACGTTGTTAGTAATTCGTTAGTGAGTTAAAACGAAAGGATTGTCTCCGAGCAAGTCTCATTTACGAGTCCTTGCTCCATCACTGTTAGTGTTCATTTCTCAGTTTCTCTATGTCTAATGAGGCCGCTTTCTCAAACACTCCAGTTTCCAGACCCGCTATTCCAAAGGAGGATATAAGTTACTTGGAAAGTGAAGAGTTTTTCAATTTTCTTAGTTATCGTAAACAAAGTTTCCAAAAATCACCCTAATCACATTTTACAAATAAAGTGACTAGCTCCACGCCAACCAGGAACAATTCAAATATTTTTGTTTGGACAAATCACATTGTGTTAAACGTTTGGTGGCAATGTTTTGTATTATAAAAGGAAAGTTCATGATTGGAGCCTTCATTTTCTTTCGCGTGTCAAGGAAATGCGTGTTATTAATCACAAACACGTTGTTAGTAATTCGTTAGTGAGTTAAAACAAAAGGATTGTCTCCGAGCAAGTCTCATTTACGAGTCCTTACTCCATCAATCCCCTCTCTGATGGCATCTTAAGCCGTCACAAATTTTCCCATCCCATCCCAGATACCAACTTTAGCACTTCTCAGTTTTCTCTATTTCTCCTCTCAATTTTTCATCAATCAACTCGTTTCCTTCTAAGTCCCTCATTTTCTTGTATGATCTGCCTTTCATTTCTTCCAGCTGTATTTCATCATATTTTCTTTTTCGTTTCTGTCCCTTTCCTTTTCTTTCAAAATGTATTTTCTCTTTTCTCCCTTTTCTACAACACTTATATGTAATCATTATTATCATCACTACTGTACTATCATAACTAAAGGTATTATTATTTGACCTAAAAACCTTTCCCAAAACCGACAAACCATTTCCCTATTGATGTTATACTTTTTGTTATTCTTCCCCACACACCATCAGCCTCCAGTTGGGTCAAATCTTTATGCATTCTTGTAATGTTTTCAATATATCATTTAATTTCTCTGCTCTTGTCCGGAATATAAGTGCAGCAATGTTGAATTTTCAACATACCACAGACTCCACCTTCTTTTGCTAACAATATATCAAGAGCAAGACGGTTCTGTAAAACCATAGACCTGATTGCAACCATTTCTGTGTTAATCATTAAGAATCCTCCTGCAGTATCTGTAGAAAGACGATCAAATTTTCCGTGAATTAAGAATGACTCCAACTGAGGGTATCAATGCACTAAAAATGTCTCCTACAATTTCAGAAAAACTAGCTCTTCTTCTACGCGTTAGTCCATTAGAATTCCCATTGGTTCCACTGATTCTGTCTACATGATAGATTTTTGGAAAAACTATTCCAAAGTAGCAGCTCCCGTACCATCTTGCAGGTAACCTATAATAGGCGTTGTTCCCACAAACATAATACACTCCTGGAAATACAGGATCAGTTCCCCCTTTTAGTCCCCACCCTCCTAAAATTAGGAAGTTGTGTTCACATTCACTGGAACCAATGTAATTATTGTTATAATCTGTTTTTAGTCTATGGAGGCAGAATTTTCCCCTTTTCACGAAATCCAGGGACATTGCAGCATGAGCCTTGCCATTTGCATAGATTCCCTCTTTCTCAGCCCATGGAGGTACATGGGTTTTCTGTTCAGTTGCTTTCTTTATTAAATCCTGTCTCCTTTCTTCTACTAAATCCAAAAATTATTTTTCTTCTTTTCTTAATGTACATGTTAGATTATCTTTATGTGCCTGAACTATATCTATTGAACTCATTGTTAAGAAAAATTCACCCATAAACTGTGCATGTTTACTACTGGCTACTGGATTCATATACTTTCTAATAGGTAATTCTGAAAATACTACATCTATATCTGAATAAAAATATTGAAGTCTCCCTGTAGCATAAAATAAACTTGATAAAATACTACATGACACACCATACGTCAAAGGTATATGGTGATACGTCACCCCGTCCGATACTGATTAGGGTAACTTCATACACACATAACAGTTACTAATTTCCATAGTATTCACATACTGAAATAACAATCTAATAAACACATTTGAAGACGTATTATAATCTGATTCATTGTGCCCCCCCGCACATATTATTAATGAGAGCCCCGGGGGGGTGGCGGTCCCCGGGGCTTTGGGGGGCCTTAGATCCCCCCCAAACCTTTAATAAAACAAGCCCCGGGGGTGGTGGTCCCCGGGGCTGCGGGGGGGCCGTGAGCCCCCCGCAAATATTAATGCAAAGCCCCAGGGGGTGGCGGTCCCCGGGGCAGTGTGAGGGGGATTGGGGCCCCCCCCACACATTTTTTTACTGCCCCCGGGACTTGGCCCACTTGGGGGCTTTTTGAATACGAAGCGCGGGAGCCCGCGCTTCGTTTTTTAAAAATTTTCGGCCAAAATTCGCGCTGGGTGCGCGAATCTCGCCGATTTTTTAAAAAGAAATAATAATTTTTGGGCCCTGGGGGTCCTTGTGGGACCCCCTAAGCAGGCCTAGGGGGTCAGGGTGTTTCTACCCTGCCCCCTTTTTGCGTTTTGGGCACTTGTTTTTCTCTTTTCTTGTGCCTCGGTTTTACCAAGGCACAAGATGGCTGACAACACTTCCTGGTTTGGAGTGTTGACAGCCAATTAGCATGCAGCTCGTGATCGGGAGGGTGCGCGGATCCTACGCGGCCATAGATATATATGTGTTTTTACTTTTGATTTTCTCAGCAACTACTGAACGGATTTACACCATTTAACAAAAGGGTTCTTTCTGAACCAAGAACTACCTCTTTGCCAAATTTGGTGTAATTCCGTTCAGCAGTTCGGGCTGTAGCCGTGTCTAAAGTTTCCTATGGGAAATTGCATGGGGAAAACACGTTTTGGGACCCCCCTTTTTTCTTCTACCCCAATTTCTAATTTAGTGTCTTTTATTTTATCTGCCTTAGAATTAGTATCTGTATTATTCTTGTCACTTGTTTTCATTAACAAAGGTACTCCTACTGTTAGGAATAACCATACTAATGCTACTAATAAAATACTACAAAAACTGAATCTAAAACACTTTCTTTTTAATCCACGTTTTGGTCTCTCGGTAACTTCAGTTTCAGCCAATTTATTCCTGAGAAAATTAATTTTCTCTTTCTCCTTTCTTTGTCAGTTTAATTTTCCTTTTTGCTTTGAGGAGGCCTCAATTTGCTTTCATCAATCTGAACATTATGAATTTCTTCTGTTTCATCAGTCAGATCTAGGGATTCAAATTCCTCGAGTATTACGTAAGTCCATTCAGGAGCCTTGTATCTCCTGTTTAAATTTCTCAATCTTGGACTTCTTCGAGTTATTTTTGCCAAGGTTTGTTTAGATTGTGTCTGACTTGTGACTTCATTTACTTGTTCAGGTCTCTTTTCTCAAGTGATACTTTAGTTTCTTTACTCCAGTTGGCCAATTGTCTCCCTTTCTAATTCTTTTGATTTGTACTGCGTTTTCACCTTCTTTATCTCCTTGTAAAGTTCTTTTTATTTCATTTATTTTTGGCACAATCTGTACTGATTCTTTATTTTCTGTGCTTGTACCTGCTTTTGCTTCCACCTGCTCAGGTTCTACCGTATTTTGTTCTTTTTCTTCCTGAGCTTGTTCTTCTAATTCTATCTGACCCTCTTCAGTTCTTACTTCATACCTTTCTTCTTCTGCCTGAACCTGTTCTTCTAACTCTACCTGATCGTGTTCTTCTAGTTTTCCCTCCTCAGGTTCGTGAAAGTCTTTTTATTTTCCACCTGAGTGTGTTCTTCTTCCCCTGTCTCTTCCTGACTACTTTCCTGTCTTTTCAGTTCTATTCTTCTTCTTGTTTCAATAGTATCATCAATTACTTCAATCACTGGTATCCACTCTTCCTGATCTATACTTGGCTGTTCATCATATGGTTGTCTTTCAGAATCTATCACTCTAGATTCTTCAATTTCACAGTTGACAACTCCTGATGCTTCAGCCTGTTCAGTCAGTGGTTGCTCTTGTTGTTCTGATGGGCTCGGAACTCTTCTGGTATGGCTGGCATGAATCCAATTGGGCAAACCTGCACACTTCACTGCTGTGGTAGTGACTAGTATGACTTGCCTTGGTTTGTCCCACCTAGGTGCTAGACACGACTTTCTTGCGTGTTTCTTCACTAACACCCAGTCTCCAGGATTCAACTTATGCGCTTGGTCTGGCTGTCTCTCAACTGCATCTTCTCCAACCTGGTGGGAGACAGAACGCATCACTTCAGCCAATCCTTTGCAATAGTCCAATACCAGATCATCAGCTATACTCATTAGTTTATTTCCAGGAATAAATGCCTGTCTCATGGCTCTTCCCATGGGGACCTCATGTGGGCTCATTCCTGTTTTTCTGTCTGGAATACTTCTGAGACCCATCAGTACAAGAGGTAATGCATCTGGCCATTTCAGCTTTGTGGATGCACACACCTTTCCCAATCTTGACTTGATTGTGCCATTCAATTGCTCAACAATTATTAAAATGAGGGCCTCTATCCGATTCCAAAGTGACTGGAAAACCAAATCGTGAAACTAGCTCCCTCAACAACAATTTTGCAACTGTAAGACTGTCATTTCTTCGAGTGGGATAGACCTCCACCCATCTTGAGAAAAGGCATACTATGACAAGTATATATTTCAGTCCATTACATGGGGGCAATTCGATAAAATCCAACTGTAATCTGGTGAAGGGTCCTTCTGCCTTTCCAATCTTTCCCCAGCTAACCACTGTCTTCCTACCTGGATTTTGCTGCTGACAGGTTAAGTATCTTTGGCAAAGCCTTTCTGCGATTACCCTGAACTTCAGATTGTACCAACTCTGTCTGAATAATCTGATCATTGAGTCTCTCCCTATGTGTATTGCTCCATGGTATACTCTTGCCATTTTTGAAAGCAGACAATCTGGCATGACTGGTCTTCCATCTATATACACCCATACCTCATCTTCTGGTCTTTTTGTACAAGCTGCCTTTATCCAAATTTCCTTTTCCTTTTCCTCAGCTTCTACCTGCAATTGTCTATTCTCATCCCATGTTTCTGGTACTGAGAAAAACATAAGTTGGCATCTGGTTTCACCCTTTTTAATTTTTCGGTTTATGGCCACTGTATTTTTGGCACAGTATTTTGCCACTTGGTCAGCATAAATAGTCATTTCCTGACTGATGTGCAGCACATTTTACAACTGCTATCTCTTTTGGGAATTGTAATGCTTCTAACAAATCTTTCACATTTTTGCTGTTTCTGATAGGAGATCCTGAAGAAGTCAGAAATCCCCTCTGGATCCAGAGCTGGCCGAAGTCGTGCACAACCCCAAACCCATATTGACTGTCCGTAAATATGGTTACTCTCCAATTTTTCCCTTTTTGGGTCTCGCCTACGCAGCGCGTATGCGCTGCTTAGGAAAAAGACCTTTTGTAATCGACACAGCTTTGCAGGCAAAAACGTGCACGCGTTGCATTGCTTTCAATGGCAACGCGTGCACGTTTGGCGATTCCCTTGCGGGAGCGAGCTTTGGCGCCATTTGTTAGCAATTATCGCTCCTGGTGCTGCTCGCTCCCGCAAGGGAAACGCTTTCACTTTTGCCGCCACTTGTGTTTTTTTACTTTTAGCGCGAGGCGCGCGCACTTGTTTCTTTTGTATTTGCTTTTTTATTTAATTCTTTGTACACTGATTTTGTTACTTTCCATAAGCAGGTTTTTTTTACTTATATTCTTTTAAAGACATGCATGGGGATGGGAGAGGGCTGATGGCAGGACGATGATTTAACATGGTGTGGGCATGCTAGTGGGGCACAAATTAGCATAGGCAGTATGCGGTGACATTACAAAAATAATGTCTCACAGGAAGTGCAGTCGCAACCACATAAAGCCCTTGACGTTAAAGGAATCGTTGTTTTCTCACCTGAGTTTTTAATATTAGGTCTCTTCATCTAGGAAGCCTGTACCTAGGTATCTAAATGGGGACTAAAGTATGCATGTCTTAATTTGTTTATTTTTTCTAGTAAAGTGCAGAATCACAAATGGTTACAGTCTTTAAGCACTTGTTAAGTTTCAATTTAAGAGTGCATTTTTTTTTAACTGGCTCCTTCGAGTACTTCTCCGCGTTCCTGTTCCTCTGCCTGCCCCCGCCTGCCCTCCCTCCTTTACTTGTTTTTGTTGCCCGCACCCATCCTCTATCCCTCTGTTGTCCCCGACCACACCTTCCCTCCCTCGCTCAGTGGTTAATTTGGCCCCCAACCAGTAATAACAAAAAAAATGCTATGACACTGGCTGAGTCACAACGCTCTTTTCCCTCCACATAATCCGTTGTCCGTCTTGCCCTCCTCCCCGCCAACGTGTCTCCTCCCCTCTCCCCCTACCTACAGCAGCAATAAAAATAACTACATTGGTGGCTGAGACAAGGGTCTTTCAGCGAAGCGGCTGTCAGTGGGAGACGGGCCTTTCGAGCCATATGCCTCTGCTCTCCTCTCTTCTATGAACAAGTCACGTTAGTGATGGACCGCGTTTAAATTATTTACTGCCAGGGGTAATCATAAGCCAAGCTATGTTTGGATAAAATAACTTTTTAACGTTCAGTTGTTCAGTCCTGTGTCTGTTGCCTTCACTAGAACAAAAGGCGTTCATTCCCTCTGCCTGTTTCTGTTCATTAGAGCGATTCCACATATAAATGTAATTTAATTGGGTAAATTAGTTTCCCAGAATGTCCTTGTTCTTTTTTTTTTATAATAGACAGCCAAAGACTTTAATAAAGTAAGCAAACAGAACCTGCTCCTCTTGCTCATTTGACTTTAAATGTCATGCGAGAGGTCAGCTGGATGTTTTATGCATGAGCAAAGTAAATAATTTGCACAGAATCACAGGATGTTGTGGAAATGCCGGGAATTTGAGTATAATTCCCCAGATCCAAAGTCACCAACTCTGTCCATAATAATATTCATAAAATGCTAAAGCTAGCCCTGCAATTGCCATACTAAATACTGCTAAGGAAGGATGTTACCCTTTTTCTTTTAACAATTTCAGATTTCAGTTGCACAGAAGTACATGCAAACAGCATGGCTAAACACTTAAAAAATCCCAAAGGCGAGACCTATTGGCTATGCCAATGCTTGTTTTACATGCCATCGTTAAGGCCACCAATTCAGCTACTTGTGCAGACTTGACCCCAGGTAAACAGGATGCTTAAATTACCCCAGATATTTTACAAACAGCATATGTGGCACTTAGTCCCCCTTCTTGCGTTCTGAGGCAGGAACCGTCTACAAATAACTCATGGTCAGCCTCTTTCAAAGGTGTCTCTTTTATGTCTGGCCGGGGCTTCGTGCATAACTCAGTCATGTCCAAACAATAATGATCACTTTCATCTCTCACTTCTTCATCGCAGGGATCTGGCAATAGAGTAGCTGAGTTCATGATTGTACACCTTATCACAGTCACATTTTTAGCTCCCAAAATCACTCTTTCATACTTAGTCAATCGACTAGGAGTGAGATGCTGTGTTCTTGTTCTTGTCAAAAGAATCTCAACTGAGTGTGGAACAAAAACTTTTACCGGATGTCCCATCACTATCGACTCACTTTGCTCCAGACTCATACAAGTAGCAGCTACTGCTTTTAAGCAGCCAGGCAATGCTGAAGCCACTGGGTCCAATGTAGCTGAAAAATATGCCACTGGACGTCGACTCAGTCCATGTCTCTGTGTTAATACTGAAAGTGCACAATTTTCTCTCTCACAACAAAACAATGCAAAATCTTTTGAATAATCAGGCATGCCCAAGGCAGGAGCCTCACACAAACAATTTCTTAGTCTCACAAATGCTTCTAGGCAGTCATCATTCCATTCAATCGGATCCTTTGCTCTTTTCCGGATCATATGTATTAATGGTTTTGCTAACATAGGAAAACCATTAATCCATTGCCTACAGTATCCAACCACTCCTAGAAACATTCTCATTTCTCTTTGAGTCTGCAGCAATTGCATTTCTTTGATTATTTTTATTCTTACCGGTGTCACTTTTCTAACTCCTCTTTCTATTTTATGCCCTAAATATCTAACTTCTTGTTGGCAGAACTGTAATTTTTCTGGAGACACTTTGTGTCCTCCTTCAGCCAAATGGTTCAGTAATGCAATTGTATCTGTGACACAATCTAGTCGTGTTTTTGATGCCACCAATAGGTCAACAATGTACTGAACCAGAACAGATTTTCCAGGCATAATCAATGACTCTTGCCACTTTTTCAAAATCTGATTAAAAATTGAAGGACTCTCTGTGTACCCTTGAGGAACTCGACACCATGTGTAAATACGATCCTCAAACTTAAACGTAAAAAGATACTGGCTGTCTGAGTGCAAAGGAATAGAAAAGAACGCTTGGCATAAATCAATTACTGTGAACCATCCTGCATTCCATGGTATCTGATAAAGAATCACGGCTGGATTGGACAACAGGGAACCACAATTTTATTTATTTTTCGTAAATCTTGCACTATTCCTTATTTCCGCTGGGCTTCTTTAGTCCTATTATTGGTGAATTACAAGGACTACCCATCACTTCTTTTAAAATACCTTGTTTCACCATTCGTTCTATTTCTGGAATAACTCCTGCTTTTACTTCTGGACTAATTTTGTACTGTCGGGTATTTGGATACACTGCACCTTCTTTCACTGTCACGTTTACTGGGTCTATATTAGTCATTAGCCCAATGTCTTTTCCTGTAAAATCCCACATGTCTGGATTAACTGTGGCTCTCAACTCTTCAGGTAATTCATTTTCAGTTATTAGTGAGAACATTTCATCTACTTCCGTTCCTTGTTTTGCTAACATCATCTTGTAAACAACGTCTTCATCAGGGGTTTGGAAAGCGACACCATCCGGTGTACAATAGATCGTGCAATTCATTTTGCACAAGAGATCTCTTCCCAACAGATTTACAGGACTAGAATCGCAAACTACGAACCAATGCATTTCTTTAAAGTTCCCAATATGCACTTCTATTGGTTTGGTGATTGGGGTTCTAATCTGTTGGTTGGATACGCCTACAACTTGGATTGATTCTCCCGAGAGGGGCAGGTTTGGGATGTCTGCTGTTCTCACAGTAGACCTGGTAGCACCAGTATCCAATAGAAAAGTAATGTCTTTACCTTCTACCTTCCCATCAACAAATGGACCTGACTGATCTACCGGCAAGGATGCGCTAAGCACGCACTCCTCTTCCTCCCCCCTCAGGCACCGTCATTGCATATTACCTGAATTTTCGTCATCATTCTGCAAATAATATTGGGTAATTGTTCTGTTATTCTTACCACTTTCTCCTTGAAATCCGGCGTTTGCACTGAAACTTTGATGATTCACAAAATTTGGCATAGGAGCTGGTGGCACCTGATATTGTGGAGTAACTACCTGCTGCTGCTGATTCATTAGTACTTCATTCTGCATCTGTGGGATTAAATTTTGATTTGGCCCATTATTACTCTTATTACTCTGAGTACTCTTACACTCGTTCTTCCAATGTCCAAGCTTTCCGCACGCCTGACAAGGAAACTTCTTTTTCGCTTCTTCTCTAACCATTCGTCCCCTATATTTATTGCCATTTCCTCCTTGATTATTCTGACTCTGTTCTTTCACTTGATTATTATTTTGGTCATTTGTTTTCTCTTCTTGCTGTTCTGCCAATTTAACTTGTGCCCACATCATTTTCTCTTTTAACTTCCTACGCCTGGCCTCAATGTCATCTCCACAATATTTTGCGTACTTTAAAATCTCATCCACTGTCTTGCTTTGCCAACACACCATATGCTGCTGTATCATCTGACTAATCTCTGGTTTCAAACCATATACAAATCGGTACACAAAATGTCCCATATCTTTATCACCAATATTCTCAAAACCACTATACTCCTTAAACACCTGCAATAACCTTTCATAGTACGCATGTACAGATTCATTGGTTCCTGTGTTGTTCTGTATTGTTCTGTCTATTTTCACCCAGTCTGCTTCTTTAGGAGGAATTTTCCCTTTCAAATACGTTATCACTTGATGATACTTTTTCATCACCTCCTCTGAGGGTGCTCCTGTCTTTGTATCTCTAGGGTACTTCTCATTTGGCCAATCAATCGTAATTTTACATTCTGTCCATAAATCAGCAGGTACCACTATATCAAATAGACCATCCAAATCCTTCAATAAAACTTTTGAGACCTTCACAAATCTCTCTACTTGTTTATACCATTCCACTGGTTTTTCTCTCAATTTTGGAAAATCATTTGTAAATGACAAAATATCTTGTCTACTCCAAGGAACATGGACATATCCACCTCCAGGAACCTCTCTCATGGGACACAATTTTTCCACCTTGCCTGTTTCTCTCACTGGAAAGGCAGCTGCTGCTTCTTCTTTCGCTTGTACTTCCTCTTTCTTTCTTATCCATCTAATTCTCCATTTATCAATGTCTCCCCATTTTCGCAAAATGCCCATTAATTCCTTTATCTGTAGTCTCTTTCCAGAAGCATATACACTTTCTAAATCTTTATCAGTGAAGTCCACTCAATATGGTTTCTGTAACAACTTTGATTTCCCTATGTCTATTCCAATCTCTGAAGCAACTTCAGTCAATCTCTCATGATATACCCTTGCTCTTCTGGTTATATAACAATTCTTCCTCATTATAAACATTCAATCTTTCTATGCCCACACATCCTGTCATCATTTCTTCCAATTCCACTTTCAATCTGCTGATGTCTAAAATCTTTGGTGGTGGATTTCGATTATCTATTTCTTGTGCCCATCTCTCTATTTCTTCAGGGGTAACTACTGTTGCACCTTCAGATACTAAAGATCTCTTTTCTCTTAACTTCATAGGTGTATTTCTCTTCGGTGTTTCAGTTGAGGAGTTGCTTCTTGGTACGGCGGTGGATTCTTAATTAAAATGTCCTCGAACAACTCGTCATCTGATTCACCATATCCTGCTGAATTCATGAGTTTCGTTTTCTCCTTACATTTTCCTCCATACTGTTCTTCAGCCATTAACACTGGATATAAACCTTCTAATACCATAGCTCTCCTCCATTGTTTCATCTGCCCTTCGCGTGACTCATGCAAGTGTCTGGGAAAGAATCCTCTATATCGTCCACCTCTGCATTTCTCTCTTTCATATGACTCAGTCTCCCATTCTTCCAAAGCCTCATATTGAGTTAACCTAGGTCTAGGTTCTAAATCATTCATTTTCAATCTCAAATTCTGAAGAATCCTTCCATTAAACGTACCATCTTTTGGAAAAGCTAACACTCCATCATCCTTTGTATATTCTATCCAGTTTTCCAACCACACGCAAGTATGATATCCTCTTTCCATCATCATAAATGATGCTGGTGTCTTCGGTGGCGGAATAGGAATTCCCTCTCTAGTCAACACAGGCTTATCCTTTACAAAGAAATTCTTAATTTTCTTTAAAAATGACATCTTTCTTTTCTCTCCATACATCCCCGAAGAACGATGTAAGAAATTGTACTCTGCAAACCCTTGAAATCTTCTACCTGTACGCCTTGCACTAACAGTCAAATCAAAATCCCGCATACAATCCTTCTCTCCACCAATCCTAGCGCGGCTTCTAACTAACTATCCAATCAAATCAGGCTCACGCTCGTGATCTGACCAATGCCAGTGTGGCCTTTTTCTGACGTCAGTTCTGCTCCTTTACAAGGCTGCTCCTGTCACACGCCCACTGCTTCTACCAATCCCAGCGCGGCTCACTGTGACGTCAGTACCACTCCGGCAACTGACCCTCCCTTCACAAGGTAATACAAAAACTTTATTTCTCGATATTTTCCTTAAAATTCTTTGTTATTAACGACATAAAAACATTCGCTACTCTGTCTGTTCCGCTAAATCAAAGGATAGTTTATTTCTTTCCACTGCGAGTAAAACCTTCCGCTTACTCTTCATATACTGCGAGTAAAACCCTTCCGCTTACCCTTCATTCAAGCTCCAGAGAACCTGCTACTCCTCCGGTCTCACCCGTTTTGGGAAAATCTAGACCAAAATTTCACCAGCGAACTCCTTTTGCTATCAATCTAGCTCAGAAGAACCTGCTACTCCTTCAGGGTTACCCTTCCTAGGTGATATAACGCCTAAAGTTTCACCAACGAACTCTTTGCTATCAATCACTCTCCCTTTTACACAGAAATAGTCCCTACTTTAACACTGCCAGCCCTACCTAGCTTCTCAGTGTTATTCCAACAGACGAGTAACCTCACTGCAGTGTGGTTTCTATCGCCGCCCGCTATTCATTCCCCGGGAATATTCCAGACAACATAAAACGAGAACAATAACTCTTTTGTTAAAACATAAATCAAATAATCAATAATCTATACTTATCACCAAACTAGTTACTAATAACCATAACTCTGCTACCAGAAAACTGATCCAGCGGCGTACTAACAGCAGGTACTCCACTACCATATACTCACCTGGGCCCATATACCTTTACTTTCACTAAACACCAAGTAGACCGCTGGAGTTTTTAGTTTATGAATTCCATCTATCAGGATTAGTTATTTCACATTAAACTAAACCTTTTACTGATCAAAAAGTTCTTTCCTCTGGTCAATGGACCATTAGGTGAACTAGTTGATGGCGATAATTAACATAACTTATTAAACATTTTCTATTTAAATGAAATAGTCACAAACTCGGGAAGTTTTAAAATCTTTATCTAAATTAATTGAGTGTGAACCATCTCAAAGTTTCAATACAAACACCCTCATTCGCAAGAGTATCAATTTCAATCAAACCTCATTAAAAACAATTAGCAATTCAGATCCACACAATAACTATGCTCAGAAAGAAGAGGACAGAGAGAGAAGAACATTTATCAATGCGATGAATTCATAGTAACCCAGAATGGTGTGAAGACCAAACCCTCTGGCCAAAGGGCTGGTAAGGGTCCCCAGGATAGATCAGGAGACAAAGACTTCAGGACAGGAATCAGGACAGGATACTTCACCTCTCTAAATACCGACAACTGCGTCGCACCCCTCTCTGACACTCTCTTCCTCCTCGTGGTTCTTCCGCGATCTTCTTTCTAACCCAATTAAATTAAATAGATGGTTCTGCATTTGAATTCTTCATCAGCGTCTCACAGCATCAGCACCACCCCCAGCACCGACAGCATCCCGAGCTCTGCTTCTGTGCTCCCGTTAAGCTTCCGTGTCAGCTTCCCCTAACTAACCAAAACTACCTCAATTATACCTTTCCATAGCCATGTACCACCCATTAATGTTTCAATTTGACAACATTCTAACTCTGATTGGACAGGCGAGGGGGGATGATCATCACACCATGCTTACATTTCACTTATTTCATTAAAACCATTGTTGTCAAATCCCTCCCTTCAAACTTTATTAAATCATTTCCTTTCCCATACATCTCCAAACTTTATTAATACAAATGTTGCAAGGTTATGAATAAAGCTCCTTCATATGAACTCTTCACCCTCATGTTCCCAGGGCACATCTTCACTGGCCTTGGACGCGTGACAAGTCCTTACTCATCTGTCCGCACTCTCTCTCGGTTGCGCATGCGTGGGGATACGTCAGTCAGCTCAATTCAGACAAGCTTTGGAGGCCCAAATGCGCACTAATAATAAAATCAAAAGAAGAAATGTTATTTCTCAAAATAAAATGATTTCACTGTATACCACCAACCTCTACTCTAACCCACTCCATTTATTATTACTCTTTCTGCGTTTGCGTTAGTATAAAACTTATTTTCTATTTTCAGCCAAGCAAGTGCCATGCATGTGAGTTTTCAAGCGACCATTTTTAATACTTTTGCGCAGGCGCAAGATTTTCCCTCCAAGCATTAGTACGTCATACTACGTAGATGCAGTAGACGCATGTGCAGTAAAGATCCCTTGTTAAAATGCGTTTTAGTCCTTCGTTCATGTTATTGCAGTTAGTAAACACCTAAACAAGCTTCATTTTCTTCCGCGTGTCAAGGAAATGCGTGTTATTAATCACAAACACGTTGTTAGTAATTCGTTAGTGAGTTAAAACGAAAGGATTGTCTCCGAGCAAGTCTCATTTACGAGTCCTTGCTCCATCACTGTAAGTGTTCATTTCTCAGTTTCTCTATGTCTAATGAGGCCGCTTTCTCAAACACTCCAGTTTCCAGACCCGCTATTCCAAAGGAGGATATAAGTTACTTGGAAAGTGAAGAGTTTTTCAATTTTCTTAGTTATTGTAAACAAAGTTTCCAAAAATCACCCTAATCACATTTTACAAATAAAGTGACTAGCTCCACGCCAACCAGGAACAATTCAAATATTTTTGTTTGGACACATCACATTGTGTTAAAAGTTTGGTGGCAATGTTTTGTATTATAAAAGGAAAGTTCATGATTGGAGCCTTGATGTTGTTACCATTGCCAATATCTCTGCCTGCCAGCTTATACGTAATCTTGTCTCTGGGGCTGAAAGTGAGCGTTTTCTTGTTTTTTCCTTGGACTTTGTTGGTGTTCCCATCTGAAAAGGAGAAGCATTAAATCTACTTAGGTTAGTGTTTCTTATTGGCTGATCATTATGTGATTAGGACTAAATACTTGTAGATAACTTAGCCTCTTCGGATACCTTGAAAGATCTCAGTTTTATTCTGAGCTTGATCGATATGAGTTAGGGAAGGTTATGTAATTTCCTTATTATGTTGATGAATATGTTTTTTAAGTTTGTCTTTGTTTGCATGTATTTTCTAAACTTCCTATTTCAGAATTGATTGAACATTGCTAGAAGCATAGTTTTAGAACAGGTTTCTTCCCAGTTATACTGTTATTTCACATATTGTTTTAGTGACTAAAAGGGTTCAGCCCCAGGAGAATCAATTGGCAATAAACATTAATTTGTTATGGAAACAAAACGTAGATACACATGCTTTGTTTTTAGGTCTTGGCTACAGATAGATTTGTATAACACAAAAAATGGGAGGGGGGTCCAAGGGAAAATCTTTAGAGACCTGCAAGGAAAAATATCCCCTATAAAGTACAGTTTCAACACGAACAAACCCTTGGGTCTAACCTAGCAAACCTAAGCATGTGGAGTGACATATTGGAGTCTCACACAATTCCCCTGTGGGAGAAATCCCTTTCAGGACGAATACCCTCACCCACCAGAGGTGGCATGCTTCATCATCTGGGTATCTCTTCTTAGTGGGAAACCCTAGTCCCACTAAGGGTTACAACTTCTTATCTGAGAAGAAGGAGCTCAGGGATGTTTTTGGTATGCCTACCCTATTGAGGATGTACTAAATCCCACAGATGAGAGATGCTGGGAGAGAGGTGGTGAGGACGCAGCGCAAAATAAGTATAACAAGTGAGGTAGTGAAGTTAAAACTGCCTAGTCAGGAACAAAAACGTTTCTTTAATGGCTTGCTCCTACTGACAGGGTTAAAAGACAGTGCAAAAGCAGTATGGATTTAAACTGCTTAACGTTCAACAATAAGGTCTACATGTTTCAGCCAAGTTGGTCCAAAAGGTATCAAGGCTTTAGTCAGGACCTAAAAAATGGTTTGCTGCTGTCAGTGAAAAAAGTATAAAGTGAAGTGATATCAAACCAGTAATCCTTTCATTTTCATTCTTCGGATTTTACTGGTTGTACCTATGGAAGTGAGACAAAAATGGGGGAAACAAACAGAAAACCTTATCAATCCATCACTCTGAACATGATCTTAGTTTAGTAAAGTAGGAGGAATGGAAACATTTCCTTCCTAATCACGCACTTTTGCGTATTTTATATTTAATAGATTTACTCACCCAAAGTTCATGGACAAGCAGCCACACTTCAACCTGGCGACAGCTTAGGGAAGGGGGCCCGCTCTGTAAACAAGCATTTGCAATGCAATAGGTCTCGCATTTGCGAGAGTTTGAGCTATTGGCATTGTAAATGACAATGCCTTTTATTTATGTGTATTGAAAAGCTGCAAGCGGTGCGTAAACACGCACTTTGTACTTCTAGTTCTTGCTTACGAGAAGCAAGGCTGGCAGTAAAAGAGGCGCAGTTATTGCCAGCCTTGCATCTCGTAAGCAAGGACTACAAGTACAAAGTGCGCCCTCGCAGGTTTTCAAAACACACAAATAAAATGCATTGTCATTTGCAAAGCCAGTAGCTCAAACTCTCGCAAATGCGAGACCTATTGCATTGCTCCCTGTGTGTCAAGCAGGGTCAGCAATGGAAGGCTTCATAAGTTGTTGACAGTCTGTCGACTATCAGTAACTGTCACTCACATCTCAGTTTACTTTTAGAGTACTATCATTATGAACGGAAGTATGCAATGTGAGGGGAACCTGCAAAAAACATAACAAAAGGAGACATTCACGTTCATTTTCACAAAATGCTCTGTTTACTGGTTTGCTTATTTACAGCATGGGATTTGTTTTGCCAAGTAAACAGGTTTTAAGTTATTTGCATGTTCCCTTCACAGACGCTGTTTAATTGTGAATGCACCAACATCAGAAGTGTGTAAGAATGTCTGGCAAACTTTGGAATACATTTTTGTTCAGAACCGTGCCTTTGCAGTCTGTGTGCACCTCCCAAGAAAGTCAATCAAAACAGAAACAAACATGAAACTGATTGCAGTGTTTACGGATAGAGATTTATATTTAAATGCTAATGAAAATAAAGTTTTCTGAAATTAGCAGAGGACAGTCGCCCTGGCTGCGCATTGAACTGCCTTCATTTTGTCTCCTAAACTGGCCTCTGGTAATTCACACAAAAATACAGCCATGAAGTTGTGGGCTCTGCTGAGGCTTTTATAGCCAAGTGACCTAAATGCTGCGTGTTTGTGGCTGTTTTTATCCAGTATCAGCCTTTAGGAATCTGGATCCGTGCCGGGTTCTGCCCCCCCCCCAACCCTCAGTAAAGCCGCCTGAGATGACGTATGATGCAGCAAGTCACTCATGCACGGTGAGGAAGGCACAGTTGTTTGATAGCGCATGCCAGGATTTAAATATTTTATACAATACAACTACTTCCTGCTGACTGTAAGGGAACCACTGCCCCCCCCCACACCTTCCCCAGTTCCTGCGCGTGCAGCTTGTAGTAATAATAAATTAAATGAGATGCAATTTACGTGACAGATAAAGTGAACAGCCCTCCGCCATTACCATCCGTTTGAAGCCTTAAATATAGTACAGTAAAATTTAAGTAGCTTATCATGAAGTACAGATAAGCAACTTAACTTCTTGTGTTAAGGCGCCTGTTAATACATCGCAGTCAGGAACGGCAGCAGTGTATTGAAAATTTCAGAGCGGGAAACAATTAGCAGTTCAAACAATGCGGAGGTTGGCATCAGAGTGCAATGTTTCAGAGGGGATTAAGCGGCAGATAGGGCCCGCTCTGTGGTTTCTTTAAAACAAACCCTACTAGAAGTAATGTCATTAGGGGAGTGGCGGGGGCGCTCTCAAGAGACAGACCCTGACTGCTAGATTAGAGATGCGTTGCTAAACAAGCTGAGCCCGGGGTTAGGCAACATTGCCCAATAAGCAGGGTGGGGGGCGGGAGTGAAATGCACCCAAAAGAACAGGCGACCTCCAAACGCCTATGATCATAAGCAGCAAACAAACGGACTGCACTCAAAGCGGATCGCGCTAAAAGTAAATTAAAAGAGTGCCTACTGACATTCAAAGGACACCGTGAAACGCCGCAAGGAAACTATCCAGTTTAATCTCACGGTTCCAAGGGGGCGGGGCTGCCGGACTCTTGGCTCAGTGGTGTTTTGATCAGCATTTAAGTGGAACAGTTCCAGCATTGTTAATAACACTCTTGCGGGTCGCGGGACAGCAGGGGACCCAGCGCCATTGCTCGAGGCGCTTTCATGCTCTTGCGAGTCCCATAATGGTCCTCGTCACTTGCCTACTCGTGTTCACCCCTTGGGATAGGTGGCCATGCCTGGGATAAAGCAGGGATCCCTGCACGAATACTGTCCATCCCTCACAGAAGAGGAATGACTCACAAAGATCTTGCTGTAATTTACTCCTGCGTGATTTGTGCCTTACTCCCGGAGTACTATAAGAGAAAGGCAGAGCAAACGCATTCTGAATCAGCCGCAAACTGTTTTATATAATGCATCGTGGGACGAGGAGAGACAGGAAACATTTGCTGGTTACACCCTATACTTGCAAGCACTGTAGTAATCGAAGGTGGTCCCGCTGTTCGTATTATTTGCCTTGCTGTGACATATGCATTAAATTATCTTAAAATACAAACTAAAATGCGAATGCAAGGAATTTTTTGTGATTAAAGACATTCCTCTCACAGTGCGCGCATTTTCCGAGCTCTGAAAACCTTCTGCATAGCTGCATCACACCACGACACTCTAAACACCTCCCTAAATGGCGGCGTATAATGAAGAGGAGCTTAAATATGTATTGGTAAATGAAATCCATGGCAGGGAGCCTGCCTCTAGACAGCACGGCCGACACAAGCATAACGGCACGGACAACGAGTGAGCATGTTTCTGTAACGTGCAACCGATGCGCATACGGGCGCCGACATCTATTACGCTGTTAGCAGCTTTTATTATACATTGTGTCAGTGAAGCGTGTGCAATCGGGAAGAGTGGCATGCTGTTTCACTCGACCAGTGAAAATAGGTATGGCAGTTTCTACTTGTTCAACGCGGCTTCGAGTGTGATTCCAACATCTGAAAGACTGTCTTCAGAGGAATTAAAATGGGCAAGCGCTTCCCACTGTGTCTGCGGCGGCTCTCATCTGGCTCCTCGTCCGTCTGAACTGACTGACGCGAGCTCAGCTCCACTTAAATATTTAAAATGCTTATTCCGACGCTGGCTTCATTTACCTAGGAAACGGTACCTGATTATTTAAAAAACGTGACGCTTGCCGAATGGACTTCCAGCGGCGAAATAGACCACTGGCTGTGCCCGTACTCGCACTGGCAAACAACCTCACAGTTCAATGCATCGAAAACCAGCCGCGCTACATGACCGCTTGCGGCCGCCTTAAAAGAATATAGTGCTCACCGACTATACATGAACACATAAAAGCGCACCAAAACAGTAGTTAGGCGCTGCTGCTTCCGGACTAAACGGAAGTGAGTATCGCATCAACAGCCAATGAAAAGACAGCTAACAAGAACAATGACAAAGTTAAACTAATGGCAAGCAGCAACAGAAATTTCCGGGCAATAGGCAGAGTTTCACCCCACATACTAATTACTTGATGCCTCGGAGAGGCAGCGCATGCGCTGCCTATGCGAGACCTAAAAAGGATGATGTTGTGTCAAACATACCCATCATCATCATACAGTACTAAAACGCAAAATGTACTTAAAAAAAATTACTAACTTCTAAACAATACTTAACAAAAAATATAGAACACATACATATAAAATACATACTAAAATACATAACACTAATATAAACATCGATATTATTAACAACAATATTTTTGCAAACGATATTATTGACTTCGATATTAACAAAAACGATATTTCTTACCTTCAGGTCGATATTCTGGTCACTGATATTCTTGATGTTGATATTCTGTCCCTTCGATATTTTCAACTCAATATATTTCGAAAAAAACCTCGATATTATGTCTGTGCACCAAACTATATACCGCCATTAATGCTAGTAAAGTAGGAGGAATGGAAACATTTCCTTCCTAATCACGCACTTTTGCGTATTTTATATTTAATAGTTTTACTCACCCAAAGTTCATGGACAAGCGGCCACACCTCAAACTGGCGACAGCTCAGGTAAGGGGGCCCCGCTCTGTAAAAAAGGATGATGTTGTTTCAAACATGCCCATGAACTTTGGGTGAGTAAATCCATTAAATATAAAATACGCAAAAGTGCGTGATTAGGAAGGAAATGTTTCCATTCCTCCTACTTTACTAAACTAAGATCATGTTCAGAGTGATGGATTGATAAGGTTTACTGTTTGTTTCCCCCATTTTTGTCTCACTTCCATAGGTACAACCAGTAAAATCCGAAAAATGAAAATGAAAGGATTACTGGTTTGATATCACTTCACTTTATACTTTTTTCACTGACAGCAGCAAACCATTTTTTAGGTCCTGACTAAAGCCTTGATACCTTTTGGATCAACTTGGCTGAAACATGTAGACCTTATTGTTGAACGTTAAGCAGTTTAAATCCATACTGCTTTTGCACTGTCTTTTAACCCTGTCAGTAGGAGCAAGCCATTAAAGAAACTTTTTTGTTCCTGACTAGGC
Source organism: Calotriton arnoldi (assembly GCA_963921515.1). NCBI lineage: Eukaryota > Metazoa > Chordata > Amphibia > Caudata > Salamandridae > Calotriton > Calotriton arnoldi. Next base: position 35,630 of record CAWUFW010007432.1, read on the forward strand.
AGTTTTAACTTCACTACCTCACTTGTTATACTTATTTTGCGCTGCGTCCTCACCACCTCTCTCCCAGCATCTCTCATCTGTGGGATTTAGTATATCCTCAATAGGGTAGGCTTACCAAAAACATCCCTGAGCTCCTTCTTCTCAGAGAAGAAGTTGTAACCCTTAGTGGGACTAGGGTTTCCCACTAAGAGGAGATACCCAGATGATGAAGCATGCCACCTCTGGTGGGTGAGGGTATTCGTCCTGAAAGGGATTTCTCCCACAGGGGAATTGTGTGAAACTCCAATCTGTCACTCCACATGCTTAGGTTTGCTAGGTTAGACCCAAGGATTTGTTCGTGTTGATACAGATAGATTTGGCCATATGTAGGCCGACCTGTTGTTTCCAACACATAATCTATACCTAGAATGAGCTTCGTGCAAGTCCCTTGCTCATGATTGGATGACTCGGTTGACTATCTTAGTAGACTGCCCAAGATTTGAAAGCTTTATTACCTATTCTTATGTTTGTCTTGTTGATTAGTATTTTGATCTCAATGTTCTGAGTGAAAGAGGTGTATCCGTCCAATGCATGATGGAGGCGACTTTTTTTTATTTTTATTTAGGATTGAGCGCTCCATTGGAGTTCATGTGGTTCATTTGTTCTTTACCTACCTAAAGTCCCTCTCCGGGTCCCCCCTTCCAATCCACCCTCCCACCCCTTCAAGTGTGCTATCATTTCACTTTCCTTGATCTACCTCAACCCGCTTCCCGCTTCTCTCCCCGTCTAGTATTTTTTAAATTATTATAATATTTATACAATGACCTGGCAGCTAGAAAGTGCTTCCAAGATTTTTGTTTCCTTTTTCGCATGAACTATTATTGTTTTAAAAATTTTCATTTACTGTTCAGACTAGAAACAGCCTATAACTCCCACATCAGCAATCATTAAATCCTGATATTAAAAGTCACAGTTTCAATTCTGTCAATATTTTGTCTCAAGATGTACAGTATGGCATATATATGGTGAGGCATATATAAATGGTGAGTCACTGGTGCAACGCTGTCCTCAGTTCTTTGGCAAGACTGGTTTGTTCTCTTAGTTGCTGACCAACAATGTGAAAAAAAGAATTTGTGTTTTTTCTTGAATGTTGATTGATTGATTCATGGACTGTATTATTTCATCAATTGACATTCATCTCATTTTTTTCACTTTTCAGCTCTGCTGCTGGCCGTGGCGTGTGCTGCATTTCTTATTCGGCTCATACTTGTCATATGGAGACACTTTAAATGACCGCTATACAGGTCTCAGGTCTTGAAAGGGCCAGAAAACTCCTACTAAAGCTCAGTGACTGCACAGGTTGTGCGTGTGAAGGACAGGACGATAATGTGAATAATGTGCCTGACCATATAATTAGGCGTTTAGTATAAAATGATTGTATTGGTAGCTTTTTTCCATAATTCTTAAGTTATAGTTCTGATATATCTGTGTAAAATGCATGATAAAAAGTAGAAAATAAGTTTCAAGTGTTTGTTTTTTGTTCTGCGCTTTCTTTTCTAACGCATTGAGAATGGATATATGAGATTAAAAGTGTTGGCATCGCTGGTCTTCCTGGCACCCATCCTGTCCTTGCCTTTTGAGTCTTTGCTGTAACCAGAAACATATATTTTGGCAAAGGAGGCCATATTTGATGTTGCTTTTAGGAGTGACACAAATCACTCCCTCCCACAGGAAGTGGCACAGGCCCCACACCCCATTTCTACAGGAAAGAATACAAATAAGTGGGAGACAGAAACGACTGTCTAATGGTCCCTAGTTTTTAAAGAGCACTTTCTTGCATTCACAGTGGAATCCATTCCTCCTCCTCGTCTTACTCAGCAGCATGATCCATGCAACTGGAAATTGCCCTGGTGTAGGTCACGTTCTAAACTGTTGTCATGGAGGTCATAGTCGCTGTGCTTTGGCACCTGGTGTTTTATAGTGGGAGAACACATTGTGATGAGTAGCATGTCCTCGGAAGTTAGGGTTAGTTCTCAAGATTTGGTCAACGGGGACGGCCACCTCGCAGAGATGGCTGCTGCAAGGAGGGAATGAGACCAGTTCAGGATTCTGTAAACACATAAATATATTTTTATAGTGGGATGTGCTCACTGGCTTACACACATTATCAAAGGACCAAAGAGAGAGGCTCTTACTGGTCACTACAGCACTAACTCATCTTAAAGATTTTGAGAAGAAAAAGGAGACTTGTGAGAGGTCATGGAACATGCATGAGATGGATGAAACAGTTTGATGGCATGTTAGAACGTGGTTACCATTTCTATCCCATAGACCTTTGTGGTTGACTGAGAGGCAAAGGGGTTAGCAGTGAATAAAATAATTTAACGTTCGTGTAGCCCATTTGACCACCACACAATAAGGACCAGGAATCGGCAACTAAAGTTAAGTGAGTTTATTATACATTAATAATCAATATTACATTAATAATCAATTAAATCAAGCAAATTAAGCATCATTTAGATAAAGAAGTTAAATTGGAAGCATTAATCAAAGATGTGAGTTCCGTTTGGTAGTATCAGATATGCGACAACATAGCCACATAAGTACAAATGGCGAAAACCAGATGTTTATGTTCCTTAAAGAAACTCAAACTCTCCTTCTCAGCATGTATACATCTTAAAGTCATCTAACCAGTACTCTTAAGTTAAGATTGAGGATGGTTCAGAATTGAAAATCTCAGAGAAATTTAAGAAGCAAGAAGGTAACATTAAAAAAAGCAGGAAGGTGTCAGCATGGTGAAGATTTCAGTAGAAATCTTGTCAAAGGGAACAACTGTTTAGCATATAGCTTCACACTCGCAAGAATAGAGTAAGCAGAGAGGCTTGTACCTCTCAGAGTTCAAAGGGGTCTGCAGTGAAATCTAACAGTGTATACATTAATTAAAGCATACAGATACATTCTCGTCATTCAATCCTCACACCTTCCCTCCGGGGACCAATGGTGTTGCACTTCACGTTGCTCTGTGGCAAAATCTTAAGATTTTCTCATCCCGTAAAACCTGGACATTCACACGACCTTGGGTAGTACACCGTTACTGATACGCAATGAATAGGAAGCTTCTTCAGATTATTAGCTTTTCACGTCTGTGCCATGATTTTCTTCTCACGCCTCACTATCATTAATACCTTATCTTACATTTAGGGGCCGATTACGATGTTCCGTCCAACCGATTATGATGCGACCGAACACTATTTGGTCGGATTCCCACTGATTCCTATGGGAGCTTGTGTTCCGCCCAACAACACTGGCTCCTATGGGGAAACGGGGTGTGTGCGGAAAACCCTGCACCCTGTCACAGGCACCCCATTGTGCCTGCACACAGTGCAGGGTCTTACAGGGGGTCCCTTGGGTACCCCCTCGGCCCACAACCGGAGGCCGCAGGATGAAGGGGGCCAGCCAGAGGCCCCAAAAGTCAGTTTCTGACAGCCTTTTCGTGTCGGACAGGCCGACTCGGAAAGGCTGTTGAAAACTGACATCGCAATCGCTTGGTTGGAAACGCTGTCCATAGAGCTGTACGATGCGGGTCCGACTGACACGTATTCTCCGAGTGCCAGTCGGAACCGATTCGGAAAGACCGTGTGGTTTGCAATCCGACCTCGAACATCGTAATCGGTTGGGCGGATTGGAAACCGACCGAGTCGGGCGGAAGGGTTCTGATACGGTCTAGGGGAATCCAACTGTTGGAAGGAGGCTTTCCGCCCGACATCGTAATCGGCCCCTTAGTTTAAAGTTTTAAGATTGTATGTTGTATTGACTCCACGTTGCTTTGCATAAGTGACTTAATCCTACCTCCAGCGGTAATTCTAACAAGGACCGCAGATTTTCATAAATGGGAAGGTCTCATCCTAATCAAAATGTTCAAATACCTTATTTTAAAAGGGAAGCCTATTCTCATTTACGATGAAGCATCCATGTACTTCAATGTCCGAACATTAATTTTGAAGAATGAACTGTGTGGGAAGGAGGACAAATCCACACTCTTTCAGCACATTTCAACACTGATGGTGACAGGGGACTCAGTTAGGCTTCAGCGATCCAGAGGCTCAGATAGCTATATGTAGAAACCATATCTAATTTTCTGGGACCCAAGCGCCAGTGATTAAAATCACTGCCTGCACCAAAATATGACTTTTTCTGTAGTTTAACAGTGAGGGTGTTTTCTGATAAATATTCCTGTTAGCAATCGGATTTCATGCTGCAATCCAGTCGATAGCACAGCTAATATTAACACACCACCTGCAAAAAATAAGATGGTAACATACTGACTCTCCATACTTATTCCTACGCCTAGTACTTTAACCAGTAAATGTCTAAAGCAAATATTATCTGAGAATGAGATATACTAAGACACACTTAGGGCCTGATTACGAGTACGGCGGTCCCAAGACCGGCGTACCTGCGGTGGCGGTGCGACTTTCGCCTCCTCTTTGGTACGACCACTCGATTTCGACCATGGCGTTCGGACCGCCCCAGGACCGCTGCTACCGCCAGGATCCTGGATCCCACAGCGGTGGAGAATGGAAGCAGTGCCGATGCCCACACTGCTGTGCTAATCACAACCTGCGTTTCCGCTGACCTTTTCATGGCGGGCACCCTGCCATGATAAGGTCGGAGGAATGGCAGGGATGGGGCCCCAGACAGGGCCCGTGGGTGTTTTAGCCCATTGTGCATTGTGGCTGGAGGCACTGTTGTGCACGCACTGTGTGCCATGCACAACATAATGCATGACACCAGTACAGGTGCTGCAGTACGACGGCATTGCCTTCAGTCTCTCTCTGTGAGCCGAAGCATTCTGCTGCCGCAAGACTGCCGCCGGCACACAGCCAGCTCGGCGGTAAACTCCAGGTTTGGAAGTCGGGATGCAGTTGTCTTGGCGGCATTCTCCTGACTGCCTACTCTGCGGCCTGATGGTCCAACCGCCAAGGTCATAATAAGGCCCTTAGTTTGAAACTAACATTGGAATCAAAGGTTATTTATTATGGACAGTTTTCCCTACATGGAATCAGGAACAATATCTAAGGGTCATAATAACTCCTCATTCATCAACAAGGTCACACATTTGTATATTACAATTCATATTTTTGTGGCCTTAGTGGGGAATCCTCTTAGCCATATGATAGTCCCTAGAAATGATCCTTGCATTCTTTTTTTATACAGATAAATTGCGGTAAAGAGTACTGTGGTTGTAGTGGATATTCTGTTGACATTTGGTCTCTTTATGTACAGAAAGTATATGAGACCATCTTTAGGACTGGATATTGCAAAACAAAAATGGGCGACACTCTTTAAATCAGAGTGTAGGAAACAAATACATTAAAAATTATTATAAAATCAAAGAAAACACTGAAAGAAATTAAGCAAGAAATTAAATAGTCTCCTGGTTCAGAAATACATACCCCCAATGAAAAGTAAATTCTCTCCATGGAGAAATGTTGGTGGCACCTTTATTTGGTTTCTGGACTCGGGAGTTTCTCAAAATTATGAAGACAGACCATAATAAAAGTTTAGTTGACTGAAAACACAAAAAGTAGTCCTTAGCCAAAATGGAGCAAACTGTAATTCAACAGTTAAGATCCTTGAAGAAACCACATCAAAAAGAGACCAACAGAGAAAAACAAATTCAAACAGCTCAAAGGTAGTCAAGAATCCTTATCCAGGTATGATGACCAATCCATGTGGGTCTTCATAAGACCACTGCTGTCTCCCTACTGGATTATGAAGAGGTTGAACAGCATTATATATTTTTCATCTGTGCAGCAACCTAAACCAGACTGTTAATCTCTGGTCAACAGGAACTGGAAATGCAGACTAGATGCTGAGGCCAGCTCTTCAATGGCTGCCCAGATGAATCATTGAAGAGCAGAGGTATTCAAATGTTTTGATGCCGAGACCCCCCTGTCAAACTTTTTAAGCGTAAGGACCCCCTCCAGACACAAATGTCTATAACCTTGTACTCCTCATCATTGACAACCATAAACGCCCCCAATTCCCACTGCAAATCATTTTTACGGTGGGGCAAAAAAATTAAACAATGTTTAGCCAACCAAAGGTTTGTATGCAACTTTGGTTCGGTGTCAGAGGCTTACCATGGAGTTCAAACAAAAAGTCTCCAAATAGAATTACCCAAAAATGCACAATGGTACTTTATTTTTCACAAGCAAAACATATTTTCACAAAACTTATTTGGATGATAACACCTTTCTGAACTAATGTGATGGATGTGCCTATTTTTCTCTAGAGAGTCCGTCAATCTGCAATATTTGCAACCCAAAAATAGCAATAAGGAACACAAAGGTGACCAGTTCAGCTTAGCAAAGGGCCTTTTACTATGTGGCAACACGTGTCGCTGCTTTTTAGTAACTTTTGAACCGTTTGAGCTATATACTAATTTTTGTTTTTGCTAAACCCAGCAGATTATGTGGCAGATGATGGATTATGTAGCAAATGCAGCAAATCTATAATCATGTGAAAATCGCCGCGGCCGCACTATCGCATAATCCCAGTGGCCCTGGATATAATGACTGTAATGCATAGGCTGCAACATTAGTGCATTCATCCAAGGAGAACCATATTATATTTCAATGGATGCTGACAGCTTGGCTTTTACAGCTGCATGGAACTGGATGTTGCTGAACATCATTCATGATAAATAAAATATACAGTTTACAATCATTAATGATGAACTGTTAGGTCCAAGTAGGATGCTTTCTTTTAATCCAGTGTAGGAAGTGGTCCCTTAATCTTCTTTCACACTGTTTTACTAAAAAGGTTTATATTTTCAACAGTATGAAAACAGACACTTCTATTTTAGCAAAAACTGAATCCTGGTTATATTAGTTTGCTGCTGTTACTAACTTCATTCATGTTTGGGGGGGCTGGGGAGCCTTGAGAGTCTGAGTGTGGGGGTGGCTAAAAACTAAATATTCTGAATGTTTTTTAGGGCTTTTACCATCAGGTAGCTAAATATAAAATAACAGGCAGCTTAAATGAAAAATACATACATAAAAAAGGTTTTTACTCAGTGGGAAACACACTATAGTACATTATGAAATCTCTATTAGGTAATGCACTGTGAAGGTCTTTGTGTAACCAGAGAGCCACAGAACTAAATCTTGCTTGGTGCTGTGGAGAATAGTGATTTGTGTATTTTTAGTGCTACGAGGTCACAGCCACAGAAACCACTGTGAATATGTGTCATTATTTTTTACTTGCATTACACACAGAATAAGATAGACTGCTACAAAATGCACAATCATTTTTACAATAACATATAGATTTTAGTAATACCCAGACCATACATAATGCAATTTTTTTTACATAACTGTCACTTCTACATCTCCTCAGGGATAGTAAGTGGTATTTAAATACAATGAAAAGCATGCAGTTCACAGCTCAGTTGTTAACTCTGCACTACCACTCAAAAAGAATAAATCTTTGTCATCACAAAGCTTTGAGTGATTCGATCAATTAAAGCCAGTACCGGCTCTCAAGCATCCTTTACATTTGAAGATTACCCTTTACATTTGCAGATTAACTTGTAGCCCACATTTGCATTTCTTTCAGACAAGCAGGCACCCTGGCAGGAAAGCTTGTTTAGCTATCTGCCTGGCTTCGGTTTTACAGCACAGGACACTCCCTGAATGACACTCCAGCTGAAGCATTTTTAACTATCGGAATTTACCGGGACGGTTGTCATTTTCCAAAATGAAGAGCAAACGTTTTGGATTCCAGGCAGAAGTTAGTCTGGTGAATCCGCCTCCCCCCTTCCCATGACTCCACAGCCCCCCTGGTGGTCGTGCCCCACAGTTTAAAAACCTCTATTGTAGAGTGCGAGGAGTCTCACTGCAGTCTGAGGAGGGCCTGTTTTCACTTTGTCACTCTTCAGTAGTGTGAGAGTGGGATAAATAAAGATCCTGGCTTGAAGAGCAGAACCCAGCAGCATGCCCTTCCCCATGCAAGTTCCCTAAGGAAGCCCAGACTCACTAAGTGCTTGTTGATGGCTCCAAATACTGAACCTCCTCCCGAGCGGATATGGCTGTGTGATTGGCACATACAACATCTGATGATGAAAGAAAGCAAGCTTAAATTAATGGGTATTGTATTCCACTAAAGGTTCACCTGTCCTCTCAAGTGTCACAGTGATGGCACTTAAATGAACTGACCTTGGAAACCAGTAGTAAGCTATTCTTTTCTAATTTCCCTAGCCATTATAGTTCAACAGTTGTGTAATGAGGCCCACCCGTGGTTTAAGGTAGCTCTGAGTGAAGTCTTTATTTAATCAGGCAACCCACCCAGAAGCCTACTATGGCAAGCTGCAGACAGCAGAAAGCCAGAGCTCCCATTAGAGCTCTGTTCTGCACTTCACATCATGCCCTACGTTGGGGAGGTTCTTGAATATACCAGTGAGTGGGAAAATGAGCCACCTTGGCCCGCCAAGGACTGAGTTGAGACAAAGTCCCCTCCTGTGTGTGCAGTATCCCCAAAGACTAATAATAAAAGGGTGTATGCTTTTAGATTCCTGACTTGCCGCAGCCCTGTACTAGTAGTGGGGCGATTCATTACCTGACTCCCTGACCTGGTCCTAGGTCCACGAATCATGTATTCCCCCAAAAATCCTGAATACATAATGAGGTCACTACATTTTGAGGACTTTCAAAACAGAGTGTGTAGTTTTGTCTGTGTGTATGTAAACATCCCTGGTGAAATCCGACTGACATCTCACAAAACCTGACTGAAAGCCTCTGTACCCAACTATTTATCAGGAATTACATTTATTAGGGGGTTTAACACCCTAAACACCCCCCTGAAGATACACCCCTGTCCGCTGCCTGTACCTGTAATTCCCTGTAACCTTAGCGATAGCACTGATGTATGAGCCAGTAAAATCTGCTCTCTCTGCCCTGAGATATGTGTCATATTTAGGTCGCAGCCTACCTAAAGACATTCAGAAAGTTGACCTAGGAATGCATTCTGCCCATTGCTTACCATTGGCTTTGTAGTTTGCAACTCACAGTTTCTGGCTTTCTATTTGCTGGCTTTATTTGCTTTAGGCCATCCAGCTCGAGTTCGTCCCTCCTGTTAACCAAACCTTGTTTACTGTATTCTTTCACAAACTCGTTTTCTGTAAGCAGGAATTTAAATCTTGTTCTTATCTTATCACATTTGCGTGCATTCAAAGACAGAGGTCAGATGTCAGACTGTGTCTTCAAGGGAGCTTGGTGTTTATTTTTCTTTCTCTGACTGCAAAGTGATTGGATTTATGTCACAATCATGCTGGCTAGTGGGAGCCTGCTCAAGGAAGGCTGTACAGATGTTAGTGTTTTTTCTATCACACAGGAAAATTTAAGTGTCTGTATATGAATTGTGATGACAATCAAATCAATACATTGGGTGAATACATATCCACACATTATCGTTAATGTGCTGTATACTTTTAGCAGTAAAAATGTATGTGAGTGCAAATGTAATGGTCATTTCATTTGAAGATGTGTTGTCTGTAATGGCAGTACGCTACCATTTCATGCATACTCCAGGTTACCCCACTCCACTCTACTCTGCACCACTCCACTCCACACCACTGCACTCAACTCTGCACCACTCCACACTTTGTCACTCCACTCTGCTTCACTGCGGTCTTCTCTGCACCACTTCACTCTACTCTGCCAATGCACTCTATGCCACACTAGTATGCACCACTGCACTCTACACCACTCAGCGCCACTCCATTCTATGCCACCCTACTCTGCAAAACTGCCCTCTATGCCACTGCACTCTACTCCAAAGTACTCTACACCACTTTACTCAAAACCAATGCCCACAACGCCATATTCTGAACAAAATCACTCTACACCGCTATGCTCTATGCCACTGCATACTACGCCACTCTATTCTACTCTGCGACCCTGCTCTCTGGCCACTCTACTCTGTGCCACTGCCCTCTATGCCACTCTCCTCTGCGCCACTGCACTCTATGCCAATGCAGTCCATGCCACTCTACTTTATGCCACTCACCTTAATGCCACTCGACACCACTGACCTCTACGCCACTGCACTCTATGCCAATCCACTCTAAGCTACTCTAATTTACTCTGCACCACTGCACTCTATGACACTCTACTCTCTACCACTGCACTGTACGTCACTTCACTCTACTCTGAAACAAGCTACTTTGCCAATGTATACTATGCCACTCTCTTGCACTCTGCGCCTCTCCACACCACTGCACTCTACACCACTTTACTCATAACCAATACACTCTACGCCACTGTACTCTGTGCCAATCTACTCTGCAACTCTACACTGTACGCCACTATACTCTAGTCTCTGCCACTGCACTCTACGCTACTCTACACCATTGCACTCTGTCACTTTACTCTGCACCACTGTATGCCACTGCACTTTACACCAATGCACTCTAGGCCACTCTACACCACTGCACACTACGTCACTTTACTCTGCACCTCTGGATGCCACTGCACTCCACACCAATGCACTCTACGCCACTCTACACCACTGTACTCTACGACACTCTACTCTACAGCACAGCACTCTCTGCCACAAAGCTGTACTCTACTCCATGACACTCCACTTCACTCCTCTTCACGTCAATCAAACTCTACTGTACGCCACTCCATAACACTCCACTCTACTCCACTTTACGACACACCACTTTGTGCCGCTCTCCTTTACCCTACTAACTGTTAGCCATACTGAACAGCAGCCACTCTGGTGTGCAACATTGCTAAAACTTATTGGCAAAGCCAACAGCTCTTGCATAGGGGAAACCTGTTGGCTTTGCCAATGTTTGTAAATTTTTCCACCTTTCCCATTCTAACGAGATTCTCAAGTCATAAGATATGGCTGGATCTCCTTGGAAGGAGCAGGATGGAAGATGCCTTTTTAGGCGTTTTGTTAGGTAAATTGTGCAGAAAATGCTAAAATTTGCTACTATTTTCCCAACATCCCATGGAGAAACAACCTTGCTTAATACACCATGAAATTAATGGAATATTTAATGAGTGCCCCTTTCAAAACCTGTGGCTTTATAGCAGACGTATGTGAGAATAGCGCTTCAAATGCCTTATTTAACCCATTTATTCTGTTTACAACACCCCTATAAGTCAGGGTTACTCACTTCACTCAGTGCATTTTGGGGCCGAAATTTGTACCACGCCACCTTCAAAGCTCATCCATAACCATTCCATCAGACCCATATAGTGACAGAAAAAAACAGTAGTCGGGCAAGGATGTCAATTAGGTGTAGCAACTGCTAACTGGGGCTGGATCTTTGATAACCCAGGCATTTTCCCTTGTAACCCCTGGTTTAAGGAGTTGTGAAGGCAGAGGCAGCAAAAGAAAGTCAACCAGGTTTTGAATCTATTTAGCTTGTTCAGTTTCTATTTGGTCCATTCATTTCGCCTCTCAGCATCAAATAGAATTTTTTTGAGGAACTAAGAGCAAGAGAAGGGGGCAGGGGGTCACACCTGTGGTATCAACATGGTCAAGGGACAAATGATGTCACTTACACTATGCCTGGAAATTTTGTTATTTTCTTTTGTCCTTGAGAAAGGCCCATTTCACCTTAGTGGGGATGACATGATGTAAATAGGCCGAAGATTTCAGGGTCACAATGACAGAAGATGCAGCCTTGGTATGGAGGAATTGAACCCGGAATTTTGTCAGTAAAGTAGGACACCTGGCCAGGAGTCATTATAGACAGCATAGGGCTTGATGTCTTTTCACCAACACTCCACTGGCCATGTCTGAAACACACAGCATGGGGAGCAATGCACAGATGTTGGTCTTCAACTGGAGCAATGCACACGTGTGGTGCACATACCCTTGTAAATGGTACAAGTGTGGTGACTGAAACTCTGTTTTACAATGTTTTGGGAACAAGAAAAGAGTTAAAAGAGGATCAAATAGGTGATTGGGGTAATATTATTTGGGGAGCAGCTTCACCTCCTATTAAACATGAGGTGCTAGCCTGCTCAGGGGACAATGTAAGCTTGACAAGGACCAGCTTAAAGAGGTAATACATAGGAAAATGTCTCCAACACAATAGGCCGTGTTGATACGTCACATATGCGGCAGAGCTGGAGACATCCTAGAAGAATTTTGTCTGATACGTCATTTATCATGGTCAAAAGGAATGTAAGCAAATGGACAGTCTAGGAAAAGTGCTCAAGATGTGTACATCATAGAATCTAGTGCTGTCACTGATTTAGAAATAAAGAGCGGTCCATGGTTGGCAAAATATGGCAAGGAATCAGCTTTGTGTCTATTGCCAGAGCACCTGAAGAAGGGTCGTTTGTTATGTGTTTTTTCAACTGTGATGTGAGGACAACCTATTACATAGTTAGGTATATTCCAAAGGCGTGCTTAATGTTGTGCCATCTGTTTTGGATATTCTACACCTTTGTGTCGAGGGAAGTCAGAATATTTATGGTTGGTGAAGTGAAGTTGCAATGTTTGGATTATTGTTGACGGCTCAAATGAGAGCCAGTATCCTACATGTCAACAAGCGAGGACGTACAAGAGGTGGTCTTCAAATTAGAAAGGTCGGTAGCATGAGGAACGGTGACTGTTGGGTCAGGGATCCTAGCATTTGTGGGAGTTCAAATGGATGCAATAGTGCAAAAATCTAGACTTAGAGAAACAATCTTAGTAACCTTTTTTTGAGGGGTGGTGGGGTGGCGAAGGTGATGACCAAGTTAATGCATGAGCTTATATGTCTCTTTGCAAGTACTGTGGTAGAGCATTTAGCAGCACGTTAATTTGTCTTGAGAAACTAACTAATCCTCTACTCCCACTACCCTAGGTTTGAAAAATTGCTGTGATAAGGGACAATCCCTAGTTATGGAACATTGCTTTCAGGCAAACCCCCACTTGTTATCTTGTTTGGACCGAAGATGTGGCCTGAAAGTTTGGCCCAGATTGTTCCATTTGGACTGGGGTTTAGACTTATTAGTGTTTGTTTCGGCCCTTTGTATTATGTATGTATATGAATTCTGTTAGACCTGGCACCATTGGCGTGGGTCTCCCTTCCATTTTTCGCTGTTGTCTCCTCTGTTTTGCTGGTGTTAGATGCTCTGGGCGCTGTGCCACTGCCATTCAGTGTCACAGCGCGAATGCTCCCTGTGTAAATATGTCTATGTGAATTGGTATATCCATGATTGGCTTATTTGGTTTACCTGTTAGTCCCTAGTAGTGTGGCCTATGTGTGCCCAGGGCTGGTAAACCAAATGCTGCTGGTGGGCCTGCAGCACTGATGTGTGCCACCCACAGAAGCAGCTTGTAAAGTGTGTCTCAGACCTGCCACTGCAGTGTCTGTGTGCAGTCCAGAACTGCCATCTTGGCTGGGAAGTGCACCCACTTCCCAGCCCCTGAACCTTCCCTTGGCATCCTGTAAGTCACCCCTATGGTAGGGTGCATTGTATGTGTAAGGTAGGACATGCCTTGGTGTGTGTAGCATGTCCTGGTAGTGAATTACACCCCATTTCGTTTTTCACTACTGTAAGGCTACCTGTTCCTCATAGGCTAGAATGGGCAGTTTGACTATTACATCCTATAGTCCTAACTGACCCCAGGAACATGGTAGAAAAACGAATTTAGTATGCCTGAGCTCAGAATATTAAAATACATCTTTTTGTGAAGTTTATTTTTATATTCTGTGTTTGAAAATACCACTTTTAGAAAGTAGGTATTTTCTTGCCTAAGCCTTCCAGTGTGCTCTGCTGTTATGTGTATTGGCTGTCTGGTTTTGGAGGGGCAGGGCAGGCTGAGTCAGACCTGGGTTGAATAGAGAGATCTGCATTTAGAGTAATGGGGAGGGGTGGCTCCTTGACCTGAATAGGGCTGTGCCTGGCAAGGTGAATGCTGGCTCCACCTCCTACTGTGTGTCTGCTAGCAGACCCCCTCTTTCTGAAAGGAAGGATGCAGCCTGGTAAACAAAGTGCTCCAGGTCTGAGCAGAACTGGTTCTGGCTAGGTTCAGTGAGTTGTGGCTTCTAAGAACAAAGACTTTTGGGGTATAAATATCTGTGCTCAAACCCCTACATTTTGTATTGCTTTTGGATCTGGAGAGGAAACGCTGTCCATGCCACTGGAGGAATCTGCAGGAAGTGACTGTCCCTGTGCTTGTGTGTTGTTTCTTGCACTGGCCTGCAGCAGTGACCACTGGACCTTGAAGAAGAGGAAAAGGAACTCTTGAGAGAACTTTTATTTTTGTTACATGCAATTACCCAAGGGCTAGGAAAAGAGCTAGCCTCCTGCTGGAGTCTCAGGCACATCAGACTCCACCACCAACCTCCTGCTTCCTCCCAGCGAGGACTGCTATCTGCTGATGAGGCTCCTGTGAGTTCAAGGGCCTCTAGTTTGCATCAGAGAAGAGAGTCTGGGAAATCGACGCTAACGCATCTTTGCGAGCCGCTGCAGTCGAGAGCGCTGGGAAAATCATCGCGCTGCTGCCGCCGAGGGCTCGCAACACGAAACCATCGCTAGCGCCCCTCTGCGAGCCGCTGCAGCCGAGACGCGCTGGGAAAATCATCGCGCTGCTCTCGCAGCGCACTCGCAGCCCCTAAAGAAATCATCACTTCGAGACATCGCATTTGCGGACGCCGTGCGTCCGCCGCCTGATCGCATCGCACCGAATTTCATCGGCTCCCTCGCGGAGCGTCTTGTCTTCGCATCGCAACACGATCGCACAGCGCAACAGGATCGTCGCATCGACTTCTCCCACGCGGCAAGAAAGTCATCGCATCGGAGGTCCAGCGTGCAGAAGTTTGTCTCATCGTCTCCGCACGCATCACGCAGATCGGCGCATCATCCTCCCTTGCGGCAAGGATTTCAACGCATCGCCGGCCTCGCGTGCCGAGAATCATCGCTACAGCTTATTTGCGACATTTTGTTGGTTTTGCTACTAAACCCAAGTACTTTGTGAGAGAAAGGGTCGCAGAGACCACTGCTTTGAACTTGAACCTTATTTTTGCAACCTTTGAACTATTTTTTGACAGTCCTTCCACAGCAACCCTATTTTTGACAGTATTGTGGCTTTAACAGTTATTGGTCTTGTGATAAGTCTATATATATATAAAGATACTTATTTTTTATAACTACTTGTGTGGTGTCCCTTTGTAGTGTGCCTCACTGTGTTACTGTGTATGGTCATAAATGCTTCACACCCTGCCTCTGAGATAAGCCTACCTGCTCGTGCTACGTTACCACAGGGTTGAGCAGGGGTATCAAGGAGGGTAGCCCTCTTACTCTGACTTAGGAAGAAGGGTCCCTACTTGGACAGTGGCCAGCCATTGCCAACTAGAGACCCCCATTTCTAACAAATTCCTATAATGCAAACCTAGCCAAAAGGCAGTGGAGTGCTGTACTTTCTGTAACATTTAAATTTTATTTTTCATAAATTGCTAACTTATGGGTTGCTCTTTAATGTCGGGTGCTTCTCGACGCAGTCTATCATGTTTCAGGTAATTTTAAGAAGTATTTGATCATTTCATAAACACTGGGTCCTTTATGTGTTTTTCCTAATGTAACATTGCTGGCTTTGCTTTTTGCTAGCCTGGAAGGACAATATTAGATCCATAGTTCTATCCTATTCTATCACACACTTGAGTATAACAGAACTTCTTTTGTCTCCTATTGCATATCAAATAAATTGTGCAGCTGGAAATATACATCAAGGTGGCTATTCACAATGGTAAACTTACATGTGAGTAAATCTATGCATGTAAGTTGACTCTTACACTTTGCAGTAAATTTGCTACATGTGGCTAGTTACCACGTTCTGAGTGTAAATGTACTACAAAGTGTAGAATTACAGTTTTGGGGGTGGAGACTGAATAAAAGTAATTTAGCACCGGAAAATTACTATTAGTAACTGTGCAACTGTATTTTATGTTCCGCATAGTTTGCAGGACCTCCTCACTTGGGGAAGATACTTCCGCATACTTTGAAGGATCTCTGCATTTGGGGCGGAGACCTGTGCAACAAGGGAAGATATCTCCACATGGAAGGGAATTGGAGAATTCTATGTAACTGATACCAAACCAATCCTACATACCTGACACCCATTCCCTTCCAACAATATAAATACTGCTCACTAAATAGGATCTGCTTTTTGCTCTTCAGCTTGAGATGTTTACAGCCAAAGCACGAGTGCCGCGATTGAAACCAAAGTAAATAAAGAGAAAAAAATGGCGGACGCACGTTTGTTTCTCTTTATTTACTTTGGTTACAATCGCCGCACTCACGCTTTAACTGTAAATAGCTTAAGCTAAAGCGGGTGCCGCGAATGGTTCAAAAGTAAAGAAATTGAAAAAAAATGGGTTTTTTCTATTTCTTTACTTTTGAAGCAATCGTGGCACTGCGCTTAACTTAAGATGTCTACAGTTAAAGCATGAGTGCGGCGATTGAAACCAAAATAAATAAAGAGAAAAAAAAGGCATGCACCAGTGTTTGCCAATGCAACTAGCCATGAGAAAGGTGCAGCCACCATTATTCCTGCCAGGTTGCAGTGATGGATACATTTTAAAACGAGGCTGAAGCTGTTGCCTTCCCCATGCTGCATGCAAGGAAGCCTCTGAATGCGATGGGATGTTGCACATGGAGGAATGGGAGGGGCTGCAATGACTCATGCCTTTTCACAAACAAGTCTTCAACAAGCCCAATCTCCCATAAAAGGAAGCCCAAAACGAACCAACTGCCGTACACATCGCAAAGTGGAAAAAGACTGAATAAATACAATCAACAGAGCGGGAGGAACAGAGAGGAAGGCAGTGCTGACACAATTGTGGCATTAAGGGGAGATGGGAGGGAGGAATGATATATTTACATGTAGGCAGCTTTGCCTCCAAAGCTGAACACAGGCAAACAGTAACAGACCAGGAAACAAAGAAAGAAAATAGTCCCCCCAAGAACACATAAAGAGCCATAGGGGAATGAGACAGTACTTAGTCCCTGCTGCATGGGAGGAACAGAAAGGAAAAAGGAGGAACAAAGAGGCAGGGCTGACCACTAGCAAGAAAGGATTTCTAAAGGACACTGAAACAAGCAAATCAAAAGCAGGGGGATTGCTTTAAGCCAACATGAGAAATTACAACAGGTCTCGAATGCTCGACCTAAAAAGATATATCTGTCATTCTTACAACAGAACTTTCTGTTAAACCATTCAAGACACCGAACATTGGGGAGATACACTCAATATGTACTTACATCTTTGCATATTGGTAAATATTATTTTTTAACCTTCATTTGTGAACCATGTATGACAATTCAAGGCCAGCCATCCTCATACCTATCACTGACTAGAAGACGTTCAGATCTTATCTGGGTCAAAGGGTTCATATTTGAATAGGATCTCTCTGAAGCAGACCATAATTATTGTGAGTTTAGCAAAGCCCGGGAAGCTGTCAGGCTACTTTAATAAGATAACTTGTAAATGTATACTACAGTGCATAACCTGCAGGCCACAGGTTCCAATTCCAGTACTATAGCGCAGCGGGTTAATTTGAGAGAGTGAGTGTCCTCAACGTTATTTGTATTTTTTGCCACGTGTTTTAACGCATGAACCTAGCAAACACAAGGAGATGATGGACGGAACGCTGAAACTTTTCAGACACTCACCCCCAGTCACAGATTGGGGTTGAATCCATCATCGTTCTTTAGCTCACTTCACCACCTCAGTTCAGACCCAGCTATATGCAAATCAGTCTTGACCCTGTGCCTCATGCGAAGTTCAGCCCGAACTGCCAAGCCAGGTCTTCCCTGAACCGTAAACAAGCATCATGGGACCGGTTTTAGGGTGACACCCCTCATCAGTCAGGCTAGCTTGAATCCAGTTGCAAAGTGAGCAAGGGACTCACGTCTCGGCATACCCTGCCAACTTAGAGCAAACAAAGCAAACACAAGGAGATGATGGACGGAGTGCTGAATCTTTTCAGACACTCACCCCCAGTCACAGATCTGGGTTGAATGCATCATCGTTCTTTAGCTTACTTCGTCATCTCAGTTCAGACCCAGCTATATGCAAATCAGTCTTGACCCTGTGCCTCATGCGAAGTTCAGCCCGAACTGCCAAGCCAGGTCTTCCCTGAACCGTAAACAAGCATCATGGGACCGGTTTCGGGGTAACACCCCTCATCAGCCAGGCTAGCTTGAATCCAGTGGCAAAGTGAGAAAGGGACCCACGTCTGGACATACCCTGCCAACATAGGGCGAACAAAGCAAACACAAGGAGATGATGGATGAGTGCTGAAACTTTTCAGACACTCACCCCCAGTCACAGATCTGGGTTGAATCCATCATCGTTCTTTAGCTCATTTCACCGCATCAGTTCAGACCCAGCTATATGCAAATCAGTCTTGACCCTGTGCCTCATGGGAACTGTTCAGCCCGAACTGCCAAGCCAGGTCTTCCCTGAACCGAAAGCAAGCATCCTGGGACCAGTTTTGAGGTAACACCCCTCATCAGTCAGGCTAGCTTGAATCCAGTGGCAAAGTGAGCAAGGGACCCACGTCTGGGCATACCCTGCCAATTTAGGGCAAACAAAGCAAACACAAGGAGATGATGGATGGAGCGCCGAAACTTTTCTGACACTCACCCCCAGTCACAGATCTGGGTTGAATCCATCATCGTTCTTTAGCTCACTTCGCCACCTCAGTTCAGACCTAGCTATATGCAAATCAGTCTTGACCCTGTGCCTCATGGGAACAGTTCAGCCCGATCTGCCAAGCCAGCTCTTCCCTGAACCGGAAACAAGCATCCTGGGACTGGTTTCGGGGTAATACCCCTCATCAGCCAGGCTAGCTTGAATCCAGTGGTAAAGTGAGCAAGGAACCCATGCCTGGGCATATCCTGCCAACTTAGGGCGAACAAAGCAAACACAAGGAGATGATGGACGGAGTGCTGAAACTTTTCAGACACTTACCCTCAGTCACAGATCTTGGTTGAATCCATCATCGTTCTTTACCTCACTTTGCCACCTCAGTTCAGACCCAGCTATCTGCAACTCAGTCTTGACCCTGTGCCTCATGGGAACAGTTCAGCCCGAACTGCCAAGCCAGGTCTTCCCTGAAATGGAAACAAGCATCCTGGGACCGGTTTCTGGGTAACACCCCTCATCAGCCAGGCTAGCTTGATGGACTTAGGCCCAGATATCTGTACTGGGGTGAATGTATGACATTGTTCTGCATTCTGTCCATCAATTGTTCTTTTTAAAGCATGAACCTAACCACAAGTAGCAGCAACAAGGATTACAGAACACATTTTTATGTGAGCAGCAGTATCTCAGACCAAAAGTGCTGTACATAGAACAGAAGTGTACACATTTGGCTGGGTTCAAATTGAATTACCAAAAACAGATTATTATGAGGGGTGGGAAACTGCAGCATGGTACTGCCATATTATAAGACAGCACAATGTTGAGTAGAGGTTCTCTCCTGCCTTAAATCCTTTTTGGAAGACAGATCCCAATGGTTGCATCTCCACCCTTTTATATCCTCCCCCAAACCACTCTTATTTGGGGTGCCCCAGGGATCAGCCTTGAGCCCTCTGATGTTTAATGTGTACCTCGCTACGTTATCTGGCCTGATTGAATATAAGGGTGTGAAGGTGGTCTCCTATGCGGATGACACCCAGCTTCTGTTTTCCTCTCAGGTATATATAGCGGTTGCACTCTACAAATGTAAGTAGTGTCTTTAAGGAGTAGGTGTCTGGATGGAGTCAAACTTCTTTAAATTGAATTCTGACAAAACCCGAAGTCCTTTATTTGGACCCAGTGGTCCCCCCTCCTCTGAATGTTTGGTGGCCTGAAGAGCTACTACCTCTGCCAGGAATCTAGTTTTTATGTTCGATTCTGCTCTTTCCTTTTCAGCTGTAATCAGACAGATTTCTTCAGCTTGCTGCCTTGACTTAAAGCCTTAAGGAAGCTGCTACATCTGGTCCCGGAGGATACCCGTAAAATTGTTGTTCATACAATGGTTTGCTCTGGTTTGGACACACAGACTCCATATTATTCGGAATGCGGCAGCTAGGCTTATTCGTCGAGTCCTTTTTACATCTCACCCCATTTGAAGCAGCTACACTGGCTCCTAGTGGTGAAGCACATTAAATTTAAAGCCCTCACACTGGCTTTTAGAGTACTCGCAGGTAGAGGCCCCCTCTATCTAAGAAATAGACTGGTCTGTACAAACAACACAGAGCACTGAGGTCGAATAACCTCCGCAGATGGAGGTCCCTAAATTCTTTAAGGCCCGACGTGGAGGCAGCTCCTTTACAGTATTTATGGCCAAGCTATGGAACACTCTGCCAGTTAATCCCCACAGGGCACAGTCAGTTGCCATCTTTAAAAGAGACCTAAAACCCTGGCTGTTTGACTCAAATTAATACATAAAGTGGTACCAGTCTTTTCGCTTTGAGCACCGGGGCACTTTGGTCAAAGCAGCCGTGTGCTTTACAAATGCTTTTTGATTGATTGATTGATACCTTTTACTTCACACAAATTTACAATTTGAGATACCGGGCAATGTAGCACTGTGCAGTTCACCTACGACAGACTTTGGAACCGAGAAACACACACCTATGGATATGGTTGATACATAAATGCTATTGCTGGATATTGAGGGCCGAGCACACGGGGAGGGGAGGGTGGTTGGGTAACTGTTTTTTGTTAAGATGTTTTAATTGCATTGAATCCTGATAGCTTTAACAAATTACCAACCGTTTTGCTAAACTTATGTTGTAAACAAGAATGCTAAGAACGAGCTGTATTGGCATACCGTTAGAGACTTATTTTAATGATACTGGTCCACTATGTATTGCCATTCGAAGACACTTATGGATACTCGACACTATTGATGTAGATTAGCCTACGATGGTTGTAAACATGTAATACTATACTGCGTGATTATATGTCCTATGATTGCCTGAAGATGTTTGACTCACTGTTCTGTAAAATCAATAAAAACAAATAAAAAAATAAAAAAGTGTCCGTTGATATAGTCCGAACCACTATAAGCATTAGAAAGCCATTTATGCCCAATAATGAAAGGAATGTCAATGTCAATTTTGTTTATGAGTTCCAGATTGAGCTTGTTTAAAAAAGGGCGAATTTCTTCCCGCACACGACGAGCCAAAATGAGTCAAATGTTTATGTGTCCTGGCTGGTAGACGCAACATTTTCGTTGCTTGCTTCCGCAGTAGACGGCCCCTGTAGCACCTCGCAAAGCACGTCAATTGAGCACAGATGATTTTCCACGCTGTCCACAGCCAGTGCTGGGGCAGTCTGTGCGCTGTCCAAAACCTGGGTGTCAGTGGAGGAGCCGGTGTCAATACCAACAGGTGCAGTTACTACCTACGGTGGCTCAAGGAATGCCGCCATCAACATTGGAATATGCTGGGGACATTGCAGAACATGGGCCGTTATCGGGTCCAGTAGAGCATTCATGTCCGGTTGCGCACATGATGGGAGTGTCAAACAAAGGTCTAACACGCATTCTTCTCCGCAAAACAGGCATCGGAAGACAGGTAAGATGCAGTCCATCCAGACTGGTCGAAACGACAGGAACCAAGATGCACTCAGTTCTCTCAGGTGAGGCGTGCCTAGGTATTTTACCATTTGGTCACGGTATTTCCGTTCTAGGAGCGCTTTTTCCATCTCCTTGGTGACTGGGACGTCCATTGTGTAGCAGAAAAATAACAATCAGGATACCTGCTATTAGAAACAGGATCAGCGGTACACCTCCAAAGATGCTTCCGAATACGGAGTGTATGAAGTTCGGTATAACTCCAAGTACCGTCTGAAAGGTGCTTAGAAGTCCAGAACCTATGGTCTTAAATAGGTGGACAATGCCAGTCGTATCAGACATGTTAAAGATACGATTTACCATTTCTACAAAATGGAAAGGGCAGTTTGTATTAATAAGCGCCTGTATCTCAGCTGAAGACCTTGCGATCTTGAGTTCAAAAGTCTCTCGAGCGGAGGTTAAGGGCACAGACTTCTGTAAAAGCATGGCTTTCATTCTGCCTAGAGTATCAAACCGTATTAAAGAAACATTCAGTGAAGGCCATAACGGCGCCTCCCTGACTGTATGTGTCGGTGGAAACAATACTTGCATACAACAAGTAACCCTGGCGCTCACGGTTACCAGATATGCGATGCCCGGGAGCATTCCACAGCACCCTTGACTGTGTAGCATCAAGTAACTCCCATTCGAAAGTATCCCAAATGCTGGAGTAATCACTGCAGCTGGGGCACCCCTCAGATGACAGGACAAGTTCGCCACAGAACAATTACAAGCCCCGTGCAGTAGAATGTCCTGACAGATGAGCGATCCACTTAAAGCGCTCTCACAGTTTGTACCACTGAGAAACACTTCTCGATCCCCACTCTGGCATCGAAATCTGTATGGCAATTCCCAAGATTCCTTAATGTACTCCTTACCCATTTTTAGGTTGAGGCTAGACAGCGCATGCGCTGTCTGCAAGACCTGGAGTAAGCAGTATACTGGTGTGTAATCCCGCCTGCTGCTTGCCATTGGCTAACTCCTCCGTTGCTCTTCATTCTTGGCTCTGTATTGGTTGGCTCTTCCGATACATCACTTCCGTTGTATCGGAAGCAGCACCGACCAACTACGGTTTTGTTACGCAGAAAAGTGTTTAGCTCTTTCGTTTGGGACTATTTATTCTGTTTTGTGCTAGGGATATTTTATCACAGCAGCAGCAAGCGCTGCACCCGGTTTCATATTATTTTCTTTTTTTTTTATCTATCAATATGGCGCCCGCTTCATGGGCCGCCATGCACATATCTTAAATATGCACGGACGCTGCGCTTTATAGTTTAGGGCTGCGCCCGCTTTCATCATTATTGTCGGCTGCTTCTCGGTTTTTCCTTTCACATGTATACTCTGGTGTTCGTCGTGCACCCTCTTCGCCTCCTGCCTTCTCTCACTGACCCTTTCTTGACTGTCTTTAAGGGAGATGCCTGAATTAACTCTGCCCACACTGGTAAACAGAGATGCCTGAATTAACTCTGCCCGCACTGGTAAACACTTGCTGCCTTCTAAATGCTGTCCCTGCCAGCCCCGGCAGCAGCCCGGAGCCTTCTGTTTGTGCACTGCTCCCAGGAAGGCAGACCCCGCTTTTAGTCAGTCTCTCACATTGATGCTGTTAATTGACCACAGGCGTTACCGTGGCAGGCTGAGGGCTGCAGCGAACCCTTTAACCATGGGATTCAGGGGTGTAACCTTGGCCCTGCCATAATCCAAGGTGAGCTCCCGCAATGTGTGTGAGCCTCTCTACCCCCGTCACTCAAGGCAATTGTAATTTTATTTATATAGCGCTTACTACCTCTGACGAGGCGTAGGAGCGCTTTTCAGCGAGTCCCAGATGATTTCCTTTCATTTTGCGGTATTATACTATAACGAACAAGGCACACGTAGATCTTTAGAGTATTTAGATGTGAGTTTCACATTTTCAGACGATTCCTTGTTTTACTCTAAATACCTTATGTTATCTGAATACAGGGTTGGGACGCTCCACGTGAAGGGGCTGCCATGAGAAAAGCAGGGCTAATGCCTCTAAACTATAGAAACAAAGGCCTGTAATCTGAATCCCCTCTGCACTTCTGATGCAAGCTAAAAGAAAAACTGACTTAGTTGGACATTCTTTAAACACATGCCCTCACACGATCACCAAATATAAACAGACGGATACCAGCTGACTCAATGCTACCTGGACCGCCCTTGGGGTTTCCATATACAAATAATGGATATTTCTATCGCCCTATTAGCAAGCTGTCGCTAACAGCTGTTAGCGACAGCTTTATGGCGAAAGCGACCGTTTTGGTGCCGCTTTGCATGTCAGCGATATTTATCGCTAATGACATGCAAAGTAGGCGTTCCCAACTAAAAGCGACTGCAAACAGTCACAAACACAACTTCCCCCTATTACCAATGCCCGCGAAGTGATAAAAAAAGTTGCGCTAACCGCGATTATCGCTGGAATTTAACACCTGATAAAAACTTGACTTAACCATCTTGTCAATGGGAGGTGGATTGTAAGGTTAAGTCCTCACCTGCCTATTAGCGAGCTTTTCATTAGCGCAGTGAATTTATCGCTGGATTTCTTGCGCTATTGCTGGGTTTCGCCGCTGTCGCTGGATTTTTTATCGCCTTGGAGATAAGCGTTGATAATAACGCGTTATCTCCGCGATGAAATCCAGCGATAGCCGGCAATAAAAAAAACAGCGCTAAGCGCGCTTTGCGATAATTATCGCAAATCCTTGGTAATATGCCCCTAGTCTTTAGTCTGCTTTGTTAAACCAGACCACCAGTAGTGTTGTTTCAATAAGGAAACAGTCGCCGTAACTCCTGCATGAGCAGAACCTATCCCTTTGTGTGCTGCTAGTATTAAACCTAACCGACGATCCATATTTGGAATTACTCTATCCCCCACTCCAGGAATCTGAGCAAATGGAATGTTATTGGCATCTAACTTGTAGGAGTACTTGAGTGGAAATCTTTTTGGTACTGCACTGCTGTTTTTGCTTGAAGCAATAACAGCCACCATAATCTCACTGTCTATTCTCGTTTTAGAACGAGTGATTGCAGCTACGGAGCCGTACGTACAGCCCCCTTTGCGGCTTCATCAGCCAATGAATTCCCTTCAACGTGAACGCCATCACGCTGATTTCAACCTCACTACCTGTTCCCATAGCATTTTATGCTTAATTGTGCTACCTTTTGCGTCTTTGAACCCGTTTTGAACCCAGTATTGCAAGTATTCATTGTATGACTGCACACAGTAAAAGGAATCGCACACAATTAGTGTGGGGAACTCTCGATCCGTATTTACAAGTGCCAGTATCAGTGATTTTAATTCTGCTAACTGTGCCGTGCAGTCTCCTAGAGATTGCGTTTTAGTGCAACTCGGATGGAACTTTCCATCCCGCATGCGACCTTTAATGATTGCACATGCTGCGCTATATTGTTGCTTACTCCCTATGGCCGGTTGAGCAGATCCATCAGTGTAAATGATATATTCATATTGATCCAGAGGCATTATTTCATTAGGTAGAGGATATTCTTGTTCGTATTGCAGGAATGCTTGTGTCTTTAAATTTGGGTCGTACCTGTATTCTACAACTGTTGCAGTGAGAGAATTAGCCCATTGTATCCATCTTGGATGTAAGGCATTAGCGTTAGGAACGCTTGCCTTTGTTGCAGCCTCAAAGGCTGGAACCGAAGTCACTACTATTATTCGTTTCCCCTGAGCCAGTGCTCGTTCTCTCACTACAGCAGTCTGTACCGCTGTCAGAATCTTTTCAGTGGATGCGAACCGCATCTCAGCATTTGTGTACAAATGTGACTTGTATGCAATTGGTACTGTCTCACCTTCATTATATGTTAGATAGGTGTACCCAGATTGACCAGCAACTATATGGATCACCAGGTTGCGTAAGTTTACGCGTGTCTGTAAGTGTTTGGAAGCTATCATATCAGCTTGTAAGGAACGTAGTGTATCTGTGTGTTCCTGTGTCCAGTTTCTCCCTGAGAAATCAGGTTTAATTAAGTCGTAGAAAGGTTTTACTCTTTCTGCATAATCCAAAATGTATGTTCGACCAAAATTTAGGAATCCCAGTATTGATTGTAGATTTTTCAGTGATTTCGGAGGTTGGAACAGCGCTCATTTTTCTAAAAAATTGGCTGCCAGGTTCTTTCCTTTACTTGAAAGTTCGTATCCTAAAAACAGGACACTAAGGTGGGCAATTTTTGATTTTTTAAAGTTAAATTTGTAGCCCTCAGATGCAAATCCCAAAATGATGGTATTTACTTTGTTCAAGTGTTCCT
Source organism: Calotriton arnoldi (assembly GCA_963921515.1). Lineage (NCBI taxonomy): Eukaryota > Metazoa > Chordata > Amphibia > Caudata > Salamandridae > Calotriton > Calotriton arnoldi. Next base: position 61,524 of record CAWUFW010007432.1, read on the forward strand.
CCAGGTCATCGTCCGTCAGATAAATATCATCCACATAGGACAATGCCTCTTCATCTAATTTTTGAAGTAACTCTGTTACTCTGGCCGAAAACAACCCTGGGCTGTTCTTATACCCTTGGGGGAGTCGCCAAAATTGACTCTGGGACCCTAGCGCTGAGAAGGCTGTTAAATACCTGCTTTCAGGCGCTATATTTTGGCAGAAAAATCCATTTGAGATAGCAAGTGTTGTTTTATATTTTTTCCGCACAATGTTATTCATTAATGTGGCACTGTGTGCAATTTGGACTGCAAATGTCTTAGTGCAAGTGTTTAAATGTCTGTAATCTAAAACTAGATGACATGTATTGTCCGGTTTCATGACAGGAAACAAAGGATTGTTCATTTGAGAGGTGCAAGTTTCAATCACCCCTTGGTATTCAAGTTGATCTAAGATCTCCCTGACCTGTTTTTTAGCTTCTTGCTTTATCGGATACTGCCTCTGTGCAGTTGGAGTATTTTTGAAAGGAATTATGTGGTGGGTTGAATCCTCATCCCATCCAACATGGTTTTTGTATAATGCTGGAGCCTGGGCTACCATCCATTCCTGTGCATATGTGTGTTGCAAATGCCTGGGAATATCGTCTGAGAATGCCGGAAGAATTACCGTTTCTCCTTTAGGGCAATCCATGACGAATGCTGGTGGCCAATCTTGTTCAGCTAATAAAATATCATAAGCAAACGTCAGGTTCTCCCAAAAGAGACCTCTCACTTTCCTACTTTTGCCCCCCTCCATTTGGAGCGTTATTTCATATACTTTATGTGGGACACTTATTCTAGTATCAGGTGTTTCCACCATGATATAATCATTCAAGTCCGCTGTCACCAGAAATTCCATCAGGTTCTGGCGAGCTATTTTTATTTCTGCCGCACTGTCTAGCATCGTCAGAGCCCATTCCCCGTTCAGTAGTTGAGTCCTGGGCATGTCTGATCTTTAGACCTGCAACTTTCTTCTTTTTGAACTGTGGCTTTTGCTTTGGTTTTTCTTCTTTTTTGGAAGTGTAATCTTGAGCGTGCTGCTTGTCTCTGGACTTTGTACGCTCTTCTTGTCTTTCTGACCATCCTTCCCTCTCTGAGTTTTTTGATAAACCCTGAAAGAAACGAGAGGAACGTGTAGCAGTATCCTGATACCTGTCAGCTTTCCTAATATTATCCTTATTCCTAAGGTTGTACCTCTTTTCAGAGGGCTCCTGTGGAGGAGATCTACCTCTTGATTGAGATATGTTTCCTTTAAAGTTTTGTTGTTTTTAGGTCAAGCCTAGCGCAGTGCCATGCGCTGCTCTATGGGAGGCTTCTTGTGAGGGCTCAAAACTTTTCTGTGTGGGTCTCACTCCTCACACACATTCTATTGGCCTTTGCGTGTGTCTTTCAAGAATGAAAGCACGCAAATGGCCAAAGGCGGGTGCATGTCCTACCTCTTATTGAAATGTTCACTCCCACGGCGTTTTGGTCTCGGGAGCGAGCAGCGGCGCGCAGGGTGCAGCTGCATTCCTCGTCGTGTTGGGGCTCATGTTACTAAATAAACACGCACGATCGCTTTCACTTTCACGGCCGCGCTTGTTGTTTGCTCAAATCCTGCGCAAATGCTGCCAATAAAAGTTAAAAGGTTATCTGCTTCCTCGTCGCATTGTGGATTATGTTACTAAATAAACAGAGCGCTGTCGCTTTCACTTTCGCGGCCGCGCTTGTTTTTAATTGAACCAGCGTGGCACGGCCGCGCCTTTCATTTTTTTGCCTTTCTCGTGCCTGCTGTTGTAAGCAGGACAGGCTCTTCCGCAACTTTTAAAAAAAAAATTGAACCAGCGCGCATGCCTCAATGGCGGCCACGCTTTTATTTGCTGTTAATTGCGATCTTGCGATCACCGAAGCGGGCACATGCATTTGTTTTCTGTTTATTTACTAATGTTTACAATGGCGGCACCCGCGCTTTAGTTTTAAGCATCTTAAGCTAAAGCGCGGGTGCCGCTATTGCTTCAAAAGTAAAGTAATAGAAAATAAAATTGCATTTTTTGTCTATTTTTTTACTTTTGAAACAATTGCAGTACCCGCGCTTTAGCTTAAGATGTTCAAAGCTAAAGCGCGGGTTCCGCCATTGTAACAAAAGTAAACAAATAGAAAAAAAAGCGTGCGGTCGCCATTTGTTTTCTATTTTTTACTTTAGTTTCAGTTGCGGCACACGCGCTTTAGCTTTAAACATCCGAAGCTAAAGCGCGGGTGTCTCGACTGCTTCAAAAGTAAAGAAATAGAAACAAAATGCACATTTTCTATTTCTTTATTTTTCAAGCGATTGCGGCACCCACGCTTTAGCTTCAGATGTTTTAATCTAAAGAGCGTGTGCCGAGATTCATTTTTTAATACTCATTATGCACTGCTCTTATGTCCCCCACATAGCCCCGCGGCTGCACTCTGCTCTGCACATTCCTTGCACTCCTAATAACCTGGATGAGTCAAAGAGGGCTCTCATCCAGAACTGCCCCATCCCCTCACAAAACTACCCCTTCATCTCTCCCTCAAACACCCCCACTCTGATACGGGTCTCTAGCTACTTTAAGGAAGCTGTTCATGTAAGGGCGTTAATCTTCACCTCTCCTCTGTACCTTTGTCCAGCCCACGCAGCCTCCTCAGCTCTCCTTGCCTTGCAGATGTTGCCCTCCTATGGTGCCAGCTTCTGCCTCTCTATTGTGCCCCCCACCCCGCCCTCCTCGGCTCTCATTACATTAAGATACTTTCTGTCCCTATCAGGCTCCCTGCCTCCACCTCTTCCACGCCGTCCGCCCTACACTAGGGATGTTGTTACCTTACCTTCACATCTCTCTTTGTACCTCCACCCAACCGCGTGCCCCCTGCCTCCTAAACCCTCGTCACCTGAAGGATGCTACCTTCTTTCAGGCCTTCTTTTCCACTGACCCTCACTCTCCATATCATCGGCCCTCGTGACATGAATGAATCTGGTCCTCTCAAGTCCTCAGTCTCTGCTTCCTCCATCCCATCCTTATTTTCTCGCCTCTCTTTATGATAAGGTTGCTGGTCCTCTCGGGCCCTCATCCTCTGCTCCTACAGCACATCCTTTAAATCTAGGCTCTCTGTACTTAGGGATGTTGGTCCTCTCAGGCCTTTAAGTGCCCCCCTCCATCCTCATGCCTCTCACCATATTCAGGGCCATCATCACATTAAGGATGCTGGTCCTCCAGGGCTCGCAGTCTTCACCCCTCCAGCCTCCCTCTCACCGCAGATCCTCATTACATTAAGGATGCTGTCTGCCTCTATGAACCTTTTTCCCAAAAGCCACAGGACCCCACACTCTGCTAATCACATTACGTGGCCAAAAAGAGGGAAATGCTAACAGCAGGTTTAATTTGATTAATTCCACTGGAATGTCAGAAATGCCGGGCCTGGCTGTATATCATGGCTTTTATGTTCTTGGAGCTCATTTCCCATAAAAAGGAAACAAATCAGAATTACTTAAAACACAAATAATTCGGTAATAAAACAAGTTTACTACCATAACCTGCGGTCACACACAGTCTGCCTCTCCTCCTCTGAAAGAAATGCACATACACACACACACGTGCCGTCCTGACTTAATCTCCATCAGAAAAGGACATCAAACACACCCGGCTCTACCACTCTCCATCACACATACGTGCTCCCACCACGCACCCTCATAAACACTCGGGCCACTTCTCAATCAAACGTTTGTTCTCCTTTTTCCTCACAGGTCCTCCCTCTCACTACACATAATTTTATGCTGTGTCGACTGTACATCTCTGCCATTGTGTCTACACACTCCATTACTTACACACACACACACACACGCACACACACACACACACACACACACGTGCACACACACACACACACCCGACACTGCATCATGAGAATACATGATGTACACTCCTGCACATGGGAAAAGTGTGTGCATGTGTTACTTACATTGAAAAGTTATCAGCAGCAAGTGTGAGATCTAGTGGTTCCCCATACCACTTCCTGAGCATTGCTGTTCATATCTACCTGGTGGATAATATTATGTAAGTACAATAGTATCTCTGTCTTAGGATATTCTGATGTCTTTCTCTTTCTCATATTGACAGGTGATAGTGTTGGACCATATTGCACTGTTAGCGGATACATTCGGAAAGAAAGGTTAAGACCTGTTTTTGTGCATTGTACACACAGACCAGGCTTTGCACTTAGTTGATTAATTTTATCTGTGCTTTAGTGACAATGCCCCTAAGGAGTACATTTTTGATTGGCGAGTGACTATTACCCATGACTTTAATTACCGTAGTATTTCACAATAAAATCATTTCACAGCGATTAATCAATCTTAATAATTTTCAAAATATATATTTAAGTAGAAAACTATTTTTACAACATTCCACACAGCACTCAGCCGTCCTATATCTCTATATCCAAATTTATATGCAAAAATGTGCGGGGAAAATATAGATATTTTTTTAAATATTGGTTCTGAATTTTCTCTTACGTTTTTGTTCTCACAGACAATGCTGGTCAGTTTTTAAATATTTCTCTTACTTTATTTAAGAGCCCTGACCCTACCTTATTTGACTGTTTCACACTGCGCAAATCAGCCACTCAAAGCCTAATGTTTTGTTAAAATGTTTTTTGTGAGCAGGTAAACTTCACCCTTAAACATGAGAACAATTAGCTCAGACATGGTCTATGCACACATTGTGGGTGGTACATTTGGTCAGATGTGTTGGTCTGTCCTAAACTTTACACAAATAACAATTTAAATACCACTATTATGTCTTATTTGCTTTATAGCGCTACTCAACCCAATCCAGGGTTTCAGAGCGCTTTACATCATTCATACACATTATACATTGACAATAAATTGTGTGTGTAGATCAATTTACAGGATGTGATACATAAGATAGTGAGGGTTACAAGGTGTAGGAGTCACATGTCCTTTCCCTCATAGTTCACGGTGCTATATTAGAAGGAATACAATTTATAAACATCAAGTAACTAAAGGATTTCTGTATTAAATGCAATAACCCACTTACCCATCTACATAAAATCAACATCCATCATTGGTGTGTCACATGATGTGCTTTGCGGAAGACATATTAACCCTCTATGCTACTTTGATTCAAAACTGGTACTAGACAATATACCTGTCTTTCCAGCAAGTGCATTTACCTCCAGAGTTATCTTACCATTATTATTATTTCCTGAGATTTACTGGGTACATAAAGATCTATGCAGCAGATGCCTTAACCCCATAAGATATTTTAAAATGCAGACTTTGTAACCAATTAAGCAGGTCGGATATACTGGCATGTTTCTTTTTGTTGCCAATTTCTTCCTGGCAGAGTTTTTATGAATAAATGTATAAGTGGAGACCTAGTTCTTGCGCCAGGGTTGCATCACTTTTTTGGCACAACTCCGACGTAAAATCTAATTTGTTAAATATTGTAATGCAGTCAAATGTACTCATGATAGACCTGCTTAACATCTGTGAGGTCTTAGAATCTGATGTCATTTTTTGTGATATAACTTCCTGTGAGGTCACATGCGATGTTACGTGCTGTGATGTCACTTACATACTGACTAACTTGGTTAGTGCCCCACTTCTTTTTTTAGGACTTGTGCCCTGGTTGGAGTAGTATAATGGAAAACTGGTGTTGGTGGTTGTAGGAGGCTGGCTTAGTATATGGTGCACACTCTAAGGAGTGATGCACCTTGCACTAATCCAGGCAACCCTTATAGTGATTTTAGTAGTCTTTGATAACCATAGAAAGCTCTCAAAGTGATAGCTGTGGAGAGCAGCCTTCAGGCTTATCTTGAAGGAGAGTAAAGCAGCTTATTTTACCACATTTAATTGACAGTGGAGATTAGATGAAAGAGAACCACACAGTGTTTGTAAAAATAAGTCTATTTATTATGCAACACAATCACTAACATATTGGTATATCTCTTACCCGGAGATATCAACAATACACACAAGAATACTTCAAAATAGTCAGGTAAGTAGCACAAATATACACCGGTCTCCAGGGGGGACCAAACCATATACTAAGAAAGTGGAATACGAACTGCAAAGGAGAACGGGACTTGGACCAGAAGACTCAGAGGAGCTGGGGACACAAGGAACCACCCAAGGTAAGTACCCAGGAACCCCATGGAGGCTGTGTGCAGAGTGGAAACACAGCCTCCGTGCCCAATGGAAGTCAATGGAGAAGTCGCGGTTGCAGTTTTAAAGAAGAAGGCCCCTTCCCATAGGACCCCGAAGAAACCCTTTGGAAGACGGGAGGTTGGAGAGCCACCCCACCCGTGGATGCCCCAGGTAACAGGTTACCTGCACCAGAGAAGCCGGGTGCATAGGGGTGAAGTGACGTCAGAACCTGCTGTAGACAACAATAGAGAACTTTCAAGAAGATGCCTCTAGAGAAGCCTATGAAGGAGTCCAGTGGAATCCAAGAGTGGTTTCTTGTAGAAGAGAACCTGCAAGCAGAGGGGACAGAGTCAATGCCACTCTGAAGTGACCAGGAGGCACAGAAGCACAATGCCCACTGATGCCGGGAGGTCCAAGAGTGAAGACGGTGACCTTGTCGCTGCAGCTGTGAGGGCCAGGCAATGCTGAGAAAGACCAGGAGCCATGCATGAGCTGTCCAATATCCGGTGTTGGTGTTCAGGTGGTTGGTGTCTGGCAGGAGCACCAACAAGCCTTGGTAGCTGCAACTGGTGTGGAAAGCGAAAAGATGCAATCATTGGGACCAACACGGTCCAAGGGACTCACCAAGTGCAGGAGAGTCAGAGAAGGCCCTGAGCAAGCAGGGGTGCCCACTTAAGCAAAGGAAAACCCTCGAGAGGACCCACAGACCAAAGGCACAGGAGTCGCAAGAGGACCTCAGGCAGCTCACTAAAGATGGAGACCCATGGTGCAGAGGATGCAGTGAGGATGCTGATCTTTGAGGAAAGAGGTGCTAGAGGCTGGAGCTTCTAGTAGCCCGAAGATCTCTAGAGTGCAGAACCGACAAGCCTTGGCAACGAAAAGTCAACGCGGTGCACAGGGGTTTGGTCCCAGCGTCTTCGATGAGGGATACTGTCCTCAAAATTTCAGAGAAGACAGGTTAGGCCTCTAGGGAGGTGCAGAACCTCCACCTATGTTGCTGGGCTTCGGGAAGTCCGTAGGACGACAGGAGCAGCTGACTGGTAAGCTTTGCTGTGGTGCCTGCAGATGCAGGGGAGTGACTCCTTCTCTCCAATGGAGATTACTTCAGATGTCCTTGATGCCCACAGGCCTTCTGGAGAACCGGGACGAAGCTCAGACACAGATGACACAGATGACTTGAAGAACAGCGAGACCAGGAGCAGCATCAGTCTTCCTCAATGCTGTCTCAGTTCCAGTCGAAGTCCGACGAAGTTCAAGTGTCCAGACAGTCAAAGAGTGTCTTGGCTTCAGAGGTGAATCTTGTTCCACGACGAATCTGAGGACCCACCCACAGGGGAGCCCTTAGGTACCCTAGGGAAAGGGTTGGAACAACTCGGGGTTCCCTCCCAGAGGAGGAGCTGGACAAAGGAAAGGATGCTCCTCTGTCTTTGTCAGGTTTTGCACCAGAGCGGGAACCAAGGATTTCTGAATGGGCTCAAACTGGAGTATGCAAGGAGGGCACCAAATTTGCCCTTCAAAGCAGTCTGGTGCCGCTGGAAAGCACCCCCACCCCAGCCCACTTCACTAAGTGCTGTCTGGGAGGTGGTCACACTTCCCTGTGACAGGAAACCTATTGTTCTACCTTCTCCTGCTCGAGCTCAGCTCAGCAGCAGGAGAACAGAATCGTGTCTGTGGTCGGCAGCAGCACTAGCTTGGTGGCAGACCCTGAAAGTTTGTTACAAGGAGTACAGGTGGGTACCCTAAGAAGCCGCCCAGTACATGGGATCATACTTCCAGCACTGGAATCGGTGTTGGGGTATGATTCCAACATGTTTGATACCAAACATGACCAGGTTAAGTGCAGCCATTATATAGTTAGATATCTCATAATGACTGATGTCTCCACTATATACCTTAAAATAGCTGACCGCACTTACAAAGCCTGGAGAACAGACTCCGGGGTTTGTAGGGGTGTCCTGCTCATGCAGGGGCACCCTCACACTTGTAACTAACCACTAGGCCTACCACAGGGGTGACTTATAGGTTTTAAGTGGAGTGACCTCAGATATAAGAAAACTTGTATCTGTCGTGAGAGGTGCAAGCACCATCTCATGCAGGCTGCAATGGCAGGCCTGGAGTCAGAGTTTAAGTGGACTCCCATGGGTGGTACAATACATGCTGCTGCCCATGGGAGACCCCGGTGTATCCATGCCCTGGGTACCTTAGTACCATATAGTAGAGACTTATAAGGGTACACCAGTAGCCAATTGTGAATGTAGCAAAGTACTTACCAGAGCCAATTAAGGGGAGAGATCACAGTTGCTGGAGTCCTGATTAGCAGGATCCCAACAGACTACAGTGACAACACACTGACACCAGGCAAAAAGTGGGTGTAACCATGAGAGCAGATCCTACTTTCGTACACAACCCCCTCTCCCCCCTAAGGTAAGGACATGAGACTAACCATTGCCCAGTTGAGTTTACATTTTCTAAATGGAAATATCTGGAAAGTCCATCTGCGGTGGCATGGTTACTCCCAGGTCTATGTTCCACTCCAAAGTCCATCCCCGGTAGGGAAATGGACCAGCTCAAAAGTTTGGGGTTTTCACCCTTCATCTGTTTGAGCCATAAGAGGGGCCTATGGTCTGTCTGAACAATGAAGTGAGCGCCAAACAGGTATTTCATAGATTGGACAACAAAAGTTTATGTATTGAGTTGTATACTTTGCGATGCATTAAGGGGAATGCAGGCGATAAACTTCCTGTGTTTGAGAAACTATTCTAGCTCTCCTTCTTGTGCCCTGCTAAACCAGGGGTTTCCAAAAGAGATCCGAGTGACTTCAATACTCACACAGACACACAGAATCCTATACCATACTATTAGACCTGCCAGCCTTAGGGTGGACTTCTCCCAAACTTTTTGCCTACTTACCTCCTCATTTTGCTGATTCTTTTTGTTGGCCTTAGGACTCTGGGCACTTTACCACTGCTGACCAGTGCTAAAATGCATGCACTTCTCCCCTAAACATGGTAGCATTGGTGTATACACAACTGGCATCTTTAATTTTCTTGTAAGTATTTTGTACAGTGGTATACCATACACCCAGGGCCTGTAAATTAAATGCTACTAGTGGGTCTGCAGCTCTGATTGTGCCACCCACACAAGTAGCCCTTTAAACATGTCTCATGCCTGCCACTGCAGACCCGGTGTGTGCAGTTTTACTGCCATGTCGACTTGGTTTTAAAAAACCCTTGCCAAGCCTTAATCTTCTCTTTTATTAAACATAAGTCACCCCTAAGGTAGACCCTAGGTAGCCCGTAGGGCAGGGTGTTATGTTACTAAAAGGTATGACATGTACTTTTAAGTTTTGCATGTCCTTGTAGTGAAAAACACCTACATTAATTTTTCACTACTGTGAGGCCTACTCCTCTCATAGATTAACGTTGGGAATTTATCGATACATTCTTTTAAGCTGTAATTCCTGGTTAGAAAGGAATAGCTGTGCCATGTTTTACATCTTTGGAACGTCAATGATAAATCCTCTTTACTGGTAAGGTTGGATTTCATATTACTATTTTAGACATGCCACTTTTACAAAGTGGACATTTCTCTGCTCTTACAGCTCTGTGTGCCTGTAGTTTGTCTCCAACACACTCCAATATTAGTCCAATTGCATTTTGAGGTTTAGGAATGTCGCAAAGAGCATTCAGTTGATTCTTCCTTTTTTTTCTTCCTGTCTTTGTTTGCTTGGTGCATGAAGATGTAAGTTTCAAAAACATGTTTTTTCACGTTTGGTCTAATTACTTTGTGAATGTAAATAACAATTAAAGCATACTTGCAAACTGTGACTACATGTCACTGCAAAACGATATGATTGTATTAGTTTAACAGAGCGTCAGCTCTCAGACAATGGGCGATTTGTACAGGGTCACTGGAAAGTCCAAAAGGTTGTCCTTGTCCCCCCAGCAATTTAGTGTCTCCTACGCCCCTGCCTGAAAACATATTGTCCTTGACCCCAAATAATATCTCCTGGGTATTGGGCTATAGGAATTCCACACCCCTGATTCCAGAGACACCAAACATGAACCAGTGATCACTTCCCATAATGTAAATTACACTTATAAAATGTAATACGGCAACTCTGATATTGTCCTATGGGAGAAATAGGCCTTGCAGTAGGGAAAAATGAATTTAGGAGTTTTTCACTACCAGGACATGTAAAACTTAAAGGTACATGTTCTACTTTTTAAATACATTGCACCTGCCCTTGGGTCCATCATGGATCTACCGCGAGGTGAATTATATGTATTAAAAAGGGAGGTTTGGGCCTGGCGAAAGGTTTATTTTGCCAGGTCGAAATGGCAGTTTAGGAACTGCATACACAGGCTCTACAATGGCAGGCCTGAAACATGTGGCTACTTATGTGGGTATCGCAATCAGTGCTGCAGGCCCACTAGTAGCATTTATTTTACAGGGCCCTGGGCACATGTAGTGCCACTTTACAAGGAACTTTCAAGTAAATTAAATATGCCAAATGGGTATAAGCCAATTCTACAATGTTTCAAGGAGAACACAAGCACTTTAGCACTGGTTAGCAGAGGTAAAGTTCACAGAGTCCTAAGGCCAACAAATATGAATTCAGCAAAAATAGTAGGAGGAGGCAGGCAAAACGTTTGGGGATGACCCTGCAGAAAGGGCCTGGTCTAGCAACCCAACACTTGCAAAATTATATTCATCAGATACAGTGACTACTACGCCCTATTCTGGCAAAAATCATATCCAGAGCCATTGCCTGTTTGCTTCCAGGCATACAATCATGTGCTTTATTGGTTCTAACCAGACAACCATCTTGCTGCAGTCCTCACGCATAACATACTCATCGAAACGTAGCTGTAGGGAGGGAAGGCCTACGTATTGTGATCTATATGAGTAATGTTTAATGAATGGTCTTTGCAAGATTTGATCAATGCATATGTTTCTAAACCAATAAAGCACAGTTGTGCTGTGATCATGAATCCCACTGCAGAGATTTAAACTCGTTTTTAAGTATGTTAATGGCCATTCTGCATCATCGTGAAGTGCAGTTGTTTTTTCTTAAATTATAAATTAGATCCTTTGTTTTCAGCTTCTCCAAACATTGATAGAAGAACCTGTCGTATGTGGCTATTAGGATCTGCTGAGAAATACCTTCTGAGCCTTTTACTATGTTCCCAGTACGATTGTAATCCAGTAAAGACTACTTCAGAAGGTTGGATGTCTCTAGTGCACATATCTTTGATCCTCCGGTGCAGGCGGTTCAGATAATCAAAGAATTCGAGGAAGTGGAAAGTGAGCAGATAGAACTGTTTCATCTCAAGAGTGTCAGATACTCGCCTTCAGATCCCAAGGAAATAAATGTCACTTCTAGCTTTCCACCAATTAAAGATTGCTCACTCATGTCAAGAACGAAAAGTCTGTTGGTCAAATATTAGTCAATAAAGCTTGAAAACTCAAACATGTGTTTTTTTAAGCGTGAGATGTGAAGATTTTGTTGAAACCTTGCTTTGCAAGCTTTGTGAAGGGTGTGAAGTTTACGTCGCATGAAAACATCTGCAAAAGTATTTTTTTTATTTAGCTGGAGAATAGAGTGGCAAGAAAAGGTTTTGTGAGAAAATTCTCCCACTAGCAAAGTTTTGCAAAGTTTGTGAAGTGGGAGGTTTATATATTTTGCAAATCTCTGCAGTCGCAATTGAATTTTTAGTTTATTTTTTACATTTAATTGTTGCCTCACTCCAATGATCTGCAGGTCTCCATTCTTTAATTAGGGTTCTTCCTTACACTGTACAATAAGTGACCAAACGGGAATGTGCAAATAGTAGCACTAGCATCTATAGTCATTTTAGTGCAAAGTTCTGTTACTAGAAGAATAGAAGCAGATCAGATCTCGAAGATATGGAACTCAGAGGTGTAAGAGATTAAGGGCCAGATGTACAAAGGGGCTTATTTATGGGCCCTTGCGTCACTTTTGCGTCGCCGGTGCATCACTTTTTGTGACGCACCAGCGGCATAAAAAATGCACCATGTTGCACCATATTTACAAAGTGACTCATCTATGTAGATGCGTCACTTTGTAAACCCCTGCGTCACATTATACCTGCACCAGGTATAATGTATGCAGGGGGGGGGCACTCTGACGCAAGAAAGGGTCGTAGAAGTGACGCAGTGAAATCTATAAGATTTCACTGCGCCACTTCTAGGACGCAAATGCGTCAATATCTTACGCCTGTTCATGGCAGGCGTAAGACTGACGCAGGCACATTTAACATGGGACTTGCCCATGTTTAATGACTCATTGCTGGAGTTGCGTCACTTTTGTGACACACTCCAGCAATGCGTCATTTTTGCGCCTACAGATACGTCAGAAATACTGACGTATCTGTAACTCCTTGCGACATGATGCGTCATACTGTAAATATGATGCATCATTGGTGTCGCAAGGAGGGCGCAATGAAAAGTGATGCATCCCTGTTTTCTTGCAGCGATGCGTCACTTTTCATAAATGAGGGCCAAAGTCTTTTTGAGGTCGCAAACACCCGATTCGCAGAATCGGGCCATTTCCTGAATGCAAAAAGACATTTCCAAATGTACAAATCACAAATTGCGATTCGGTAACCTGTTACCGAAGCGCAATTTGGGTTTGTGAATCTGTATTTGGAAGGGATGTTTGGGGCGTCCCTTCCAAGTTCTGATTCACATTGGTATGTAAGAATGTTTTGTGACTGAAATGCGGTCACAAAACATTTGTACTTTACCTCCAACTCAAAGTTTGTGGTAACCCATTCACAAATGGGAAAAGGTCCCCAAGGGACTCCTTCCCCTTTCAGAATAGTTTAAAAATGTTTTAAGAGCAGGCCAAGAGACCACTGCCTATTCTTAAAAAATAGAACTTAAACATTTAAGTTTTTTATTTTTACACGCATCCCATTTTAATTCAAGGAAAACAGGCTACCTTTAAAAAAAAAGATTGCTTTATTTAAAAGCAATTACAGACATGGTGATCTGCTGACCCCAGCAGGCCACTATCCCTGTGATGGCAGCGAATCGTTGAGGGTCACAAATTGCAACCTTCCTCATTAATATTCATCAGGTAGGTCTATTTGCGACCCACTACAAATCGCTATTTAGGGACTAGGGGCTAAATGACCCCTTTGTACATTAGTAATAGTGATTACCAAATAGCCATTCACGAAAAATCGCTATCTTGTAATTGCTATTACTATTGTTCAAACATCTAACCCTAGGTGACAAACTCTGTCTCGAAGTGGGTGTTTTGAACGTTTTTTTGCTAAGTTAATGGCAAGGCACATGGTTAGCCACCTGTACTGCCTGAGTTTCAACGCTGCCAGTGACAGTTTGTGTGATAGAGTGGCCATGTTACTGAACCTCTTGACTTTAAGTTGCACAGCTATTGCTGGTGGTAGGTGTTCTTGTTGCATACATTTTTGTGTGCATAACACGAATCTCCAGTCATAGAAAACATATGTCATGCCGTTCTACTCATAGTAAAAGTATGGAAATGTGAGACTATTATTTAAAGGCAAACATGCACAGGAAGGATGCCACTATACTGTAGGCTATTAAATCAACTCTAAGATCAATACTGGTCAGAGGACCATTAGTCTTAGTCTTGCTGTTCATCGTTACTTTGCTGCTCACTGGAGATTGGGGCAGTTGATAGGTTTGTGACTCATGGGTTATTCACCACAAGCAGGTAGGCGAAATACACTTCTTAAAATAATCCATGTTTGTTTCCATCGGTATACTACTAGAACATAGAAACCTAAATGTCATGCTGCAATAATTCTGCTGCAAGAATATGGACAGCAGAAATATTGAGAAGGGAAGTATAAACAGGTGGGTGTACATTTACTATACTGAAGTCCACATCTACCTACATCATATAAATATCTTCAAGGTTCCTATATGTAAAGTTAAGAATAATAAATCTAAATGTACTTATATATACTCACCTTCAGGATATTTTTGCTGGTGAACTAATATTCCATTACAATATTTTTGTAGTGCAATATTTTCTAGTTGATATGGTGACAAACAAAGGTTTGCATCTTCTTAACAGCTACAAGAGTTCTACCTGAAAGGACAAGGGGGCATATTAGCAAGAAATGGCGATAACTATCGCTAATCTAGGTTAGCGCTAGTTTTACTATCGCCATCGATCCCTGCAAGTCATCGCCCTGTTAGCGACGTATTAGCAACGTTTTGCTAACAGGCGATAGCTGCAGGGATCAGCGGCGAAAACCGTCGCTAAAATTAACACAACGGCGATAGCGGGTGGAATCCAGCGATAAGCCCTTAGCGATAGCAAAAGGCACGCTAACCCGCAATTTATGACTTAGCCTATCTGTCCACCTCCAACATGAAAGATGCACCAAAAAAAAGGAATAATGCAGTTTGAGCAGCCAGGGCATAGTGCAGCACACATCAACAACCCCCTCAAGCCACCCAACATCCTGGTTGATCAGGATGAGATCCTGGTCCCCACGCAGGACCTGCGTCTGGTACCTGGATCCCTCGCTGGACCTGCATCTGGTTCCTGGATCCCTCGCTGGAGCTGCGTCTGGTTCCTGGAACCCTCGCTTGAGCTGCGTCTGGTTCCTGTATCCCTTGCTGGACCTGCGTCTGGTTCCTGGATCCCTCGCTGGAGCTGCGTCTGGTTCTTCGATCCCTCGCTGGAGCTGCGTCTGGTACCTGGATCCCTCGCTGGACCTGCGTCTGGTACCTGGATCCGTCGCTGGACCTGTGTCTGTGGCCTCGAGTGGGATGTGAAGTAGATGTGAAGTCGATGAGCTGTGGCGGGAGACATTGATGTGCGACGATCACCCGTACCTGGTGGTGAAGTCTGGGAGGTCGCATGGAGACACGTTGCTGACCTGTGTGAGAAGCCCGCCTTGCGCACCTTGGTGCAGTCAATGGTAGAGGTGAACCTGCGCATCAACGTAGTGATGTCCGCTTTGCATACTATGATCCACCACTACACCGGGGTGCACGGAGGGGATTACCAATGATGGGTGCCGTCTCCCTGCATCACAGGACGGATGATGTTGGGCTGGCCGGATGCCTTGGAGGGTGAGGCCCCTGTGCGACACCGAACTTGTGTGGACTGAGCGCTGCAACTACTTGCCTAAGGAAGCCCTGCTGCAACAACTGCATCGGGCGGTCCACCAGCCGACTACGTGGTGACTGCTGTACCCAGCCCAGTGAAAGCACACCTGGCTCAGGCTCCTGCTGGCTGAGTCACAGATGTGGAGAGTGTGCAGTGGATTGCGCCACGGGGTCAATGTCCAGGTAAGGAGAAGGTGGGATGCGTAGCGCAGGAGGGCCGGGGGTGAGTCGCTCATACCTATCACACGTAGATGACGCACCCCCAGTGGCGGGTCTACCGCTATGTTGGAAGAGCGTTGCCTCACCACCTCAAGCAGTGCAGAAGAGGAACAATCATCGCATGATGATAACTCAATCAATCAATCACTCAGGGGAATTGTAAGCGCGCCACACACCTGTGAGGGTCGCAAGGCACTGAGGGGTGGGGGTCCACAGATCTGTAGGCCGAAGAGGCAGGTCTTGAGGGTCATCCTGAAGGTGTTCAGGGAGGGGGCACCTCTGATGTCTGCCGGTAGCTCGTTCCAGGTATTGGATGCAATGTGGGAGAAGGATCTCCCGCCTGCTCTGGCTCTGTGGATGCACTGCGTTTCGGACAGTGCGAGGTTGGAAGATCGGATGTCTCATTTGTGTAAGTGGAAGTTGATTCTGTTGTTGAGTTATTTGTTTACGTTGTTGTGTAGACATTCGTAGGCGTGAGTGATGATTTTGAAGGTGACTCTTATCACCACGGGGAGACACTGGAGTCTACGTAGGTGTTGGCTGATGTGTTAGTGCCGGGGGATGCCGAGGACGAGTCTTGCGGCGGTGTACTGTAATGTCGGCAGTGTGCGGAGTAGGGACTTGTAAATGGCGGCGTAGAGTGCGTTTCCAATGTCCAGTCTGCTGGTGATGAGTGCATGGGTGACTGTCTTCCTTGACTCTGGGGGTATCCATTTGAAGGTCTTGCGGAGGATGCGGAGGGTGTTGAAGCAGCTGGAGGTGACGGCGTAGACCTGTCTGTTCATGGTGTGGGATGGGTCAAGTACGATGTCGAGGTTTCTGGCGTGGTCCGAGGGGGTAGGTGGGCTTCCGAGGGCGAAGGCCAACAGGTGTTGTCCCATGCTGAAGGTGTGGTTCCAAGGACAAGGACTCCTGTCTTCCCGGCGTTGAGCTCCAGGCAGCTGTTGGTCATCCAGACTGCGACGTTCTGCATTCCGTTCTGGAAGTTGAGTCTGGCAGTGGTGGTCTTTTTGGTGAGGGGGAGGATGAGCTGTGTGTCATCAGCGTAGGATACTATGTTGAGGCCGTGTTGTTGGACGTTGGCGTCGAGGGTGCCATGTAGATGTTGAAGACGGTCGGGCTCAGAGATGAACCCTCTGGGACTCCGCAGGTGATTTACGTGGGAATGGAGAGGAAGGTTGGCAGTCTGATACTTTTGCTTCTTCCGGGGAGGAATGATCGGATCCAGTCGAGGCCTGTTCCTTGTATGCCGGCGTTGTGTACTCTTGCAACTAGTGTGTGGTGGGAGACGGTGTTGAAGGCCGTTGAAAGGACGAGTATGATGAGGGCTGCGGAGTGGCCTTGGTCCAGGAGTGTGCGGATGTCATCTGTGGCGGCCAGTAGGATGGCCTTGTTGCTGTGGTTGGTTTGCAATCCGGATTGGGACGGGTCGAGGATGGCGTTGTCATCAATGAATCGTGTCACTTCCCTGTTGACTGTCTACTCTGCAACTTTGCAACTTTGGCTGTGAAGGGGAGGAGCGAGATGGGCCGGTAGCTCTTGAGGTCGGTGGGGTCAGCTGTGGTCTTCTTGAGAAGGGGCCAGACTTCCGCACGCTTTCAGTCATCTGGGTAGGTGCCTGTCTTGAAGGTGGTGTTGATGGTGCATTGCAGTTCATGTGTGATGGCGGCCGCGGCTCTGTGGTAAATGTGGGAGGGCATGGGTTGGTGGGGGCCCACGAGTGCATGCCTCTCATGGTTGAGGCTGTGTCTTCGGCTGTGACTGGTGTCCAGGTGGAGATGGTGGGCTGGCTGGTGTGTCCGGGGCCCGGTGTGTCTGTACACGAGGGTTCCTCAGAGTGTGGAGTTGTGGCTGGTCTGGATCTGGAAGTGCAGGTGTTTGGCGGAGGGGAAGGTTCCGCTGGGGGTGGTGAGGCGGAGGGTGCTCTTGTGTGCAATGGTGAGGCACCCTCCCGGGTGGTTGATGCGGTCCTTCCTCTCGATCCTGTATCCGTCCGTGATGGCGGTCTTGATGTCGGGGGCGGAGGAGGCATTGGTCCAGGTCTCCATGAAGAATGCGATGTCGGGCGAGAGAGAGTCGAGTAGGTTCCAGATTTCCACGCGTGTATGTGCACGGAGAGCCCGTTGATGGGGATGCATCCCAGGGTGTCGCCAGTGCTGGTGTCAGCTGTGTTGGAGTCCAGGGTGGTGGCTAAGCTCTGGCGGCAGTGGAGGCAGGAGAACTGGCCGTGGGTCGTGTTTGCCGAGGCCTGTTGTCAGTCTCTGACTTTCCCGGGTTTGAGTGCGTGGAGGGTGGCTGTGCCGTAGCAGTGGGTGGCCCGTGATCCAGGTTTACTGGCGCTGGTTGCGGTTGGGTTGCAGATGTGCACAGACAGGCTTGTCTTAGGTGCGCCTTCTGCGTGCCAGCAGCGACTGTCCGCTGCCCAATTGCACAGCGTCCACCATTAAGTAGGGGAGGGTGGAGGAACGATCAGCTGGGAGGTGGGATTGTGCGAGGACAGGGGCGTGGGGCCGCAGGGGCAGCAGCGGCGGGAAGCGTGTAGTGCGGGCTCTGAGAAGCCAATGAACAGTTAAAAAAGGGACAAACAAGGGATAAATAACAAATGTAATCATGCTATGTATCCTCAGGGGTTGGGCGGGTGGGTAGGACTGCTCCAAACACGGAGCAGGGAATGTGCAGATTGGCATGCACACTCAAGTGCGCAATGACTGTTTGGTCGGCCCACTCAGGCCGCCCAATGCAGACATGCACACTTCTCTGTTCGCAATGTAGGCTGCATTGCAGCCTGCATGGAGAACATGCCCACCCCTCCGGACCCTGGCTGCATGACTTGTCCCGTTGCCAAATAATAATACCACCGCCGCATCGCAGCGTTGTGAATGACTCATGCAAGGGAGCCTGGCTGCCAACTTCCTTTTCCTGGAAGCAGACGCAGGAGAGCAGGAGCTACGTAGACACGGGACACAGCTTAGAGGTGAGACTTCCCTCAATACATTTTTAACTACACACGCTCACACACACATCCCCGTGGCCATGCACCATCCAGTGTTCATTACGGGGTTTACCACCTTACAACTGTCCAGACACCCCGTGCTTCTCAATGGTGGCCGCTGTGCGCCCATGCACAGCGGGCGTACCACTCGTGTGCCAAAGGCACATGCGTAGTTGCGATGCATGCCATGACATCGCATTCCCTTCTAATACGTACTAATACTACTCACATTGCAACAGTAGAGTAGGTGTTGCATAGCTGAGACATGACGATCACTGTTCCCACTACAGTGAGTGCGACCCATGAATAACCTTTGCACAACAGACCCAACCGTGAACCCTGGAATTAATTTCTGAACTCCCAAAATACACCCAAAAGATCACATTTGAGACAAATGCACCCCCCAAATTTCTCTTTGTTTTGGCACAAAACACACCCAGGATTTAGAAATTTTACCCCAAAAAACACCCTATTTTTCATATTTTACCCCACAAAACACCCAATTTTTCATATTTTACATCCAATACCCATGCACACCGGAAAAAGTTGAAATTACCCCATTACTGACCTCACAATGCGTTGTATTCAAATGCGATGTTAAGGCACCTGTGTTGTCAGAATTGCGTTGTTAACGATGTGCTGCCTGCGTTGTAATGGTCGTCTCCCGTGCCAAAGGCAATCCATAGGCTACGCCGTTTGTGTCCGTCTGCCCCTGGACCACGCTCAGCACCAAGGAGCATTCCTCTTGGACACTCCACCGATACGACGCCAGCAGCCTCCTCGCCATCAACCCTGGACACCACCTCGCATGCCAGGACCAACCTCTGCTCTGGACAGGACATCGCCATCACCATCACTGACGACTGCAGGACACATGGTCGAGCACGTCACCTCCGCCAGCGTGAACTTCAAGTGCAGCCACAACACCGGACTTTCCTGGACCGACCATCATTGGTAACATCATGTCTTCACCTTGCCCACCGGACGCCACCGCCATCATCACACCCCCTCGCAGCTGGATCAAGGCCACCGAAGAACATCTTGTCAACTCCCTCCGCACCAACACTCCACCAATGCTTCCAGACAATGACACTGCAGCGCCCGACCACCACCAATGTATCTCCAACTGCGCCGCCATTCCGGCACCCCTCATGAACAGCACTGCGTCAGTACCTTCTGCCTGCCTGATGGCAGGCGTGAGGGTGAGGCAGTGCAACAGGGATAGGCTGGCCCCATGCATTGCTGGAGTTGCGTCATGGTTGTGACACGACGGCAGCAATGCGTGACTTTAGCGCAAACAGATACTTCAGGATTCCTGACGTATCTGTCATTACTTGCGTCATGGAGCGCTGTCCAGTAAGTACAGCGCATACATGCTGTTGCAAGGAGGGCGTAATGAGGAATGTTGCAACGCTGTCTTGTCGCAGCGCAGCAACCCTTTTCATGACTGGGGCCCAGGAATGCGCACTATCTTATTGATGGTGCACATTCCTGCACTGTATTTTTGTCACAGGGCAGCGCTGCAACATTGCTTGCAGCGCTGTCCAGCACCAAAAACATGCATAGATGTGGGCCAAGACTTATCCCCATTTTTAAGACCAGCTACTTACGCATAACAGCAACGTCACAAGAAATTAAATGTGAAAAGTCCACGTGAGCCATGTAATGCACAAAGCAAGTAAGAGGCACGGGACTTTATAGCTCCAGTACCACAGTGAGTAGCAGACTATGGACCGGGACAAAGTGCGCTAGGGCCAGAGCTTCTTTGCCGAAAAACACAAAAGTAAAAACGCGCTAAAACTCAAGCGAAAAGATAGGGAGAGCGGCGGCGATTACTCACATCAGACGGTATTAGCCGTATATGTATGCGGAGCCGTGTCCGGGAAATGTTCGATAGGCAGCAAAAGTTGGAAAACTAGAAACCACCCGCAAATGCTTTTATAAAGCTTCGGTCCATTACGGGTGGACTGAAAGACTAGACCGCGCTACCGGAAGTAAAGTGTGTACTAACTTCCGGATGCAGCCAGGGCGTGAGGTGAGAGATGCATTCCAAACTAGTCCGTAGTGTTTGAAGTAAAAACAAAATCCTCACTTCCGGTATCGGTTACGCCCAATAACTCTATAACGTACTAAACGATAAATGTTACGGAGTATAGCCCTAACCTTTGCATACATAAGCAAAAATGCCAACAGTAACTAAAAGCATGTTAAGTTATATACAACAAGTTCTACCATACGAAGATAATGTCAGACAGCAGCCAAAGTCCACAGAAGGGTTCAATGATAAAAGCCAAACGCTTAAATGCTTGGCAGCAACAATTTCATAGTCAACGCAACCCGAAAAAAAAAAATATATATTCTTTATATAGTTTCAATTATTATTACTAGTGTACAGTGCATAATTATTATAAGCAAACTGACAGAAAGAAGAGCAGAATGAGAATATAAAAACAATGAACACACCAGTACAGACTTCCGCTACATATAGCTTTAGAATATAAATGACATTGTGATTAGAATACCCACATGTGGTCATCACAAATAGGCCAAACATTATGCAATTTCTATTGAGCTACTAGATCACAATAGCATACTCAGCAAACAAAAAAGCACCCATAGAATTCCCAAGTCAACAAAAACACAATATGTGTGATACATTACAAAAGTGCTACTTTCATATGTACAATGTTATATGAGCAGCAAAGAGAAAAGCTTCCGGACTTGTTAAAAAAGTACGACACTTATAGTAGTCGCAAGATGATACAGAAGGGAAAAATTGGGAGGGCATGAGAAGGAATATCTGCACCACGAAAAACAGTCATATCCTTACAATGTAGTTAGACCAGAAATAATGCTAAGGGTCTATTAGTGACATTTGATCATGTAGGACACTAAGTCATTTCCTTTCAAAGAAAATAATGTAATTCCCTATCTGTGTTAAGGCCTAAGGTTGACGAACGTAGCGTACAAATCCATCTGGCTTCCAACTGCCTCAACAGGAGAGCCCTGTCCCCACCCCGTGTGTTACTTGTTACAATATCTATGCCATGGAATCGAAAACCGGCCCGATTGATGCCACTTATACAATTGTGTGAAAGAAGCGCATATGATGCATCCCCATTCAGTGCTGCTCTTCGGTGTTCCTGAATGCGAACTTTGAGTTGCCTAGTTGTACTACCAACATAGATCTTATCACAGCCACAAATAATGACATAGACAACAAAGCTGGTAAGACAATTGATGAAGTGTTGAATCCTGTGTTTAGTACTGGTATTATAACTAAAAGTTGTCATTCTGTTACACCCCAGCTGACAGATGTTGCATGAGCTGCATGTATAAAAACCTTTGGGTTTAGTAAGCCAGGTACCTTGTGTAGATTTGTGCTTTAAGGTATAACTGGGACATAGAGAATCCCTAATGGTCTTACTTCTCCTGAATGTCATTGATGGTCTTTCAGTAATCATGTTGCTTATGCCTGGGACCCCTTTCAGTATGGCCCAGTGTTTACCCAGGGACTTAAATACCTCATGGTTCAGCGTGGAGTAGGTGGTAGTGAAAGAGAGTCTCTGTGCCTCATCGGTACGTTTCTTTTTGTTGTATCTCAATGTATCGTCTCTCACGATGGCCCTAACCTTAGTGTCAGCAATATTGAGTATATGTGAATTATAGCCTCTTTTCTTGAGTCTGTCTAGGGCCAGACTGGAATGTAAAACAAAGTTCGCTTCCTCACTGCAATTTCTGCGAATGCGCAGAAGCTCACCATAAGGAATAGCTTTCTTAGTGGATGGAGGATGTGAGCTTTTGTAATGTAAAATGCTATTAACAGCTGTTTCTTTCCTGTACAGAGTGCTGTGAATGGTACCATCTCGAACATAAAGTTCCAAGTCAAGGAAATTTATTTTAGTTTGGGACATAACAAGGGTGAAAGAGATATTAAGGGTATTATCATTAAGAAAATTGTAGTATTCCTTCAAAGCAGTACCCGTCCCAGTCCAGATAATAATAATGTCATCAATGTAGCGACCCCAGAATTGGATATGTTTAGTCCATTCTGAGGCCGCCCTGGACCATGCATGGGTGCGCTCCACCAACCCCATAAAGAGGTTAGCGTAGGAAGGCGCAAATTTCGATCCCATAGCAGTCCCCTGCTCTTGTTTGTACCACGTGGTGTTAAACATGAAAAAATTATTGTCCAAGATAAGCTCAATCATCTCTAATAGCATTAAATTATGGTCATAGAGGCTAGCATGTCTGGTAGAAAGATAGAAGTCAACTGCTATCTCTCCGAGTTCTCGTTTGATGCAAGTATATAAGGATTCTACATCCAGAGTCGCAAACCACATGTTGTCATCCCATTCCAGGTCAGAGAACTTGTTAAGTAAGTCAGTACTGTCCCTAACGTACGAGCGTAGGTTAATGACTAACGGTTGCAAGAAAGTATCGACAAACTTGGCAAGAGCCTCCGTCATAGAACCAATGCCCGAGATGATAGGTCGTCCCGGGGGAAACGGCATTTGCTTGTGTACTTTAGGAAGAAGATAAATGCAGGGGTATCTGGGATTACTGATGGTGATGAATTTGTGTTCAGTGTCAGATAAGAGACCCAGGTCTCTCCAATGTATCAATTGCGTGTTAATTTTGATAGTAGCAGCAGTGCACGGTTTGCGTGCAAGTTGGGTATAATGAGCAGTGTTGCTTAGCTGTCTTATTACCTCATTTTCATAGTCAGACCTGTTCATGATGACAACGTTACCCCCTTTGTCAGCCTCGCGAATTATAATGTCTTCATTACAGCGTAGATTTTGAATCGCTGCTCTCTCAAATGAAGTAAGATTGTCTGAATTGTACCTCTTAGGTCTAGTAAGGTGCTTGTCCTCTAGGCGATATAGTTCTTTTGTCACCTGATCGTGAAAGACATCTAAAATGTTGAGGTGTGCTCCCTGGGGCATAAACTTACTGCTACTATGAAGACCACTATCACATGAGTAGTCTTGTACAATGTTCATGCTTTCCAATACGTGTTCATATGAGGAGTCATTATCGGTGTCTAATGATAGAAGCGTGGCTACATCTCTGACGTGTGATACAGTAGCATCAGTTGATGGTATAGGAGCAGAGGGTCTAGTGTGTTCGTAGTTATTAAGAGCAAAATGACATTTAAGTTTTGCATGTCTGACAAATTTATACAAATCAACATGTAAATCAGTAAACAAGCCCCCATACACGGGACAATATCCAAGCCCTTTATTCAGTACATTAGTTTCGTGTACATTTAATTGATAATCTGATAAGTTAACAACCAAATTAACTTCACTAGACATCGTTACCAAATTTGCCACAGACTCATGATGATGCATGTGTACCGTTTGTTCAGTTGACTTATGGTTATGTATGTCTAACGTTTGTTCAGTTGGCTCTTCTGAAATCTTGTCAATACGCGATCTTTTGCTCAGTTTTTTTCTCCTCCCCCCTCTCCTGGTTTGTCTCTTGGTTTTTTGTTCCCAATTCTGAAGCGGAGGACCTCCTCTAAAAAAGTCGAGGAGCACGCGCCTTGTGCATTCAGATCTGTGTGCTCTTCTCTGTTAGTTTCCTCGATGGATGAGGCATCCGAGCTAACACTAATACTAGAGATACTCCCTGTACTGGGAGTAATTAGTGTTTTATCCTTGGGAACCTGTATATTATCAAATTTGGCTGCGAACGTAAAAATACGTCCCTGAGCATAGTCCCTGTCATCTCGCATTATTTTATTCAGCTTCCTGTTTTTAACAATTGCTTGGTGATAATTAATCTGTTCTTTAAGGATTGCGTAGTTTTTGGCAGTTGCTTTTGATCATTGTGGCTTTTCAGAACTAAAGCAACATGGTCAAAACTACAGATAATTCTG
The DNA here is from genome assembly GCA_963921515.1 of Calotriton arnoldi. Classification (NCBI taxonomy): domain Eukaryota; kingdom Metazoa; phylum Chordata; class Amphibia; order Caudata; family Salamandridae; genus Calotriton; species Calotriton arnoldi. The sequence goes on from CAWUFW010007432.1 coordinate 85,941, forward strand.
AGGGATGTATGGTTGCGGCAATGGCTTGTTGATGTTACTCCAAAGATTGAATTGCTCATTTTGATTATCAATGCAGTCTGGCATTAGAAGAAAATATACCAACTTATTTAAGTCAGAAAAAGAAGCTAAAAGGAGTGTGGGCTCATAACTTTTCTTTTCTCACTAGATGGTAGTGGTCGGGAGACAGAATTTATATATCGGTTCTGTCTGACCCTACCAGTGCTGCAAAGAGAAATTGCCCCCTTTTCATCTATGTGGAAAATACTGTCCTGATATTGAGGACAGTGACTGGCAGTGTAGGCTAGGGCCCTACGTATGAGTGCCTGGAAGGAGTTGTAGATCACTATTGCTCTTGATAAAATCAGATAGTGGGAGTATCATCATCATCATCATCATTTAATTTATTCGGCTTTTCAAACGAAAACCATAAAAGTTACACAAAAAACAATACAGACATATATAAATAGAGAAACGGAGTGCCCCCAATGAATTAATGTAAACAATCGACATAGGGGATACAATATCTTGCAAATGTTAAAAGTAAACGGAGTGAAAAAGGATCTAGCAGCCAAATGATTATACGGTTCTAATCACAGCTTGATCTGAGCCTAACTGCTGCCTTTAAAAACTGAGGACATACCATAGTGTGGATCCTGAAAGTAATGCTAAAAATGTAAAAGCGGGACGTACCTGATTAAAATGTAAGGTTTTTAAAAGAGGGATTATAAAAGTCTTCCTCGGTACCTCATAAAAACTACAAAACATTAAAAAATGGAGCATGTCCTGCGGAGACCTATTGTCGCAGCCGCATAAAGGCAAAGTCTGGCCTTTGTTACATCCATGAGGTTGGGTGAGGAGAAGATAAAATAGATCAAATCGGAACCTTGTCAATAAAAAGCGATCATACAAGTTAGGAAGCCCGAGGAGATATGGTTCCGTTGATTGTACTGTTTTTAAAATAATGTATCTCCGTACACTGGGCTTCATTAATTCTGACTCCTCCCTTTTTACTGCCTGCAAGCTAAAACATTTCTCCTTAGCCCAGACCCTATCGTTCCTAGTGATGGTTTCCGGATCACTATAAAGTTTCGCCCTACCAAGAGTCCTGAACCCGGCCCCAATATATTTTAGCCAGGGGATACGGTGTGCGTAATCAAGGGCCATGCAATCCCTTATGATATCTTTATGTAGCGAGATCCCCTTGTTCCCCCACACTTTGAACCAATAGAGTAGAGGGCGAGATGACAATAGATCTGACAAGTAAGGCATACCCAATTCTTCATGTGCTAAAAAGGTAGGGGTTCCCTGAGGCACACATAAGAGTCGTCTTAAAAATCCATTTTTGATTCTTTGTAACTCCTCGGCCTTAGAGTAACCCCAGATTTCGATACCGTATGAAACCTGCGCTAAACATTTGTCTCTATATATCTCTAGTATAGCACCTATTGGTTTTCTACCCAACCGGGAGGCAAAGTTAAAAATTGCTGCATTGGCTCTTAAAAACTCCCCTTTCTTCTTTCTTCTGAGAGGGCCCCAATTGAGTTTTGCGTCCAACATGACACCCAAATAGGAAAAAGCCCCTGTTTTGGGAACCGATGTGGACCCCACCTTAAAGTTAAAGGGCTTCCCTCTACCGGGTCCCACCTCCATCACGTAAGATTTGGGTTTGTTGACTAACAGGTCCCGGTCCTCCATAAAATTCACAAAGGAATTGATGAGGGATTGTAGTCCACTCGCTAACCTAGACATGAGGACAGCGTCGTCTTCAAACAATAATACCGGCAGACCACGCCGTCCCACATGTTGGGCATCTACCTGGGTAGTGGTCAGGGCCTTCTCCAAATCATTAATATAAAGATTAAATAAAAACGGGGCCAGGATGCAGCCCTTGCGTACCCCTCTCTGGATGGGGAATTGTCGAGTAACCTGACCCTCTTTCGTAAACCGTGCAACAGCTTTAGTGTCCCTGTGTAATTCTCGGAGGAGGAGGACAATCTCATTGTCCACACCCATGCACTGTAAACACTCCCATAACTTATTTCGGTTGACACAGTCGAAAGCGGACGACAAGTCCACAAATGCAAGGTAAATCCGGCCTGAACGGGCAACTGTATATTTGTTAATAATCATGTACAGGTTCAGGCATTGGTCGATTGTGGATCTCCCTCTGCCAAAGCCATATTGGATATCTGTCAAAATATTGTTTGCATCAGCCCATGTGGACAACCTTTCTAACAGAATCTGTCCCCGCACTTTGACAGATGAATCCAAAAGAGATATGGGCCTGTAACATAGCGTGCTATCTCTGTTTCCTTTCTTAAAAACAGGCACTATAGTCGATAGGGACCAGGTACTAGGCAGTTCCTTACTAATGGCAGCATTTATGACCGTTGTGAGGATTGGCACCCATAGTTGGGGTCTAGATAAGAAGAGGTCCAGAGGGATGCCATCCGGGCCAGGAGCTTTGTTCTTAGACAGCCCCGCTATTCCTTTGCTGACTTCCTCGGCTGTAATAAGGAGGGATGATTTCCCTCCATCTCTAGGTTGATAAATATCTGCTTGCCGGCAGAACATTCCCTCGAAGTGTTATGTTATGTTATGTTATGTTATGTTATGTTATTGGTATTTCTAAAGCGCAAACGGTTACCCAAGGGTGTCCTGGCGCTAACTGCTTTCCTCTGGGAATTAAGATATAAACACAAGTTATAGATTAAAAAGCCATGTCTTCAGTTGCTTCCTAAAAGTAGCAGATCAGTGGAGTTTCTCAAGTAGAAGGGAAGATCATTCCAGGCTTTTGCTGCACAAGCTAAAAGCTTCTTCCACCCCATGAAGCTTTTTATGGCTGGTACTGATACCAACTTTGCCCCGGAGGAGCGTAGTGTTCTTATTGGTTGGTACCATTGCAGTCGCTGCTTAAGATATTCTGGGCCAATGCCCTGCAAAGCCTTGTATACTGTACACAGTGCCTTAAAGCACACCCTTTTCCTCACCGGCAGCCAGTGGAGTTTTTTTTATTTCATTAGCAATAGGCATAAATTTGGGAGTGTTAGTAAGCAATCTAGCGGCTGCATTTTGCAGCAATTGCAACTTATTCATGGATCGTTCTTGTATGTTTAGGTAGAGACCATTACAGTAGTCTAACCTAGACATGATGAGGGCCATGACAACTGTCCGCCTACTGTCTGCCGGCAAGAAGTGTAGAATTTTTTTAATCATTCTGAGAGTGTAAAAGGTGATTGAAGCTACAGCATTTATCTGATCACTAAAGTTGAGCTTATCATCAACAATCACTCCCAGATTCTTTACCTTCCTGGTAGGTGTGGGGAGAGTGCCCAGAGTGTCTGGCCACCAACTTGGGGCCCAGAAGTTAGGGTCATTGCCAAATAAAATGACCTCTGTCTTACTTGAATTAAGTTTTAAACAGTTTTGCGCTATCCACCTCCCTACCGCCTTCATACAGTCATGAAACCGACTTTCTATTCTCGCTCTCAGGCCATGATGCAGAGCAACCACAATTTGTGTATCGTCTGCATAGGAGGTAAGGTTAAATACATAGGAGCCAATTAGAGATGCCAGAGAGGAGACATAAATATTAAAAAGTGTTGGGCGAAGGGAGGACCCTTTGTGGCACTCCACAGGGCAAGGAGAAGGGTCTGGAACAAAATCCATCCAATGCCACAATTTGAGACCTATCCGTTTGGAAGGATTTGATCAACTTCCAGGCCCTGCCCTGGACCCCGCAAGTTGACAGCCGGTCCATCAGTAAATCATGATGGACCGTGTCAAAGGCCGCTGATAGATCTAACATAATCAAAGCGGCCTTACCTCCCCTATCCAAAACTTCTCAGTGACAGGCCCAATCCTCTTCAGTGATATGTGCATCTAGGGGCTCAGAGTTTTCCCCCGACAGAAAGGGGCAATTTACAATACTCCAAAACTGAGAACTATTTTTATGGCGACAGGCCTCGCTAAGTTTGCTCCAAGCCTCCTCTTTGAGCTCATTCTTCTGCCGTGCTAATTCAGTTTTATATATCCCTCGGCTCGCCTTTACCGCAGCAAGGTTCCTTGGACAGATTCTCAGGGCCGCCCTCAAATTACTTGCAGCCCTTGAGCAGCCATGATCAAACCAGCTCCTAACGCGTCCTTTCCGGGACGCCGGGGGAGCCTCAAGCAGGAGTCCAATTGTACGTGAGATGGTCGAGAATGCCTCCAACGCGGCATCTGCCACCCCACGTCCAGTTGTACAAATGTCGATTTCGCTCTTGCAATTTGCCATAAGGGCCTCATAAAAGTAGTCCGGAGATATCTGCACCCACCTCAGCCTTCTGCCCTGATCTACTGCCCTTAGTGTTCCGCTGGGAACAACACTGGGGGAATTTCCTACCTTGGGCCAGGAGGTCGAGATGCACAGGGGGTTATGGTCACTATGGATACTATCCTCCACCGAAAAGTCCGAAAGGAATTCGAAAAAGGGGCTTGAAACAAAAATATAGTCTATTAACGTTGAACACCCTCTTCCAGTAAAAGTCGGAAGAAAGTACTTTCTACTGTGGGCCACCCTTGTCCTTGACATAGTTAAGTCAAACTCGTCAACAAGTGCGTTAAGATTGTCTCCCTGAGCAGTGTGTTCAACATGCAACCCCGCCAACCGGGGGCATCCCATCCTGAATTTGGTGCCTACAACTGGATCCCCAGAAAGGTGAGTGTTAAAATCTCCTGCAATCACAAGATGTCCTGTCAGGGAACCCTTTGTGTCCAGATTCCTTAGGAAAATACCCAATCTAGTGATGTTACAAAGGGGTTGAAGCCCAACATTAGCATTATAGAAATTTAATAACACCATATTTATCGACCCTTGAGATAATGAGATGGCCTGCAAACAAACATTATCAGTAGGTATTTCCTTCAATCGGCAAGGGATGTCCAAGGAAACATATATTAACAAACCCCCCTTCGCTCTACCCATCTGTGAAGCAGTAGCTGGCACAAAAAAAGTCTTAAAACCCTCAAGAAAAAAAGTATTCATTGTGGCCCACGTCTCCTGTACACAGATAATACTGAAACCTTTAATAAACGTGATCCATCCGGGGTCAGTTATCTTATTTGCAAGCCCAGCTATATTCTAGGAGATAAATTTGCAGATATTAGCTTGATCTGCCCCACCTGCCCCTTCTGGGGGAAGCCCCATGAAATGTTCGTGAGGGGGTACTAGCTCAGCAGACACGTCGTCCGTGCGTCAATCGCAAGCGTCCAATGATGCCAAGGGAGCAAAGGTGTTTGAAGGTTGGAATAACTTGAGATGCTAGCTGTTGAACCTGTCGAGCCTGTTCCGAATGACCTGAATTAATAGGGAATTTCTGAATGCCCACCCCGTTAGGCCTTGAGATGTCAGAGGGAAGTCTATAGAAGTAGCCTAGGTGGACAGGCATTATGGTTGTAGTGCGACCCCCCCAGTTGTTCTGGGCCACCGAATGCAAAATTCTCTCTGCTAGGTGGGGTCTGTTGAAATTAACGATTACACAGTCCCCTGCCCAGGTTTTGGATGACCCGCGCACCCATGAGACTCTACGCACCATAATAATATGTTTCTCCACCCTTAGGCCAAGAGATGTATTCCGATACAGCCAATGCAAAACCTTATTCTTAAGCTGGTCGAAATCCTCACCAGCACCACAAGGGAGTGCTGGAACATTACCGGGTACCACCACATAAGGAAGACATTCCGGGGGAAGATGTATCGTTGGGAGCAACTGCCGTGTGTTCGCCCCCTTAGAGTCTGAAACAACACCTCTTACGGCTATTTATGGTGGACAGTTAACTTGGCCGGGGCGAGATGTAAGGTGCTGTGATGTTAACACCCCTACTCCATCCTTTGGGATATTGATGGGCTGCGTGGAAAAGATGTTGCTGTTATTCACTGGTGCCAACACAGACTGAAGACCACTTGGGCCAGCTGACCCCCGCTCTTCAGTTAGGGTGGCAACTACACCCTGAGAATCCGAAACCCCTGCTGGCCTACATCGGTTGGGCTCCTTTAACTCCTGCTCAATTGCAGCTAAACGTGTCCTGATGGGGTATAATTTATTCTCGATTTTAGTCATTAGTGAGCCCAACCAGGCATCCATTAGGGATTCCAAGTTCACCTTGGTTAATGGGGGTTGTTTGCTCACACCATGTCCGTTCCCTTCTTCCCTTGGACGTTTAGCCTTTGAAACAGAGGCTGGACCTTTCCTTTTAACCCCCGTTCTCCCTCCAAATTTAGCCATCGCTGGATTACTCAAGTTGCCCTCATCCTGTAGGGAGGTGGGGACTATTGGGGCAGAGCTGGTAGGGCTCGATCTAGGACTGGATCTAGCTACCACAGGCCCATGCAATCCCTCTCACTGGTCTCCCTCGATCGCTCACCCCGGGACCGGAGAGCTAGATTGACCCGAAGGAGTTGCAGTTACTGAATAAATTACTTGGGCACAGTGCAGGGTACTGCCCCCCCTGCACCTGGAGGGCTAGGGGCAAGGCGAGGTATAGGCGAGCGGGAAAGCCGACGGGACACTAATTCAATTTCTTTGTCAATGATCCCTGCTGCCAGCGTTAGGAAGGCATCCATCGTGGAATGTGAAGAGCCCGTAGGACCCACAGGGGCCAGCGCCGCGCCTTTACGTCTCCCCATCTGCCCAACTTAAGAAGATTTATAAGGATACAGCACACGGTACCAGAGGAGATAGTGAATAGGGTTAAGATCAGCAGCTAAATGTTCAGTCACAGCAGTCACAACAATGCTACTCCGACTTCAGAAGAACAGTACATAAGAGATCCTACCTCACGAATTCCACATCCGAGACCAGTATGGCAAACCAAGGTGCTCCTTCACAATCCTTGAATATCCTTTGATGCCAGTCCTACTCGAACAACCAGGCTATTGAACGCACAACCAAGTAAGGGGGCCCAGCCCCGACTTATCCGGGCTAAGGCGGGTGCGGACGGGTACACCTTCCTGCACAAAAACAATCCTTCTTTCTGTGTGCTGCAGACCACAGCACACAGCACTCTTGGAAAGAGTAAATACCAAGGAGCAATAAAGATATTTTTCCTCTTTATGCCTCACTGGGCAAGGATAGCATTGTGATGCATTTCCAGGTTTACTAGCTTTACTAAATCTGGGAATGTGCCAAAATCCATGGATGGATGCCCATACTCCACCCATGTAACGCCTCCCAGGTTAAAATGTTCCATATTGCAATGAAAGCAGCTGCGTTGCATTACATTTCCTTTATAAAGCTGCACAAGGCCACGCAAACCAGGCCTTTCATGGCTTTGTAAATGCTAAATAAGTCTTTGAGTTGCCCTGCATTGCCCTCCATAGCGCAAGGGTGAAGCAAAAGCTTAGTAAATCTAGGCCTTGAAATCTAACTCTTTATTAGATCCCACACAGTCAGGTTTTAGTACTCAATTTAGTATGGAAACCTCCTTAGTGGCATTGGTCAATGAGATCATGGAGATCCTGGATCAAGGAGAACAGGCCACTTTGGTCCTTTGGATCTCTCTGTAGCCTTTGATACGGTCTCCTGCTCCACACTTTTGGATAGGATGCCCGAGTGGCTGATAAGGTACAATGGCTGAAAAGGTACAAAAGTGGTTTACCTCCTTTCTGAAAAATAGAACTCAATATGAAACTTGTCCTCCTTTTGAGTCCTCCAGGAGACTACACTCAGAAGTACCTTATTCAATAAATATGTGGCCCTTTAGCCACAAATTGTTAAAATGTTTTGGCTGTATCTTATGTCCTGTGAGGATGACACTTAAATTGTGGTATCTATAGTGGAGGCAGCCCGAATACATTTGTCAGCATGTATGAGTGAACTAGTAAACTGGATGCAGGAGAACTACTTAAAACTTAGTGGAGATAAAACTGAGGCACTCCTGTTTGGCAAGCAGTCGCCTATATGATCCCCTTCCTGATGGCCTGAGCAGCTAGGAAATGCACCCACTCCAGTGACATGTGCAAGACATTTGGGGATTCTTCTGGACAACCTACTGTCTTTTGCAGCACAGATAAATAAAGCTGTCTCTGTATCCTCTACCATCTTGCACATGCTATATAAAATCTTTCCTTTGCTGCCATTCTCCTCAAGAAAGACAGTGGTTAAGGCTTAATTCGGTTTGAGACTGGACTATGGAAATACACTATACATTGGACTACCTCATTATTTTGATACAGAGGCTCCACGTGGTCCAAAATGCAGCTGCCATACTTATTTTAGTTATGCCTAAAGTTACGTCAATCTCCGTTCATCTGGTGAAACTGCACTGGCTTCCAGTTGAGAAAAGGATCTAGTTTAAAGTGTTGTGCCTTGCAGATAAAACATAATGCATCTTTGGGCCTAATCAGAACATAGCAGAATCATCGGGGTACTTGATGGTAATCCTAAAAGCTTTCTTATAAACCTGTTTTCAACGAATAAGCATTTGGATACTAACAAATGCCCATATTTCACAACTGTACAGAGCTGCGCCTAGGGCCTTTATCTTATAGCTTTCAAGGGCCGGAGCATCACTCCTGGAGGCAGTTTTCCTATGGATTTTGGCTAGAAGCTGTATAGTGAGTTAAAATTCGAGAGCATTCTTTGGAGTTCCAAGCTCCAGTTAAGATTTGGCATGAGCCTCACACCTAGGTAATCAAAATGAGGCACCTGATCAATTGTATTGCTACCCACTGTCCATTCCATTTTTGAGTGTTTGTGCACAGCTGGGCATAAGACTACATATTTAGTTTTGGAGCCATTCAGTTCCAGCCCCCTCTCCATACAGAACATGTTAAAGTAGTTTACAATCTGCTGGAGGCCCTGGGGAGACTTGGAAAGCTGTCTACACACATTACCTATTGGCGCTCGCCAGTAGGTAGTTATAGTTAGGACCTAGTTTCCATAGGAAAAACATTTTTTGACTTGCCTATAACTTTGGCGTCATTTGACCAATTTTCATGAAATTCTCCCCAAAAAGTGTCAAAGTAGGGTCTGTGTGTTATGGAAAGTTTGGGGGTGATCCGTGTAGTGGGGACCGAGAAATAGGGGTGCAAAATAAGGGTGCATTTGTAATGTTAATTCCAATGGGAACACGATGTTGAACCTACAGCACAAACAGCTGGATGGAATTACACTAAATTTGGCAGAAAGGTAGATGTTGTTATGCAGATTGTGCTTTTTTATTTGGTGCAAATCCATTCAGGAGTTTTTGAGAAATGAAAACCATATAATATAGTGATATCTCTGCCCGCTGGTATTTTGCAGTGGCCTTAAGTATTTCGCAACGAATCCGTAGTAGATCGCACATTTGCGCGCCAAATCGTATCCTGTGATTAGCTGGCCTCAACCTGAACAGAAAGTTGTGGCTGCCATTTTATCAATCGGGAACGGTTCCCGGGGCTGAAAATTTCTGTGAAAGCTAACTCTCAGAGTGGAGGTGCTCTGACCCCATGTTTGAGAAATGGGAGTGTTAGTGGCACAAGTTATGTGTCCAAAATGGATTTTTTTAATTGTGCTCGATATTCACGGTGACGACGTAACTGCCAGTGGAGCCCCTGTGTACCTTTGCGTGGATATCGCAACTATCATGACGACATCACAAATATTGGGGAAAATATAAACATATATATATATTTGTACACATTCACCAGTCACTGTCACAGACTCATGTACGCACTCACAAACCGACTCATACTCTTATACATCCAGTCACATACCCAGTCAGATACTCATGCACCCACTCACATACCGATTCAGGTACTCATGCACCCACTTACAGTCTCACTCTGAGAGTAATGCACCCATGTACAGACCCACTCAGAGACTCATGCACCTACTTAGGGACCTACTCATAGACTTATGTGCACAGTCTCATACCCACTTAGAGACTCTTACACCCACTCACAGACCTACCTGGGCACTCATGCACCCACTCACAGACCCACTCAGAAACTCAAGCCCCTCATTACAGACTCACTGGGAGAGTCAATCACCCATGTACAGACCCACTCAGAGACTCACACACCCACTGACAGACATACTGAGACACTCATACACTCACTCATAGACCCACTCAGACACTCATACACCCACTCACACACCCATACAGTCACTCACACACTCAGTCACAGATCCTCTTAGAGACTTATGCACTCAGTCACTCACTCATATACTCAGAGACTCACACACCTACTCACAGACTCATTCAGATATACACGCACCCACTCACTCATCTACCCAAAGACTCACAGAACCACCCAAACACTCGCCCTCCCAGTCACAGACCCACTTAGATACTCATGCATGCATCCATTCACTCACCCACTCAGAGACTTATGCTCTCACTCAGAGACCTATTGAGACACTCATACACCCACTCACAGATCTACTCAGACACTCATACACCTACTCACAGACTCACTCAGATACTCACACACCCATACAGTTACTCACACACCCTGTCACAGACCCACTCAGAGACTTATGGACCCAGTCACTGATACACTCAGAGACTGATGCACCCACTCACAGTCCCCTCAGAGACCCATGAACCCACTCACAGAACCATTCAGACACTCACGCTCCCAGTCACTGATCTACTGACAGACTCATGCACTCACTCACAGACCCACTCAGACAGTCATGTCATCCACTTAGACACTCATGTATCCACTCACAGATCCATTCAGAAAGTCATATACTTACTTTCAAATGCACAAAGGCACTCATGCACCTATACACAGATCAACTGAGAGACTCACGCAACTAATCACAGACCCATTGAGACACTGATGCACCTAGTCATAGATGCACTGAGACAGTCACACAGTTTGTTACAGAACCATTGATAGACTGATGCACCATCTCACACATCCACTGAAATACTTGTGAATGAGAAACTTACTGGTAGAGTGATGTATGCAGACACAGGTTCCACTAAAAGAGCTATACACTGTGTTATAGAGTAAATAAGGGAGTTATACATGCTATATAGAGTCTTTTAGATAGTAATGTGCTTAGTGTGTTGGTTATAATTAATTTTGAAGTTATAGTTAGCTGAGCTATATAAATATATCACAGTTCTCAAGTTCAACACTAAAAAAGGAGCTCTGTGTGTAATTTCAAAATACATGGGGTTCCCTATTTAATGGACCAAATCAGGGGATGGAAGCATCAGAATGTCACCAAAGACGGACAACAGGGACCATAAAATTGCAAATTGTTCCTATAAATGTGTCATGCAACATTTTTGGTTTTTTGGCTGCACTCCCGCTGGCGTATTTTGCTGTTGACACGTTCCGAACCAGGAGCAAGTTTTTGGTTCTTTTCAGGACATAGAACTGCTAACCAGCGAGCTTCGATCTCATGTGCTTGGAGTGCTTCTTTGAGGCATATCTATTCTGCAGGGATTTGGTGTGAGTGTTCCAATGTAGGCATGGAGCAGGCTTGTCCATTCTTGGTGACATTCTGATGCTTCCATCCCCTGGATTGGTCCATTAAATTGGGGCAGGATGTATTATGAAATAACACATAGGCTTTGGAGTTGAAATTGAGAACAGTGATATATTTATCTTCATGTATATTTCAGGTGCAAGTGCTATATTTGTGTCCATTTACTGTTTTATGTATTGTGTTGTTTGCTTTTATGTCACATAAGCTACAACACGCAGTATTTGAAGTAAAAAAAATTTGTTTGTTGGTTCCTATGTCTATGACAGATACCAAAAGAATTAATAATGATCTGTTGAAAAAAGAATGATGAAATACACGGTGACTATGTTAATTGTGTTCCATGGTCACTAATCTAAAATAATGTTTTTGTGAAGTAAAGTCAGTACTGGCTGCTGTGTTGTATGTAATATTTAGAGTGCCTATCGTTGCTGACAAAAAAAATGGCCCAACCCCTGGTGTGTTTTTCAATTCAACTTTCTAAGAGTGACATTTTCAAAATGTTATTAAAAAGTCAGACTTTATCATTAAAGATGGTCTATCATTAGAATTTCATAGTCACCAACATGATACAGCTTATTAAATGTAATAAGGAATCCCCAGTGTTATCTTATGGGAGGGGTAGGCCTCACAGTAGTGATAAATGAATTTAGGAGTTTTTCACTACCAGGACATGCAAACCTTTAAAGTACATGTATAACCATGTGATGACACAGCACCCTGTCCTATCTGCTACCTTACAACTTCACAACTGTGGTATACTGTTGGGACAAACTCATAAACAATTACAAATCAACAATAAAACCATTAATTTTCACTGGAAAGAGCATTTAATTGCACACAAAAAATTAATTACTAAGCCTGCCTCTGCATACAACTACACTCTGGGGCATATTCTCAAGGAGCCATCGCCGATTTATCGGCACTTTAGCACCGCAAAAGTAGCGATAGACTTATTGCCCCATTCACAAGATGGTGCAAACTGCCGACATCGCCAGTTTTCCCGCGATAGCTGCCGCAAAACACATCGCCACGGATGAGAGCGACAATTAACGCTAATGACATGCACAATAGGCGTTCCCGTGAAAAAACACACAGAAACACCACATCGCGATATTCTCAACGACCAGCCAGATCTGCGATGCCGGACAAAAACAGGCGATAAGGCGCGTTAGCAGCAGGGACTTAACACCTGCCCATTACTGGTCTTAAGTAGGATGAACACCTGCAGTACAGAGGGAGCCCAGGCGAGAGCCACATCTGAAGACCAACAGATGCCATGGAGCTACTAATCATGCAGCTTGGAGACCCAAGAGAGCCACAACACCCACCGCCACCACCCCCAGGACCACCCCCACCCCCAGGACCACCCCACCCCGGACCACCACCGAGGCAGCGCAGAACAAGACAGCGAACCTCCCGAAAACGCATCAGCCTCACAGGCTTAATGCCAGAGGATGTCATTGCCCACTACACGCTGAAAAGGACAACCATCCTCCGCATCATGACCCACATTGCCCACAGGCTGATGGTACCAACACAGCGGACAACCAACATCCCTCCGCAGACAAAGCTGCTGGCTGTGCTGCACCTGTTGGCCTCTGGTACCTTCCAACCAACAACTGCCAGAGTCGGAGGAGTCTCACAGCCAGCCCTATCAAAGGCCATCAAACCTCTCCTGGATGCCATCATCAGTTTCATACCCCAGCACCTTCACTTCCCCCACACTGCGCAGGAACAGCTGGAGACCAAGCAAGGCTTCTACGCGATAGCTGGATTCTCGCACGTGTTGGGGGCAATCGACTGCACACATGTCCTACTTGTGCCCCCTGCCGACACTGCACACAATTACCGCAACAAGAAGCACACGCATTCCATCAATGTGCAGGCAATAGTGGACCACCGGGGACTGTTCACCAATGTCGTCGCCAACTACCCAGGCAGTGTGCATGACTCATACATTTTCCGACAGTCCATCATCAACCGGCGCTTTCAGGATGGCACCTATGGAAATGGACTGCTCTTTGGTAGGTACCAACGGAACACACCACACACCTCAATTCCAGAATCACACAACGCACAACTGTGGGAATGGACACGTAACAAAATCACATCCAACATGCCAAACAACATGCACACCTGCCAGACACGATAACACAAGTAACCGTGGTAAGGGGGGCCAGAAATGTACACAAACCATACACTAAGGCATAGCCCCTCGGCCACACATTTGCAGAATGTGGGGAGAGGTGGGAACCACGATTGTGCGAAGGAGGCAATGGACCTATGAACAACAATGTACACAATGCCAAGTGTGGCGGTGATGTGCTGGACAGTCTAGAGTATGCAGAGCACAGACATGTCCATGTGGACACATATTGCTGGAGTCTGTAGTGCCGTGGACAGTGGATGCAACCATGTCATCACAGGCAGTGGGGAACACCTTGGACAAGTAGCCATGTCGGCCCCCCTCTAAGCCTAAGCGTAGTGGGCAGGCCCGGCGCACGCCAGTCCAGCGTAGGGGAGTGACTAAATAGGCCAGGGCTCAGGCAGTGGTTCACTTCCGGGATGGCCACCAAAGTAACTACTGCGTGTGGCTCTGTGTCTGCCATATCCTGACCATAGGCCTACACACACGTGGCTGACCACCTACAACAGGCAAAGTCACACCGGCGACGAGGTGGCTACGTCCCACGCCACCCGGCACACATCTTGTCATCGCCTGCAGTGGCGTGTCTGCCAGGGAGGCGTCCCTCACCCTGCCACGAGGCCGCCATCGTGACCGGTGGTGCCTGCGCGATCCTGTGCGCCTGCCGCACCCCAGTCCGCTGATCTCCAGACCCGACCTGTGCCCAGTGGTGAATGCCCGCCCCTGCTCACCCAGGCCTCACTGCTCACCTGTCGCCACCGGAGTCTCTCCAAGAGGGCCCACCACATGCCGGTGCAATCTCCAAGGCCGGGCTCTGCGGGCTTGGCAGCCTCCTCAGCCGATCGCTGGCTTCTGCGCAACAGGCCCCCAGCGCACCCAGCGGCACCGCACCACAGAGTTGTGAGTTGGCTACTGCTGCCTTCTGACCACACTGTGGTACAGCAAGTAACATACACATCCATTCCAGTACACCCCTCCAGGCCTGCAGCATCATCGCAGGCTGCACACCCGCTCAGCTCTTCCGGTGGGCCGAACTCAGTGCACCACAAGTCACCGTCCAGCCTCCAGCATTATAGCATGATGCACACCCGCTCAGCTCTTCCGGTGGGCCGAACTCAGTGCACTGCAAGTCATTGTCCCGAGGGGCTACCCCACAAGTCTGCCTCCAGTAGCCAACAGCATGTCCTCTGTAACGCCACTGGAGCCCTTCACAGTCACGGGGCCACCCCCGTCCCAGGTAGGCCGCCGGTAAGCCTGGGCAGATCATCTGGAGACGTACTCCGAAGCGCACGACATCACAGCGCCGCGGCGGTGGCGCACGCGTGTGAGGAGTGCGGAGAAATGGCGCGGGGCTCTGGGCATGGTTCAGTTCTGGTCTCTGGGCGTGGTCCAGTTCCGGCCTGGCCACAAAAGTGACTATGGCGTGTGTCTCCATAGTACTGTCTGCGCCAACCGGCCTGTAATCGACAATGTTGCAATGTAGCATGCACCAGGAGGGCGGCCTCGCCCGAATGGATTAATAAAGGAGCGCGAGACCGCTCGGGGTCTCGGCTCATACATGCCAACTGTTGTGTGTGTATCTACATTGCCGCAGCCTGAACCGCAGGCCTAGCCTCAATATCAGCGCGAGTTCAGCCAGGCCAGAACTCCACATCTGTGTCCGCCCTATCCTTACCATAGGCCTACACGCACATGGCCGCACACCTTCAACGGCCAACATTACAGTCTTGCTGTCAGTCCTGCGGACATGCGCAGACAGGCATGACAATGGTGTGCCGTAAGAGTGCAAGTGATGCAACTGCGCAGCACACACAAGTAAATAGGCTCGGTTGGAGGGAGGAGCAGCTGTGAGGCTACGCAATAAACATTGTCCTACCACATTTGCCATCAGCAATACATGGCTAACATGAATCCCAAGGTCGCACAAATCACACACCACGAAACTTGTATGTCTGCCAACACAGCATACAGAACCACCAGTTGACACTGACCTCACTTACCTCTCACAGGTGATCAAGGATATGCACTCTGCCCGTGGATGATGACACTCCTCCGAGATCCGAACACCCCGGCCCAGAGGCAGTACAGTGTGGCCCACAAACACACCAGGGGCATTGTTGAACGCACGTTTGGCGTCTTGAAATCACGTTTCAGGTGCCTGGACATCACCGGTGGAAGACTCTTGTACAGCCCAGAAATAGTGTGCAAGATGATCACTGCATGTTGTGTATTGCACAACATATGTGTACGCACCAATGCCCCATGGATCCAAGTCCCAGAAGCACCGGACGATGATGAGGAAGATGATGCAGGTGGACCACACCCCACTGCAGCCGCAGCAGGAATAGCCCAAAGGAACACAATCATCAACAATTTCGTCGCATGAGCACGCACATTGTGACTGTCCACAGCAATCATGGCACAGTACAAGATGACCACATGACCAGCATGTGCAAATACAATCTTAGCAACACACATTCCCCGTGTGCATGTCAGTCCTCTGCATTAGCACATTACTATGACGGGTGTAAGTGCAACATTGAGTGCTTACATTTGCATATGTTGCAAGAAGAGATGGTGTGTATGTCACCTCTGCACCGAGAGGCTGTTTAGGGCGTCACGTATTCGATATGCCATATCAGGGTGTCACATGTAGTATGGCATGCCACTCATCAGCGTCCCACGTGTACATGAACATGACATGAAGGCCGTCATTGGTGTTCAGGAAAAGACAACAGGGTGTCATTTGTGGTCAGAGATGTACCTGCCTGATGCAAATATACACCCTGTGTGTCGAGTCCCACAACATGTACAACATGGCTGTAAGGGGGATGTGGGCACAGTGGACACCTCAGTAACATTGGGAGATGCACACCAGCCCAGAAGCCAGCAGGTCCACCTTGCGTGGAGCACACCAAGGTGTCCCCTGGTCAAATGTGCCATGTACAGGTCACAAATGTACACAGACGTCATCCATCAAGAGTAGTGATCAGTGCCAGCTAATAGGTGCAAGGTGAGTGGTCAACCACCTCCTCACAGCTACCTGCACCCATCACTGTCAGACTGCAGCAAAACAACACTGCTACATCAGAGCATGCAATACTGACCGAGAAGGCACGTACATGGCTGGTAAGGGTTCAACCATGCCGGAAGGTGAAGCAGTGACATCCCCCCACCCAATCCCCATCACATTTCCAG
Organism: Calotriton arnoldi; assembly: GCA_963921515.1. Taxonomy (NCBI): domain Eukaryota; kingdom Metazoa; phylum Chordata; class Amphibia; order Caudata; family Salamandridae; genus Calotriton; species Calotriton arnoldi. The sequence goes on from CAWUFW010007432.1 coordinate 102,756, forward strand.
AATGCAAGCAGATGACAAACTAACATTGTGGATGACAGCCCCTCTGTCTGAACTAGAAGACGGTAGCACATCTGCACCTTCGACCTTGGGAATGCATGCGCCCGGCACACCCTGAGCGATACCATAGCAGCTGCTGACGGATCCCACACTATGCACAGCGCTAACCAGAGACCAACGTATACACATCCCACACACAGGAGTCCTTGCTCGTAGTTCACTTGCATGGTATGACCTTCACACTTACGCATCGACCATCCCAGGAGTCCAAGCGCTCCACACTCAAACCAATCATTGCTCCGAGCTGTGGCTTCCACATAACTGTGACTTTGCCTTTGTGACACACAGCCCTATTTCATACATTGACGTGTGGCTAAATTTGGAAATAGCGAGATTGTTGTTTTGGAGCAATGAGGCCACAGCTAGTTCACACATTCCCAGTCATCTCACTGCCTATCTGGGTCACGGACATACATGCGCATTGAAATCAGTTCCCAGGGAGCACCGTTGTTTGGAATCACTGCCCCTACATACATCCATACTTTCATACTTGCTTGATCATGGACATGAATCATCTGTGTGAATTTGAATGTCTTAATCACATTCGGTGGAATGGTGAAGGTGGACCAGTACCTGGCCATGCACACGCTACTTTACAATGTTGCCCCGTGGAGGGCCAGCCAGGGTCCTTTGGGGAGGGAAAAGTACATCGTAGGAGAGGGAGTTCAGTCTGCAGTCTGATTTCTGTGTCATTGGTTGCCTAAACAAATGTAGCAGTCCATGTCGGGGGCCAAGGTGAGTGTTGCAGAGTATTAAGGGGGACAGTGGAGGGTGTTATTCCTGGGCATGATGCAGAGTGCAGAACCAAGCAGAAAGAGGCCATATGGCGGAGATGAATGCTACCGCTTCCTACCTAGCCCAACGGCAGATTCATCCTCATCATCGTCCTCCTATGTGTCATGTGGGTGGTGGTGTTTTGTCTGCGGCACTGTGTGGCAGTGACACATCAGGGGCCGGAGGTGCATTGCCAGCCGCACTGTGAGGCACTGACACATCCGGGGGCGGTGATGTGGAGGGAGTAGTGGCAGCAGCATTCATCTGCGCCAAGCCTTGTGGCAGCACTGCCATGATGTGGTTCTGCAGGGCATGGTAGATCCCTGCTACATCTCGCTGGTGTGCAGCTGTGGCAGCCATTCTTCCCGCCTGCATCCGCTCCATGTTCTCCATGTTCCTCCCCATGTTGGCTAACTCACAGCTGAGGTCGCTGGAGCCACTCTGACTAGACAGTCGTTCTTGTCTATGAGTCATGACTCCGGCGATGTCAGCCATGGATTGTTGGAGACCATGGAGCAGACTGTAGGTGTCCGTTAGGGCCTGTAGGTGGTCCCTGATGGGACTTGGACACCCACGTATGGCATCTAGTTTGGCTGCCATGAGGTCGAACCCCACCGCGCCTGCTCTGCCGTCCTCTTCTGGCCCTGCGACACACGGCGTTGGACTGCCATGTGTTGGTCGTGGGGATCCTGGGAGATAGCCGGGGTGGTGGGTGCTTCCTGCTGTGTGGTCTGTGCAGGGGGTGGGTTCGCCTCGATCCAGCTGGGCTGCCCTGCTCCTGGGGGTGCAGTGCTGAGGGTGTCCATGAGCTGTTGGGCGGCATCGGGGTCGATGGTGTGTAGGTCCTCTTCATCATCGGTGATGAGGAGTACGGTTTGCTCTGCAGGAGGTGATGATTCTCCCTCTGCAATGTGAAGGGGAGATGCAGTTTGACATTGTGTTCACATGTATGTTGAAGCATTGGCCAAGTTTACAGACAGACTGCATGTCAATGTACATTGTGACTGTTTCTGTGGAGATGCCTATTTAATGCTGGACAGTTGACATTTCGCCACCATCACAGATGTGAGGTTGTATTTGTCCATTGTCATCTCACAGTTTCCTGCTATGCCAAATGCGAATGGCCATTTTCTACACACGAGCGGCAGCAATTGTGTCCTCTGTTCTGTTGTGTAAGTGTTGCAGTTTGGTCCACTTTGTTGTACATGGTGAGGTGCACTGAGTGTTATGTGTGTGTGCTGCATTGTGGGTGATTTGCCCCTTCAGCTCTGCTTTGGCTGGCCCTTATCCGTTTCAGGCAGTGTGCCTTTCACTTCTGTGCTTATACAGTGCTGAGCTGTTGCAGACTTGGGTAAATTGGGCTCTTGGTCGGAGTTGTGACTCTTGGGCATGGTTTGTCCACAGATGTGCTGTACTTGCTTGTGCATGTGTGCCATCGTGCCCATCTCCCCCTGTCCCCCCAGTATCTGGTGGTTACTCACCCTGTTGCTGTTGTGTCAGGTCATGTTGAGCAGTGTCCAGTCCTCCGACTCCTGCCACCGCCTCCTCACTGATGACTGTGGACACCATTTCCTCTATCTCATCCAGCTCCTCCTGTGGCGCAGGACTCCCACCCCCAGTCTGCATTGCTGCTTTGCGGTTGTTGGCGAGTTTCAGCTTGGTTTTGTGCTTCATATCATTCCAGCGCCTCTTGAGATCTTCCATTGTCCTCCTCAGCACTCCGACTGCATTCTCCTTGTCAACGATGGACTGCCATATTCCATTTTTTGTTGCCAATGACAGAGTGGAGATGACGGACAGTTGTTGATGGTGTTCTGTCACCTCCGTAATCAGGATCCTGTTTTCCTGTGATCTGAACTGCGCCTTCCTCTTCTTCTTCTCCTTGCCCTTCCCTGACCCTGAGGTCCCAGGCTGGTCCTGTGTGGAGCTTGTGGGGTTCGGGTTGTCCTCTGTGCTTGCTCCGGCTACCTCCATGGTGCTTTGCAGTTGTTTGTGTTTTATTTGTATTTCATTTTTGCCGCTTTTATAGTGTTTGTTCCCGCCTTACTTGTGTGACTTGCGGGCCTGGCGCTGCTTTTCGCTGGATTTTTATCGAAGTTGGGTCCATCGCAGCTTTTTTCACGTTCGAGTTTCCTTTTTTATCGCCGTCGCGGTAGTTGTTTTGCGGACATTTGTGACGTTCTCGGGAAACTATTGCATGTTACAGGGAATACGACGTTGACACAGAGTTATTTTCCCGCGATATGAAAAATTGCGTTAGCCTATTTTGGCGATGTGTATCGCGCGTTCTTGTAAATATCCCCCTCTGTTTTAATGTTGGGATCTCAGATACAACACACCAACATTTACATTTATACAACAACACACACACATATATATATATATTTTTTTTTTTACAAATTTTCCCAAGAGATGAGGCCACACTCCTTAGCAGGTAGGTGTCACCACTTTTATTCATGAAACGGAATGCTTCTCACCCCCAATGATGCCCCCTGGCCTGACGCGTTTCAGGGAATCCATCCCTTTCTTCAGAGGCCGACACGAACAGCCGATCCTGTGCTCTACACTGTCCCCTGCAAGCTTGTTCATTTAAATGGCCTCAGGTGTGCCTCTTTAGTAGTCCATTTTTTTCATTGCCTCCTGGGACCTGTAGTCCAATATTGCACCAATTGCATCCCTCCAGTGGGTTGGGTGCTTGTGTCTCCTTTCAGGGGCCGATGTATAGCCCTCCATTGAGCCCGGGTGAAACTCAGTCCGTTTGATTCTCATTACCTGCTACGCCGATCACGGAGACACATTTTCTCCGCGCAGACCCAAGACGTTGTAGGGGCGGTGCGTCGCCTCCACGACCTGGAAGCGCCGTGATTGTATTTTTTACAAATTTTCCCCAGAGATGAGGCCGCACTCCTTAGCAGGTAGGTGTCACCACTTTTATTCATGAAACGGAATGCTTCTCACCCCCAATGATGCCCCCTGGCCTGACGCGTTTCAGGGAATCCATCCCTTTCTTCAGAGGCCGACACGAGCAGCCGATTCAGCAGGTAATGAGAATCAAACGGACTGAGTTTCATCCAGGCTCAATGGAGGGCTATACATCGGCCCTGAAAGGAGACACGAGCACCCAACCCACTGGAGGGATGCAATTGGTGCAATATTGGACTACAGGTCCCGCAGGCAATGAAAAAAACGGACTACTAAAGAGGCACACCTGAGGCCATTTAAATTAACAAGCTTGCAGGGGACAGTGTAGAGCACAGGATCGGCTGCTCATGTCGGCGTCTGAAGAAAGGGATGGATTCCCTGAAACGCGTCAGGCCAGGGGGCATCATTGGGGGTGAGAAGCATTCCATTTCATGAATAAAAGTGGTGACACCTACCTGCTAAGGAGTGCGGCCTCATCTCTGGGGAAAATTTGTAAAAAATACAATCACGGCGCTTCCAGGTCGTGATGGCGACGCACCGCCCCTACAACGTCTTGGGTCTGCGCAGAGAAAATGTGTCTCCATGATCGGCGTAGCAGGTAATGAGAATCAAACGGACTGAGTTTCACCCGGGCTCAATGGAGGGCTATCACATCGGCCCTGAAAGGAGACACGAGCACCAACCCACTGGAGGGATGCATGCAGTTGGTGCAATATTGGACTACAGGTCCCAGGAGGCAGTGACAAAATGGACTACTAAGAGGCACACCTGAGGCCATTTAAATGAACAAGCTTGCAGGGGACAGTGTGAGAGCACAGGATCGGCTGTTCGTGTCGTGGCCTCTGAAGAAAGGGATGGATTCCCTGAAGCGCGTCAGGCCAGGGGCATCATTGGGGGTGAGAAGCATTCCGTTTCATGAATAAAAGTGAGTGACACCTACCTGCTAAGTGTGGCCTCATCTCTGGGGAAAATTTGTAAAAAATATATATATATATATTCACTGAAAAAACCATAGGTTTTAGGGACAGTTATAGTTAGTTGGACATTGCACTCAGTACAAAACCCGTGAAATTCCCCCGTTATAGTTAGTTCAGGTAACTATAACTCGCTCCCGCAATGCACTGCTGATGACGTCACATATTACATCACTCATGACATGGTCAGTGACATCACTGATGACATCACTGATGACATCTCAAATGACATCACTGATGACATCATCCAGTGACTGTGTGTTTCTGTAAAGTTTAAATATGTTTAATATATATAGGGAAAGGCGTATTGAAGAATGAGTGGGTGTATAAGTGTCTGAATGGATGATTTAGTAGGTGCGTGACTAACTCTATAAGTGAGTGATTAAACGTATCTTACTGAATGCATGGGTTAGTGACTAAACTGGGTGAATGTCTGTATCCGTCTGTCTGTTGCTGTGTAAGTGGCTGCATGGGTTTGTGAATAGCTACATGAGTGTCTATATGAGTTATTGATTGGTTGTCTGAGTATCTGTATGGGTGCCTGAGTGTTTGTGTGGGTGGGGTGTGTGCGACTCTGTGCATAGATGTGTGAGTGGGTGATTCACTGGGTGGATGGTTTCAAGAGTGCATCTGTGATAGACTGTATGGGTGGGTAAGTGTGTGTAAGAGTGTGTTAGTGAGTGAATGTATGTCCCAGTGGTACATGTGTGAGTAACTACATATGTGAAAGGCAGTATATATGTGTGTTGGAGTATATAAATAGCTATAAGCGAGAGTGTGTGATTGTGATAGTGACTGTATGGATGAGTGTGTGCTTGTATCAGAGATTGTATAAGAGCGTAAGAATGTGCTAGTATTTGTATGAGTAAGTGAGCTGGTGTGTGTATAACTGTATAGGTGAGTAAATGGGTGTGTGCTTAATTTTTGCATGACTGACTAGGTGTGTGAGTACCTCTATGGATGAGTGGCGGTGTGTGAGTGTTTATATAGGTGTATGAGTGCATATAATAGTCCTGTACTGAGTGACTATAAGTATGAGTGACTGTACGGGTGAGTGAGTAGATGTGTGTGTGTAGACCTAAGAATCAGTGAGTGTGTATATAGTAATTGGTGTTGGAGTGTCTATGGTTTTGACAATGGCAGTCTGTAATTTACAGTGGGTGTATCAAAAGTTATATTAGGGTGTGAGAAGATGCATCAAATTATCACATGGATGTGATGTCATCAGTGATGTCATTTGAGATGTCATCAGTGATGTCACTGACCATGTCATGAGTGATGTAATATGTGACGTCATCAGCAGTGCATTGCGGGGCGCGAGTTATAGTTACCTGAACTAACTATAACGGGGGAATTTCACGGGTTTTGTACGAGTGCAATGTCCAACTAACTATAACTGTCCCTAAAACCTATGGTTTTTCAGTGAATTTGTAAGGTTTTTAAATGCTAATTTCTAACTATAACGTGCCTGAAACCTATGGTTTTTTCAGTGAATTTCAAAGGTTTTTTAAATGCTAATTCCTAACTATAACATGTCTGAAACCTATGGTTTTTCAGTGAATTTCAAAGGTTTTGTAAATGACAATTTTTAAATGTATTAATTGTTATATTTATTTTTTGATACTGATTTACTACATTTTTTAAACTATTTATTTTTAGATATTTTATTTTTTAAATTACATTATAATTACATTATACATTACATTACAAAATATACTTTCTCAGAATGAATTACTTTAGTTTAAATACTTTGCAAATAGGCAATAGACTTTTAAGTACAGTAGTTACAGTTGTTGCAATGGGCAACACAATTTCAAACACAATGCAACATTGAGCTCAATGTGAATTTCTAGTTAAATGCAATTAGTTACTTTATGGATTACTTTTCTAACCACAGGACTGGATCCTAGATTCAGTCCTGGGACATCTCCTGTAAACAGTTGAGTAAAAGCGTTTTGGTTACAGTAGTGATTTTTAAGGAATATTATTGTATTTTAAAAGTTGACACTTAGAAACTTTTTCACATAGAATCACCAATGTTATCCTATGGGAGGAAATTCACTTAGCAGGTAAGTAGTGTTATCGTTACTTTTCTTACTCAGTGGTGGATCCTGGATCCAGCACTGGTGCATCTCCTGTAAACAGTTGAAATAATGCGTTTAAGTCATACAGGCGATTTTGAAGGAATATTTGTAGTTTGTGAAAATCGACACTTTGAAACTTTTCTGCTGAAAACCAGACAATGGATTCCTATGGAAGGAAATACAAGTTACTGGTAAATACGGTTAGAATTACTTTTCAGGGTCAGTGCTGGGCTAAAAGATGCAGCACTGGGTTCTCTCCTGATAACAGGTGAGTAAATCGGAATTCGTAGTTCGGCTGATTTTAGAGGAATATTATAAAGTTCCAAAACTCCACACTTAGAAGAATTTCCAAGTGAAACCAGTCAATGTTAGCCTATGGAAGGAAATTCAAGTTACTGGTAAGTACGGTTAAAATTACTTTTCAGGATCAGTACTGGGCTCAAAGGTGCAGCACTGAGGTCTCTCCTGATAACAGGTGAGTAAATCGGAATTCGTAGTTCGGCTGATTTTAGAGGAATATTATAAAGTTCCAAAACTCCACACTTAGAAGAATTTCCAAGTGAAACCAGTCAATGTTAGCCTATGGAAGGAAATTCAAGTTACTGGTAAGTACGGTTAGAATTACTTTTCAGGATCAGTACTGGGCTCAAAGATGCAGCACTGAGGTCTCTCCTGATAACAGGTGAGTAAATCGGAATTCGTAGTTCTGCTGATTTTAGAGGAATATTTGTATGTTTCAAAAATCGACACTTAGAAACTTTTTCAGCAAAAAGCAGGCAATGATATCCTATGGAAGGAAATTCAAGTTACTGGTAAGTACGGTTAAAATTACTTTTCAGGATCAGTACTGGGCTCAAAGATGCAGCACTGAGGTCTCTCCTGATAACAGGTGAGTAAATCGGAATTCGTAGTTCGGCTGATTTTAGAGGAATATTTGCACAGTGGTGAAGGGAGGGCGGGGCTTCAGGTGACATGTCTGCAAACAGGCCCCGTGGCGCGTTTTAAGATGGGGAATTAAATCCTCCTCAATCCCGAGGGTCCCTAGGGGCCAAGTAGCCCACCAGATACCTCCAGTATGCGCCAGAGAGCTGCGTTGCAGAGAGGTGTTCAGAGGCCACGCCCCTTTTGCACCTCTCTGCAACGCAGCTCTGTGGCGCTTTCTGGACGTACCTGGTGGGCTAGTTAGCCCAGGGACCCTCAGGATTGAAGGGGATTTAATTCCCCATCTTAAAACGCGCAGCGGGCCTGTTTGCCACATGTCACCTGAGCCCCGCCCTCCCTTCACCACTGTGCAACGCACCCGTGGCGCGTTTTAAGTTGGGGAATTAAGTCCCCTTGAATCCTGAGGGTCCCTGGAGTCCAACTAGCCCACCATGTACCTCCAAAAGCGCCACAGAGCTGCGTTGCAGAGAGGTGTAAAGGGGCGTGGCCTCTGTACACCTCTCTGCAACGCAGCCCCTGGCGCATACTGGAGGTTCCTGGTGGGCTAGTTGGCCCCAGGGACCCCCAGTATTCAAGGGGAATTCGTTCCCCCTCTGCAAACGCGCCAGGGGGCGCGTTTGCAGAGTGGTAAAGGAAGGGGGCGGGGCCTGCGGCACAATCGTTTTTTTTTTTTATTATTATTTTTTTTAAATGCTTTTTTCTGCCCAGGGGTCCTTGTGGGACCCCTGAGCAGACCTAGGGGTCAGGGTGTTTCTACCCTGCCCCCTTTGTGCGTTTGCACACTTGTTTCTTGTGTGGTTTTTTTAATCGGCGGGATCCGCGCACCCTAAGCGCATCCCGCCGTTTAAAAAAAAAATGCTTTTCTGCCCAGGGGTCCTTGTGGGACCCCCTGAGCAGACCTAGGAGGTCAGGGTGTTTCTACCCTGCCCCCTTTGTGCGTTTTGCGCACTTGTTTCTGTGCCTCGGTTCTACCGAGAGCATAAAATGGCTGCCAACACTTCCTGATTTGGAGTGTTGACAGCCAATTAGCATGCAGCTCGTGATCGGGACGGTGCGCGCAGGGTGCGCTCAGGGTGCGCGAATCCGACGCGGCCATAGATATATATGTGATTTTCCTTTTGATTTTCTCAGGAACTACTGAACGGATTTACACCATTTAACAAAAGGGTTCTTTCTGAACCAAGAACTACCTCTTTGCCAAATTTGGTGTAATTCCGTTCAGCAGTTCGGAGCTGTAGCCGTGGCTAAAGTTTCCTATGGGAAAATGAATGGGGAAAACACGTTTTGGGACCCCCTTTTTCTCGGCCCCTGCTTGACGAATCACCCGAGACTTTCAGGATAGGAGCGGACTGGAGCGGGCCACAAAGTTTGAAAATTTCGCGAAGATTCGTCAACCGACGCAAGAGTTATTTCAAATAGAATGTTGCGGATTTCCTATGGAAAATAGGTCCTAACTATAACTATCTACTGGCGACCGCCAGTAGATAATATATATATACATATATATATAGATACACACATACAGATTGTTTAGTATAACAAATATATATATTCACTGAAAAACCATAGGTTTCAGACACGTTATAGTTAGAAATTAGCATTTAAAAACCTTTGAAACTCACTGAAAAAACCATAGGTTTTAGGGACAGTTATAGTTAGTTGGACATTTCACTCGTACAAAACCATAGAAATTCCCCGTTATAGTTAGTTCAGCTAACTATAACTTTCGCGCCCACAATGCACTGCTGATGACGTCACATATTACATCACTCATGACATGGTCAGTGACATCACTGATGACATCACTGATGACATCTCAAATGACATCACTGATGACATCACTGATGACATCATCCATTGACTGTGTGTTTCTGTAAAGTTTAAATATGTTTAATATATATAGGGAACAGCGTATTGAAGAATGAGTGGGTGTATAAGTGTCTGAATGGATGATTTAGTACGTGAGTGACTGACCCTACAAGTGAGTGATTAAATGTATCTTACTGAATGCATGGGTTAGTGACTAAACTGTGTGAATGTCTGTATCCGTCTGTCTGTTGGTTTGTAAGCGGCTGCATGGACTTTCTGAATAGCTACATGAGTGTCTACATGGGTTATTGATTGATTGTCTGAGTATCTGTATGGGTGCCTGAGTGTTTGTGTGGGTGGGGTGTGTGTGACTCTGTGCATAGATGTGTGAGTTGGTGATTCACTGGGTGCATGGTTTCAAGAGTGCATCTGTGATGGACTGTATGGGTGGGTGAGTGTGTGTATGGGTGTGTTAGTGATTGAATGTATATCTCAGTGGTACATGTGTGAGTAACTACATATGTGAAAGGCAGTATATATGTGTGTTGGAGTATATAAATGGCTATAAGTGAGAGTGTGTGATTGTGGAGAGTGGCTGTATGGATGAGTGTGTACTTGTATCAGTGATTGTATAAGAGCGTAAGAATGTGCTAGTATTTGTATGAGTAAGTGAGCTGGTGTGTGTATAACTGATTAGGTGAGTAAATGGGTGTGTGATTAAGTTTTTTGCATGACTGACTAGGTGTGTGAGTACCTCTATGGATGAGTGGCAGTGTGTGAGTGTTTATATAGGTGTATGAGTGCATATGATAGTCCTGTACTGAGTGACTAAGTATGAGTGACTGTATGGGTGAGTGAGTGGATGTGTGTGTAGACCTAAGAATCAGTGAGTGGGTATGTAGTTTTGGTGTTGGAGTGTCTATGGTTTTGAGAATGGCAGTCTGTAATTTAGAGTGGGTGTATCAAAAGTTATATTAGGGTGTGAGAAGATGCATGCAATTATCACATGGATGATGTCATCAGTGTTGTCATTTGAGATGTCATCAGTGATGTCATGAGTGATGTCACTGACCATGTCATGAGTGATGTAATATGTGACGTCATCAGCAGTGCATTACGGGGGTGCGAGTTATAGTTAGCTGAACTAACTATAACGGGGGAATTTCTATGGTTTTGTACGAGTGAAATGTCCAACTAACTATAACTGTCCCTAAAACCTATGGTTTTTTCAGTGAATTTCAAAGGTTTTTAAAATGCTAATTTCTAACTATAACGTGTCTAGAAACCTATGGTTTTTTCAGTGAATTTCAAAGGTTTTTAAATGCTAATTTCTAACTATAACATGCCTGAAACCTATGATTTTTAAGTGAATTTCAAAGGTTTTTTAAATGCTAGTTTCTAACTATGCCTACAGAGGTAGGACATGTGAAGAAAGAAGAAAAACGCACAGAAAGAAGCAAAAGATGTGCAGAAAGAACCAACAGAGGAGCAGAAAGAGGCCTTGTTGCAAAATCATCCTGTGCCCACAACTTTTCAGACGGGTACTGGTGGTAACTGACTCTGACTAACCAGAGCCAGTGCTATGCTAAAGACACTTAGAATACAGTGAAAACACCTACATACACTAGGGAACACTATGCATTGGGGTACCCCTGTGATTAGCATGACCTCCTCTGCAAGTCCCTAGTACATAATAGGGCAGGGGATTAAAACTACCTCTTAAAACGCGCTACAGGGCGCGTTTGGACAGTGGTGAAGGGAGGGTGGGCCTGAGGTGACATGTGTGCAAATGCACCCCGTGGCGCGTTTTAAGTTGCGGGATTAAGTCCCCTTGAATTCTGAGAGTCCCTGGGGCCCAACTAGCCCCCCAGGTACCTACAGTTAGGACCACAGAGCTGAGTTGCAGAGAGGCGTTCCGAGGCCATGCACCTTTTTCACCTCTCTGCAACGCAACTTTGTTGTGCTTACTGAAGGTACCTGGTGGGCTAGTTGGCCCCAGGGTCCCTCAGGATTCAAAGGGAATTAATTCCCCAACTTAAAACGCACCACAGGGCATGTTTGCGCACATGTCACCTGAGGCCCGCCCCCTCCCTTCACCACTGTGCAAACGCGCCCCATGGTGCGTTTTAAGTTGGGGATTAGGTCACCTTGAATCCTGAGGGTCCCTGGGGCCCAACTAGCTCACTAGGTACTTCCAGTAAGCACCACAGGCCTGCGTTGCAACGCCTGTAACAAATTGTGCAGTTGTGTTTAGGTAGTGAAGAGGGTCGTGCTGGGGGTAGTGTTTTAGGGTTTAGGGTAGTGCAGTGGTGTTTGTGTAGTGTAGGGGGTCATGCTGGGGGTAGATTTAGGGTTTAGGGTAGTGCAGTGGTGTTTCGGTAGTGTAGGGAGTCGTGCTGGGGGGAGTGTTTTAGGGTTTAGGGTAGTACAGTGGTGTTTGAGTAGTGTAGGGGGTCGTGCTGGGGGTAGTGTTTTAGGGTTTAGGGTAGTGCAGTGGTGTTTGGGTAGTGTAGGGGGTCGTGCTGGGGGTAGTGATTTAGGGTAGTGCAGTGGTGTATGGGTAGTGTAGGGGGTACTGCTGGGGGTAGTGTTTTAGGGTTTAGGGTAGTGCAGTGGTGTTTGGGTAGTGTAGGGGTACTGCTGGGGTAGTTTTTAGGGTTTAGGGTAGTGCAGTGGTGTTTGGATAGTGTAGTGGTTCGTGCTGGGGGTAGTTTTTAGGGTTTAGGGTAGTGCAGTGGTGTTTGTGTAGTGTAGGGGTAATGTTTTAGGGTTTAGGGTAGTGCAGTGGTGTTTGTGTAGTGTAGGAGGTCGTGTTTTAGGGTTTAGGGTAGTGCAGTGGTCTTTGGGTAGTGTAGGGAGTCGTGCTGGGGGTAGTGTTTTAGGGTTTAGGGTAGTGCAGTGGTGTTTGTGTAGTGTAGGGGGTCATGCTGGGGGTAGATTTAGGGTTTAGGGTAGTGCAGTGGTGTTTCGGTAGTGTAGGGAGTCGTGCTGGGGGAGTGTTTTAGGGTTTAGGGTAGTGCAGTGGTGTTTGAGTAGTGTAGGGGGTCGTGCTGGGGGTAGTGTTTTAGGGTTTAGGGTAGTGCAGTGGTGTTTGGGTAGTGTAGGGGGTCGTGCTGGGGGTAGTGATTTAGGGTAGTGCAGTGGTGTATGGGTAGTGTAGGGGGTACTGCTGGGGGTAGTGTTTTAGGGTTTAGGGTAGTGCAGTGGTGTTTGGGTAGTGTAGGGGTACTGCTGGGGGTAGTTTTTAGGGTTTAGGGTAGTGCAGTGGTGTTTGGGTAGTGTAGTGGTTCATGCTGGGGGTAGTGTTTTAGGGTTTAGGGTAGTGCAGTGGTGTTTGTGTAGTGTAGGGGGTAATGTTTTAGGGTTTAGGGTAGTGCAGTGGTGTTTGTGTAGTGTAGGAGGTCGTGTTTTAGGGTTTAGGGTAGTGCAGTGGTCTTTGGGTAGTGTAGGGAGTCGTTGGGGGTAGGTGTTTTAGGGTTTAGGGTAGTGTAGGGGGTCATGCGGGGGGTAGTGTTTTAGGGATTAGGGTAGTGCATTGGTGTTTGGGCAGTGTAGGGGGTCATGCGGGGTAGTGTTTTAGGGTTTAGGGCAGTGCAGTGGTGTTTGGGTAGTGTAGGGGGTCGTGCTGGGGGAGTGTTTTAGGGTTTAGGGCAGTGCAGTGGTGTTCAGGTAGTGTAGGGGGTTGTGCTGGGGGAGTGTTTTAGGGTTTAGGGCAGTGCAGTGGTGTTCGGGTAGTGTAGGGGGTCGTGCTGGGGGAGTGTTTGAGGGTTTAGGGCAGTGCAGTGCGTGTTCGGGTAGTGTAGGGGGTTGTGCTGGGGTAGTATTTTAGGGTTTAGGGTAGTGCAGTGGTGTTCGGGTAGTGTAGGGGGACATGCTGGGGGTAGTGTTCTAGGGTTTAGGGCAGTGCAGTGGTGTTTGGGCAGTGTAGGGGGTAATGCTGGGGGTGGTGTTTTAGGGTTTAGGGCAGTGCAGTGGTGTTCGGGCAGTGTAGGGGGTCGTGCTGGGGTGGTGTTTCAGGGTTTAGGGCAGTGCAGTGGTGTTCGGGCAGTGTAGGGGGTGGTGTTTCAGGGTTTAGGGCAGTGCAGTGGTGTTCGGGTAGTGTAGGGGGTTGTGCAGGGGTGGTGTTTCAGGGTTTAGGGGCAGTGGTGTTCGGGCAGTGTAGGGGGTCGTGCTGGGGGTGGTGTTTCAGGGTTTGGGTCAGTGCAGTGGTGTTCGAGCAGTGTAGGGGCGGTGCAGGGGTGGTGTTTCAGGGTTTAGGGCAGTGCAGTGGTGTTCGGGCAGTGTAGGGGGTGGTGTTTCAGGGTTTAGGGCAGTGCAGTGGTGTTCGGGCAGTGTAGGGGGTCATGCTGGGGCTGGTGTTTCAGGGTTTAGGGCAGTGCAGTGGTGTTCGGGCAGTGTAGGGGTCTTGCTGGGGCTGGTGTTTCAGAGTCTAGGGCAGTGCAGTGGTGTTCGGGCAGTGTAGGGGTCTTGCTGGGGCTGGTGTTTCAGGGTTTAGGGCAGTGCAGTGGTGTTCGGGCAGTGTAGGGGGTCGTGCTGGGGGTGGTGTTTCAGGGTTTAGGGCAGTGCAGTGGTGTTCGGGCAGTGTAGGGGGTCGTTCTGGGGCTAGTGTTTCAGGATTTAGGGCAGAGCAATGGTGTTCAGGCAGTGTAGGGGTTTTGCTGGAGGTGGTGTTTCAGGGTTTAGGGCAGTGCAGTGGTGTTCGTGCAGTGTAGGGGGTGGTGTTTCAGGGTTTAGGGCAGTGGTGTTCAGGCAGTGTAGGGGTCTTGCTGGGGTTGATGTTTCAGGGTTTAGGGCAGTGCAGTGGTGTTCGGGCAGTGTAGGGGGTCATGCTGGGGGTGGTGTTTCAGGGTTTAGGGCAGTGCAGTGGTGTTCTGGCAGTGTAGGAGGTCGTGCTGGGGGTGGTGTTTCAGGGTTTAGGGCAGTGCAGTGGTGTTCGGGCAGTGTAGGGTGTCGTGCTGAGGGGTGGTGTTTCAGGGTTTAGGGCAGTGCAGTGGTGTTCGGGCAGTGTAGGTGGTCGTGCAGGGGTGGTGTTTCAGGGTTTAGGGCAGTGCAGTGGTGTTTGGGCAGTGTAGGGGGTCATGCAGGGGTGTTGTTTCAGGGTTTAGGGCAGTGCAGTGGTGTTTGGCCAGTGTAGGTGGTCTTGCTGGGGGTGGTGTTTCAGGCTTTAGTGCTGTGGTGTTCGGGCAGTGTAGGGGGTCTTGCTGGGGTTGGTATTTCAGGGTTTAGGGCAGTGCAGTGGTGTTCGGGCAGTGTAGGGGTCTTGCTGGGGCTGGTGTTTCATGGTTTAGGGCAGTGCAGTAGTGTTCGGGCAGTGTAGGGGGTAGTGCTGGGGCTGGTGTTTGAGGGTTTAGGGTAGTGCAGTGGTGTTCGGGCAGTGTAGGGGTCGTGCTGGGGCTGGTGTTTCAGGGTTTAGGGCAGTGCAGTGGTTTTCGGGCAGAGTAGGCGGTCGTGCTGGGGCTGGTGTTTCAGGGTTTAGGGCAGTGCAGTGGTGTTCGGGCAGTGTAGGGGGTCTTGCTGGGGGTGGTGTTTCAGGGTTTAGGGCAGTGGTGTTCGGGCAGTGTAGGGGGTCTTGCTGGGGTGATGTTTCAGGGTTTAGGGCAGTGCAGTGGTGTTCGGGCAGTGTAGGGGGTCTTGCTGGGGGTAGTGTTTCGGGGTTTAGGGCGGTGCAGTGGTTTTCGTGCAGTGTAGGGGGTCGTGCTGGGGGTGGTGTTTCAGGGTTTAGGGCAGGGCAGTAGTGTTCGGGCAGTGTAGGGGATTGTGCAGGGGTGGTGTTTCAGGGTTTAGGGCAGTGCAGTGGTGTTCGGGCAGTGTAGGGGGTCATACTGGGGGTGGTGTTTCAGGGTTTAGGGCAGTGCAGTGGTGTTTGGGCAGTGTAGGGGGTCGTGCAGGGAGTGGTGTTTCAGGGTTTAGGGCAGTGCAGTAGTGTTCGGGCAGTGTAGGGGGTGGTGTTTCAGGGTTTAGGGCAGTGCAGTGGTGTTCGGGTAGTGTAGGGGTTGTGCAGGGGTGGTGTTTCAGGGTTTAGGGCAGTGGTGTTCGGGCAGTGTAGGGGTCGTGCTGGGGGTGGTGTTTCAGGGTTTGGGTCAGTGCAGTGGTGTTCGAGCAGTGTAGGGGCGGTGCAGGGGTGGTGTTTCAGGGTTTAGGGCAGTGCAGTGGTGTTCGGGCAGTGTAGGGGTGGTGTTTCAGGGTTTAGGGCAGTGCAGTGGTGTTCGGGCAGTGTAGGGGGTCATGCTGGGGCTGGTGTTTCAGGGTTTAGGGCAGTGCAGTGGTGTTCGGGCAGTGTAGGGGGTCTTGCTGGGGCTGGTGTTTCAGAGTCTAGGGCAGTGCAGTGGTGTTCGGGCAGTGTAGGGGGTCTTGCTGGGGCTGGTGTTTCAGGGTTTAGGGCAGTGCAGTGGTGTTCGGGCAGTGTAGGGGTCGTGCTGGGGGTGGTGTTTCAGGGTTTAGGGCAGTGCAGTGGTGTTCGGGCAGTGTAGGGGTCGTTCTGGGGCTAGTGTTTCAGGATTTGAGGGCAGAGCAATGGTGTTCAGGCAGTGTAGGGGGTTTTGCTGGAGGTGGTGTTTCAGGGTTTAGGCAGTGCAGTGGTGTTCGTGCAGTGTAGGGGGTGGTGTTTCAGGGTTTAGGGCAGTGGTGTTCAGGCAGTGTAGGGGGTCTTGCTGGGGTTGATGTTTCAGGGTTTAGGGCAGTGCAGTGGTGTTCGGGCAGTGTAGGGGTCATGCTGGGGGTGGTGTTTCAGGGTTTAGGGCAGTGCAGTGGTGTTCTGGCAGTGTAGGAGGTCGTGCTGGGGGTGGTGTTTCAGGGTTTAGGGCAGTGCAGTGGTGTTCGGGCAGTGTAGGGTGTCGTGCTGAGGGGTGGTGTTTCAGGGTTTAGGGCAGTGCAGTGGTGTTCGGGCAGTGTAGGTGGTCGTGCAGGGGGTGGTTTTTCAGGGTTTAGGGCAGTGCAGTGGTGTTTGGGCAGTGTAGGGGGTCATGCAGGGGGTGTTGTTTCAGGGTTTAGGGCAGTGCAGTGGTGTTCGGCCAGTGTAGGTGGTCTTGCTGGGGGTGGTGTTTCAGGCTTTAGTGCTGTGGTGTTCGGGCAGTGTAGGGGGTCTTGCTGGGGTTGGTATTTCAGGGTTTAGGGCAGTGCAGTGGTGTTCGGGCAGTGTAGGGGGTCTTGCTGGGGCTGGTGTTTCATGGTTTAGGGTAGTGCAGTGGTGTTCGGGCAGTGTAGGGGGTCGTGCTGGGGCTGGTGTTTCAGGGTTTAGGGCAGTGCAGTGGTTTTCGGGCAGAGTAGGCGGTCGTGCTGGGGCTGGTGTTTCAGGGTTTAGGGCAGTGCAGTGGTGTTCGGGCAGTGTAGGGGGTCTTGCTGGGGGTGGTGTTTCAGGGTTTAGGGCAGTGGTGTTCGGGCAGTGTAGGGGGTCTTGCTGGGGGTGATGTTTCAGGGTTTAGGGCAGTGCAGTGGTGTTCGGGCAGTGTAGGGGGTCTTGCTGGGGGTAGTGTTTCAGGGTTTAGGGCGGTGCAGTGGTTTTCGTGCAGTGTAGGGGGTCGTGCTGGGGGTGGTGTTTCAGGGTTTAGGGCAGTGCAGTGGTGTTTGGGTAGTGTAGGGGGTCGTGCTGGGGAGTGTTTTAGGGTTTAGGGCAGTGCAGTGGTGTTCAGGTAGTGTAGGGGTTGTGCTGGGGAGTGTTTTAGGGTTTAGGGCAGTGCAGTGGTGTTCGGGTAGTGTAGGGGGTCGTGGCTGGGGGAGTGTTTGAGGGTTTAGGGCAGTGCAGTCGTGTTCGGGTAGTGTAGGGGGTTGTGCTGGGGTAGTATTTTAGGGTTTAGGGTAGTGCAGTGGTGTTCGGGTAGTGTAGGGGGACATGCTGGGGGTAGTGTTCTAGGGTTTAGGGCAGTGCAGTGGTGTTTGGGCAGTGTAGGGGGTAATGCTGGGGGTGGTGTTTTAGGGTTTAGGGCAGTGCAGTGGTGTTCGGGCAGTGTAGGGGGTCGTGCTGGGGGTGGTGTTTCAGGGTTTAGGGCAGTGCAGTGGTGTTCGGGCAGTGTAGGGGGTGGTGTTTCAGGGTTTAGGCAGTGCAGTGGTGTTCGGGTAGTGTAGGGGGTTGTGCAGGGGTGGTGTTTCAGGGTTTAGGGCAGTGGTGTTCGGGCAGTGTAGGGGGTCGTGCTGGGGGTGGTGTTTCAGGGTTTGGGTCAGTGCAGTGGTGTTCGAGCAGTGTAGGGGCGGTGCAGGGGGTGGTGTTTCAGGGTTTAGGGCAGTGCAGTGGTGTTCGGGCAATGTAGGGGTGGTGTTTCAGGGTTTAGGGCAGTGCAGTGGTGTTCGGGCAGTGTAGGGGGTCATGCTGGGGCTGGTGTTTCAGGGTTTAGGGCAGTGCAGTGGTGTTCCGGCAGTGTAGGGGGTCTTGCTGGGGCTGGTGTTTCAGAGTCTAGGGCAGTGCAGTGGTGTTCGGGCAGTGTAGGGGGTCTTGCTGGGGCTGGTGTTTCAGGGTTTAGGGCAGTGCAGTGGTGTTCGGGCAGTGTAGGGGGTCGTGCTGGGGGTGGTGTTTCAGGGTTTAGGGCAGTGCAGTGGTGTTCGGGCAGTGTAGGGGGTCGTTCTGGGGCTAGTGTTTCAGGATTTAGGGCAGAGCAATGGTGTTCAGGCAGTGTAGGGGGTTTTGCTGGAGGTGGTGTTTCAGGGTTTAGGGCAGTGCAGTGGTGTTCGTGCAGTGTAGGGGGTGGTGTTTCAGGGTTTAGGGCAGTGGTGTTCAGGCAGTGTAGGGGGTCTTGCTGGGGTTGATGTTTCAGGGTTTAGGGCAGTGCAGTGGTGTTCGGGCAGTGTAGGGGTCATGCTGGGGGTGGTGTTTCAGGGTTTAGGGCAGTGCAGTGGTATTCTGGCAGTGTAGGAGGTCGTGCTGGGGGTGGTGTTTCAGGGTTTAGGGCAGTGCAGTGGTGTTCGGGCAGTGTAGGGTGTCGTGCTGAGGGGTGGTGTTTCAGGGTTTAGGGCAGTGCAGTGGTGTTCGGGCAGTGTAGGTGGTCGTGCAGGGGTGGTGTTTCAGGGTTTAGGGCAGTGCAGTGGTGTTTGGGCAGTGTAGGGGGTCATGCAGGGGTGTTGTTTCAGGGTTTAGGGCAGTGCAGTGGTGTTCGGCCAGTGTAGGTGGTCTTGCTGGGGGTGGTGTTTCAGGCTTTAGTGCTGTGGTGTTCGGGCAGTGTAGGGGGTCTTGCTGGGGTTGGTATTTCAGGGTTTAGGGCAGTGCAGTGGTGTTCGGGCAGTGTAGGGGGTCTTGCTGGGGCTGGTGTTTCATGGTTTAGGGCAGTGCAGTAGTGTTCGGGCAGTGTAGGGGGTAGTGCTGGGGCTGGTGTTTGAGGGTTTAGGGTAGTGCAGTGGTGTTCGGGCAGTGTAGGGGGTCGTGCTGGGGCTGGTGTTTCAGGGTTTAGGGCAGTGCAGTGGTTTTCGGGCAGAGTAGGCGGTCGTGCTGGGGCTGGTGTTTCAGGGTTTAGGGCAGTGCAGTGGTGTTCGGGCAGTGTAGGGGGTCTTGCTGGGGGTGGTGTTTCAGGGTTTAGGGCAGTGGTGTTCGGGCAGTGTAGGGGTCTTGCTGGGGGTGATGTTTCAGGGTTTAGGGCAGTGCAGTGGTGTTCGGGCAGTGTAGGGGGTCTTGCTGGGGGTAGTGTTTCGGGGTTTAGGGCGGTGCAGTGGTTTTCGTGGCAGTGTAGGGGGTCGTGCTGGGGGTGGTGTTTCAGGGTTTAGGGCAGGGCAGTAGTGTTCGGGCAGTGTAGGGGATTGTGCAGGGGGTGGTGTTTCAGGGTTTAGGGCAGTGCAGTGGTGTTCGGGCAGTGTAGGGGGTCATACTGGGGGTGGTGTTTCAGGGTTTAGGGCAGTGCAGTGGTGTTTGGGCAGTGTAGGGGGTCGTGCAGGGAGTGGTGTTTCAGGGTTTAGGGCAGTGCAGTGGTTTTCGGGCAGTGTAGGGGTCGTGCTGGGGCTGGTGTTTCAGGGTTTAGGGCAGTGCAGTGGTGTTCGGGCAGTGTAGGGGTCTTGCTGGGGGTGGTGTTTCAGGGTTTAGGGCAGTGGTGTTCGGGCAGTGTAGGGGGTCTTGCTGGGGGTGATGTTTCAGGGTTTAGGGCAGTGCAGTGGTGTTCGGGCAGTGTAGGAGGTCTTGCTGGGGGTAGTGTTTCAGGGTTTAGGGCAGTGCAGTGGTGTTCGGGCAGTGTAGGGGGCGTGCTGGGGGTGGTGTTTCAGGGTTTAGGGCAGTGCAGTGGTGTTCGGGCAGTGTAGGGGGTCATGAAGGGTGGTGTTTCAGGGTTTAGGGCAGTGCAGTGGTGTTCGGGCAGTGTAGGGGTCGTGCTAGGGTTGGTGTTTCAGGGTTTAGGGCAGTGCAGTGGTGTTTGGGCAGTGTAGGGGGTCGTGCAGGGGCTGGTGTTTCAGGTTTAGGGCAGTGCAGGGGTGTTCGGGCAGTGTAGGGGTCGTGCTGGGCGTAGTGTTTTAGGGTTTAGGGTAGTGCAGTGATGCTTGTGTAGTGTAGGGGTCGTGCTGGGGGTAGTGTTTTAGGGTTTAGGGTAGTGCATTGGTGTTTGTGTAGTGTAGGGGTCATGTTTTAGGGTAGTGCAGTGGTGTTTGGGTAGTGTAGGGGGTCGTGCTGGGGGTAGTGTTTTAGGATTTAGGTTAGTGCAGTGGTGTTTGGGTAGTGTAGGGGTCGTGCCTGGGGTAGTGTTTTAGGGTTTAAGGTAGTGCACTGGTGTTTGTGTAGTGTAGGGGGTCATGCTGGGGGTAGTGTTTTAGGGTTTAGGTTAGTGCAGTGGTGCTTGTGTAGTGTAGGGGGTCGTGCTGGGGTAGTGTTTTAGGGTTTAGGGTAGTGCAGTGGTGTTTGTGTAGTGTGAGGGTCATGTTTTAGGGTAGTGCAGTGGTGTTTGGGTAGTGTAGGGGGTCGTGCTGGGGTAGTGTTTTAGGATTTAGGTTAGTGCAGTGGTGTTGGGGTAGTGTTTTAGGTTTAGGGTAGTGCAGTGGTGTTTGTGTAGTGTAGGGGGTCATGCTGGGGGTAGTGTTTTAGGGTTTAGGATAGTGCAGTGGTGCTTGTGTAGTGTAGGGGATCGTGCAGGGGGTAGTGTTTTAGGGTTTAGGGTAGTGCAGTGGTGTTTTTGTAGTGTAGGGGGTCATGTTTTAAGATGCAACGCTCCAATACCTGACCAGTCTGCACTACATAAAACTGCAAAAAAACTAAAAATAAAAAGTGTTTTGCACACTTTTGTCATTGGGCTATATGTGGGCTACATCTGGGTAATATTTGTGCTACATTTGGGCTCTTTTTCACTGGTGGCCATCTTGGAAGACTTCTTTGTTATGAAGTTTCCTAATTTCCTCATTTACTGCAGTCTCCTCAGTAGGAAATGCTTTCAGTTTTTTACTTTGATTCCATCAAGAAGGCATTCAGATGTGTCACACATTTGCCATAAATTCAGAATGTTAGCACTCTAGTTGTTCATTAGATCACTGTAGTAAAGCTACTGCTCACCAAGGAGTTAACTGGAAGTCTACTGCTGGTATTGAAAGTGATTGTTTCAGTCTGCATGTCAGAATTTTCTAATGAAATAGAAGAGGATTTGAGATCTCACTTAAAACATGCACTAAATTTTCTTTTTGCAGCACTAACCATAATTTCTATGGCAAAATGAACCCCCTCATTTTGTTCCTTTTTAAATTAAATGTTTTAAGTGTTACCAGTTTATTCCAATCAAGATGGCTTCAGGTGTGCCATACTTTTGTCATAAGTAAGGCTGTTAGCACTCTAGTTGTTCTTTAGAACACTCTGGGAAGCTGCAGTAGAACACAAAGGCATCAACTGACAGGCTGCTCCTGTTGAAATATAACAGGAAGATATTTGAGATCACACTTGAAACATGTCCTAATTTTTCTTTCTACAGCACTAACCATAATTTCTATGACAAAATGAACCCCATCAATTTGATCCTTTTTAAATTAAATGTTTTAAGTGTTACCAGTTTATTCCAATCAAGATGGCTTCAGGTGTGCCATACTTTTGTCATTAGTAAGACTGTTAGCGCTCTAGTTGTTCTTTAGAACACTCTGGGAAGCTGCAGTAGAACACAAAGGCATCAACTGACAGGCTGCTCCTGTTGAAATATAACAGGAAGCTATTTGAGATCACACTTGAAACGTCCTAATTTTTCTTTCCCGAGCACTAACCATAATTTCTATGACAAGATGAACCCCATCATTTTGTTCCTTTTTAAATTAAATGTTTTAAGTGTTACCAGTTTATTCCAATCAAGATGGCTTCAGGTGTGCCATACTTTTGTCATAAGTAAGGCTGTTAGCACTCTAGTTGTTCTTTAGAACACTCTGGGAAGCTGCAGTAGAACACAAAGGAATCAACTGACAGTCTCTGCCCTTGTTGGATGTACATGTTTTATTGAGAATGTCAGACTTCATTCTCACATGACTGAGAAAGATAATGTGAATTTACAGAAAATATGCTCTCATTTTAGCTTCTGGAGCACCTTCCAAAACTGTATGGGACAAACATGTGAAAATAGTTTTCTCTCAAACATGATTCATGATAACCCAGCAGAAGGTTTTTCACAGGGTAAAATCACCTTAGAACACACCACAATTCCTGAAATTAGTATGGTACCATCAACAAATGAATTCTAATGTAACTAAAGTCTGTTATCACCCTTTATAGTTCTCCTTTTGGTAACCCTCAAAATCTTCGATTCACTACAATGCATTTCAATGGGGTACTATCATTTATATTGGTCCCAAGATGGCTGCCAGCAATTCCAGGATGAAGTGCTGACAGCCAATCAGATCTCACGATGACATGTGTGGTTAGGCTCCGCCCAGATATATATGTGTTTTTACTTTTGATTTTCTCAGCAACTACTGAACGGATTTACACCATTTAACAAAAAGGGTTCTTTCTGAACCAAGAACTACCTCTTTGCCAAATTTGGTGTAAATCCGTTCAGCAGTTCGGGCTGTAGCCTTGCATAAAGTTTCCTATGGGAAATTGATTTTTTGACTCTTATTTTTTTAATTTCTCCGCAACTATTGAACGGATTTACACCATTTAACAAAAGGGTTCTTTCTGAACCAAAAACTACCTCTTTGCCAAATTTTGTGTAATTCCGTTCAGCAGTTCGGGCTGTAGCCGTGGCTAAAGTTTCCTATGGGAAAATGAATGGGGAAAACATGTTTTGGGACCCCCTTTTTCTCGGCCCCGCTTGACGAATCACCCCGAAACTTTCAGGGTAGGAGCGGACCGGAGCGGGCCATAAAGTTTGAAAATTTCGCGAAGATTCGTCAACCGACGCAAGAGTTATTTCAAATAGAATGTTACGGATTTCCTATGGAAAATAGGTCCTAACTATAACTATCTACTGGCGACCGCCAGTAGATATATATATATATATATATATATATATATATATATATATATATATATATATATTATCTACTGGCGGTCGCCAGTAGATAGTTATAGTTAGGACCTATTATCCATAGGAAATCCGCGACATTCTATTTGAAATAACGTTGGCGCCGGTTGACGAATCTTCGCGAAAGTTTCCAACTTGTTGGGGCGCTCCGCTCCTACCCTGAAAGTCTCGGGTGATACGTCAAGCGGGGCCGAGAAAAAGGGGGTCCCAAATCGCGTTTTCCCCATTCATTTTTCCGTAGGAACCTTTAGTCGCAGCTACAGCTCGAACTGCTGAACGGAATTACACCAAATTTGGCAAAGAGGTAGCCCTTGGTTCAGACTGGTGCCTTTTGCTTAAATGGTGTAAATCCGTTCAGTAGTTCCTGAGAAATTCACAAGTAAAGTCACATATATATCTATGGGCGCGTCGGATCCGCGTACCCTCAGCGCACCCTGCGCGCACCGTCCCGATCACGAGCTGCATGCTAATTGGCTGTCAGCTGGCTGTCAACATTCCGATTCAGGAAGTGTTGGCAGCGATTTTGTCCCTCGGTAGAACCAGGGACAGAAACAAGTGCGCAAAGCGCACAAAGGGGGCAGGGTAGAAACCCCTAACCCCTAGGCCTGCTCAGGGGTCCCACAAGGACCCCCTGGGCAAAAAAGCATTTTTTTTTTAAATCGGCAGGATGCGCTCAGGGTGTGCGGATCCTGCCGGAAAAAAAAAAAAATCGAGCGCGGTCTCCCGCGCTTGAGTTAAATCTGCCCCCGGGTGGGCCAAGTCCCGGGGGCATGCTGGGGGTTTATTTTATGTATGGGGGCCTCTAGGGCCCCCTAAGCCCTGGGGACCACCACCCCCGGGGCTTTATCATAAATGGTGCGGGAGGGCTCTGAGCCCTCCCGCAGCCCCGGGACCGCCACCTCCCCGGGCTTTTTTTTTTTTTAAACCTGTGTGGGGGGCTCCAGCCCCACACGCCCCGGGACCACCACCTCCCGGGGCACTAAGAAAATTGAAAATGGGGGTCCGTTTGGACCCTCAAGCCCCGGGGACCACCACCTCCCCGGGGCTTTCAAAATGTAGGGAGGGGGCCGCGCGGCCCCCTCCTGGAGCCCTTGATGGCCCTGGGGACCGCCACCCCCAGGGCCAGCTCCTGCAGTGTCCCGGGTGCCTACCCCCGGGACACTGCTGTTGTTATGACAGGACGGGAGCCTCGCGGCTCCCGCCCTGTCATAGCAAACTTGTTTGCATTTTGAAAGAGAGAGCAGGAAACCTGCTCTCTCTTTCAAAATGCAAACTGTATGCTTTCCACATGGGGAGCAGCATCTTAGCTGCTCCCCATGTGGAAAAGCAATGCCGGCTCCCATAGGACGCGGGGAGCCGGCGGGACTGTGGGGGATTGGGGACCCCCACAGTCCCCAACCAGAGGCCAGGCCCCGGGGATGGGGTCCCCGGGGCCATAAGTGGCCCAGGAGGGGGCCACGCAGCCCCTCCCCAAATTTAAAAAAAAAATTTTTTTTTTAAAAATAAGGGCAAGGCCGGCCTCGGGGATGGGGTCCCCGGGGCCTTAACTGGCCTGAGGAGGGGGCCACGCAGCCCCCTCCATATTTTTTATTTTAAAAAGAGGGCATGCCCCGGGGATGGGGTCCCCGGGGCCAATAGAGGCCCAGGGAAGGGGGAGACACAGCCCCTCCCATAAAAAAAAAAAAAAAAAAAAGGCATCGTGCCGGAGGCCCCGCCCCCTCCCTGCAGTACTCTGCAACGCGCCCTGGCGCGTTTTAAGAAGGGAAGTAATTCCCTTGAATACTGGGGGTCCCTGGGGCCAACTAGCCCACCAGGAACCTCCAGTATGCGCCAGGGGCTGCCTTGCAGAGAGGTGTACAGAGGCCAAGCCCCTTTTACACCTCTCTGCAACGCAGCTCGGTGGCGCTTAATAGAGGTAGCTGGTGGGCTAGTTGCACCTCAGGGACCCTCAGGATTCAAGGGGAGTTAATCCCCCGACTTAAAACGCGCCACGGGGCGCGTTTGCACAGTGGTGAAGGGAGGGCGGGCCTGAGGTGACATGTGTGCAAACAGGCCCGTGGCGCGTTTTAAGATGGGAATTAAATCCCCTTCAATCCTGAGGGTCTCTGGGGCCAACTAGCCCAACAGGTACATCCAGAAAGCGCCACAGAGCTGCGTTGCAGAGAGGTGTAAAAGGGGGTGTGGCCTCTCTACACTCTCTGCAACGCAGCCCCTGGCGCATACTGGAGGTTCCTGGTGGGCTAGTTGGCCCCTAGGGACCCTCATGATTCAAGGGGACTTAATCCCCAACTTAAAACGCGCCACGGGGCGCGTTTGCACAGATGTCACCTCAGGCCCCGCCCCTCCCTTCACCATTGTGCAAATATTCCTCTAAAATCTTCCGAATTACGAATTCTGATTTACTCACCTGTTATCAGGAGAGACCTCAGTGCTGCATCTTTCAGCCCAGTACTAATCCTGAAAAGTAATTTTAACCGTACTTACCAGTAACTTGAATTTCCTTCCATAGGATATCATTGCCTGCTTTTTGCTGAAAAAGTTTCTAAGTGTTGATTTTTGAAACATACAAATATTCCTCTACAATCAGCCGAAATACGAATTCCGATTTACTCACCTGTTATCAGGAGATACCTCAGTGCTGTATCTTTCAGCCCAGTACTGGTCCTGAAAAGTAATTTTAACCGTACTTACCAGTAACTTGAATTTCCTTCCATAGGCTAACATTGACTGGTTTCACTTGGAAATTCTTCTAAGTGTGGAGTTTTGGAACTTTAAAATATTCCTCTAAAATCAGCCGAAATACGAATTCCGATTTACTCACCTGTTATCAGGAGAAACCTCAGTGCTGCATCTTTCAGCCCAGTACTGATCCTCAAAAGTAATTTTAACCGCACTTACCAGTAAATTGAATTTCCTTCCATAGGATATCATTGCCTGCTTTTTGCTGAAAAAGTTTCTAAGTGTTGATTTTTGAAACATACAAATATTCCTCTAAAATCAGCCGAAATACGAATTCCGATTTACTCACCTGTTATCAGGAGAGACCTCAGTGCTGTATCTTTCAGCCCAGTACTGGTCCTGAAAAGTAATTTTAACCGTACTTACCAGTAACTTGAATTTCCTTCCATAGGCTAACATTGACTGGTTTCACTTGGAAATTCTTCTAAGTGTGGAGTTTTGGAACTTTAAAATATTCCTCTAAAATCAGCCGAAATACTGAATTCCGATTTACTCACCTGTTATCAGGAGAGACCTCAGTGCTGCATCTTTTAGCCCAGCACTGACCCTGAAAAGTAATTTTAACCGTACTTACCAGTAACTTATATTTTCTTCCATAGGAATCCATTGTCTGGTTTTCAGCAGAAAAGTTTCAAAGTGTCGATTTTCACAAACTACAAATATTCCTTAAAAATCGCCTGTATGACTTAAACGCATTCTTTCAACTGTTTACAGGAGATGCACCAGTGCTGGATCCAGGATCCAACACTGAGTAAGAAAAAGTAACGATAACAGTTTTTACCTGCTAAGTGAATTTCCTTCCATAGGATAACATTGGTGATTCTATGAGAAAAGTTTCAAAGTGTCAACTTTTAAAATACAATAATATTCCTTAAAAATCACTACTGTAACCAAAACGCTTTTACTCAACTGTTTACAGGAGATGTCCCAGGACTGAATCTAGGATCCAGTCCTGTGGTTAGAAAAGTAATCCATAAAGTAACTAATTGCATTTAACTAGAAATTCACATTGAGCTGAATGTTGCATTGTGTTTGGAAATGTGTTGCCCATTGCAACAACTGTAACTACTGTACTTAAAAGTCTATTGCCTATGTGCAAAGTATTTAAACTAAAGTAATTCATTCTGAGAAAGTATTTTTGTAATGTATAATGTAATTACAATGTAATTTAAAAATAAAATATGTAAAAAAAAATTGTTTCTAAAAATGTAGTAAATCAGTATGAAAAAAATAAATATAACAATTAATACATTTAAAAATTGTCATTTACAAAACCTTTGAAATTCACTGAAAAAACCGTAGGTTTCAGACATGTTATAGTTAGGAGTTAGCATTTAAAAACCTTTGAAATTCACTGAAAAACCATAGGTTTCAGACACGTTATAGTTAGAAATTAGCATTTATAAAACCTTTGAAATTCACTGAAAAAACCATAGGTTTCAGGCACGTTATAGTTAGAAATTAGCATTTAAAAAACCTTAGAAATTCACTGAAAAAACCATAAAGTTTTAGGGACAGTTATAGTTAGTTGGACATTGCACTCGTACAAAACCCGTGAAATTCCCCTGTTATAGTTAGTTCAGGTAACTATAACTCGCGCCCCAGCAATGCACTGCTGATGACGTCACATATTACATCACTCATGACATGGTCAGTGACATCACTGATGACATCACTGATGACATCTCAAATGACATCACTGATGACATCACTGATGACATCATCCATGTGAGAATTTAATGCATCTTCTCACACCCTAATATAAGTTTTGATACACCCACTCTAAATTACAGACTGCCATTCTCAAAACCATACACACTCCAATACCAATAAGTACATACCCACTCACTGATTCTTAGGTCTACACACACACATCTACTCACTCACCCGTACAGTCACTCATACTTACAGTCACTCAGTACAGGACTATCATATGCACTCATACACCTATATAAACACTCACACAACGCAACTCATCCATAGAGGTACTCACACACCTAGTCAGTCATGCAAATAATTAATCACACTCCAATTTACTCACCTATACAGTTATACACACCAGCTCACTTACTCATAAAAATACTAGCACATTCTTACGCTCCTATGCAATCACTGATGCAAGCACACACTCATCCATATAGCCACTCTCACAATCACACACTCTCACTTATAGCCATTTATATACTCCAACACACATATATACTGCCTTTCACATATGTAGTTACTCACACATGTACCACTGAGATATACATTCAATCACTAACACACCCATACACACACTCACCCACCCATACAGTCCATCACAGACGCACTCTTGAAACCATGCACCCAGTGAATCACCCACTCACACATCTATGCACAGAGTCACACACACCCCACCCACACAAACACTGAGGCACCCATACAGATACTCAGAGAACCAATCCATAACCCATATAGACACTCATTTAGCTAGTCAGAAACCCATGCAGTTGCTTACACAACAACAGACAGACGGATACAGACATTCACACAGTTTAGTCACTCACCCATGCATCCAGTAAGATACGTTTAATCACTCACTTATAGACTCAGTCACGCACCTACTAAATCATCCATTCAGGCGCTTCTACACCCACTCATTCTTCAATACGCCTTTCCCTATATATATTAAACATATTTAAACTTTACAGAAACACACAGTCACTGGATGATGTCATCAGTGATGTCATCAGTGATGTCATTTGAGATGTCATCAGTGATGTCATCAGTGATGTCACTGACCATGTCATGAGTGATGTAATATGTGACGTCATCAGCAGTGCATTGCGGGGGCGCGATTTATAGTTACCTGAACTAACTATAACGGGGGAATTTCACGGGTTTTGTACGAGTGCAATGTCCAACTAACTATAACTGTCCCTAAAACCTTATGGTTTTTTCAGTGAATATATATATATATACATTATCTACTGGCGGTCGCCAGTAGATAGTTATAGTTAGGACCTAGTTTCCATAGGAAACTTATTTTTTGTTTTCCCAATAACTTTGGCGCTGGTTGACGAATCTTCGCGAAATGAGAAAAAAGGGGGGTCCCAAAATGTGTTTTCTCCATGTTAATTCCCATAGGAAACTTTAGACACGGCTACAGCCCGAACTGCTGAACGGAATTACACCAAATTTGGCAAAAAGGTAGCCCTTGTTTCAGAAAGAGACCTTTTTTTAAATGGTGTAAATCCGTTCAGTAGTTCCTGAGAAATTCAAAAAATAAAAGGTTTCGATATCTGGGCAGAGCCTAATCCCCCCAGCACGAGCTTGGCTCTAATTGGCTGCCAACACTTCAAACCAGGAAGTGTTGGCAGCCATCTTGTGCCTCCCATCGCGGGAAAATCAATGTAACTGCCACCAACAGCAGCAGTTCGGGTTAGTTTGCAAAGTAATATATATATATATATTCACTGAAAAAACCATAGGTTTCAGGGGCGTTATAGTTAGTTGGACATTTCACTCGTACAAAACCATAGAAATTCCCCCGTTATAGTTAGTTCAGCTAACTATAACTCGCGCGCCCGCAATGCACTGCTGATGACGTCACATATTACATCACTCATGACATGGTCAGTGACATCACTCATGACATCACTGATGACATCTCAAATGACATCACTGATGACATCATCCTTGTGATAGAGTGGCAGACCTGCTCTCACCCCAATATAACCTTTGATACACACACTCAAAAATACAAACTAACATTTTCAAAACAATGGACATACCAATACCAGTTACAACACACCTATTCAGTAATTCCAAGATCTACACACACATCCACTCATTCACCAACAGTCCCTATACAGTCACTCATACATGTACTCACTCATCATATGTACTCATACACCTATACATCCTGTTACACACCGCCACTCATCCATAGAGTTACTCACACACATAGTCACAAAGCAAACAAAGTATCAAACATCCATTTACTTGCTTATACAGTTATACACACACTACCACACTTACTTCTACAGAAACTTACACATACTTACTCTCTTAAACAATCACTTATAGAAACACCTACTTATTTGTACAGGAACTCTTCCAATCTCTCACTCTCACATATACTCACTTATATACACCAATACTCACATATACTAGTTTAAAACATATGTAGTTACTCTTAAAGACACTATTGAGACAGTCATTCACTCACTAACACACCCATACACATACTCATCCACCTATACAGTCCTGCACACATGCTGTCTTCAACACATACAAACAGTGAGTCACTCATTCATGCATCTATGCACTAAGTAATACCCCCCACCGAACCATACAGACACTCATACTGATACTCAAAAACCAACTAATAACCCATATAGACACTCATGTAGCTACTCACCAACCCATGCAGCCACTTATACACAAAGTGAGAGACTGATACAGATATTTTCATATTTAAACATTACTCACTAACCCATGTATTCACTAAGATACACTTAGTCAGTTATACAATCAATTTTACAAAAAAATCATCCATTTAGACACTTTTATACCCATTTATTCTTCCATCGACCTTGAGATATACATATATAAAACATATTTAATTTTCAGAAAAACACACATTCACTGGATGATGTCATCAGTGATGTCATCAGTGATGTCATTTGAGATGTCATCAGTGATGTCATGAGTGATGTCACTGACCATGTCATGAGTGATGTAATATGTGACGTCATCAGCAGTGCATTGCGGGGCGCGAGTTATAGTTAGCTGAACTAACTATAACGGGGAATTTCTATGGTTTTGTATGAGTGAAATGTCCAACTAACTATAACGTCCCTGAAACCTATGGTTTTTTCAGTGAATTTCTAAGGTTTTTTAAAAGCTAATTTCTAACTATAACGTGCCTGAAACCTATGGTTTTTTCAGTGAATATGTATATACCATCGAACATGTAAAGAAGAGTTTGATTACAAGTATTGGCAGCATTCAGGGGTGATTCATGACAATATGAATTAATAGCGTACTTTGCACAACTAATTGCAGTTTGAAGAGTTGCAACCAATTAATGGGTTTTTCAAACTCTGTTTGTTTAACATCATGTTGCATCTAGCCTATTTATTGTATTTATACATGTATGTATAGGAGATACGATGATATTGAGAATTATGTTAACAGTCTGTTTTCCTTTTTCACTAACTTGGTTCAAAATCTCTATAGTCGATAGTGCACACACTGTATTTAATTTGTTCACTGTCATGTGGCAGGTCATGTGATCAAGATCGCGCTTACGCGATCGAAACGCATCTTGGCAGGCACTATGCCTGAGCAGCATTGGAGTTTTTAATGATGCAATAAAGCACTGCACTGCACTGCGAAAAGGAGTCATTGTAGCTGTGTTTTCTTCAGCGTGGCGAGGTCCGTACCTGGGAGGTCCCGTTGGTAGTAGACGGGCCAGGATTTGCTGTTTCGTAATTCAATTTATCCGGTACACGGCTGATTCCGGATTTACGGACCCTCTCTCTGCAAAGAGGCACAGTCACATTCAGCCAACCACGCGCAAGCGTTCAATATAACCCGGAAGGAGTACGCGTTGGCTGTGCCCCCCGCAATTCAATAGCGTGATTGCTTCGGATCTCTCCATTCTCGGCGGTGGAGCTGCTGAGCCTGAGTGGTCGGAGGACTCGAAGGACCGGGAGTTCGACGCCGGTAAGAGGAGACGTCGCAACGCTTATAACTGCAATTAGCAGGTAGAGGGATTGCACGCTAGTAGGCGCCATTTACATCGGCACATCATCGACTGCCGAATCGCAGTAGTTCAAAATTATCTCCATTATGTCGTCCTGTGACGCGCTGCGTGACCGAGAAGCAGCGGCTGAGGCATTATTTCAAAATTTGCCAGATATTAGTAACGAACAAAGAGGACAATCTAATAGTACAGGAAATAACGATGTAAGATCATTATTGAGGACCCTAGAGAAAATGCTCAAGACAGAACTCACAAAGTGGTGGGAGAAGAAGTCTCTTGAGAAGTACTGGGATGCTAATCGTATACCGAGGGGACTCAGAGTTCTTATTGCTCCGACTTTTGAGAATCCGAACCCAGCTATGTTGAAGGAGTGGGCAGGGAATAATTTGCAGGCATCAATGAATATAGTTCATATACTTATTAAATATGCGGAAATAGACCGGGAAGCAATACTCCTAGAAATAGATCAAGTGAATGGATTATTGGATGCTACAGGGCAACAAGATGTGGTCACAAGAGGTCGTGCCGATATTGATGCGAGAATAAAAAAGCATGAAGATACCATCAAAGCGCGCAAAATAATTAAGTTTGCAAGGGATAAGAACGATTATGCCACCAGGAGAATATTCACATTTTCCAAGAAATTCGACAACTAGAAACGACAGGCTCTTGCAAACAAATTATCAGAACCTGCATTACCAACATCTAATGTGAATCCTACAGCTAATATAGAATCCGATGCCAGTTCACTCACCACCAATAGTGACTCCGAAGATGTTGGACCAAGTACATCAGGAGTACAGCCAATAGGTATCACAAATCTAACTTCAGCGGAGGAACTAAATTTTCTCCGTCAGGAACGGAGGCAGACCTTGCACCCCCGCAATCCTCCAACACAGCAAGGCGAGGCAGCAACCAACGCAGGAGGGAGAGGAGGCACAAGCATCGGCAACAGTACAAACAGAGGGAATGCAACCAGGAAATGGAGACGTTAGCTCAAACTGCTAACAACACCGTTATCAATCTCACAGAGACAGCACTAACCGCAGCCGATTTACAACTTTTATCTTTGGGCCTGACGTATTGTCCGGAGAGTAATTTCTCATATAATCAATCTAGAATTGATGTTTTTAAGTTTATTCGAAAATTGAAATTGACTAAATTGTTTCAACTGAATACATTTTCATCTATCTCCAGTGACACCTCCAAAACAAATGAGTCACCAATTTACAGGCAAAAGATATTCCAACTCTTCGGTTGTTACAATCCATGTCCAGTGAAGACAGCACTTCTTGTAAGTCTACACAACAAGAAATGTCCGAAATGGGCATCAATATAAGTAACCCTGCGATTAGTCCTTTTCGTCCACCGTCAACTTTTTTGCCACTTATGCCTAAAGATGCCATTGACACCTTCAGCGATAGGGTAGTGGAAGAATTAAAACATCTGAATTGTACCATCCTTCAAAAACAACAGTCTAGGAAATTCAAACAAGTTCAATACCATGCCTTAATGAAAAAATTAAAGGATAATCATGATGTCATCGTGAATAAATCCGATAAGGGTGGGAACATTGTTTTGTGGCCAAAGAAACAGTATTTAGAGGAGGCCAATAGACATTTGTCAGACCCCACATGTTACAGAAAAGCCTCTAAACAAGAGATACGCTTAATTCAGGATAAGGTGGCACAGCATTTGTCCCAATGGAATAGGCAAGGACTGTTAACCTAAGAAGAACTAAGGGGTATATTCACAAGAACGTGTGATAACTACCGTAAGAGTAGCGTAACGCAACTTTCAACATCACAGCCTATCTCGGGAAAATAACCCCGTGTCAACGTGGAATTCACAAGGCGGTAGCATGCGCTAGTCTGCCGAAACCGCGGACAATGTCCGCGATACAACCACCACGATGGAGATAAAAACACAAACCACAACACCAAAAAACACGCGATGGGCCAAAGCGCGATGAGGAAATCAGCGACAAGCAGCGCCAGGCCTGCAACACACACCTGGCAGGCATCAAAAATCACCATAAAAGTAGAAAATACACCCACACACAAACTGACCAATACCCAAGCACCAAGGAGGCAGCCGGAGCAGGCGCAGAGGACGAGCGCAACCCCACAAGCACCTCGGACGACCAGCCTGGGACCTCGGGGACAGGGAAGGGTAAGGACAAGAAGACCAGGAAGACCAAGTTCAGTCCGCAGGCGAACAGGATCATGGTCACGGAGGTGATGGAACACCATCAACAACTCTTCGTCACCTCCAACGTGTCATTGGGCACCAAAAATGGAATAGGCGGGACATCGTCGACAAGGTGAATGCCGTCGGAGAGCACAAGCAGACAATGGACGAGGTCAAGAGGCGATGGAGTGACATCAAGCGGAAGACCAAGGAGAAACTCAGCGCCAACCAGAAGGCAGCAGCGCAGGACGGAGGTGGGGGCCCAGCGCCACAGCTGGAGCTGGATGACATGGAGGAGCTGGTGTCGACAGTCATCAGTATGGATACTGTGGCCGGAGTCGGGGGACCGGACTCTGCTCGACAGGGGACAACACAACCGCAACAGTGAGTGACCACCAGGTACTGGGGGACGGGGGAGATGGCCACAATGGCACACATGCACAAGCAAGCAGGGCACAGTGCACACCCACAATGACCCTGGGTCCTCGCCCAGACCCACAGACTGTCACAATGTACAATGCTATGCTGTCTGAATGTCAACCTGTACCATGCGGCTACATACATGTGGACACATTGTAATACACCATCTCCCCCTCACATCGCAGGGGCATCGTCAACACCTCCTGCAGAGCAGTCACAGCCACTCTTCACTGATGACGAGGAGAAGGACAACACCAGCATCGACACCCAAACCATCCAAGACATCATTGACCTCATCCGCCAGCAACCTCCAGGATCAGGGCAGCCCAGCTACATCGATGAGACCCCACCCACCACCCAGCAGGAGGCACCCACAGCCCTGGCACTCTCCCAAGTCCCCCAGAAACAACAAGTGGCCTTCCAACGCTGTGTGCTGGAGGGCCAGAGGGAGACGGCCGAGCAGGTGCGGGTGGGGTTCAACCTCATGGCTGCCAAACTGGACGCCATCCTTGGGTGTCTATGTCCGCCCCATGGTCTCCAACGAACCCTGACTGACATCGTTGGAGTCATGACGCGGAGGGAGGAATACCTGTCCGCTCAGAGTGGCCCCAGAGATGCCAGCCGTGAGCTGGCACACATGCAGAGGCTCATGGAGGACATGGTGCGGATGGAGGCGGAAAGGATGGCAGCTACCGCTGCACATCAGCGAAATGTAGCTGGGATCTACCAGGCCCTGCATGTCTTCATCATGGCATCGCTGCCACAAGGCGTGGCGATGATGAATGCTGCTGCCCCCACACCATCCACATCTCCGCCCCCTGGTGTGTCAGTGCCTCCCAGTGCGGCAGGCGTATCCACACAGGCACCTGATGTGTCAGTGGCACACAGTGCCGCAGCAGGTACTGCAACACCCACAGGTGGGGCAGAGCACACATCCGGGGATGAGGACGTGAATGGGATTGAGATCAGAAGGAGGTACTAGCATTCATTTCTGCCACCTTGCCTGTTTCTGCTTGGTGCGGCACATGGCCTCAAGACCTACCACTGACCCCCGATACACTCCGATGCACTCACCTGGGACAGCGACATGGACTGCCACATCCTGTTTGACGACCATTGACAAGGCGGACAGACTGTGGACTGTACCCTTCCCCTTCCGCAGTACAGGTCATCCCCGGATGTACACTGGCTGGCCATCCTCGGGCCCATATTGTGTAGTGTGCTCGGCATTGCCCTGTACCGCTCCAGCAGCATGACTGCACTGGATGTGCAAATAAACATCCAGTGACGCACTGCTGTGTAATGTCTTACGTCATTCATGTATGGATGTGTGGATGAATGTGGGGGCAGTGCCTTCCCTTGCGTCAATGATGCTCATCCTGTGGGATGCCAGTCAGAGGGTGCGACATTGCATTTTGTTTACCGGGTCCCGTGAACACTACAACAGGGACACACGCATCAGTCACTTCCTTGTCCGGACATGGAATGGACCACGCAAAGATCCCACGAGTCATTGTTGCAAGCCCTGCACGGGTCCGGCGTACGGCAGGCCAGACCACTCCGCTTACGCCCCGAGGGGGGGCCCTCATTGCTACCCGTCGCAGCCGTACTCGCTGGTGGTGTGCAGGTCACTGGTCTAGTCGTCAGCACGTCACAGCCACTCCCTGAGGGCAGGTTTTCACACACACCACACCCATCCGGCACAGGCGTCACAGGCCATGTGACTCCGCCAACATAAGGGGCCGACGACGTCAAATTCCCCTCTTCCGGTGGTGACTTGATGACGGGTGCCCCACGGTTCGCACTCGTATAAGGCCCATGAGTTGTTGCACACAGGGTTAGTGGCATCCGAGGCCTTGAGTACGTCAAGGGCCTACCACCACTTGGCGCAGACTGGGGTTGCACAGGGTTAGTGGCACCAGAGGCCTTGCGGACAGCACAGGCACCCCGCCATGGGACGGTGACTTTGGGTGCACTGAGTCAGTGGCACCTTAAGCTGTTGAGTGGGTGTGCAGCCTGCGATGATGCCACATCTCGGCGGTCCGGACAGCTCCGGTTTTGTGTGCCCTGCTGGACCGCAGTGTAGGCCAGAGCCAGCGGGCAGCACAGGCCTACCGCCACGTGGCGTCGCTTCCGGGATCCCAGGGTTGGTGGCACCCCTTGGGCTGAGCGGGTGTGCATCCTGCGATGGTGCCGGGTGCACTGGTATGTCCTCTGCCATGGAGTAATCAAGACCCAGCACCAAACGTGGGACCTGGTGGCCTGCGGAGCGGGGCTGCATGATGTGGAGGGTGCCTTGTCCGCGGGCCCTGGGCTTGTGGCTTGCAGCGGCACGTGGTGGGACCTCCTGTCTACGCGCTGGTGGCGGAAGGTGAGCATTGAGGCCTGGGTGTGCATGGGCGGGCATGCTCCGATGGGCAGCGGGAGGGGTTGGGGTGCCTCTGCCTGGGTGTGCATGGGCGGGCAGGCGATGTTGTCTTGTGCAAGTGTGTGTACTGTGCCAGTCATGTATCTGGGCTCTGTTTCAGCTGACGGCTCTGACTCAGATGTGTGACCTGGTGTCCTGCTATGCATACCGGCACGTGGTTGGGGACACACCAGTGGCAGCAGGTGATCAGTGTGGCCTGGGTGCGCAGGGGCAGCACGTTCTCTCTCTCTCCCTCTCTTTCTCTCTCGCTCCTCTTCTCTTTCTCTCTCTCTTCCTCTCTCTCTCCTCTTCTCTTTCTCTCTCTCTCTCCCTCCCTTCCTCTCTCTCTCCTCTTCTCTCTCACCCTCTCTTCCTCTCTCTCTCCTCTTCTCTCTCTCTCTCTCCCTCTCTTCCTCTCTCTCTCCCTCCCTCTCTCCTCTTCTCTCTCTCTCTCTCTCTCCCTCTCTTCCTCTCTCCCTCCCTCTCTTCCTCTCTCTCTCCTTCGCTCTCTCTCTGTCCTCTGATGTGCGCAGGACACACCTTCTCATCATGTTTTTTGTCTTACAGGCTGTGACCTACGTATTGTCCCGAGGGGAGCGGCCATGTGTCTTCATTTTATTTTGTTGTTCATTTTAATAAAGTTTAATTTGTTGCTTCGAAAGTGGATGTGTGCTGCTCATTTCTGTGTCGACACATGCATGTCACCAGTTGTGATTGTGCGGCATCAAGCGGAATATTCTGTACATGTTTAGGTGTGGCTGATGTGGCATGTCTTTGGTCGGGGAGTGCCAGGGAGGGGTGGTCCTGGGGGTGGTGGCGGTGGGTATTGTGGCCCTCTTGGGTGTCCGGGCTGCATGATGGGTGGCTCCATGGCATCTGTTGCACTTCCGATGTGGCCCTGGGCTGTGCTCCCTTTTGGTTTGCAGGCTGCCGTCCGACTTTACACCAGGTCAGAGCAGGTGTAGATTTCCTGGTGCTAACGCGCCTTATCGCCTGTTTTGTGTTTTTATCGCCGATGTG
This sequence comes from Calotriton arnoldi, assembly GCA_963921515.1. Taxonomy (NCBI): domain Eukaryota; kingdom Metazoa; phylum Chordata; class Amphibia; order Caudata; family Salamandridae; genus Calotriton; species Calotriton arnoldi. The sequence continues at coordinate 140,216 of CAWUFW010007432.1, forward strand.
GCTGGTCGTTGTGAATGTTGAGGTGTGATGTTGTCGCGCCTTATGGCACGGGAACGCCCACTCTGCATCTCATTAGCGATAGTTGCGTGGGTCCTCTGTGGCGATGTTTTTTGTGGCTGCTATCGCGGGTAAACTGGTGCTGTGGGCTGTTTACACTGGCTTGTGAATGGGGAGGTAAATTTATCACGACTTTGGCTGCGATAAAGTGCTGTTAATTCGGCGATAGCTCCTTGTGAATATGCCCCTACGTTTTTTAAAGATCGAATATCCTGTTACGCCTGTCCTCTATTTCATTCCCAAAGTCCATAAAAAAGTGGTCCCTATTCCAGGAAGGCCGATTATTTCAGCCAGGAAATGCATGATGGACACGATATCCAAATATGTGGATTACTTTTTACAGCCTCACGTCATCAACTTGCCTTCGTTTGTGAAAGACACTAGTGACTTCCTTAGAAAGATCAATACTGTTGTATGGCAATCAACCTTCCTGCTTGTAGTAAAGGATATTGAATCCTTATATACGAGTATTCATCATTCTGATGGGTCATCTGCAGTGAAGCATTATTTGGATAATAGATCAATTCATTTACAGGAGCATAACTGTATGATTATCAAAATGATTGAGCTCTGCCTACATAATAATTATTTCCTGTTTAATAAGGAAGTTTACCAGCAGCTGCGAGTGGTCGCTATGGGGGCATGCTTCTCCCCAGCTACTCATGTCTTCATGTTGGCTGGTGGGAGAAGCATGTCCTCATGACACAAGGCAATGTGGGAGACCCATGTCAGACACTATTGGCGCTATATTGATGACGTATGTATGATATGGGAAGAAACCAAAGAGGCAGCTATTTCATTTGTAACATCTATTAATGTCAATGCACAAAATCTTAGATTCACTGCTACAATAAGTGAGAAAAGTGTTGAATTTTTAGATGTACTACTGTATATCAATGAGGGTCGGATTCATATCAAATTGCACTGCAAAAAGACTGCGGGAAACTCTATTTTTCATGCGGATAGTTTGCACCCCCGCCATTTGATCCAAAGCATACCATACGGGGAGTTCTTGCGAATTCGCTATTTCTGTAGTTCGAACACTGACTTAAAAGGGTGTCAGCAGGATGCCTTAGATCGTTTCCTTAGTCGAGGGTACAAACGGTCAATGTTAGTTAAAGCCCTTAGTCAAGCAAATGAACATTCTAGGGAGGAAATATTAATACCTAAAGCTGAACGAGTGGCAGCTAGGGATGCCTTAATTGAGGACAATGATGGTGATATACGAAGTATATAAGACTAATCACCACGTTCAGTAAGCAAGAACACAAAATCCGTCAGATCATCTATTCCCAATGGCCCATAGTACTAACGGATGTTACGTTAAAACCAATTTTGCCATCTTTACCTGCCATTACTTTCAGAAGGGCTCCCTCGATGAGGGGCACAGTAGTAAAAACTAGCCCCGAAGTAACACCCAAATCTACTTGGTTAGAAAAATCTGGCTTTTACAAATGCAACTCGTGTCGTGCTTGCAAGTTCGGCACAAATTTGACACATTATCTGACAGCGTTCAGCACAACACCGATCCCTATAAAGGATCATTTGATCTGTTGCATTGAGTTTGCCATTTATTTGCTACATTGTACTTGTGGGCTTTAATATATAGGGAGCACTAAGCTCCCAGTACACAAACGGATTTTGCAACACATAAGGGCGATTGTAAATTTGAACCCTAGTTACCCGGTTGCTAGACATTTCAAGTTGGTACATCACAATAATCTCAATGATTTGAAATATTTTGTTTCGGGGGCAGTACACGTACCCGGAAGGGGGGAATCGTAAGAAGAGCCTCCGCCAACTTGAAACACATTTTATCCTGGCACTTGATACTAGATGCCGAATGGCTTGAATACAAGCGAGGATTTGCACAACTTCCTTTAGGCCATTCGATTGCACCAATATCTCAATTAGTGAATAGTTCAGTCATATCAGGATATGCTTTGAAGGTATTAATGATCTTGAGCTCTCAGTCTCTGGTAGAGTCTTCTGATACTATGTTTAAATGAATTTTACAAAGTCCTACTTTTGTACAGAATATGGGGAAATGACATGTATTCCCATTGTCTTTATAAATGTTCTCTCTGTTTTTGAGTAAACATCAATTTAGCACTTGCATTTTACGAATATTAACTTTAGGCTTGTAATCTATGCTTTAGGCTGCTATACAATTATTACTGTATTTCGCACTGGGTATTTGTTATTTGCACAACAGCACAGCACTTTATTTATAAAACGGACTGTATGTACATAGAAAATTGAACCATTGTTGCATCCTAAGTATTGCAATTTATGAGCTCATATACTTTCCATATTTTCTGCTAACCAAGGTCTGATAGTGATGGCATAAACCGGACTAAAGTTCTCTCTTTCTTTAATTGAGTTTAAAGTATTAAGATATTTTATTAGCACTAGCACTTTGATTCTACCATCGAACATGTAAAGAAGAGTTTGATTACAAGTATTGGCAGCATTCAGTGGTGATTCATGACAATATGAATTAATAGCGTACTTTGCACAACTAATTGCAGTTTGAAGAGTTGCAACCAATTAATGGGTTTTTCAAACTCCGTTTTTTTAATATCATGTTGCATCTAGCCTATTTATTGTATTTATACATGTATGTATAGGAGATACGATGATATTGAGAATTATGTTAACAGTCTGTTTTCCTTTTTCACTAACTTGGTTCAAAATCTCTATAGTCGATAGTGCGCACACTGTATTTAATTTGTTCACTGTCATGTGGCGGGTCATGTGATCAAGATCGCGCTTACGCGATCGAAACGCGTCATGGCAGGCTCTATGCCTAACCAGCATTGGAGTTTTTAATGATGCAATAAAGCACTCCAATGCACTGCGAAAAGGAGTAATTGTAGCTGTGTTTTCTTCAGCGTGGCGAGGTCCGTACCTGGGAGGTCCCGTTGGAAGTAGACGGGCCAGGATTTGCTGTTTCGTTATATATACATATATATATATATATATATATATATATATATATATATATATTCACTGAAAAACCATAGGTTTTACAGACTTTATAGTTAGTAATTAGCATTTAAAAAACCTTTGGAATTCACTGAAAAAACCATAGGTTTTACAGACGTTATAGTTAGCTGGACATTTCACTTGTACAAAACCATAGAAATTCCACCGTTATAGTTAGTTCAGCTAACCATAGCTCGCGCCCCCGCAATGCACTGCTCATGACGTCACATATTACATCATTCATGGCATGGTCAGTGACATCCCTGATGACATCACTGATGACATCTCAAATGACATCACTGATGACATCACTGATGACATCATCCCCGTGATAATCTGATGCACCTCCTCACACCCTAATATAACCTTTGATACACCCACTGTAAAATACAGACTACCATTTTCGAAACCATCGACACACCAATACCAGTTACTACATACTCACTGACTGATTCCTAGGTCTGCACACACATCCACTCATTCACCCATACAATCACTTATACATGCAGTCACTCATCAATGCAACACTATCATATGCACTCATACACCTATTCAGACACTCACACATCGCCACTCATCAATGGAGTTACTCACACACCTAGTCAGTCATGCAAAGAATCAATCACACTCCCATTTACTCACCTATACAGTTATACACACACCACCTCACTAATTCATATAGACAGTAACGCATACTTACTCTCTTATGTAATCACTGAAACAAGTACAGACTCATCCATACATGCCACTCTCACAATCACTCACTCGCACATATAGTTATTTATATACACCATCACTCACATATACTGCCTTTTACATATGTAGTTACTCACACATGTACCACTGAGACATCCATTCACTCACCAACACACCCATACACACACTCACCCACCCATACAGCTGTTTCCAAATGCAGTCTTGAACCCAGATAATCAACCACTCACACATCTATGCACAGAGTCACACACCTCCAACCCACCCACACACACACTCAGTCCCCCATACAAATACTCAAGCAAACAATCAATAACCCATATAGACACTCATGTAGCTACTGACCAACCCATGTACCAGCTTACACAACAACAGACAGACTGATACAGACATTCACACAGTTTAGTCACTAACCCATGCATTCAGTAAGACACGTTTAATCAGTCACTTATACAATCAGTCACACACCTCCTAAATCCTCCATCCAGACACTTATACACCCACTCATTCTTCAATACACCTTGCCATATATATAAAACATATTTAAACTTTACAGAAACACACAGTCACTGGATGATGTCATCAGTGATGTCATCAGTGATGTCATTTGAGATGTCATCAGTGATGTCATCAGTGATGTCACTGGCCATGAATGATGTAATATGTGATGTCATGAGCAGTGTATTGCGGGGGCGCGAGTTATAGTTAGCTGAACTAACTATAACGGTGGAATTTCTATGGTTTTGTACGAGTGAAATGTCCTGCTAACTATAACGTCTGTAAAACCTATGGTTTTTTCAGTGAATTTCAAAGGTTTTTTAAATGCTAATTTCTAACTATAACGTCTGTAAAACCTATGGCTTTTTCAGTGAATTTCAAAGGTTTTATAAATGCTAATTTCTAACTACAATGTCCCTGAAACCTATATTGTTTTTAACTAAATGTAAAAAAGACGTGCATACTTTTTGTAGTGAAAAACTAACTGTAACAGTAGTCTGTTATAAGTTATGATTTAACAATGTTTAAAACTTAATTAGCACTAATTAACATATAAGTGTGGAAAAAGTGTGACGCAGCAGCTATGATACCTGACTTCGAACAACAGCGTTCACAGTTCGATTCCCGGCTCCAGCGGCATGTTATCCCACCACTATGTCACTGTGGGCAACACCTTGCTTAATCTTTCCGACGCCCCCGAGCGCCGGCACACCTTTCCAGGGGTAGTTGTGCGCTTTACAAATGCTCGCATTTTTAAAATTTAAAACCATAGTGATGAGAAATATTATCTGCTCTGAACAAACTCATCGCTGAAAAGTATTTCGTTATTGATCTTGTTTTGTATTGATGACTTCATTTTCATTGTCCTTTTTGTGTGCCATCAGTGACACTGTGTATATTGTAAGAGTGTGATATTTCCACACAACAGGAATTGGAGATTTGTCGCCGCCAGGAGTAAACCATCTGAAATACAGTTTACTGACCTTTATAACTTACTTGATCAGGTATTTTTACAGTGACAATATTTTTGGAAATTGCATTTAAAAAAAAATAGTTTCCATAGATACTTTCTTAGTGAATCCCTTTGATAAACCCTACATTTCTGAATGTTTTTTTGCTATTTCTATTTTTGTCTGTTGCGGTTCATATTCACCTTCTCCCTATAGAATATATACGACCAGCAGTGTATATTATTATACTACTCTCCTATATATTCTTAAAGGAGTACGTGATTTGTTAGCGGAGCAGTGAGCGACCTCTAAGCACTACGACCGAACTTTCTCGAATTCTACAGAATAGAAATTATAAAAAATGATAAAGCGTACATTTCTATGTAATATAAAGTGATTTGTGTTTAACTGTTTTTTACTTGTTATTGTTCTTGTGACCTGAGATGATGTAGTGCGGGAGTGTTTCTTGTAGCACTTCTTTACTACTTTATCTAAAAGTAACTCATGCCCTCTTATATTATCAAGAATATGGGGCAACACTTTTACAAACTATAGCAGAAAAAAAGGGAGGGTGTGCCCACGCCATAGGGATATTTTATGAATTGCGTTTTTTTGTCACCCCTTTGATACATACAGCTTCAGTTTCCGAAGAAAGTATATTTGTAATTGCTTAATAAAAACTATTTGAAACCTAGACTGACATTTTTGCTGCGCAACCACAGCTCCCCGTCAGAAAAGTAAACACCACATTATAACTAAACAGTGCTCCTGGGAAGTATCCCACCCGCAAACTTAATAAAAAGAAGACCGCAACACACTTTGTTATTTTCCTGCCGTGATTTGTACACCCTACGGCAATTATATAAATGGCCCTTAAAATATATAAAAAACAATTTTTACCTTCACAATCCCTGTCCACCACCTTGTGACCACTGTACAGAGTTAATAGTGTTTCTACCCTCCCCGCTACTACTTTCTTTTCCCGTACTCCATTGAAGTGCGTCACAAAATGGTTCACAACAGTGAACCGTTCCCAGCCAATAATGAGCAAACTTGTACTCGGAACACTTTAGCAAATAAAATGTCCATGGTGTTCCGCAGAGGGGTAGGGAATCGCTCCCAACACTTCTACTTTCAATGGTTTACAGCCAATGAACATTAACCTTGGGAAGGTCCTGCTTGGAACACGTTACCCAATCAGATGTCCCTGATGCTCCGCGGAAGGGGAGGGAATGGCTGGCAACACTTCTACTTTCAATGGTTTACAGCCAATGAACATTAAGCTTGGGAACGTCCTGCTTGGAACACGTCAGCCAATCAGATGTTCCTGCTACTCCCCGGACGGGGAGGAAATGGCTGGCAACACTTGTACTTTCAATGGTTTGCAGCCAATGAACATTAAGCTTGGGAAGGTCCTCCTTGGAACACGTCAGCCAATAAGATGTCCCTGCTACTCCGCGGACGGGGAGGAAATGGCTGGCAACACTTCTACTTTCAATGGTTCGCAGCCAATGAACATTAAGTTTGTGAAGGTCCTGCTTGGAACACGTCAGCCAATCAGATGTCCCTGCTACTCCGCGGACGGGGAGGAAATGGCTTGCAACACTTCTACTTTCAATGGTTCGCAGCCAATGAACATTGAGCTCGTTGTTGGTACACCTCAGCCAATTAAACGTTAATTTTGTTCCAGACACACAAACAGAACACGCCCTCCCACATAATATTAAATTTCGTCTAAGAAAGTGACACTGTCCGTGATAAAAGTGAACACCACATTATAAGTAAACATTACTGTGTATTATATTAAAGGAAGGCTGCAATACGGCGCATTCTATTTTCCCGATAGGATTTACACAGCATACTGAACATTGCCGCAATACCGCACATTCACACTACCTCTGTGTGCACCCTACACACTGCTTGCCGCAATACGGCGCATTGTTTTCCCGACGGGATTTCCAGAGCCTACGCAACCTTGCCGCAATACCACGCACCGTTGTTCTTCGGATGTGATTTCCACGGGCTACGCAACATTCAAACTCCCTGCCTCTGCACCGTACAGACTGCTTAAAGTAAGACCACAGTGTTCCTACTATGCCCTCTTATACCATTTTTCTCTTTTGTTTCGCCCTATGCCTTTCAACTCAGTCACAAAATGGCTGCCAACACGTCCTAGTTTCAACAGTTCGCAACCAATGAGCCGCACGCTCGTGCTCGTAACGCCTCAGCCAATCAGATGTCAGAATTCTCAAATATCGATATCTGTAAATTTTGATATTTCTCTAAAACTACTGAACGGACTTACCCCATTTAAACAAAAGCGTGCTTTCTGGACCAAGACCTTTCTCCCTGCCAAATTTGGCGTAATTCCATTCAGCAGTTTGACCTGTAGCCTTGTCTAAAGTTTCCTATGGAAATTGCATGGAGAAAACATGTTTTGGGACCCCCCTTTTTCTCAGCCCCTGCTTCACGAATCACCCCCAAACTTTCAGGATAGGAGCTCACCTGAAAAGAGGAACTTTTTCGAAAATTTCGTAAAGGTTCGTCAAACGACGCCAAAGTTATAAGCACATCAATAAATGCTTTTCCTATGGAAACGTGGTCCTAACTATAACTATCTACTGGCGACCGCCAGTAGATAATATATATATATATATATATATATATTATCTACTGGCGGTCGCCAGTAGATAGTTATAGTTACAACCTATTATCCATAGGAAATCCGCGCCATTCTATTTGAAATAACTCTCTTGCCGGTTGACGTATCTTCGCGAAATTTTCAAACTTCGTGGGGCGCTCCGGTCCGCTCCTACCCTGAAAGTCTCGGGGTGATACGTCAAGCGGGGGCCGAGAAAAGGGGGTCCCAAAACGCGTTTTCCCCATGCATTTTCCCATAGGAAACTTTAGACACGGCTACAGCCCGAACTGCTGAACGGAATTACACCAAATTTGGCAAAGAGGTAGTTCTTGGTTCACAAAGAACCCTTTTGTTAAATGGTGTAAATCCGTTCAGTAGTTGCTGAGAAAATGAAAAGTAAAAAGTTAGTGATATCTAGGGACGAGTAGGGTCCGCGTACCCTCCCGATCACGAGCTGCATGTTAATTGGCTGTCAGCTGGCTGTCAACATTCCGATTCAGGAAATGTTGGCAGCCATTTTGTCCCTCGGTAGAACCGAGGGACAGAAACAAGTGCGCAAAGCGCACAAAGGGGGCAGGGTAGAAACACCCTGACCCCCTAGGTTTGCTCAGGGGGTCCCACAAGGACACCCTGGGCAAAGAAAAAAAAAAAAAAATTTTAAAAATCGGCAGGATGCGCTCAGGGTGCGCGAATCCTGCCGAAAAAAAATCGAAGCGCGGTCTCCCCTTCGATAGTCACTGGCCCCCGGGTGGGCCAAGTCCCGGGGGCATGCTGGGGGGGTTAATTTTATGTGTGGGGGCCTCTAAGGGCCCCAAGCCCCGGGGACCACCACCCCCGGGGCTTTATGTACAATGGTGCGGGAGGGCTCTGAGCCCTCCCGCAGCCCCGGGGACCACCACCTCCCCGGGGCTTCTTTTTTTTTAATCAAAAACCTGTGTGGGGGAGCTCCAGCCCCCCCGCACGCCCCGGGGACCACCACCTCCCCGGGGCACTAAGAAAAATTACAATGGGGGTCCGTTTTGGACCCCCAGAGCCCCGGGGACCACCACCTCCCCGGGGCTGAGAACTGAATGGGAGGGGGCCGCGCGGCCCCCTCCTGGAGCCCTTGATGGCCCTGGGGACCACCACCCCCAGGGCCGGCTCCTGCAGTGTCCCGGGGTGCCTACCCCGGGACACTGCTGTTTGCAATGACAGGACGGGAGCCTCGCGGCTCCCGTCCTGTCATTACAAACTTGCTTTGGATATTGGAAGAGAGAGCAGGAAACCTGCTCTCTTCCAATATCCAAAGCCGATTGCTTTCCACATGGGGAGCTGCATCTTAGCAGCTCCCCATGTGTAAGCAATGCCGGCTCCCGTAGCACACGGGGAGCCGGCGGGTCTGTGGGGGATTGGGGACCCCCCCACAGTCCCCAACGAGAGGGCCAGCCCCGGGGGATGGGGTCCCCGGGGCAAGTAGTGGCCCGGGAGGGGGCCACGCGGCCCCCTCCCCAAAAAAAAAAAAAAAAAAACGATCGGGCCCGCAGGCCCCGCCCCTTCCTTCACCACTCTGCAAACGCGCCCCTGGCGCGTTTGCAGAGGGGGAACAATTCCCCTTGAATACTGGGGGTCCCTGGGGGCCAACTAGCCCACCAGGAACCTCCAGTATGCGCCAGGGGGCTGCCTTGCAGAGAGGTGTACAGAGGCCACGCCCCTTTTTACACCTCTCTGCAACGCAGCTCTATGGCGCTTTTTGGAGGTATATGGTGGGCTTGTTGCACCCCAGGGACCCTCAGGATTCAAGGGGAGTTAATCCCCCGACTTAAAACGCGCCACGGGGCGTGTTTGCACAGTGGGGAAGGGAGGGGGCGGGGCTTCAGGTGACATGTGTGCAAACAGGCCCCGTGGCGCGTTTTAAGATGGGGAATTAAATCCTCTTCAATCCTGAGGGTCCCTGGGGGCCAACTAGCCCAACAGGTACGTCCAGAAAGCGCCACAGAGCTGCGTTGCAGAGAGGTGTAAAAGGGGTGTGGCCTCTGTACATGTCTCTGCAACGCAGCCCCTGGCGCATACTGGAGGTTCCTGGTGGGCTAGTTGGCCCGTAGGGACCCTCATGATTCAAGGGGACTTAATCCCCCAACTTAAAACGCACCACGGGGCGCGTTTGCACAGATGTCACCTCAAGCCCCGCCCCCTCCCTTCACCATTGTGCAAATATTCCTCTAAAATCAGCCGAAATCCGAATTCCGATTTACTCACCTGTTATCAGGAGAGACCTCAGTGCTGCATCTTTCAGCCCAGTACTGATCCTCAAAAGTAATTTTAACCGTACTTACCGGTAACTTGAATTTCCTTCATAGGCTAACATTGACTGGTTTCACTTGGAAATTCTTCTAAGTGTGGAGTTTTGGAACTTTAAAATATTCCTCTAAAATCAGCCGAAATACGAATTCCGATTTACTCACCTGTTATCAGGAGAGACCTCAGTGCTGCATCTTTCAGCCCAGTACTGATCCTCAAAAGTAATTTTAACCGTACTTACCAGTAACTTGAATTTCCTTCCATAGGATATCATTACCTGCTTTTTGCTGAAAAAGTTTCTAAGTGTTGATTTTTGAAACATACAAATATTCCTCTAAAATCAGCCGAAATCCGAATTCAGATTTACTCACCTGTTATCAGGAGAGACCTCAGTGCTGCATCTTTCAGCCCAGTACTGGTCCTGAAAAGTAATTTTAACCGTACTTACCAGTAACTTGAATTTCCTTACATAGGCTAACATTGACTGGTTTCACTTGGAAATCCTTCTAAGTGTGGAGTTTTGGAACTTTAAAATATTCCTCTAAAATCAGCCGAAATACGAATTCCGATTTACTCACCTGTTATCAGGAGAGACCTCAGTGCTGCATCTTTCAGCCCAGTACTGATCCTCAAAAGTAATTTTAACTGTACTTACCGGTAACTTGAATTTCCTTCATAGGCTAACATTGACTGGTTTCACTTGGAAATTCTTCTAAGTGTGGAGTTTTGGAACTTTAAAATATTCCTCTAAAATCAGCCGAAATACGAATTCCGATTTACTCACCTGTTATCAGGAGAGACCTCAGTGCTGCATCTTTCAGCCCAGTACTGATCCTCAAAAGTAATTTTAACCGTACTTACCGGTAACTTGAATTTCCTTCATAGGCTAACATTGACTGGTTTCACTTGGAAATTCTTCTAAGTGTGGAGTTTTGGAACTTTAAAATATTCTTCTAAAATCAGCCGAAATACGAATTCCGATTTACTCACCTGTTATCAGGAGAGACCTCAGTGCTGCATCTTTCAGCCCAGTACTGATCCTGAAAAGTAATTTTAACCGTACTTACCGGTAACTTGAATTTCCTTCATAGGCTAACATTGACTGGTTTCACTTGGAAATTCTTCTGTGTGTGGAGTTTTGGAACTTTAAAATATTCCTCTAAAATCAGCCGAAATACGAATTCCGATTTACTCACCTGTTATCAGGAGAGACCTCAGTGCTGCATCTTTCAGCCCAGTACTGATCCTCAAAAGTAATTTTAACCGTACTTACCGGTAACTTGAATTTCCTTCATAGGCTAACATTGACTGGTTTCACTTGGAAATTCTTCTAAGTGTGGAGTTCTGGAACTTTAAAATATTCCTCTAAAATCAGCCGAAATACGAATTCCGATTTACTCACCTGTTATCAGGAGAGACCTCAGTGCTGCATCTTTCAGCCCAGTACTGATCCTCAAAAGTAATTTTAACCGTACTTACCGGTAACTTGAATTTCCTTCATAGGCTAACATTGACTGGTTTCACTTGGAAATTCTTCTAAGTGTGGAGTTTTGGAACTTTAAAATATTCCTCTAAAATCAGCCGAAATACGAATTCCGATTTACTCACCTGTTATCAGGAGAGACCTCAGTGCTGCATCTTTCAGCCCAGTACTGATCCTCAAAAGTAATTTTAACCGTACTTACCAGTAACTTGAATTTCCTTCCATAGGATATCATTGCCTGCTTTTTGCTGAAAAAGTTTCTAAGTGTTGATTTTTGAAACATACAAATATTCCTCTAAAATCAGCCGAAATCCGAATTCTGATTTACTCACCTGTTATCAGGAGAGACCTCAGTGCTGCATCTTTCAGCCCAGTACTGGTCCTGAAAAGTAATTTTAACCGTACTTACCAGTAACTTGAATTTCCTTCCATAGGCTAACATTGACTGGTTTCACTTGGAAATTCTTCTGTGTGTGGAGTTTTGGAACTTTAAAATATTCATCTAAAATCAGCCGAAATACGAATTCCGATTTACTCATCTGTTATCAGGAGAGACCTCAGTGCTGCATCTTTCAGCCCAGTACTGATCCTCAAAAGTAATTTTAACCGTACTTACCAGTAACTTGAATTTCCTTCCATAGGATATCATTGCCTGCTTTTTGCTGAAAAAGTTTCTAAGTGTTTATTTTTGAAACATACAAATATTCCTCTAAAATCAGCCGAAATACGAATTCCGATTTAATCACCTGTTATAAGGAGAGACCTCAGTGCTGTATCTTTCAGCCCAGTACTGGTCCTGAAAAGTAATTTTAACCGTACTTACCAGTAACTTATATTTTCTTCCATAGGAATCCATGGTCTGGTTTTCAGCAGAAAAGTTTCAAAGTGTCGATTTTCACAAACTACAAATATTCCTTAAAAATCGCCTGTATGACTTAAACGCATTCTTTCAACTGTTTACAGGAGATGCACCAGTGCTGGATCCAGGATCCAACACTGAGTAAGAAAAAGTAACGATAACAGTTTTTACCTGCTAAGTGAATTTCCTTCCATAGGATAACATTGGTGATTCTATGAGAAAAAGTTTCTAAGTGTCAACTTTTAAAATACAATAATATTCCTTAAAAATCACGACTGTAACCAAAACGCTTTTACTCAACTGTTTACAGGAGATGTACCAGGACTGAATCTAGGATCCAGTCCTGTGGTTAGAAAAGTAATCCATAAAGTAACTAATTGCATTTAACTAGAAATTCACATTGAGCTGAATGTTGCATTGTGTTTGAAAATGTGTTGCCCATTGCAACAACTGTAACTACTGTACTTAAAAGTCTATTGCCTATGTGCAAAGTATTTAAACTAAAGTAATTCATTCTGAGAAAGTATTTTTTGTAATGTAATGTATAATGTAATTACAATGTAATTTAAAAAATAAAATATGTAAAAGAAATTGTTTCTAAAAATGTAGTAAATCAGTATGAAAAAAATTAATATAAAAATTAATACATTTAAAAATTGTCATTTAAAAAACCTTTGAAATTCACTGAAAAACCGTAGGTTTCAGGCACGTTATAGTTACAAATTAGCATTTTAAAAACCTTTGAAATTCACTGAAAAAACCATAGGTTTCAGACACGTTATAGTTAGAAATTTGCATTTAAAAAACCTTTGAAATTCACTGAAAAAACCAGAGGTTTTAGGGACAGTTATAGTTAGTTGGACATTGCACTCGTACAAAACCCGTGAAATTCCCCCGTTATAGTTAGTTCAGCTAACTATAACTCGCGCCCCGCAATGCACTGCTGATGACGTCACATATTACATCACTCATGACATGGTCAGTGACATCACTGATGACATCACTGATGACATCTCAAATGACATCACTGATGACATCATCCACGTGATAATCTGATGCAGCTCCTCACACCCTAATATAACCTTTGATACACCCAATCTAAATTACAGAGTGCCATTCGCAAAACCATAGACACTCCAACACCAATAACTACATACCCACTCACTGATTCTTAGGTCTACACACACACATCCACTCACTCACCCGTACAGTCACTCATACTTATGGTCACTCAGTACAGGACTATCATATGCACTCTTACTCCTATATAGACACTCAAACACCGCCACTCATCCATAGAGGTACTCACACACCTAGTCAGTCATGCAAATAATTAAACACACTGCCATTTACTCACCTATACAGTTATACACACACCAGCTCACTTAATCATACAAATACTAGCACATTGTTACGCTCTTATACAATCACTGATACAAGCACACACTCATCCATACAGCCACTATCACAATCACTCACTCTCGCTTATAGCTATTTATATACTCCAATACACATATATACTGCCTTTCACATATTTAGTTACTCACACATGTACCACTGGGACATACATTCACTCACTAACACACTCTTACACACACTTACCCACCCATACAGTCTATCACAGATGCACTCTTGAAACCATCCACCCAGTGAATCACCCACTCACACATCTATGCACAGTCGCACACACCCCATCCACACAAACACTCAGGCACCCATACAGATACTCATAGAACCAATAAATAACCCATATAGACACTCATGTAGCTATTCGCAAATCCATGCATCCACTTACACACCAACAGACGGATACAGACATTCACACAGTTTAGTCACTAACCCATGCATTCAGTAAGATACGTTTAATCACTCACTTGTAGAGTCAGTCACGCACGTACTAAATCATCCATTCTGACACTTATACACCCACTCATTCTTCAATACGCCATTCCCTATATATATTAAACATATTTAAACTTTACAGAAACACACAGTCACTGGATGATGTCATCAGTGATGTCATTTGAGATGTCATCAGTGATGTCATCAGTGATGTCACTGACCATGTCATGAGTGATGTAATATGTGACGTCATCAGCAGTGCATTGCGGGGCGCGAGTTATAGTTAGCTGAACTAACTATAACGGGGGAATTTCACGGGTTTTGTACGAGTGCAATGTCCAACTAACTATAACTGTCCCTAAAACCTCTGGTTTTTTCAGTGAATATATATATATATATATATATATACAGCGAACCAAGTCACAAGAAAAAAGCTCCAAAATCATTACAAATTAAGAAAAGGGGCAGGGTAGAACACCCTGACCCTTAGGCCTGCCTAGGGGTCCCTCAGGAGCCCCATGGCCAAAAAAGCATTTTTTAAAACATTTTCAGGGGAGTCACTTTGGGTCAGCGAATCCCGCCGTCATTTTTAAAAAAAAACTAAGCGTGGTCTCCCATGCTTCGTTTCCTTTAGGCTCCCGGGTGGGCCAGGTCCTGGGGGCAATTGACTTAATAATAGGGGGGGCCACGTGGGCCCCCGCACTCCCGGGGACCGCCACCTCCCCAGGGCTATTTACATTAAAATGCGGTGGGCACGCGCCCCCGCTGCCTCAGGATCCACCACCTCCCGGGGCTATATTTGAAATATAATGCGTGAGGGGGCTCAAGCCCCCCACTCATCCCTGGGGACCGCCACCTCCCCAGGGCTAATTTAATGTAATGCGGGGGGCACGCTGCCCCCCCGGGACTACAACCTCCCCGGGGCACAAATTAAGTGAAGGTGGGGGTCTGTTGCTGCCCTCCCGGCCCCGGGGATCACCACCTCCCCGGGGCTATACATGGGATGGGAGGGGGGCCACGTGGCCCCCCTCCAGGAGCTCTCCATGGCCCTGGGGACCGCCACCCTCCAGGGCCAGCTCCAGCAATGTCCCGGATTACCCACCCCAGGGACATTGCAGTTTGCTAAGTGCTCCCGCCATGCCATAGCAAATTCTGCTTCGCTTCATGATAGCGAGAGCATGGAAAATGCTCTTGCTTCCATGAAGCGAAGCAGAATTGCTTTTGGGTAGAGGGAGCTGCATGTTAGCAGCTCCATTTGCCCAAAAGCAATGCCTGCTCCCTCAGGAGGTGGGGAGCCGGCAGGGACTGTGGGGGCCTTGAGACTCCCCCTGTGGTCCCCATTGACCTGGCCATGCCCCAGGGGATGGGATCCCTGGGGTAGTATCGGCCCGGGTAGGAAGACCTCGCAGGCACCCTACCCATTTTTTTTTTTAAAGGGATAAGTCCTGGCCCCAGGGCATGGGGTCCCCTGGGCCAAAATTGGCCTCAGAAGGGGGGCCACACAGCCAAAAATATAGGGAAAAAATTACAGGGCAGGCCCCGGGGGATGGGGTCCCAGGGGCCAAAACTGGCCCAGAAAAGAGGGACCCTATTGCGGTGCTCAGCAGGCCCCCCTGGTGTAACTTTGCAGTGGATTCGCGGATCCACCTTAAATAAATAATTAAATACTATAGAATTCCAGAGGTAGTGTTAAAGTTGTGAGCTTTTTTATGGAGGTAGTGAGATTGAACTTCATAATCACATTAAAATTGACATAGTTTCAAAAATATTAAAAATAAAAATTAAAAGTTAAAGATGAAAGTGCAATGTGTTGTTGACACATTGAATTTGTGCTTTTGTTTTGCGGATTCGCGACTTGTTCGCGAATCCGGAAAATATTTATAAAGAGTGTATATGTTAAAAAATATATAACTTTCACTGTTGGGTTATAGGGTGGCACTAATAAGAGCCGTTGTGTTCATTATGACTTTGTTGCAGCTACATGTAAGTCCGGATGCACATCTTAAAGTTGGTGAGAAAAACTCTGTTCCATTCACCTGTGAAGTGAACTCCATCCCTTCTGTAGATGTCATACATGTCAAAACGTGGATTGTTTTTATAGATAGAGCCCATGTTATGGTCTCTGAGGTAAGCAGAAACAGCTTTATTAAAATGCTTGCTAGCTTTGTTAATCTGTGGACAGAATTGAATTGACCACTTCCCCTTCTGTCTTTGGCATACATTAGAGTATACAAAGACAGTGTGAGGGAAAAGCAACATCAGTTGTGCACAGGTATCCTTCGTTAGAATTTCCAGCCCAACCCCAGTCAATGTGCCTAGGTCATTGCCACCACAGTGCGCAATCATCCAGACCCGCTGCTTTCCCCCCAGCTGTGGCCAGGATAGCTTTGTGTACCTCATCTATGTTGAAATGCGACAGCACACTAGCTGAGCCAAGGATCCATCGTGCGTCAGACCTCCTAAGTCATCACCACTATACATCCCTTGAAAGTCGTGGACCCATCTTTGCAGCTATAGTACAATCTGTTCTAGAATTTGCTGAATCAGAAAAAAAGGGGCTATTGACCACTGCCCAGAACTTTCTGCTATCTGACAGTACACTTGCCTGACCGAGGGCCTCTCAAGCCTGTTCCCTGATGAGCTTCTTCCTCTGTTGGATTGCAAGTTTGTAGGCCCTGGCTGCAAGGAGCTCTTCTAAGTAATTGCCTGATTCAGAGTGCTCAAAGTGGACTGCCAGTGGTAAGAAATTCACATTGCCCTTTACAGGAGTACATTCAAGATGACATTGGTGAATGTTAAAATCACCTATGATTATAACCTCATAATAGGAATGTTTCCTCTCCCCGTATTGTTGGAGAAACCCCTCTAATGCTACTAAGGGGCCGAATCCGATTCGGGCCGGAAATAATACCGACCGACTCGGTACGGGATAATAGTCCGACCGACACGTACCGGCGCTGCCCGACCCGCGTAGTACGATGAAATGCATGTGAATCACGACCGACTCGTACGGAACTCAAGGCGAACGACCGACCCGGACGGAAACAAGCGATCCGGCCGGGAAACCATGCGAATCGCACTGACCGACACGCACCAGGAAACAACCCGAACGAAACGTACCCGCGAACTCCGACCCGCGCAGTACGATGCAATGCGTGCAAAATCAGACTGACTCGCACGGAGCCCAAGCCGTACGACCGACATGCATACAAAAGCCAGCCGAACAAACACAATACCCCGCGAACGACGCGTACGCCGCATATGAAACGGAGCTGAAACACAGCGGGAACGACTCGGACAGGCGCACAAGAGACAACTGCAACGTCCTACTCGGTCAGAAGAACGACTCCTACATGCACAATAATCACTAATGAAAAAATACAAAAAAAGGGCCAAACAAGCAATGACAAAGCCAATAAATACAGGGGGGAGAAAAAAATGGAACAAGGACACACCCCCAACTCCACCTACATAAAGCCCACAAATCCCTACCATGATCCTTTGCAAATTCCACTGACCTGCCAGCACAGAACACCATCAGACAGCAAACACAGACACAGACACAGCTCATCCAACACAAAAGCCACACACCATTAGCACCTCAACAAATAGCACCCTCACACACACAGCAAAAACTACACACACACACCCTCACTTGCACACACACACACACACCAATCACCACCACCACCAACACCCATCACCATGCCCCTAAAGAAGAATCCAAAGTTCCTAGATAGTGAATTGGAAGTTATGGTAGACGAGATCCTGAGGGTAGAGCCACAGTTGTTTGGCACATTGGTCCAACAGACCCCAATGTCACAGAAAACCAAGATGTGGGCGAGGATCGTCGACAGGGTGAACGCACAATCACCATGTTTGCGCACAAAGGAAGACATCCAGAACAGGTGGTATGATGTGCACAGGAGGGTCAGAGACCTACTCAAGAAGGATTACCTCCTGAGCCAGCACACCTGCAGTGGCCCTCCTGCAAAACCAGTATACCTCAGGCCCTGGGAGGAGAAGGTGCGGGCCATCCTACCACCAGTGAGCGTATATGGACTAACAGACATCCCAGAGCCTGGTGAGTACACAACTAATATACACAATATTGTGTGACAATACACACACATCACTCTCAAGGGGACAGTCAAACCATACACCCCTAGCAAATCAACAGCAACCAAAAGATAATCATCCCAAGATGTGTATGTCAGTTAGATTAACACAATACATGCCATCTCATAGTGATATGTAACTGTGTCATGACATGTACAAACCTAACAACAAATAGAGCAAGGCAGTGGCACAAATATAACCAACAAACACTGCCTGATATTTTGCCACCACTAGAACACCACCTCACAGGGTAGCTCACTTAAAGGAAGGAATTCTGTGTATGCTGGTGAAGTTAGTGTAGCCAATAGCATGATGGGAGTTGTAGTCACAGATATTGCTCACCCTCACAATTGGCCCATCAACACCACTCTGAACCATCCACACATCACAGGGAGTGGATAAGGACTGACAAGATGGCTGACACTGGCTACTGCTGTGGGGTGCACAAGGCCCTGCTGGGAACTGGGCACCAACAAACAGCAGGACACCACTGTCAGCCATCTTGCCATTGCTGTCACACTCACACACAGTGACGTCCACTCAAAAGCAAGGAAGTATGGGCATGCTGGGAAGGGGGGTGTAGGCAATAGCATGATGGGAGTTGGAGTCACAGATACTGCTCAGCCTCACAATTGGCCCATCAACACCACTCTGAACCATGCTCACATCACAGGGAGTGGATAAGGACTGACAAGATGGCTGACACTGGCTACTGCTGTGGGGAGCACAAGGCCATGCTGGGAACTGTGCACCAACAAACAGCACAACACCACTGCCTGACATCCTGAAAGCCAACTTGCACTCTCTGCAATGCAAGCACGTTGCATGGTGGGATATCTGGCTGTCTGGGAAGGAGGACTCACAGCACTGACCATAGTTACAAGCAGCTCACCTCACACACCCCCTCAACACAAACTCCACATAACCCACCTGGGAGAATGCAATGCCTCACATACCAAATGAAGATCCCACAAAGAACCACCACCCTGGGTAATGCTGTGTGAAGCACAGGGACACACCTTGGACTTGTAGCCAAACAAACGCAAGGACAACACTGTCAGCCTTCCTGTCAGCACAGGCACACTACCCCACAGGGAAGCACAGTCCAAAGGAAGGAAGTACGGGCATGCTGGGAAGGGGGGTGTAGGCAATAGCATGATGGAAGTTGGAGTCACAGATACTGCTCAGCCTCACAATTGGCCCATCAACACCACTCTGAACCATGCTCACATCACAGGGAGTGGACAAGGACTGACAAGATGGCTGACACTGGCTACTGCTGTGGGGAGCACAAGGCCCTGCTGGGAACTGTGCACCAACAAACAGCACAACACCACTGAATGACATCCTGAGAGTCAACCTGAAGCCACTGCAAGGGTGGCATGCTTCATGGTGGGATAACTGGGCCAAGTGGAGAAGGATGGCCGGATGTCCACCAAATACAACCAATGCTGGCCATGCACACACCTCAACATTCATAGTGAAATGCCCCAGGTATGCATGACAATGTGCTACACCAATATCAACCTCTTACTGTGACAACTTAGGACAATGCAATGTACATTCCCGCATCCAGAGGTACAGTCACAACTGTCAGGTGTGTGAACCATTGATGCCTGTAGAAACATTACATACAATGTGTGTCTCTTCCAAATACAGGTGACGATGATGGGGACACAGCAGCAGGCGAGGAGGAGTCCCTGTCCCAGGCTCCGGGGACACAGAGCTCACTGGTGTGGAACAGCCTCTGCCCACCTCGGATGGTGAAGACCAACCTGGCCCCTCCAGTGTGAGTCATCATGCAGCACCAGCTGGACCAACATCTGCACCCCCTGCACCCACCCCTCCAACAACTGCCAACATACAGACCACCCCCGCCGACACGGACAGACCAAGGACCACCGCTGACAACAGCACAGGGCCCCAGGCCCACCGTGGAGCAACGGATGACAACACCACTAACAACCCCCAAGTGGGCCTCAGGTCACCTGTGCGTGCCACCGCAGGTCCTGCACGTGTCGCCAGGGGTGGTGGGAGGGGTGGTAGACATAGGTCGCTGCTTGCAGAGGGGTCTGGACTGCATGATGACCCACAACTGGCACGCATCGCTGATGCGTACCAGGATAGCACCGGAGAGGTCAGACAGGTGGTGGGGATCCTCAAGGACATACAACAGCAGCAGGCTGCCCATCATGCCCGCTTGGACTCCCACATGGCCCGTGTGGAGACACACATGGCCCGTGTGGAGACACACATGTCGGGCATGGAGCCCAAGTGGGATACATTGCAAGAACTCACAGCGGTGCATAGGGACATATTGACATGCCTCAGCCAGATTAGCACCAACATGGCCACACCTCCCTGTGTGCCCACAACATCTGGTGCTGCAACAACTGACACCGCCACAGGGAGGGAGGAGGACTCTGGCGGAGAGTCCCCTGCACCGCAGCAGCCTGCACGTGAGGGTCCCCCCAAAGAAGAGGGGTCGTCCGAGGAAGGAAAACTGAGAGGTTGATGGCCACGTACATCCCCCAGGAAGCCAACACCTGTTCCGGAAATTCTCCTTTGTGTGCAAACGTTTCACCCTGTCGAATGCAACACTACTTTCCCACATGACATGGGGAGTTCAAGTTGGACTAATGTATCATATGACTGTGGAATTCACTCAGGGCATTTCTGCTACCAAGACTTCCAACTCATCTGGGAACTTTGGATCACAATCCCAATGTACAGCACCCACCATCCTTTGCACTATACACACACACATTTCTGTAAATAAAATCACTAGTACACCATACTTGCCACTGTTGTTATTCAAATGTGGATACTGTTATGGTGATGATGTTCTGCTAAATTACACTGTGTATGCTAACTGCTACAGCAAGTACAACACCGTCGTGTGAGTCATGGTGACGTGACACATATGAGGGAGACACACCACTAGGGCTACACAACACAGACACCAGGGCCATCGGACTCATCACCCACAGTGATGTTACCAGGAAATACAGTGGAATGCACAGACACCACACCTATTCAGAGTCTGTGTCAACTAGCCCACAGGTGCAGTAAGCAAATGTCAGTCAGATGTGTGACCACAGACAACGCACATCCCAAAGTGAAGCACTGGTTGATTACACATTTGTAACATGTTGTCACCACTACAAATGCAAGTTAATCCCACATGGCAGTGGCCACACAGTCAACAAGTGCAGAAGATATGAAGTCCAGGGGTGTGTGGCACATCACCTGTAGGGAAACGACTGCTGCCACCCTGAAAGCTGAATCATGGTGTTGGGGGATCCAAGTTGACCAAACAACTCTGTAAGCACCCTGTGAAGGACAGACATGACACACAGTCAAAACCACTGAAGAACAGGACAGAACTGCAATACTCATGCCCAATACATGTCACAAGACAACTACACAAAACCAAGTTAGCATGTCAAAACTGTTGGGGAGTACAGACTACCTGTAAGGACACATTGCTGCACGCATCCAGTCAAGTAGCACATGGCCACACTCAAACAGCACCAGAGCATCACCCACACATATCATGCAAACTCACATCATTCACATTACATCTCCCTGGATACTCACATTCAGCTGAAGAAGTTGGTGATGAGCTGTGTGCGGACATCACCACCATCATCATCATCATTACTGGCATCGTGGTCCAGGCCAGGATCCTCCACAGGTGGCGGACGTTGGTCATCGTCATCCAGGATGAGAGGCAACTCCTTCCGCACTGCCAGGTTGTGGAGCATGCAGCAAACGATGACAATCTTGCACACATTTGCTGGGGCATATGGGAGGGCCCCTCCTGTCTTGTCCAGGCAGCGGAAGCGGCTCTTCAGGAGACCAAAGGTCCGCTCAATCACTCTCCTGGTCTGACCATGTGCCTCATTGTAGCGCATCTGGGCTGGTGTCACAGGGTTCCTGAGGGGTGTCAGCAACCACAGCATGTTGGGGTATCCGGAGTCACCTACAGACAGACAATTGCACATTAGCTGAGTTCAAAAAGTGGGCGGAATACAACATAGCAGAACACACACAATGGTACAAAGTCAGTACACACCGACAAGCCAGGCACGCTGGTTCTGCATCTGTGACATGATCCTCGGGATGCAACTACTCCTCATCACGTAGGCATCGTGAGCAGAACCGGGGAAACGGGCACACACATGTGTGATGGTCATATCTGCAAGACATACCACCAGCGCATTGATCGAATGGTAGTGTTTGCGGTTACGGTAGGCCTGCTCATGTGCCTGTGGTGGTACCAAACCCACATGTGTCCCATCAATGGAGTCAATTACATGTGGCATCCTCCCCAGGGCATAAAAGTCACTCTTAACGTCAGTGAGTTGTCGACGTTTGGGGAAATAGATGAACTGGTTCAGGTTCCTCAACATAGCCACCAAAACATCGCGTAGCACACGGCTGAACATAGTCTGTGACATCCCACCAGCAGTCGCCACAGTGTGTTGGTAGGTACCGGTGGCAAAGAAGTGTAGGGCTGCCATTATCTTCACCTTGGGTGTCAGCGCCGTAGGGTACGGCCGGCCCGGTTGCAGATGTGGTGCCAAGCGCACTGCCAAATCCTCAATCAGCTGCCTGGTGAAACGGTACCGTCGGATGCTGTCACGTTCCACCATCGTTGCCAGGTCAGGGAATGGTCTATGGACAGCTGGAGCCCTGCAGTGCATAGGATGAAGAAAGAAAGATTGTCAGTCACCCCACAGATGTGCCATTCACCATACTCAATTTCACATGATACATCATTACGAGACACAAGTTCTTGATGTGTGTGCCGTTCTGTTCGGACATAACTCGCACCTACATGGCCATCATCTAAGTTCTCAGTACAACATGTGTGCACAACAGGTACCAGGTTGTGCTATGGGAAACCATTAGGCTGTATCAAAGTACACATTTACTGCTGTCACGTTCCACACACACACCACAGTGACATGTCTGGACAGATGTGCCACAGGCATCACAGCACATTGACAGGTAGATTCCCAGGGACCCTGTCTTGTCACATGGACACTGGCATGACATGGCGTATCATGTACACGTCAGAAAAACAAACATGGCTCCCACAGGTAGTGGCCCCTGTTGCCTCCGCAGGACAGACATGGACGTCAGTGACACACACACACACCATTAAAGTCCATGCACAAACAACGTTGATGTGGAGACTGTCTCCCATCGTGCACATGGAATCAGAGACATCGGAAACACAACATGCACACAGACTGTGGAGGGACATCACTATTGTGGCAATGGGTCATCCTGTTACGTACATGCCTTCCCCCATGGGACCCTGGGGGTATGTGACATGTCACACACATACACAACCTGGAAATGTGACCATGCCACATGCTCTGAAATGAACTGTTGCACATCACAGTGGTCATGTGCACAACACACAAAGGACCCTGTCCCCATGAACACATGCACAGCCTGGGTGTGGATGCCCACCAGTGCCACCACAGAAACCACATGTCAACCCCCATACACAGAAAAGGTAATGCAGCCTTACATGCCTTAGGAAATAGTGTGGAGTGGGTGTGGTGTTGTAGGTGTGCCCCTGGGTCTCTGGCAGGTATATGTGGCTGGCATATGTTCACCAGTGACAAGCATGGTGACATATGCGACTGACCTGTACAGGTACGCGTTGTACAGCAATGGACCGATCGGTGTGCCCGGCTGGCCCATTGCATATGATGTGTGCGGGTATGCGTTGTATCCCGAAATACGCGTTGTACAGCAATGGACCGATCGTGTGCCCGGCCGGCCCCATGCATGTGTTGTGTGCGGGTACGCGTTATACAGCAATGGACCGATCGGTGTGCCCGGCCGGCCCAATGCATGTGTTGTGTGTGGGTACGCGTTGTACAGCAATGGACCGATCGGTGTGCCCGGCCGGCCCATTGCATATGATGTGTGCGGGTACGCGTTGTACCCCGAAATACACGTTGTACGGCAATGTACCAAACGGTTTGCACGCATTGGCTGGGGCCTGGCATGGCAACGGACGCGTTTTCGTGGCTCCAAAGAGTCTGATGCAGTGAATTCAGTTGGCCAGCCACAACAATGTTGCAAAATCATGGATGTCATGAATTTGAAGATTTGAAGGATGCTGTGGGCGTGTATTAGTGCTGCTATTCCATGGATTGGTCATATTCAGAAGATGCAAACGACTTGGACCTATCACTTTGGACACATGGGACAGTATCTGCCTCTGCAGCACACATATAATGCTGGCTGTTCCCCTGAGAGCTCACTTGCCTGCACTACATGCTCCAGGACGACATCTGCCAACAACACTGCTGCTGTCTCTGCATCCTCTGGCTACTGCAATGGCACGTACTGTGGAGAGAGCCCCAGCCTTCAGCCTTGAGGAGAACCAGGCCCTACTGGACAGCCTCCTTCCACAGTACAGCAAGCTGTATGGGAAACCAGGGGAGCAGGTGAGTGTGCTGTCCACTGCCTTACCAATTGTGCATGTTGTCTGACTAGCAGGACTTACAGTGTGCACACCACTGGCTAGCATGCTCACTGAGTAGTTGTCACACCCCAAAGTGTGTAGTTACATGCACTGAACAGGTACAGTGCAGTAACAGTGCATTCCAAAAGGTTTACTCCCCATGCAATGACACCATGTAGTGACTGCTGGCAAACTGTTCATAGCCATTGTTACACTGCCTATGTACATCATATGCCCCTGTGATTGAGACATGTATATCCAACTGTGTGATGCACGGATATGTTGCATGTGTAGTAATGGCCTTTTTCACTTTGTCATCCTCACAGGTCGATGCCCACCAGAAGCAGGAAATCTGGCTGACCATCGCCCGGGAAGTAAGATCCGTGGGGGTCTACAGGCGCAGGATCCGCAACTGCCAGAAGAGGTGGCAGGACCTTCGGGGCTGGACCCGGAGGATTGCAAGGGTCCAGCTGAAGCTGTCGCCTCCTCGCAGGAGGGGCGGACACCGGACCCTGACCCCCACATGCTCCGGATCCTGGCGGTGGTCTTCCCTGACCTGGATGGGCAGCTGAAGGCCAGACAGCAGCAAGGAGGGGTGAGTCCATGACTGCACTGTGCACTTTGTCTGACATGCTATGTGCACTCCTCTGGCCTGGTTAAACTTCCACAGTACATCAGTCATGTGGTCCAGGACCCATTTCCCTCATTTGTGACATGCCCACTTCTCCTCTGATACGCATATGTGTGGCCCTTACAGTCAGGAAATTGTGTCACTTGGGGACTGTGTCATTGCATTTAGCTTCGCTCAAGGTGGGGGACAGCATTTGTTCCCGTGACTATGTTGTGGGATTCATGTGTGGGTCAATTGCTTTCACAATGCCTAAGTTCTGACATGTAATCTGGGTGTAACTTTGATATGTGGTCCACTTGCTGATATGAATCACCACATGTCCCTGGGGAATTTGGCACACACCCATGCTGCCGGTGGGAACAATGTTTGGGCCTCAGGAGTATGTGTATCAAGTGTGTCACACGTGCTTAGCCACATGCCTACTGTCCAGGACTAACCCTGGGCAAAGCACTACGCTACGCTTGCGTAGTTTGCGAAGTTTGCGCTACTTCGCACTACGCGAATTGCATGTAGCACAGTGCAAACACGCGTAGCGTAGCGTAGTGCAGCGGTCATTTTTTGCTTGCTCGCAGTCCTCAACGTCAAGTTGGCGACCGCGAGCAAGCAAAATGACATCCCGGCGAGACTTTTTCTCGTTCGCGATCAGCAACATCAAGTTGCCGATCGCGAGCGTGGAAAATAAACCTCCCGGCGAGATTCTCAACGTGGGGAGGTCAGGTTTCTCATTGCGAGTGGTCGCGTATGTTCGCGACCGCTCGCGATGAGAAACTACCAGTCCGCGTTGAGAAAGCTGCCGCTCGAGTAAAAATCTACTCGAGCGGCAGTAAAAGACAGCTCGCACTGTGCAAGATGCCGTTTTCAATGATTGCACAGTGCGGACAAGCATCCGGCACTGTGCAATCATCACGAACAGCGCACTACGCAGTTCGCGTAGTGCTACGCGTAGCTCGCGAAGTGCACTTCGCGTAGCTTCGCGTAACGCTACTTCGCGAACTATGCCCAGGGTTATCCAGGACTCATTCCTCTTACAGGTGGAGCTGGACAGTCATGCCTACTCCAGGGCATACAATACACTCTGTACTCCCACTCCCGTGTACCATCTGGCATGTTGTGATCAGTGAAATGTTCCCTCAGGTGTCTGTCTCAGTGTCATTGTGCTGTGTCCTTGTTGTCAGGACTACTGGTATGTTTATCGGTTAGGGCTCAGCATGCCAGCGGAGATGTGACCATGATAGACGATACTTCTGTGATTTTTTGGTGTCTGATCACTTGACTGTGCACACAGGTGTATGCGACTGTGACTTTCAGGCAGCAGTAAAATAACTGTGGAGCTCATTATACTGTTGTCAATGCGATGCCTTTTTAAACCTCACTATCACCCTGCATGTCACGCTTCCTTTCACCTAAATGTATATGAGCACCTGAATACTATACAAAAAATTGTAAAATAAATGTCTATCATTTATCTGACCTACATGACCTTCCTCTGATCTTTCCTTTGCTCCCTCATGAATTAATTTCAAAATCTTAGAACCAAGTGTTCCCTGCTGGGTCACTTTCTCGCTTTGGACCATTTAGGCCACACCTGAACCACTGTTTCCTAGATATATATATGTTTCTCATTCACAGCACACTGTGAGGTGCTCATGTTCAGAGAGTTGTGTTTCATGTCCCCCATATGTCCAATTGGTATGACGTGGACAAGTAGTAGTACTGATGATGTGGTTTTTGGGGATGGACATGTGCACTTGTCAGTTACATAACTTGCATTCCCCATGTCCTAGGATTGTGACACAGTGCAGAATTGTTGTTGGCTGGCTGCCATGGCCATGTGACTGGAGACAGTGATGTATGACTTGGCACGCATGCCTGTGTCATGGCATTAAACTTCCTAAGAGTGATCCTGCAGGGGAGTGACATGTGCAACATGCACCCCATTGTGGCATTGACTATCCGGACATGGGTGCATCATGGTGTGTGGTGCTGGTATGCATCACATGCATTTCTATTTAGACTCTGGCCATCCCTTCATCCGGACACTTGCACTGACTTAGTGGCAAGAGATGTGTTGTATGCATGTTCACATACTTCACCGTGTTCCCTGCAATGTCCAACAACTGTGTAGGTGGTGCATGTGTCCACACTGGGGTCTTACCATCAGACAGGCACCAGACAGATGGGTGCAAGGGCAGGAGGGGTGTGAGTCCCATGGTTGACCATCAGTCTGACAATTGGCTTCCACAAATCTGTGTGAGGACTTTAGGCAATGTTCAACTAAGGATGCCTGGGCTGGCTCTGTGAGGTGCTGTACTTACTGTGGTGTGTGCGGTCAGTGCAGGTGACTGATGTTTGTCTGCTTCCCTAATTGATTGCAGATACATCCACGGCCACAGGAGGGGACAGCTCCACGGACCAGGAGGAGCAGCGGAGCCAGACTGGGTCAGCGTCCGACGAGTGGTCAGAGGGACCCAGTGGCACGGAGGGCGAGGGGAGCCACACCGAGGAGTCCTCAGCACCATCCACCTCAGCTTAGGACCACAGCAGCTCGGAGGATGACTCCCTTGTGGAGGCGGGTGTCAGCAGCCACCAAGGTCAAGCTAGTCTGTCTGGCCCCGCCACCACCACCACCACCACCGCCCTCCCATTGGCTCCCATTCCTGAGGTCCGTGGAGGCTCCCGTGCTCGGGAGCGTGTCTCCTTCATGCCAGGCACCGCACCCCCTTCCCCTGTGTCCCCTGCTTCCCTGAGTGAGGAGTCTGTGTACCTCCTTCAGCAGCTCCATGTAGGGCAGACAGCAATGCTGACTGTCCTCCATGCACACACCACTCTGTTGACACAGCTGGTGTCGTTCATGGAGGGCATCTCGGCGGGTATGTCTGCCCTACAGAGGAGCAATAGGTCCATGGACTCCTCCCTGACGGCAGCAGTGTCCCTCCTCCAACAGTCCCTCACCCCTCACCCCTCCCACCTCTGCCCCATCCACACTTCCTGCCACCCTACCTGTCCAAAGCACATGCACACCTGCACAATCACCCAAACACACAGACACGAGCAGCACAGACAAACCCAAGAGAAAGGCAAGACGTGCACACAAGCATCCTCAGGGGACTGATACCACAGAACACAGGGGATGGGGAACACACACACACAGGCATCCACAGTCACTCCGCAGTCCTCCAAATCCTCTCCCTCCAAGACCCCTTCCCTTGCCTCACCTGCTACCCCACCTACACAGCAGCTCTTCCTGTGTGACCTCGACCTCTTCCCCTCCAATCCTGCTGATCCAGCATACTGGGGGAAGAGGAAGTCCACCCACACAGAGGGAGTGCCCCTCGCCCCCGGACACCCTCCCCCAGGCGCAGGCAGACACAGGACCCCATTAGGAAGTCCCCCGGACCAGGAAGAGCAAGACCCCACCACCACCACGCAGCTCCACCACCCAGTCTCTCTCCTCCATCCCCAAGGCCACCACTCCACAGGTTCCCCCGCCACACCCTGCCCCAGGTTCCCCCACACACCGATACCGCATCCCCAGACTGCTTAGGCCCTCCCCCCCCTGCCACTTGCTCTTCCACCCCCAACCCAGATGCTCTGCCTGTTAGTGCCACTGGTGTGGGGACCGGGTCCCCCCCCCTCTGTCCTGCCCACCTCATCTGCCCACCCTTCCACTCCCTTGGAGTTATGCACTGCAGTGGAGTCCACAACCACCCCGTCTGACTCGGGCACTGCAGTGGGGACCCAGTCCACTACATCAGACCAGCCCACTGCAGTGGTTGCAGCACCCACACCAACTGACTTGTGTAGCACAGTGGTGCTGGCCCCCCCTGAGTCAGACACCTCCACTGCAGTTGCCGGTGACACTCCTGCACCCACCACCCCTTCACTGCCTCACTCTGCCATCCCCTGATCCTGTCCCTGCGGTGCCTGGCCTGCCCCTTGTATGCCCCTCCATGGGGGATGTCCCCTGTCCGTACCAGTGCAGGCAAGCAATGGGTGACCAGTTGTCACTTGTCACCCTGTTGGGACATGGATTTTGGACTGGCCATTGGCCTTAGTTTCTTTTGGACGTCAACTTTTAATTTTACATTAGCTGAATAAAGCCTCTTTTTGTTTAATTGAGGTGTTTCTTTTGATGTACATGATGTAGATGAGTAGCATCCTGCATTTGCAGTTGTAATAGTGTTCAGATCAGGAAAATGAAGTGTTGCTGTGATGGACTCCATGTGGTCCATGGGATATGTGTCCTGTTGTACTCTGGATCTATGGCATCCTTTGCTGCAGTCTGAGGGTGTAATGTTCAGCATTTGACACAGGGATGTACGTTTTGCATTTGTAAAGGAACATCTTTGTCTTACACTGATGCACATCTGGTGGGCTTACCACTGTTCAATGTTCCAATTTCCCTGACTGTGTGCCCATCTCCACTGGACATGCAGTTTTGCACATCAATGTTGAAGTACTCATCTGTGTATACAGTGCAACTGGCTTGACACGTGTTTTGGGTGTATGCAGATGACTGACGTGACACTCCCGTACCCAGGCTGATGTGAGCAGAGCCTTCTGTGTGTTGTAGTTGTTGACTCACTGACGGAGTGTCCTGCTGACATGTTTGAGTCGTGCACAGACAAGGTTTGGCACAGCGGACCTTCCACAGGAGTGGAGTGCCCTCATGGCAGTGTAAAATCCGGTGACATTGGGTGTGCCTGTGTTGTGTGTTGTGTAAGCATGTCTGTGCGTGTTCCCTTCCCTTTTCCTACACAGGCTGTGTCCCTAGGGATGTTCCTGTTTGTGTTGCTTGCAGAGTTGGTCTGTGTTCATCCAGCATCTTGGACCTGGTTTCTCTGTGATGTGGTTGCATGGCAAACTAATGTTCATGAGGTTGTCATCCCAGGTTGTCTTTGTTGTCAGGGCTGGGGATGTGGGCAAACGGTGATGGGACACATTCAGGATTCCCCTTGGCACTTGTTGTTTACACAAGTCATGTGAATTTCAGTTTGTGTTAGCTTTCAGTGATTGTGACACGTTGTGTGTGTGACTGCTGCCACTCCTCAGGGTCAGAGCTGCAATGTTGGAAGTTGTGTACGTGTGTTCTTTGTCTGTCACCTTGGCTTCTTCGTAGGTGTCTGACTATGGCCAGGATCCCATTGATTGTGGTGGATTTCACATCATGCCCATGTATGGCGTACTGTGCTGTGTGTCAGACATTGACGAGTCTTGTTGACTGGCCATGTGTGATGGGTATCTGCACCTTAGTTCCCCCCACCACCCCTGGGATTGTCATGGGTGCATGTGCACTGTCACCAGTCCATGTGAGCTTCACTGCTGAACATTGGTGGAGATCAGGGCGTGTGGTGTTGAGTGTGCAAATGTGAATTGTTGCACGGCTAGACCCCTACCTCCATATTGGCCTTGGCTGGCAGGCCGTGCTGATTGATTGGAGCTTGTGTAGGTGTGATGGTAGTTTGTTGCTCAGGACACATGGCTGTGGTTAACAGTGTGAACGACATCTACCTTTGTCATCACAGTGGGATTGTCATGCAGGCTAGTGTCAGCACAATGTGGGGTCCCTGGGGGTAGTGCTGTGGTGGGTCTGTCTCTTGCTGTGTTAGTTGCTGTTCCTACAAGCTTGTGTGACATGTGTAATTTGGCCTCCCTCTCAGCTGACGATGCCTGATTGCCCACATAGGGGTATCCGATCCATGAGTAACTTTTGTATGGCACTGTATACACATCTGTGTGATTGGAGTTCAGGCCTCCTCATGTGATGTGTGGTTGCCTGGGGACACTGGCACACACCCCCATCACCTGTTGTGTTTGAAATGCAGTGTGAGGCTGCCTGTTTGTGTTTGTGCATTTGCACCACTGCATTGGCATTTCTGTAGTGTGCCATTGTCTGTATGTTGTTTGGTGGCTTTCCCCTGCTGTCCCTGGGACTCCTAGGTCATCAATCAGCACAATGATCATGGTTCGTATGTCCCATTGATGCCATGGTATGGTATTTGTTCACCTGACATCGACAGTATCCACAGGATATCTACATTTGTGTGTCCATTGGTGCAGATATGTGGCTCAGCATTATGATGGTCACTTCTGTCATTGTGTTATTTGTGAATATTGACAATGTGGTCCCCCATGTGTGATGTTTGTATGCACATGGCCAAAACGATGGTTCTGTGACACTGCACTGTTTGCCTCGCACAACCTATGTTGCTATGGGACACAAGCACTACTATGCCACTGATGTGTTTGTTGTTGTGTGACCAGGATTCATCCATACAGTTTGGCTTTCGCAGCTTTTACCATGACTACACTTACCTTATGATCACCGTGGTGATGGTGCTTTTGGCCCCATTGCCACACTGTTCAAAAGGTGCATCAGCTATGGACCCCACACTTACCTTTTGGTCACTGTGGTGATGGGGCTTTAGGCCCCATGGCCACACTGTTCAAGAGGTGCATCAGCTACACTGTTCAAGAGGTGCATCAGCTATGGACCCCACACTTACCTTTTGGTCACTGTGATGATGGGGTGTTCGACCCCATGGCCACAGTGGTCATGGTCGGCTTGCATTGTGGAGGCCACACACATTTATGTGTGACACATGTGATAGTGGGTCACATTGTATGTTCAATGTCATGTTCAGTGTTGTAGGCATTTGACACAGACTACACACGCTTGTCATGGTGTTGGGGGGGATGTAATTTTCTGTCATTCCTTATGTGGGAGTATGCTGGATGTGTCATGAATTACCCGTCCTATGAGTAGGGGTGGTGGTAGTGGCAGGCATCCAGCCCCCCCTGAGTAGGGGTGGTGGTAGTGGTAGGCATCCAGCCCCCCCTGAGTAGGGGTGGTGGTAGTGGCAGGCATCCAGCCCCCCCTGAGTAGAGGTGGTGGTAATGGTAGGCATCCAGCCCCCCGAGTAGGGGTGGTGGTAGTGGCAGGCATCCAGCCCCCCCTGAGTAGGGGTGGTGGTAGTGGCAGGCATCCAACCCCCCCTGAGTAGGGGTGGTGGTAGTGGCAGGCATCCAGCCCCCCCTGAGTATGGGTGGTGGTAGTGGCAGGCATCCAGCCCCCCCTTAGTAGGGGTGGTGGTAGTGGCAGGCATCCAGCCCCCCCTGAGTAGGGGTGGTGGTAGTGGTAGGCATCCATCCCCCTATGGGTGGGGATGGTAGTAGTGACAGGCATCCAGGCCCCCATGAGTAGGGGTGGTGGTAGTGGCAGGCATCCAGCCCCCCCTGAGTAGGGGTGGTGGTAGTGGTAGGCATCCAGCCCCCCCTGAGTAGGGGTGGTGGTAGTGGCAGGCATCCAGCCCCCCCTGAGTAGGGGTGGTGGTAGTGGCAGGGATCCAGCCCCCCCTGAGTAGGGGTGGTGGTAGTGGCAGGAATCCAGCCCCCCCAGAGTATGGGTGGTGGTAGTGGCAGGCATCCAGCCCCCCCTGAGTAGGGGTGGTGGTAGTGGCAGGCATCCAGCCCCCCCCTGAGTAGGGGTGGTGGTAGTGGTAGGCATCCATCCCCCTATGGGTGGGGATGGTAGTACTGACAGGCATCCAGGCCCCCATGAGTAGGGGTGGTGGTAGTGGCAGGCATCCAGCCCCCCCTGAGTAGGGGTGGTGGAAGTGGTAGGCATCCAGCCCCCCCTGAGTAGGGGTGGTGGTAGTGGTAGGCATCCAGCCCCCCCCTGAGTAGGGGTGGTGGTAGTGGCAGGCATCCAGCCCCCCCTGAGTAGGGGTGGTGGTAGTGGTAGGCATCCAGCCCCCCCTGAGTAGGGGTGGTGGTAGTGGCAGGCATCCAGCCCCCCCTGAGTAGGGGTGGTGTTAGTGGTAGGCATCCATCCCCCTATGGGTGGGGATGGTAGTACTGACAGGCATCCAGGCCCCCATGAGTAGGGGTGGTGGTAGTGGCAGGCATCCATACCCCTATGGGTGGGGGTGGCATTGGTGATGCCCATCCCACCCCTATGGTTGTGCTGTTGCTAGTGTACGTCATTTGTGCATCCCTATGTGTGTGTGACATATTTTGGGTACGTGTAGTTTGTTTGTATTGTTGGTGTTTGACTTACCGTCTGCGCCGTACGCGTCCGTACCGGTCCCGGTAATAGATGTAGAGTATAGGTAGGACCTGCGCGATGGGATTCATGGTTGGGTCGTCTCGTTCGGGTTTCTCGTGTCTTCGACTCGTACTCGTCGCTGGCTTGTTCGTCTCGTAGCCGTGGATCGTCTTGTGGCGCGAAACGGAGCTTATGTACGGCTCTCCCGGATGCTGAAACGTGCCGGACGTAGCGACTGGTTCGGCGCGTATGGAGCACGCATCGTACTAGTCCGGCCGGAAGGTGCTGTGTATTTGGTTCCGCGCGACTCGATTCGGCGTTTACGGATCCGGCTCGGGCGGGGAACAGGAGCTGGATTGGGTGAGTACGGCTCGCTCGGGAAATGGGTTGTTATACGCATCGTACTTGTTCGTCCGGACGGGTGTATGAATCGGTCGGGAAACACGCATTCGGCTGGGTTTTTTTCCGGACGAATACTGTTAGGTGCCCTACCGGCCGAGATCGGAATCGACCCCTAAGTGTTCAATATCAAGATTTCTAGTAAAAGAATTATAAAAATGTACTACTAACAAGGGGGGATGGTTCTTAAACAACAGCTCAACTGCTAACAGGTGGGGTGAATGACTATCTACCATTCTGGTTTGACAGGAAAATGTTTGGTGAAACCAGTACAAGAAGACCCCCTTAGCTCTGCCCACTGTTGATGGAGATGCACATTTAAAAAACGAGGTGAAACCGTCTAAGAAAAAACTCTTGGTTGTATCCCAAGTTTCCTGTTAGGCAATCAGATGACAACATAACAGGGACCTCTGCCATAGCACATCATCTCTTTTAGACCTCAGTCCTGCTATGTTCCAGGACAGAATCTTTATGCAAAAAAGACCTGGGGTGGTAAGTGCTGAATTGGGGGGTAAAATATATGCTGGCTTGGAGAGTAAGATGGGTACATTACCCACCTGGCCCACATGCCTCCTGCCCTGCAACTCAACCTGAGCAGTCAATAGTCAATCATTACCATCAAACCCATCTAGACTTAGCAAAGGTTCGAATCTGTTAACTTGGGGAAGTACAAATCTACTATTATTTTCCTGGGCAGACCTTACTGGCCTAAGAACAGGCTGCCAGGGGTGGTCAAAACATAAAGAGTTAGTGGGATAAAAGTGCTGAAGGGGGACAACCTTAATTGATGTTCTAGAGCTTCCCATAAAATGACATTCAACAAACGCTTTAGCGTGGGCATGTCTTACATTGACTATAACACAGTCTCCCTCAACATTTTTCCTTACCCTGTGACCCACCCAGCCCACTCTTCTGGCCATGATAATATGGGGAGACAAATGTTGGCCATTTACTACATTAGTGTCACACCAGTGAGTGACCTTATGCATAAGATCCAATGTGGATTCTTTCGATCCATTTGTGATTGGTGGACCTCCCAATAAGATTGCAACTAGTGGTGCTGATTATCGGGGCAGCTCTAGGGAACTTGAGGTTCCAACTTGAGCCATTGAAGATCTATTCATAGTAGATATATGGATTGTACTCCCCTTTAATGATCGCACCCCTTGCATGCAGACCACCTGAGCGGAAGTGTCCGAATTATCGATAGCATGGGTAGTCCCAGACCCTTTGGCCTCCCCCTGAGTCGATGGCATAATATTTTGAGTCACCTTCTCATTTGCACCGATCTCAAGTGAAATCAAAAGACTTCATTGGTTACCCATTAAAAAGCGGGTGCAATTCAAATCCCTTTGTTTGGTCTTTAGGGCCCTGCAAGGCATAGGTCCCGATCACTTGAAACAGCTATTTCAGTGGTACGTGCCCAAAAGATCACTTCGCTCCCTTGGAGCAAAGCTAGTGATAGTACTACCTACAAAAAAAAGCTAGGTGGGGAGGCAAAAGTTTTTCTGCTGGTACAGCAAAGGCTTGGAATGACCTCCCTTTCCATCTGAGGAATACTACCGATCTACTGGCTTTTAGGAAGGCCCTAAAAACGTGGCTGTTTGATTCATAAACTGGTTGCAAATGATGTATCACTTGGAGGACTGTAGCTAGCGCCAGGACACCCCAGGGTAACTGCTGCGCTTTACACATTTCTCTAACATTAACCTGTTTTGCACTACTGATCTCAACAGATGGCACCTCTGTACTAATCAATCCCGTGGGTATGGGCCTAACCATACAACTGAACCCCTCAGCCATGGACTCTGTACCAAGGGTTTGGGTCCCAGGTATAGGCAGAGAAAAGGGATCGAGCTTCGCCTCTATACCTTCCAACCGTAGCAGTATGGGTGCTATCAGCGTATTAAACAGAGATTCCAACCTAGGTAAAAGAATGTCTAAAAATTGTTAAGAGTCAGTATTAGCTAATGGCAGTGCCTTTTTCTGTGTTATAGTCTGAGGAGACCTTTTACATCCAGTCTTCTTCCTTTTAATTGGGAGACCATCCAAGACTGTGTCATCATATGCCATTGTCTGACCAGCCTTGGTGTTAGAGACCACGGTAGATGATATTGCATCAGCAGGTGATGAAACAAAACCAGGTGTTGCCCCTTGGGCCTCGTGATTGTCCATTAAAGTCGGGTCCTGTGCTATTTTCCCGGTTTCCAAAGAGAGTCTTCTCTCGGTCAGGGCAATCTCATTTGAAATAACGTTAGCTGCCCTAATTAAAAAGGTGTCTATAGTAGTTACAGTATCACCGCCTGTTGCCCCACCAGTTTTTTTCCTTTTTCCCATGGTTATGGGCCTTGTGCACTTATAGTAAAAAGCTGGGAGGTCACAGGAACGTGGTGAGTGTAGGTTACCTCCAAATAAGCTTTAACAGCTTAGGCCAACAAATTAGTGTGACCCAGCAACAGATTATGCAGGCTCTAAACAAACAAGAGAGGGCAGGGCACTCACTCAACTTGCAGGAGACTACCATCAAAGTGCATCAGGGAGCACCAAATTGCGAAGCAGTTGAAGGTGGAAAAAAAAGAAAGGAAAACAGTACCTTAATCCTTGTGGCGAACCAAGAGGCCTCTACCGGCCGCTGACGGGAGGCCAAAGCAGCTCAAATACGCACCTCGAGGCGCAAGAGTCCTTCCCGTAGGCGGCGGCTGCTGCAAGCAGCACTGGGACTTGTGGTCTTGTCCCTCTCCTCCAAAACAACGGGCGCTGCGGGAGCCCAAAGCAGCTGAAATACGCACCTCGGGACGCGAGAGTCCTTCCGTGGGGGGCGGCTTCCACAAGCAGCACTGGGGCTTATGGTCCTGCCCCTCTCCTCCAAAACAACGGGTGTGGTAGTTATATGCAGATCTAAAACCCTTAAATCACTATTGTCCACTCATGGCATAGCATTCACCATGCTATGCCACAATCACCCAAGGAGCAGCCTCTGCGCTCCTTATATCAGAAATACAGTAATTTCAGGCTCCACAGAATGCAGGAACACCTGCCCTCCTATTAGGGACAATATGGTAATTTTGGTTTCTGCAGGCATGAAGTGAGGGCCTCCACTGTGGATTCACCCCGATCGGGAAATTTGTTACTGCATGTGGTGTGAAACAGAGGTATTCTGGTATGTGTAGGCTTCTTTTGTTGTAGCATGTCACCAAAAAGAGGCAGAGACACACACATTGAGGTCTTGAGAAACATGGTGAGATTAACAGCAATAACATGAAAAGAGTTGGCCATTCATATTTGACTACGGCTAAGTTTGTGAGCTGTCAGTGAATATTACCAATGTAGGTGTCAGAGAAGCCCTAAAATGCAGAGTTCAATACCTACCTGTCCGGTATAATGAGGAGAAAGTAGTACGTACACCTTCTTCTACAGAAATTTAGAGAGTATGTGCTGTAGAACAGAGGTATTCTGGTATTTGTAGGGTTCTTTTGATGTATCCTGTGACCACAAAGAGGCACAGACACACACATTGAGGTCTTGTGAAACATGGTGAGACTTACAACAGTGACATGAGAAAAGTTGTCTTTTCATATTTGCCTGGGTCTAAGTTTGTAAGCTGTCAGTGAATCATGAAGGTGCAAGAGACAAGTGAGGTTTAAAACATGATGGCAGATAGTTCATATGAGTGTCTGGAAAGGTACATTTAAAGTCGGCTGCATTAATTTAGGTGTCTGTTTTAAATGGAAAGGGCACTTTGTCAAGTTTGAATACCTTTGTGCTATCATGACTGAGGCATGTGACTACTTCTATATGTATTCTGACAAGGGTTGTGCATTCGATGACCCTAAATTAAAAACTATGGAGGATATTCTCAAGAACATGCGATAATCATCGCCAAAATAGGTTAACGCAATTTTTCACATCGCCGTCTATCGCGGGAAAATAACTCCGTGTTAACGTCGTATTCCCAACACGGCGGTAACATGCCATAGTTCCCCGACAACGCGAAAAATGTCCGCGATAAATTTCCCGGGATGGCGATAAAAATCTAAACCCGAACGTGAAAAAAGTTGCGATGGGCCCAACTGCGATAAAAATCCAGCGATAAGCAGCGCCAGGCCTGCAAGTCCCACAAGTCAGGCGGGAAAAACCACTATAAAAGCGGCAAAAAAAACACCTACAAAACACAAACAACTGCGAAGCACCATGGAGGTAGCCGGAGCAAGTACAGAGGACAACCAGAACCCCACAAGCCCCACGGAGGACCAGCCTGGGACCTCGGGGACAGGGAAGGGCAAGGAGAAGAATAAGAGGAACCCGCATTTCAGTATGCAGGAAAA
The DNA here is from genome assembly GCA_963921515.1 of Calotriton arnoldi. Taxonomy (NCBI): domain Eukaryota; kingdom Metazoa; phylum Chordata; class Amphibia; order Caudata; family Salamandridae; genus Calotriton; species Calotriton arnoldi. Next base: position 178,542 of record CAWUFW010007432.1, read on the forward strand.
CCAGATCCTCATTACGGAGGTGACAGAACACCACCACCAACTGTTCATCACCTCCACTGTGACATTGGCAACTAAAAATACAATATGGCAGTCCATCTTGGCCAAGGTGAATGCATTCGGAGTGAAGAGAAGGGAAGTGGACGACTGCAAGAAGCACTGGACTGATGTGAAGCGCAAAACCAAGCTGAAAATCGCAGCCAACCTGAAAGCAGCAATGCAGACTGGAGGTGGGAGTCCAGCGACACACCAGGAGCTGGATGAGATGGAGGAAATGGTGACCCGAGTCATCATTGGGGAGACGGTGGCAGTAGTTGGTGGACCGAACACTGCACAACATGACCTGAGCCAACAGCAACAGGGTGAGTAACGACCAGGTACTGGGGGGATGGGGGAAGATGGGCACAATGGCACACATGCACAATTAAATCTAGCACATCTGTGGACAAACCATGCCCAAGAGTCACAACTCCGACCAAGAGCCCAATTTACCCAAGTCTGCAACATCTCAGCACTGTATAAGCACAGAAGTGAAAGGCACACAGCCTGAAAGGGATAAGGGACAGCCAAATCAGAGCTGAAGGGGCAACACACCCACAATGCAGCACACACACAAAAGAATCAGAGCACCTCAACATTGACAACAATGTGGTACAAACTGCAACACTTTCACAGCAGAACAGAGGACACAACTGCTGCCGCTTGTGTGTAGAAAATGGCCATTCGCATTTGGCATAGCAGGAAACTGTGAGATGATTATGCACAAATACAACCTCACATCCCTGATGGTGTAGAGATGTCAACTGTCCCGTATCAAATAGGCATCTCCGCACAAACAGTCACAATGGACATTGTCATGCAGTCTGTTAGTAAACTTGTACAATGCATGAACATACATGTGAACACAATGTCAATCTGCATCTCCCCTTCACATTGCAGAGGGAGAATCAACACCTCCTGCAGAGCAGACCCAACAACTCAGCACTGATGATGAAGAAGACCTCCCCAACATCGACACTGACGCCCTCCAACAGCCCATGGACAGCTTCGGCACCCCACCTCCAGGAGCAGGGCAGCCCAGCTGCATCGAGGAGACCCCACCCCCTGCACAGACCACACAGCAGGAAGCACCCACCACCACGGCTGGCTCCCAGGACCCACACGACCAGCACATGGCAATCCAACGCCGTGTGTTAGGGTGCCAGGAGAAGATGGCTGGTCAGCTGCGGGTGGGGTTCGACCTCATGGCAGCCAAACTAAATGCCATACGTGGGTGTCTAAGTCCCATCAGGGACCACTTACAGTCCCTGACGGACACCCACTGTCCGCTCTATTCCCTCCAACAATCCATGGCTGACATCACTGGAGTCATGACTCTGAGCCAAGAACAACTGTCTAGTCAGAGTGGCTCCAGCGATGTCAGCCGGGAGTTGGGACACATAAGGAGAATGACGGAGAGCTTGGAGCAGATGCAGGTGGAAAGAATGTTTGCCACGGCTGCACACCAGCGAGATGTAGCTGGGATCTTCCATGCCCTGCAGATCCCCGTCATGGCATTGCTGCCACAAGGCCTGGCGCGGATGAATGCTGCTGCTACTACTCCATCCACATCTCCGCCCCCTGAAGTGTCAGTGCCACACAGTGATGCAGACTAAACACCACCCCCCACATGTGAGGCGCCTGACACATCAGGGGACAAAGATGATGATGAATCAGGCCTCGTGGTAATAATGAAGTGGTAGCATTAATCGCCGCCATTTGGCCTGTATCAGCTTGGTTCTGCCCTCTGCATAATGCCCTGGAATAACACCTTCCACTGTCCACCGATACACTCAGCGACACTCACCTTGGACAACGACATGGACTGCCATATCTGGTTTGGTTACCAATGACACAGCAATCACACTGCGGACAGAAGTCTTCCTCTTCCAATGAACTTGTCAATCCCTGAAGGACTCTGGCTGGCCCCTCACGGGGCAACAATGTAAAGTGGGGTTCGCATGGCCCTGTACCGGTCCAGCTTCAACACTCCACTGAATGCGAATAAAACATTCTAATTCACACAGATGTGTCATGGCTATGATCAATCAAGTATGAAAGAATGGATGAATGTAGGGACGGTGATTCCACAAAAAGGTACTCCCTGGGTAATGCTATCAATTTGCATGTATGGCCGTGACCCAGATAGCCAGTGAAACACACATTGTCATTCAAATCAACAATCATCACAGTTGAATACAAGTGAAGGTGCGTAGACTTTATTAGCATATGCGTGTCAGTACGGGCAAGATAAGTGCCACAACATGCAGACCAATGCAGCAGTATGTCAGAGGGAGGAACGTTGGCAAGCGCCGCTGTCCACTCCGGGGGAGTGCCTCACCTTTCACAGGTGTGTGTTAACCCGCGTTGTTGTCCGCTCATGTATTCGGAGTCCAGGCGAATGCAGCCATGTCCACTGTTGTCGTGGGACATGTGACCAGATCTCCAAGATGCAACAAGGTGTCGGGACATGTGCAATGGGTTCCAATCTGTCTTGGTTGCAGGTACGTAGTCACTTGTCCATGAAAGCGATTGCAGCTTCGTAGGCTATCATTTCCAACATGAGGTCGTTGTCGACTTCATCAAACAGGACGGCAAGGCAATCCATTAGCAGGTCCGGACAGATGTGCTGCGCCCACCCCCTTTCACCAATTAGCACTTCAGCCCAATAGGGGAGCAGTTTAATGTGGTCACTGCACACGAGGAGTTGTGCAATCTCCCAGGTCCAGTTGCCAGCATGTATGCCAAGTACAAAGGCATCCCATAAACGGGTATCACGGTGACACTCCTGGTCGTGGGCCAACAGGGGGCGCACACACATGTCAAAATCCAGTTCAGCCAACGTCCTGTTGGATAGGCAGACATCCATGGACCACTCGAATATGCACGATCGACAATGCAACACAGGCTGGGCGCAGGTGACGTCGGAAAGGCGGAAGCTTATCCGGTAACTGATCCACAGCACTGCCAATGGCAGTGCCCCCAGTAAATGCAGCATACGTGCACGGTACAGTTCCACGTGACAGGGATTGTGCATGTGTCCGGGATGTTCTGCCATTGCGTCAGTGGCTCTGGTTGAAGCGGCACTGTTCTGACCTGTGCCAGTTCTGTGGATGAGATGCCACAGCTCGGATCAATGAGTCGTTTCAGTGTGCAACGGTTGTCCGCCTGGGATGGTGTGGGAGTAAGTGTGAAGGCCATTCCATGCAAGATAACTTAGAGCAAGGACTTCTGTGTGTGGGGTGTGTATGTGTTGGTCTTTCATCGGGCTGTGCGTAGTGTGGGAGTCATCATCAGCTGCCATAGTATCTGTCAGGTGGTGCCGGGCACATGCAATTCTGAGGTGCAGATGTGCTTCCACCTGATAGTTCAGACAATGGAGCTTTCATCCCTAATGTTAGTTCGTCATCTGCTTGCATTCAGGAAATGTGATGTGGCTTATTGGTGGTGGGGTGGGATGAGTGCAACTTTGGGATTCATGTATGACATGACTTGCATGTGGCAAATGAGCGGCATCACCGTGTGTTATGTTGCCTCACAGCTGCTCCTCCCTCCCCCGAGCCAATTTACTTGTGTGCGCTGCGCGGTTGCATCACTTGCACTCCTACGGCAAACCATTGTCATGCCTGTCTGCGCATGTCCACAAGCCTGACAACGACACTGTGATGTTGGCCGTTGAAGGTGGGCGGCCACGTGAGTGTAGGCCTATGGTAAGGATAGGACGGACACAGATGTAGAGTCCATGCCTGGCTGAACTCGCGCTGTGTTCAAGGCTAGGCATTTGTCACATGCTGCGGCAATACAGATACACACAACACTTGGCATGTATGAGCCAAGACCCCGAGCGGTCTTGCGCTCCTTCATTGCTCCGTTCATGCGAGCCCGCCCTCCGGGTGCATGCTACATTGCAACATTGTCGATTGCGGGCCGGGTGGCGCAGACACTACAACGGAGACACACGCATTAGTTACTTCCTTGTCCAGGCCAGAACTGAACCACGCCCAGAGCCCCGCGCGAATTCTTCACACCCCTACACTGGACTGGCATACGCCTGCCCAGCCCACTCCGCTTACGCTTACAGGGGGGGATGACAAAGCTACGTGTCATGGTCTTACCCACTGCCTGAGGTGACATGGTTGCGTCCACTGTCCACAACACTACAAACACCAGCAGTATCTGTCCACATGGACATGTCTGTGCTCTGCGTACTGATGTCTGTCCAGCACATCACCGCCACACTTGGCATTGTGTACATTCTTATTCATGGGTGACTTGCCTCCTTCACACATACTTGGTTCCCACCTCTCCCCACATTCTGCAATTGTGTGACTGAGGGGCCATGCCGTTTTCGGAAGGTCAGCTGTCTTGTTCTGCGCTGCCTGAGTGGTCGTCCAGGGGGCTGGGGGGGAGCCTGGGGGTGGCGGCGGTGGGTGTTGTGGACCTCTTGGGTCTCCGAGCTGCATGATCAGTAGCTCCATGACATGTGTTGGTCTTCAGATGTGGCTCTGGGCTGGGCTCCCTTTCATACTGCAGGTTGTCGTCCTGCTTAACACCAGTCAGAGGCAGGTGTTAAATCCCTGCTGCTAACGTGCCTTATCGCCTGTTTTTGGATTGCATCGCAGATCTGGCTGGTCGTTGTGAATATCGCGAAGTGGTGTTTTCGTGTATTTTTGCACGGGAACGCCTACTCTGCATATCATTAGCGTTAGTTTTCACTCTCATCCGTGGCAATGTTTTTTGCGGCAGCTATCGCTGGGAAACCAGCGATTTCGGCAGTTTGCACCAGCTTGAGAATAGGGCGACAAATCTATCGCAACTTTTGCGGCGCTAAAGTGCCGATAAGTCGGCGATAAGTCCTTGAGAATATGCCCCTATGTAGCTTATCACATAGGTGCATAAATGTTGTCAGTTTGACTAGAGCAGTCAGTTGCGGAAGCAGACATCTGTTACCTATGTAGGCATCAGAGAAGCCCTCAAATACAGAGTTCAATACCTATCTGTACTGTATAATGATGAGAAAGTAGTACGTACACCTTCTTCTACAAAAATCTTGAGAGTATGTGGTGTAAAACAAAGGTATTCTGGCATTTGTATGGTTCTTTTGATGTACCATGTCACAACAAAGAGGCACAGACACACACATTGAGGTCTTGTGAAACATGGTGAGACTTACAACAGTGACATGAGAAAAGTTATTTTCCATATTTGCGTAGGTCTAAGTTTGTGAGCTGTTAGTGAATCATGAAGGTGCGACAGACAAGTGAGGTTTAAAACATGATGGCAGATAGATTAGTGTTTATGTACTTCATATGAGTGTCTTGAAAGGTACACCTAAAGTAGGCCCCATTAATTTAAGTGTCTGCTTTAAATGGAAAGTGCACTTTGTCAAGTTTGAATATCTGCGTGCTATCATGACTGAGGTGTATGTGTACTTTTACATGTATTTTTACATGTGTGTGCATCTGATGACCATAAGTTAAAAACTATGTAGTTTATCATATAGGTATATAAATGCTATCAGTCCTATTAGAGCATTCAGTTGCAGAAACGGACATCTGTTACCTATGTAGGTGTCACAGAAGCCCTTGAATACAGAGTGCTATACCTACCAGCCCTATATAACGAGGAGAAAGCAGTACCTACACCTTCTTCTAGACAAATTTAGAGTATAAGTGGTGTGAAACAGAGGCATTCTGGTATTAATAGGCTTCCTTTGATGTATCATGTCACCACAAACAGGCACAGACACTCACATTGAGGTCTTGAGAAACATGGTGAGACTTACAACAGTGATATGAGAAGACTTGGCCTTTCATATTTGCCTAGGCCTACGTCTGTGAGCTGACAGTGAATAATGAAGCTGTAAGAGAAAAGTGAGGTTTAAAACATGATGGCACATGGATTTGTGTTTATGGTAGTTCATATGAGTGTCTGGAAAGGTACACAAAAAGTAGGCTGCATTAATTTAGGTGTCTGGTTTAAATGGAAAGTGCACCTAGTCAAGTTTGAATATCTGCGTGCTATCATGACTGAGGTATGAGTCTACTTTTACATGTATTCTGACATGTGTTGTGCATCTGATGACCCTAACTTAAAAACTATGTAGCTTATCATACAAGTGCACAAATGTTGTCAATTCTACTAGAGCAGAAGCAGACATCTGTTACTATGTAAGCGTCAGCGAAGTCCTCGAACAGAGAGTTCAATACCCACCTTGCTATACAATGAGGCTACAATAAAAAATACACTTTCTAGTACACAAATTTAGAGAGCATGTGGTGTGAAACAGAGGCATTGTGGTATTTGTAGTCTTCTTTTTATGTATCATGTCACCACAAGGATGCACAGACACACACATTGAAGTCTTGAGAAACATGGTGAGACTAACAACAGTGACATGAGAAGAGTTGGTCTTTCATATTTGCCTAGGCCTAAGTTTGGGAGCTAACAGTGAATAATGAAGCTGTAAGAGAAAAGTGAGGTTTAAAACATGATGGCAGATCGATTTGTGTTTATGGTAGTTATGGAGAGAATGCAATGTAATTGTAAGCAACTGCTTATAGATTATAATGAATATTCAAAGTCAAAGTCAAAAGATACTTTATTCGGTTTGTGCAACAACCATAAAAGCAGACAAAGTTAAAACACACATATAAAACATTCATTACATATACAATCCAAATAATCATATTACATAAGACAAACAAGAATAAAACATACATATGAAACATTCGTTACATATACAATCCAATTAATCATTACATAATACATTCCCTAGCAGCAAATTGTATACAAATTATCCGGTACATGAAGACAGCCCAATCAAATATCAAGGGTAATTGATTTCCTTGCATCAATTGATTTCAGAATAAAAGAAGCCACATAGAAACATAAACCCGCATCATTAAGAGAGACCAATATATTCATGGCAGCATGGAATCTTCTCACTTTCAATTTTAGGAGTATAGGTTTTAGGTAAAATAATCTTAAAAAGAATAAAACTTACAAAATAGCATAAAGTGACTAGTGCTCTGTTTTGATATCCCGTCGCAGGGGCATGCAATTGACGGGCATGTTTTCATAGTTGGAAAAGCAACCAAGTGATGCACTATACCTAGTCTCAAGCGGGTCAGAACAAAACGATGTGATGACCTGGTCACCACTGTTAGATAATCCTGGAAACCTCTCCCGACCTCCAACTGTTGATAAAATACAAAAAGTTTGTTGCCTCCTATTCACTCTCTCACGAATCTCTTTTGGTGGGCCAGTAAGGAATTTTTGATCTCTTGTTTCGATATATTAATCACGGAACCTGAATCACCCTGGATCGAGATATTGAATAAAGTATTGAACCAATCCCGAATATTTCTGAGCCAGGGGATGCTGTAGCATTTATCCAGGAGTAAACAATCTTTAATAATGATTTGAGTGAATTTGGTTTCCTCTTTAGCCCAGATCGATCTCCACAATAAAAGGGGCCGCAGGGTGATGAGGTCCGATAGATGGTTAATGCCTACTTCCCGATGTATAATTTCAGTTGATGCTGATGGAGGTAAGCACAACAGACGTTTTAAAAGGAATTTTCTTCCAACTGTAATATCTGGGGTTGGTTATTACCCCAAACACCTGCACCATAAAGGGCAATAGCAACACATCTGGCCTTATATATATCAATCATATCCTTAATACGTCTGCTACCTAGCTTAGCTGCAAATCGAAAGATCCCATGGGCACTCTTCGCCATCTTAGAGCGTACATTAGCAAATTAATTCGACCATTTCCTGAGAAAGTTACACCCAGGTAACAGAAAGTATCAACCACATCTACAGAGGAATTCTCTATATAAAATGTATTAATGCCTTTCCTTGCTTTCTGGCCACATGTCATTACAAAAGTTTTTGCTTTATTAATAGACAATTTCCTGTTCTTGATAAAAAGGCTAAAATTATCAATTAGCCGCTGCAGGCCAACTTGAGTCCTGGATAACAGCACTGCATCATCGGCATACAGTAAAATAGGTATAGGTTTGCCAGCTACCTGTGGTGCATCTGCCTGTACCAACCTCAGTGTTGTATCTACTTCATTTATGAATAAAGAGAAAAGTAACGGAGCTAGGACACAGCCTTGTCGAATGCCTCTTTTGACATCAAAGATTTGCGTGCATTCCCCTCGCTGGCCATATCGCACTTTGGTTGAGAGTTTCTCATACAACCTTGCTAAAAAAATAAATAATTTCTTTCGGGGCACCTAAGTTAAGAAGGGTAGACCATAAAATAGAGTGGTCAACGAGGTCGAATAGAGTGGTCAATGAATATTAATATATAATTAATTTAAAATTATTAATTGATGTAACAAACTATTGAAACTGTTTGTTTTTTTAGATATTTATTTGATTTGGAACACAAATTGAAGATGGCAAGAAAACATGAAAAGAGAAGAGAAAAAAGAAAACAGCACTACTTAAAGAAGACTGAAAAGAAGAAATTAGATGATGCGGAGAAGGTTATACAAGAAAAAAACACTTCTGGTAAGAGAACTAAACAGTTTCTGAAAACAATTTTACAGAGATTGAAAAATTGTCGAAAATGTTCAAAGGATAAAGAAAAGTTTTACAACAAATAAGAAGCAAAACAAGAATTGTCATAGTAAAAAAACCTCTTTTTATGGAAAAACAACGCATATTACAGGCAAAAAGAGCTTAAGGATATAAGAAGAAGGATTTAGAAGTAGAGTAATTCAAAATGTATTACAAGTTTGAAAAAAATATAAAAAAAGGTCAGCAGCTTATAAGAAGCAACAGATTGAAAGTGTAGTAGATAAAGCTTTTGAAATAAAACCAAAATTATTTATCTTAATATTGAAGAGAATGAGAACATTGGATAAAACAATGGTGTTTATGAAGGAGAAAAGCAAAAGAAAAAGACTTGTTAATAAAAGCAACTTTATAAAACATTTACTGGTGAATGGAAGCACACTTCCAGTACTGAGCTTTTCTTTAATGAAGAAAGTTATTTTCAAGAGAACACATTAGTACATGCAGTTGATACTAGTGGTCGATGTTATGAGGTGAAAGATGGCTCTCCATTCCAAAGGAAAAAATGGTTCCTAGGAATGTTGAAGAAGTAATAGCTGAAGAGGTTCAAGGAAAGCGTACACAAGCTCCTGTATATAAGTTGAATTGTAGCAGTATTTGCAGTATTCGACAGGAGTCAATTGACATATTACAATATTTTTATGACAATATGCAAAATAAAAGTATTAAACAGAAAATTAAGATGTTACAAGGACTAGATCCATGTAAAATAAGAAAATATACTAAGCTGCAGGGTCATTCTCTCGCTTGTCTTTCAAGAAATGTGTGCCAAAGTACTTTTCATCATTTAAAAATGTTAGCTGTACACCACTCTGAAATGAGGAAGTTAATAAGGAGACTTTACTATGTAAAAACTCCTGAAAAATGTTTAAGTGAGATGAACAGTTCTGTATCAGATGTACAGAAAGTTTGTGATGGTATACAGTTTCGTTCTTTTGTTTTTTCTGGTGCTAAAGAGGAGTTTAGAGAAACTGAGAGTTTGATAAGTGTAGGTGTTGAAGAACAGGAGAAAGAGATTAGTATTGATGATTTTGCAGAAGAAATTACAAAGTTTAACATAGTTTCGTCTAAAAAACCGAAATACATTTGTATTTGTCGACGTACACACTATAGAAGTCAAACTAGGAATTCTGATTTATATTTAAAAAGTGAAAAAGAAAACATGGCAGGAATTTGGTCTTTATTTGTTTGTAGAAGGTCAGTTTGAGTTGGCCAGTGATCAAGTTGTTTGTAAGTACTTTTTACAACAAATTAGAAGAAAATAAAATGCCAGCTAGAGCAGTACATAACAACTTAGAGTCGGTACCTATTCCTCAGGAACCAGCAGATTTAATGTATAATTGTTGGAAAACGAGGCAGTATTTGTGAGGCCTGCACAAATAATATGTCACATTTATCCTTCACTGGGAACCAAACACCCTATTGTAGCGCTTGACTCTCAGAGGGTAGCGTTGCAGAGCAGTCTAAGGCTTACTCAAGGGAGGTGTTGTAGGCTAGTAATCGCCATTTACAGGTACGCAGAAATAACACTCAATAATTGATTGTCCAGTCTGTACTTTGCTTTATAAAAGTAAGAGTACATTTATTAAACACACACACTACTCAATACTATGCACCAATTTACAAATATACCTAAGCTGTTGGAATTACTTTGTGACATTGCGTAACATCTCCACCCCTCCCGCAGGGGGGGTGGGGTCTAGTACCACCACTCCCATGTATGCACATCATCTTGCCCCCTAATGCAGTGGGTTGACACAACCTGGAGCGAGGGCCTTGCCAACTGGCACCATCCCAGTGGCGACCCACCCCATCATCTCAACAAGCATTAAAAATATGTACACCTGCCCTGGGGACACATAAACCTGACTGAGCATCTCATACTGACCATACAGTCTGCACCTCTACTTCTTAGTGGCTAACAGTCTGGGTTGTTCTTCCCCTAATGCAGTAGCAAGAATATATGTTTGGGCATCACTTTAAATGAGGTACTTATCCTAGCTGATAACAGTTGTAATGCATTACAATCACAGTCCCTAAAAGGCATCACGGTTATAATCACAAAATTAAGCATATACAGCCAGACACCCTAGCTGGAATGTCTGCCAACATAACCCCACTTTGCTTATGAATTCACATTACACATGTGCTTTACAGTCCCACCATAGAAATAACATTGGTAAATGCGCACTTCTCGTGCAATTGCACTTCTTCATCTCCAGGGGATGCCCTTCTCCAGACATCCCCAGCACAGCCTTCCACACATTGAGGCAATCCTCAAGGCACCCCCCAGCTGTAAAACAAAAGATTCAGCCCGGGTGAAAGTTGATTGCTGACTGAGCCCTTGAGGCCGGGGTTACTTCTATTGAGTCCCCCAGAGACTGAGGTTGGGACTTATTATCTTCATGCTGGGGGAGTCTGCGTTGCTCCTGCCGCTCCCCTGGCACCTCCTTCAGCAAATGGGGGTGACCCCCCTCCTCTGGGGGCCGCCCGGCGCCAAAACCAGTAGCTTTCCCCATGCCTTGCAAGGCATTATGGGGCGCTTCAAGTTCAGCCCATGCATATTATAGCAGCGGCTCTCCCGCTGCTCCGGGGAGAGCCACGCTGCCCCCGGCGGCCTCACGCCACGTCTCCAGGCTTCCGTGGGGGGCCCGGTCCCACCCGGACCCCCAGGTGAGTGAGGCAGCTCTTCCGCGCTGGAGAACAGCACGGGGACCCCACACCCGGCGGCTCCTGCCAGCTCCCCGACTGGCCAGCACCCTCGCGTGCTGCAGCGGGAGATGGCACTCCTGTTCTGGTCTGCCCACTCCTGCGGGCAGACGCGAGGCCGCCTCCGGCCTCGCGGGTCTTCGGCGGAGTGCGACAGTACTCCCCCCATCTTCCCGCGGCCGCGGGGGAGTGCGACGGCACTCCCCCCTCCTCTGCCTTCAAGTCGGGGCCCGGGGATGGGGTCCGGACCCCAGGCCAATTTTTCACGGGGAGCGCGACGGCACACCCTGAGTTAGCTTCTCGCGTCGGGGCCTGGAGTTAAGGCCCCTGAAGAATCTTCCCGGGGAGCGCAACGGCGCTTCCCGGCTTATCTTCCCTCATGAGGGGGGTTGCACGACGGCATGCCCCCCTCCTCTCTGCCACCAGCATCGGGGCCGGAGTTGGGATCCCGGGCCCCAGGGAACCTTTGCGGGGGAGCGACAGCGCTCCCTGGTGTCCATCTTCGTCGGGGGCCAGGGTGGGCTCCTGGCCTCCCTGTTGGGGCTCTTCACGGGGACCGCGACGGCGCTCCCCGACTTTACTTCTTCTGGGGGCATCCCCCGGGAATCGACCCACCCCGGGGGCACATCTAAGACCGGCGGCGGAGCCCGACGCGCTTCGTCGTCGGTTCCAGTAGAGGTCAAAGGTCGCCTACCTTCTGGGAGGCATATCTCAGCCCCCAGTGTACCGATCTGCACCATTGTTGCCTCTTCTTGCTCCTGGTAGCGCTCCCCAGCCACTGGGAGCACTTTCTTTTGCCTCTCTTGGTCTCCAGGAGGGTGAATTCAGCAGGGAGCGGCCTTCACTGGCTCCCTGCGCCAGCCATTTGCCTGGCTCTCTTCCTGGGCCTCTCTTCTCCTTGTGCAGAGGCCCAGGCTTCTGCTCACTGGTCCTGGTCTTCCCTTGTGGCGCAAGTCAGGGTCCTGGGCCAGTCTGGAGGTTCTTCCTTCTAGCTGCCCATGGTGCCAGGCTCCAGCACCAGTCTTCCTCAGCAGACCACACCCCAGAGAGAGCTCCTCTTCCTGTGCAAGCTCTTTTAAGAGAATTTGGAGGGGGCTGGCAGGAAGTCTCTGCTTTCCCTATCAAGCAGTGACACATCACCTCTCTGCCCCTGCTCCCTCCTTCCTGCCCAGGCCTCTGGGTTGGTTCAAGATGGCGTCCTCCAGGAGTCTCATGCCACATGGTCTCTGAAAGCCCCTTTCCCCCTTTCTGCTTTCTCTCCAGAGCAGCTTGGTGCCTGGCACCAGTTGACAGCTGCTGATGGATTAACCTGTAGCTCCACCCATTTTCTCTTCTTGGAGAGGAGACCTTCGCCCTTGGAATGCTTGTCGTGAAGGGCTATGCCTCTGATGGTACAGCTTGGGGAAGAAGGTCATTATTTCAGCCTGGCAGGGTCAGCCACAGCCAGGCTCTGGTTATGAGCTGACTCAGAGGAATATGACATTTCTGGATGACCCAAAAGCAGTACAGATATGACTTTGGACTCTGCAGAATACTTCTTCTCACCTAAGTTACAGTGGACTTTACTGCGTGTCTGGAATTTGTAGGCCCTAGGGAAGTGAAACTATCCCAAATGGTCCCCATCCTCATAGGGGAATAATGACGTGGTCTTTCAGTGAAAACAGTAAAGCACACTGACTTTCCCTTACATGTTTATTCCCATTGTATAAAGCCTATTCCATGTCACCACCCAGCTCTGCATAATTCCTGCCACACCATTCAATTTGTAGCTGCTCCTGGGCTGCGCACGCCAGGAATCTCCCCTGCGCAGCCCTTACACTTGTGCACATGCATGTACACACGTGTCTGCATGTAACCAGCCCGGTGCCCCTTACTCCGGCTGCAGCGCAGCGGCCTACTCTAACCAGGGGGACACCGGTAAAATACACATGCAGTCCCTTTCATCATGAGTTCACTGTGGGTGAGTCCCAAGTTATGAGGCTCTCCCACAGTAAAAGCTCAACAATCAGGTGTTCAAAAAGCGAAAAATCTGGGCGGCTCAGATGGTCAGAACCACCTTTTAACACACGCCGCGCCCAGCTGATTCCTACAGGGAAGAAATAGCCCCTCTACATGGGTACTCTTCCCGTAGTCAGTGATAACTAGTTATAAGGGGTTCTGACCAGACCCCCCTTACTCACCAGTTATCCGCTCAGACCACCTACTCCTCCCATCCATAAGACCTCCACCCATTACCGGGATCCCAGACTACCCTAAGGACCCTCCGGGCTCTAGGTTAGATACCTCTAGGTCACTCACGGTCTACATGGACTCATCCTAACTAGGCCCACCTTTGCCCTTGGTCACGCAACACTATGCCTACCACTTCTCTGGACAAGGGTACAGTGCCTCAGCACCGATGTGGTCTTCTGGGATAGGTCTACATCCCATCCCCGGGGTCACTAGCTGGTCTCCCTTCCGGAGATTGTTCCAACCAGTACTCTCTCTCCTTTAGGTCCTTGCACCCTAAAGATGCAACCTCTCCAGACCCTCACCCTCAGCCTGCCGCTGGGGTCATTTAGCTGCCACCACCCTTTCGGGATGACTGTCTTCCCTAAAGAAAGCACAGCCACTCGTACTTTTCCCACACAGAAAAGCACCTTTGGCCACTGGCCTGGCTCCCTGATAGGACCTCAGACCGGCCTCACTACCACACTGGCAGTGCCAGGGAGGAACACTGAGGGTGCCTCGTCAGACATCCTACAGCTCATTCCCCCCATCAGTAGCTCCACACAGAAACTACCCCGGGAACCTAGACCCTTTCCTTGTTCTCCTCTGCGAGAACAGGGCCTATGCACCCTTCCCTCCAAGAGGCGCGCTCTCCTCCCAGAGTACCCTTAGAGAGCCTGTGGGCCCCAAGTTAGCTACACCCAGGCCCACCTCTCAGAGCTCTCCTCTTTCTCCCTGCAGCACCTTGGGAGACCATCCAGGGACCCTCATGATCCCTGGATGGCCTGCACCACCCCCTTCTGAAGCGCAGGGTCCCTTCACTTAAGATAGGCCCCACCTGCCTTCAGGGTGATACTAACACACTCAGACAGGGACCCTTAAGATCCCGGCTAGGCCTGCACCACCCTCTTCTGAAGCACAGGGTCCCTTCACTTAAGATGGGCCCCACCTGTCTTCAGGGTGGGACTACCAGGCAGAAGTCCACCTCCTGCATCAAGCTAGGGGAACACCCCCATGCTCCTGGGGTCCAACCCCCACAGGACCTACCTGAATGGTCATCGGCTAGGCATCGCCCCAGCCACCACTTCAGGTTCACAACACCAGCTCCAGAATGACATCCTGTTGCTTCCTTGGGTAACCACCTACCCGACCCTGACACCTCAGGGTCCACAATTAACCCTTCACCTGGAATCTAGGGAGCCCATCACCCCCTTCTCAGAACTCCACCGGGTCAGTTACCTAGCTCACCTAGTGTACCTAGTGGCTACCACTACACACCCTGCTCGAGAACTACCCTCCTTTGGGGCCACCTACTACCATGGGCCACCCCTGGTTTGCTCACCTTCCCCACCACTTAACCTGGGGGGCCTGCCGGACACACAACTCTACCGCACCCTCCTCCCACCGTGGGAAAGGTTTTGGGGTCACCCACCCTGGGGACCCCTGGGATGTTACTACCCGGGGTTAAGAAACCTCCTGCCCCACCCTTCTAGCGGTTTTGGCCTGCGCCAATGGCAAGAAAACTTTCAGCGGGGGAAAGATATCTGGAGCCCCTTCTGTGGAAACCCTCCCTGCCCTTAAAAAGCATGGGAATCTCCCAGGACCCCCTACCTCTCCTGTCCCCCCAAAGTCCGATCCACCCCTACACCCCCATCTATGATGTAGGTATCAGTTGCTGTCCCCATCTCTTGAGAAGACACCCTCCTCATGCAGGTGTAGTGTGTGTAGTGTTAGGGTTCAAAGGTGTACAATATGGCTTAGAACACTTGTATGCAATCATTTTCCTGGAAAGCACCATCCCGCCATCACATGATAATCAACCTATCTCTGTCATATCAATACAGTTTACATTGAAACCATAATATCCTCACATGACATATATGTGTGCGGGGCTTTCCTCTCCCATACTTTTAGTTCACATAACCAAAACTTTGAACCCTTCTCAGAGCCTTGTGCTCTTCCATTTGCTCATTACTGCATAGGTAATGTGTGGCAAAACTGGACTTATCAAATGCTATAAATGTGTACCAGAATGGGATACTATGTTTCCTGCCGCTAGACACCAATGTTGGAAAACGAGCCAGTATCTGTGAGGCCTGCACAAATAACATGTCACATTTATCCTTCACTGGGAACCAAACACCCTATTGTAGCGCTTGACTCTCAGAGGGTAGCGTTGCAGAGCAGTCTAAGGCTTACTCAAGGGAGGTGGTGTAGGCTAGTAATCGCCATTTACAGGTATGCAGAAATAACACTCAATAATTGATTGTCCAGTCTGTACTTTGCTTTATAAAAGTAAGAGTACATTTATTAAACACACACACTACTCAATACTATGCACCAATTTACAAATATACCTAAGCTGTTGGAATTACTTTGTGATATTGCGTAACATCTCCACCCCTCCTGCAGGGGGGGTGGGGTCTAGTACCACCACTCCCATGTATGCACATCATCTTGCCCCCTAATGCAGTGGGTTGACACAACCTGGAGCAAGGGCCTTGCCAACTGGCACCATCCCAGTGGCGACCCACCCCATCATCTCAACAAGCATTAAAAATATGTACACCTGCCCTGGGGACACATAACCCTGACTGAGCATCTCATACTGACCATACAGTCTGCACCTCTACTTCTTAGTGGCTAACAGTCTGGGTTGTTCTTCCCCTAAAGCAGTAGCAAGAATACATGTTTGGGCATCACTTTAAATGAAGTACTTATCCTAGCTGATAATAGTTGTAATGCATTGCAATCACAGCCCCTAAAAGGCATCACGGTTATAATCACAGAATTAAGCATATACAGCCAGACACCCTAGCCGGAATGTCTGGCAACAAAACCCCACTTTGCTTATGAATTCATATTACACTTGTGACTTACAGTCCCACCATAGAAATAACGTTGGTAAATGCACTTCTCGTGCAATTGCACTTCTTCACCTCCAGGGAATGCCCTTCTCCAGACATCCCCAGCACAGCCTTCCACACATTGAGGCAATCCTTAAGGCACCCCCCAGCTGTAGAACAAAAGTTCTAGCCCGGGTGAAAATTTATTGCTGACTGAGCCCTTGAGGGGTTACTTCTATCGAGTCCCCCAGAGACTGAGGGTGGGACTTATTATCTTCATACTGGGGGAGTCTGCGTTGCTCCTGCCGCTCCCCCGGCACCTCCTTCAGCAAATGGGGGTGACCCCCCCCTCCTCTGGGGGCCACCCGGTGCCAAAACCAGTAGCTTTCCCCATTCCTTGCAAGGCATTATGGGGCGCTTCGAGTTCAGCCCATGCATATTATAGCAGCAGCTCTCCCGCTGCTCCTGGAAGAGCTGCGCTGCCCCCGGCGGCCTCATGCCACGTCTCCAGGCTTCCGTGGGAGGCCCGGTCCCACCCGGACCCCCAGGTGAGTGAGGCAGCTCTTCCGCGTTGGAGAGCCGCTCGGGGACCCCACCCCCAGCAGCTCCCAGCAGCTCCCCGACTGGCCAGCACCCTCGCGTGCTGCTGCGGGAGCCGGCACTCCTGTTCTGGTCTGCCCAGTTCTGCAGGCAGACGCGAGGCCGCCTCCGGCCTGGCGGGTCTTCGGGGGAGTGCGACGGCACTCCCCCCGCCTTCCCGCAGCCGCAGGGGAGTGCGACGGCCTTCAAGTCGGGGCCCAGGGAAGGGGCCCCAGGCCAATTCTTCACGGGCAGTGTGACGGCGCTCCCCAACTTAGCTTTTCGCATCGGGGCCCGGAGTTGGGGTCCCGGGCTCCTGAAGAGTCTTCAAGGGGAGCGCAACGGCGCTCCCCGGCTTATCTTCGCTCACGAGGGGGGTTGCGCGACAGCGAGCCCCCCTCCTCTCTTTCACCAGCATCGGGGCCCGGAGTTGGGATCCCGGGAACCAGGGAACCTTCACGGGGGCATGACGGCGCTCCCCGGCATCCATCGTCATCGGGGGCCAGGGTGGGCTCCTGGCCCCCCTTTTGGGGCTCTTCACGGGGAGCGCAACCGCACACCCCGACTTTACTTCTTCAGGGGGAAGCCCCCGGGACCTGACCCACTCCGGGGGCACATCTAAGAACGGTGGCTGAGCCCCACGCGCTTCGTCGTTGTCCCAGTAGAGGTCAAAGGTCGCCTACCTTCTGAGGGGCATATCTCAGCCCCCAGGGTACTGATCTGCACCATTGTCACCTCTTCTTGCTCCTGGTGGCGCTCCTCGGCCACTGGGAGCACTTTATTTCGCCCTCTTGGTCTCCAGGAGGGTGAATTCAGCAGGGAGCGGTCTTCACTGGCTTCCTGCACCAGCCTTTCGCCTGGCTCTCTTCCTGGGCCTCTCTTCTCCTTGCGCAGAGGCCCAGGCTTCTGCTCACTGGTCCTGGTTTTCCCTTGTGGCGCAAGTCAGGGTCCTGGGCCAGTCTGGAGGGTCTTCCTTCCAGCTGCCCATGGCGCCAGGCTCCAGCACCAGTCTTCCTCAGCAGACCACACCCCAGAGAGAGCTCCTCTTCCTGTGCAAGTTGTTTTAAGAGAATTTGGAGGGGGCTGGCAGGAAGTCTCTGCTTGCCCTATCAAGCAGTGACACATCACCTCTCTGCACCTGCTCCCTCCTTTTTGCCCAGGCCTCTGGGTTGGTTCAAGATGGCGTCGTCCAGGAGTCTCATGCCACATGGTCTCTGAAAGCCCCTTTCCCCCTTTCTGCCTTCTCTCCAGAGCAGCTTGGTGCCTGGCACCAGGTGACAGCTGCTGATGGATTAACCTGTAGCTCCACCCATCTTCTCTTCTTGGAGAGGAGACCTTCGACCTTGGAATGCTTGTCGTGAAGGGCTAGGCCTCTGATGCTACAGCTTGGGGAGCAAGGTCATTAATCCAGCCTGGCAGGGTCAGCCCCAGCCAGGCTCTGGTTATGAGCTGACTCAGAGGAATATAACATTTCTGGATGACCCAAAAGCAGTACAGATATGACTTTGGACTCTACAGAATACTTCTTCTCACCTAAGTTACAGTGGACTTTAGTGCGTGTCTGGAATTTGTAGGCCCTAGGGAAGTGAAACTATCCCAAATGGTCCCCATCCTCAAAGGGGAATAATGACGTGGTCTTTCAGTGAAAACAGTAAAGCACACTGACTTTCCCTTACATGTTTCTTCCCATTGTATAAAGCCTATTCCATGTCACCACCCAGCTCTGCATAATTCCTGCCACACCATTCAATTTGTAGCTGCTCCTGGGCGGCGCACGCCAGGAATCTCTCCTGCGCAGCCCTTACACTTGTGCACATGCATGTACACACGTGCCTGCATGTAACCAGCCCGGTGCCCCTTACTCCGGCTGCAGCGCAGCGGCCTACTCTAACCAGGGGGACACCAGTAAAATACACATGCAGTCCCTTTCATCATGAGTTCACTGTGGGTGAGTCCCAACTTATGAGGCTCTCCCACAGTAAAAGCTCAACAATTAGGTGTTCAAAAAGTGAAAAATCTGGGCGGCTCAGATGGTCAGAAACACCTTCTAACAATAATGTATAAGAAAAACATTGAAACTGTTGGTGTAGAGAGAGAGGAAAATGAGCCAGTAGTTATTCTGGTAAATGGTGTACCAAGAAAGAGTCAAAGAGTCTGGCAAGAGTTTGTAGATATTAATAAACTTCGAAAGGCTATATTATACCTGGTACAGAAGAATATTTATTATAAGAATGTAAATGTTGATGAACAAGTAATATGCTTACAAGGAGGATACACTAATCTCAAGTGGACAAATTGAAAAAGTGGACAAGTCGAGGAGTGAAGAGATCTATGAACATTATACTATACATCCTTTGCATTTGAAAGAAATTATAGGAAACAGTATTGAATTATTTCAAATGAAAGAAGCAAAGGGAACTCCCATGAGTGTATGGGAAAAAAGTTTAGAAGCTCGTTCTTTTCCACAGCTATTCCCCACTGGAGAAGGTGGACGATTGATGAGCGAGCTGTAGGAATTCCAGCATCAGAGTACCCATCAACAAGATTGCATTGTGAAGATCCAAGATTTCATCAGTGCATTCCATATATATTTCATCATCTGTTTGAAAGTGATTTGTCTGCACTTTCATAGGCAGTAAACCATATATTAAAAACAGGAGTTCATCTTCAACATGTTTCTGCAAAAGAGTTCATGGACAAAGTTCAAGAAAGAGATGAAAATTTAGAATCTCAGTTAATGAATTTGATGGCATGCCAACGTGGTTCCAATGAATATTGGTATCGACGTCATGGTGAACTTAAATGCATGAAAAGCTACCTAGGTACACCTACGTGGTTTCTAACACTTAGCTGTGCTGAATATGCGTGGGATGATTTACGTGAATTCCTTCGAGAAGCAAATTCAAATGTGAAAAATATTGAACTAAAGACAGCTGGAGAACTCTGTTGTTTGGATCCTGTAAATGTCTGCAGATATTTTACCCATAGGTTTCAAGCTATGATGTCATTTATATGCAATAAAAGCGTTCCACCATTTGGAGAGGTAACTGATTTCTTTTGGTGAAAAGAGTACCAAGCCTGAGGTGCTCCTCACATATATATGCTATTCTGGATAAAGAATGCACCAAAATTTGGAACGAATAGTGATGAAACTGTTTTGTGTTACATTGAACAGTATGTTACATGTGCTATTCCAAGAGAAGGTGGAGAAAAGAGCTTGAGACAACAAGTTTTAAGCTTTCAAAGTCATAGATGTGGGAAATACTGCAGATGGAAATATAAATGTAAAGGAAACTTTTTATGCAAAATGTCATTTTGGATTCCCACATCCTATAATTTCTAAAGGAGGAGTAAATAGTTTTTTCTCAGCTCAGCAGTAAGACATACAATAACTCGAAAATCTCCCATGAATACATACAACTTAAAAAGAACAGAAGCATCAAAGTACATTAATGACTACAATCCAGTTATTTTGAAAATGTGGAATGCAAATAATGATATTCAGTATGTTGCAGATAATTCAATTGCTGTTGCTCGTTATGTTACATCATATATTACAAAATCTGTAAAGACAGAGATGAAGGAAATGTGTGAAGAAAGTTTGGCAGAAAAGAGTCTTAGCAAGAAATTGTACAGCTTCATCTTGAAAATGCTTTCCCATAGAGAGATTGGATCCTATGAATGTTCAGATCGCTTGAGCTCAGCCAGTTTATATTCAAAGTCAAGTGGTATCATTTGGATAAGTCTAGGTCTAGCCTCCACCCGAAACAGAGTATTGATATCTTTAAAAGAAATTGAATACTTAGCACAGTATGAGCCAGAAAGTACTGATATTGTCAAAACTAATATGTTGGATACATACTATCCCAAAAGGAGTCCACATCTTGCAAACCTATGCCTGTATGAAATACTTCAGCATTGTAGGTTTAAAAAGAATGTTAGAGAAAATATAAAAGAAGAAAAATATGCAGTAATTGGATGTAATGGATGTTTAGTGAAACATGTCTTGGGGGAAAAAGTGATACATACAGCGATACGTCACAACAAACTCCTCGTTTTAGGTGACCTGAACATACACTTTGATGAAACTGAGAAACTGGAGGTACAAACTGTTTGTAAAGACCTCATGATGTTTAACTTAGCGCAAAAGGTTAGCGCTACAACACACCAAGCGGGTCATATCCTAGACCCAATTTTCACTAATATAACAGATATCGAAGTGGGAGCATCCTGGCCAGTTCCCTGGTCAGACCACCATATAATCCCTTTCCTCATTCCACTTCAGGGTCCATCAGTCGAGAAGCCTAAACAGTCAGTTACCCGTAGGAAATGGGTCAATTTTAATCCTAAAACGTTTACACAGGCACTGTTAAAAAATGAGCCCAAAATGGATAAGGACATAAATATAGCCAATAGACAAGTGGGAACATGGATAACAGAAGCACTGAATGAAGTAGCGCCATGGACCATAATAAATACCAAGAGGGCGAAGGCATCAGCACCATGGTTCAATGAGACATTAATAAAGGACAAACAAAAGTGTAAACAGTTGGAACGCAGATGGCGTAAGAACTACTTTATCAAAATTAAGGGGGAGTATAAACTCGAACAAAAAATATACCACACATTGATAAAAAAAACTCGCTGGGATTTCTATACTGGAAAGATTGAAAGGGCTAAAAACTCCTCAAAAGAAATGTTCGCCATACTAAAATCCCTACAGTCAACTGAAAAATAAATGGAGCCCCCTACTATCTCGGAGGAGTCCTGCAATAGGATTGCTGACTTCTTTGCAGGGAAAGTGGCAAAGATTTATGATACCTTCCCTACGGAAGCACGTCAGGGCAGAAGCACTGAATGCACTTCGGATACAGTATTTAAGGGAGAAACCTTAGATGAATTTAAGGTGTTAGAGCCAGATGAGGAAGCTAGCTAACGGAATTAAATCTGGATCCCCGCGGGACCCAGCACGCCCAGAAATCCTGTTGCAGGGAGATAATTGCATTATGCCATTCATCTCGGAGCTAATCACCCCCCCCCTTCCAGTCGGGAGAAGTCCCCTATGAATGGAAGCAAGCCATGGTTCGACCAACTAAGGAAAAAACCACAAATAGACCATTCTGTGCTAGAGAGCCTACGCCCCATCTCGCTTCTACCCTTGTTTGCAAAAATTGCAGAAAAAGTAGTAAACATACAGCTTACCAATCATAGCGACAGGAATGCCCTACTGCACCCCTCACAATCAGGTTTCAGAGCTGCACATTCCACTGAGACAGCTCTGCTCCTGGCCACAGAAACCCTAAGACAACACGCGGACGAAAGACATACAGCTGCACTGATCCTGCTGGATCTCAGTGCAGCTTTTGACACCATCTCCCACGGCCTCCTTCTAAAAAGATTAGAGACGTGTGGTGTTAGGGGCATGGCCCTACGCTGGATGATATCCTTCCTGGCGTCACAGGGTTTCCAGGTCATGCAAGACGCACATACATCCAAGAGTTTTCCCCTATTACAAGGAGTCCCTCAGGGCTAAATCCTGAGCCCCACGTTGTTTAACTTATACATGAGGCCACTCGCCAGTATAGTGGAAGGTCATAACGTGTCCATTGTATCATACGCTGACGATACTCAGCTAATTGTCACACTGTCTCAAAACCTGGATCGCACTGCCCACCAATTTTCCCAAAGCCTGGAGGAGGAAACAGCATGGATGTCAAATCATTGCCTGAAACTCAATGGCAGTAAAACAGAGGTGATGATATTGGGAGGGGCTCCATCTGTCTGGACATCTGCATGGTGGCCTGAGACGCTTGGCCAACTTCCAACCCCTAAAACAGAAGTCAAAAACCTTGCAGTGTGGCTTGACTCCAAAATGACTTTTGAGAGTCAAATCCGGAAAGTAACAGGTAAATGCTTTGGGACGTTGAAAGTCTTGAGGAAGGTCCTCGACCTACTACCGGTCAACGCCAGGAAAACTATAGTACATGCCGTGGTCACCTCTCAGATTGACTACGGCAATGTCCTATATTTAGGCGCATCTAAAAAAAGGCTAATGAAGCTGCAATCGCTACAAAACGCAGCAGCCCGCCTAGTGCTGAATCTCCCTAAAAGAACATCTACAGCAAAAGCCTTAGCCAACCTGCATTGGCTACCTTTGGAGAAAAGAATATTGTTCAAGACTATGTGCTACTCCCACCGAATGTTGGCAAAAAAGTCCACGGTACCTTCAAACTATGATAACAGCCTACACACCCAGCAGAAACCTGAGATCCGAAGGAAAGGCGCTAGCTAAATGTACCAAGAATATGAAGGCTAGGATGGGTGGTCGGTCTTTCAGATACCTAGCAGCTAAACACTGGAACTCATTACCTGTTGACATAAGAACAGAACCATGTAAAGCTACCTTCCGTAAAAAGCTGAAGACATGGCTTTTCCCCACCAGTAAATTAGAATAGATCCCCGAGACCTCCTGATACATGCCCTTGGGCTAGGTGTGACATGCCTTACTTTCAACTCCTGCCATCTGAAAGTCTGCTACTAGGTGTAACCATACGCTCTATAAATGGTTAAATAAATGTCAAAGGGAATCTTATTAACCACAGAGAACTGAATTGTGAAACTGCAGATACAAGAGAAATTTTCTAAATAGCACTTCTGCAACCGTTTAAGCCTTGGCATAGTGAAACAGAATTATTTGGAGATTTTGACTGCTATGAAGATTCTTTTAATGCAACTAAAGACAGCATTCAGTGTACAATTTTTCCAACTTACTTACAAATGGTAAATGATGAGATTGAACAAGAAGGTACTATTGCAACTGAAACAGCTAGAGAAAGTTCACAAAGCAGTCAAAGTTCTGGTCCACTGACTCAAGATCCACTGGGACAACCAAATATTGGAAATGAAGTGGCAATAGCCATGAATAAGGTAGAAACTGCAATGCAGCAAGCACAGCAGGATATTATTCAGTTTGAAGAGTTAGAGGAACTAAATATTGTACAAAAAGAAATATATCTACAAGTCAATCAACAGGTAAAACATGGTTTCCTCCATGAAAAAAAAAGAATGCCAATGTTCATCATTTAAACCTATTCTATTGTACATTAGTGGTCAAGCTGGAACAAGAAAAAGTTTCTTAATTAAAGTTTTGACCAGTTATCTACACAAAACAACAGAATCACATTTATCTTGTGTCGTAACTGCTCCAACTGGATTAGCAGCACACAACATTAAAGGTATTACTTTACAGCGATTACTTATGCTACCTATTGAACATGATAATAAATTGGAATATCAAAAGCTATCGGGAGAAGCTTGTTATAAAGTCTCAAGGGTACAGAAGAAATGAAAACATTTAATCATTGATGAGGTGAGCATGGTGTCAAAATTAATGCTTGCAGTTGTACACTTGCGAGTGCAACAGATTTTCAAAACAGATTACGATGTCCTGTTTGGAGGAAAACATTTAATTGTATTTCGAGACTTACTACAACTTTAAAGGACAACTTGGTTTTAAAACACTTCTCCATGATGACACAAGGAAATCTCTTGGACGTATTGGAAGTGTAAATATTTGGTTAAACTTTAAATATAAAGAACATGTTAAGAATATGTGACAAGCAAGTGATGAAGGTTATGGAAATATTCTTAAAGACATAAGAATTGGTATATTGATGGAACATGGTAAACAAGCTTTAGAAAGTCGGCTACTAAGGAACTTGTTTACATTTGAAAAAACAACAGCAGAAGTAATGTATAATATGCTTGTAGAAAACAAGGCTATAGTTTGCATAATGCCTACGCTGCAAGAGTGTTCTACATTTAATGAACAACTTCTCAAACTGGAAAAACAACAAATTCTGGAAATTAAAGCTATTGACAAAATCGAACTCCAGGAAGTGACAATTCCTCTTACTGAGAAACGACAGGCTAAATTGGATTCTTTGGAAAAGTCTGTATTTAAAACTGCAGAATTAGAAAAGACTTTACATGTATGTAAAAACTGTTGAGTAATTTTGCGTCGTATTTTGAATGTAGAAGAAGGATTAGTAAATAAAGCAATGGGAAAATATGTTAATTTTGTAAATTTTCAAAATAGAGATAGAATAGAATTTTTGATTATACTTTTGACCAGATTCAAGAGGTAAGACAGATTGGGTGTTGTGTTGTACGTTTTTTGCTTGTAAAGGACTCGTATGTTCGTGGACAACAGTTTCCTCTGGCTCTAGCATATGCAGTAACTAATCATAAATCTCAAGGTTTAAGTATAGACAGTGCTTTTGTAAATATTGGGAGTGCAGTGTTCAAAGAGGGAATGACATACGTTGCATTGTCTC
The DNA here is from genome assembly GCA_963921515.1 of Calotriton arnoldi. NCBI lineage: Eukaryota > Metazoa > Chordata > Amphibia > Caudata > Salamandridae > Calotriton > Calotriton arnoldi. Next base: position 203,849 of record CAWUFW010007432.1, read on the forward strand.
GAGTAAGAACATTGTCTAGCTTGTATTTGATAGATTTTGATGAGAAAAAGATTAGTGCTGATGCAATTTGTGTAAGAGAGTACAATCGTTTAAGAAGACTTTATGCTCCTCATTTAGGTGAATATCGAATATATGAGAAGTGTGTATTGTGTCCAAAACGGAAATATGTCAAACATTCAGCTGAGGTTGAAAATAAGAAAACAATTGGAAAGAAAGTTGAAGGCGTAAAGAAAATAAAAGTGGAAAGTGTTGATGACATTGTAGGATACCAGTTGGAAAACAGTTCAGGGATCAACTGTTCTGCTAATGTGATTCTGAATGTTGTGTTTCATTTACCAAATCTTCATCATGAAATCAAGGAAAATCGTGAAAAAGATTTTGCTCTGCACTACATCATTTATTTCAACAGTTGGTAAGTGACAGAAGTAAAATGCATACTGCTTCTGGCATTCTGAATATTTTAGTTACATGTACTTGTTCATTGACATTTACTCTAAACATAGAAGAAGATGCACAAGAACATGAAGGAATATACATTGATAACTTATTTGGACTAAGTTACTAATGGAACTAAAGGTGTGAAGAACGTTCATTTACTTTTACCACTGAAATACAAACAGAATGATTCCTATAGTTAACAATACCAGACTGTAAATCAGTACCTTTTAGCAAATTGATTAAAACAGCAAATCAGGATATGATATGTTCACATTGTAGATCAGAGAAGTTGTCTACATTACATATAGAAAGATTTGGGAAATATGTCATTTTAATGTTACAACATTGTAGAGCAAATGGAAGAAAATTGAAACAAAAAAACAGATTTGAAAGGAAGTCAAATATCTATTTCAGGAAGAACTTATACAACAGTGGCTATTATTTTCCATGATGGACCTACTACAACATCTGGACACTATACTGTTTATTTAAAGTGTAACAAAGGATGGACATATTGCAATGATGCCCACCTGGAATTCAAACCTAGATTGCCTTCTTAATTAACAAATTCTTATATGTTATTTCTCCAGCCGAAGTTTTGAGAACATCATTCGGCCTGTTGGGTAAGATGTCAACAGAAAATAGAAAGCAATGCAATCTATTAGTATTTATAATTAGTGTTTTCATTATTAGTTTGCCTAATAGATATAATATTTTGTAAATTGTGTTTAAAGGCAAATAGTTTATATATTTGTTGTCAATATTGTGCCAGATGTAAATGAGATTGTACATTTTTTCAAAAGTATTTGTGATAAAAAATAGTGTTAATGTATATGAAATAAGTGATTATGAAAGTGTACATAGAAAAACGCATAGTTACACATATTGTCAGTCAGTCAACGTAAGCTTTATTTGAAAATAAATGTCATAAAAGCTGAGTACATAAAAAAAACAAATTTCACAGTTTAAAGATTGACTATAAAAGAGCGAATTGATGGATAAAATCAATACAAAGAAGCATATATAAAAATAGAGAATAGATTTAGAACAAAGTTTAAAACATATACACAGTAATATTGTAAGTTAAGATGAATAAATAATTAACTCTTTAAAAGGTCCCGGCAGGACTAAAACATAATTTATTATCATTAATGGCAAAGGCCTTCCTTCAATTCTTTGCATAAATCAATTTAGATCTTATTATCCACATCCATCTTAAAAATATTGCCATTGATACTGCACACGGTGCAGATGGATCAGTACATAAAATTCTCATAGCTACGCTCGACGAGTAGGTGCCCATATTCCTGCAAGTCGGCGACAGCCAAACTTTGCGAGGTGAGACATACGCAGGGCATACAAACAGCACATGTGCGTAAGTTTCTTTCAAGTCAATGCAGTTTGGACATTTGTCATAAACAGTGGCAAACCATTTAATAATAAAAGACTTCAGGGGTAAGCAACCTGCTCTAAACTAGGCCTGGGCAGTAAATTCCGTTCCGCTCGCAGAATTTGCGGAATTTGGGTAATTTCGCGTTCCACGGAGAACGCGGAATTGCAAAAAAATTCCGCTGCTTTGCGGAATTTTTTGCTTGTTCGCGCTTTCAAAATGCGTGTTAACGAGATATTTCTCCCCGAGCACGCAAACAGCGTTCGCGAACAGGAAAAAAGCATCGCGAACGGGCGGAACAAGCAATTCCGCGTGTTCGCGTAACTTTTGCGTGCTCGCTGAGATTTTTTACTGTTTCGCGGAGATTTGCGTAACGCGACTACGCAAATTCCGCCCACCCCTACAGTGTAAACTGAAAGTACAGTTTGCGATCTAGCGGCTTGGAGATTACATCCCAATAATTCTCTGCAGCGGGCTCAGTTTTATTTGCAAAAACTTTCCTGTCAGTGTTGTAGCATCACTTTTTCTGTTAGCTTCTTGTACAATCAATTCCCAATACCTTTGCTTAATTAGATCTTTTGATGGGAACTGGGTGCTATTAGGGGTTTCCCACAATGATGACATTCCCATACAGGTTAGGAAGCTTCTAATGTCACGGAGCCAGCTAATTTTATGAAAGCAATCGGCCTCCATTACATCTTTAAGACCTTCTGCGACAATGGCCAGTTCTGGCTTACACCAGATTCTGCGCCAATAAAGGATAGGGCGTAGTCTTGCTAGGTCTGCTAGTGCTTTTCTGCCTAGATCTTAACGCAGGGGAAGCATGGGTGTACTTTGAGGTAGGCTTGTGATCCCTCGGAAAAACCTGTTCTCTGATGCAGCTAATGGAAACAATTTCTCAAAACCCCGTAGCTCGGCACCGTACAGGACTGAGCTCAATATCTTGGAGCTGTCGATCTGCAGCACCGGGGTAAGAGACTTAGTCAATGATGTTTTAAATTCCTTAATCATAACACCGGCTAATTGCCAGTGTTTTAGAGCCATGTTATCAATGTGTGGCCTCCAGCTAAGACCTTTATGCAGGGTGATGGGACAATCAAACAAGCAAAAACCCCTACCTATTTGTTTAACAATATGCTTTACGTCATATGATATAAAAGTCTGAACAGTGCTGGAGAATAGAAGAAACAGAAGTATCACAAAATAAATTTATTTTTCCAATAGAAATACAAAATACTCAAATATAATACAACAACGATTATTAAATAAATATATATATATATATACATAATCCCACCACTCATTCAAACACATTCAAATATGCAAACATACTATCATACCTCTTTCGTACAAGCAACCAACATACATACAATAACTAAAGCAACACAACAAAACAATATACACAAAAAAATGGACCCCAGATTTCCTTAGAGGTATAAATCAGAATATTATGAAAGGTACCAGTATGTTCAGTACATATCATAAATACAATAACACGACACTCAAACAAGCGTAGGAGTATCACAAACGCCGACGCGCGTTTCGGTGTACAAGCCGGATGTGGCCAAACACCTTCATCAGGGCGTGGATACCACAACAGTGAGGTGGTGGGAGAATTTCTGCAGGATAATATTCAGTAAACAGCAGCAAAGCGCTGAAGCCAGGGAGAAGCTCGTCTGGCAAAAATCAGAGGAGACCCGATAATTGCTAGAAAGTCGAGTGTCTACCAGTCGGGAGGAATAAATGCCAAGAGAAAGGAGCAGGCACTCGCTGGAGCCCTTTCCTCGGGATACGGGAAGAACCTATAATTGTGAAAGCACAGAAATGTCGGATTTGGTTATGCAGGGTGATGCCTAGATAAGTGAATGCATCTACCTGTTCCATGGGTAGTCCATCCATAACCATGTCACCCTTAAATGACCTGTGTTGGTTAAGGGTCATGAACTTTGTTTTTGCGGTATTAATTTTTAGACCACGCAATGAGCAGAATTCTTCAAAACGCTGCAGCGCACGCTTTAGCCCACTCAATGTTTTAGATAATATAAGCGTGTCGTCCGCAAACATTAATATCGGGATTTTTTTGCCTGCTAGAACTGGGGCATCTGTGGGGTAAGAAACTAAGAAATTAACTATTCCATTTATAAAAAGTGAAAATAATGTGGGAGCTAAGACGCAGCACTGGCGTACTCCCTTCTCTACTGGGAACGGATTGGTCTTGCTTCCCTGTGCCCCCCATCGGATTTGAGCATAATTGTTTTTATGGAGATGAACGATTAGGAAGAGTAGGTCAGGGGGCATCCCAAGCTCCTGGAGTACCCTCGACAACTTGGGACGTGAAACTAAATCAAAGGCAGACTTAAGGTCAACAAAGGCAGCATAAATGCTGCCTTTTCCGAGAGCCACCGTCCGCCAATAAATTAGTAAAAATCGGAAGATCTGATCAATTGTGCTTAGGTGAGCCCGGAAGCCAGCCTGGAGTGGACTCAGAATATCCTTATCATCAAACCAGGTTTGAATTTTTGCTAAAACAAGTCACGCTACAACTTTCTGGATTGAGTCTATAAGGCTTATTGGCCTATAATTCCCTGGTATGGATTTATCCCCTTTTTTATATATCAGGATGATCTCCGCCCCCGCCAAGTGCCCTGAATCGGGGCACCATGGGCGATGGCATTCGCTAGGAGCGTTATATACTGGCTCCATTTGGCCTTATCCTGCAGGAAAATATCAGCGGGCACGTTGTCAATACCTGGGGCTCTCCCACTAGTAATTGTGCTCAGTGCAATACATACATCACCTAAATTGAAAACTGTAGCAGGTGAATAGGAGTGAGCCCAAAAAGGATCACGGTCCTTATTATCGTTATCTGCGTATTGCTCTGAGAAAAACTTTACCCACAAATCAGGATCCACGTGGTTTTGAGGTGATTGCACTACTCCGCCCGCACCCCATTTTACCAAGCTCCAAAAGCGTTGGTTATTTCTCTGGCTACATGCTTCTTTTAAATCCTGCCCTCTTTTCTCATCCCAGGTCTTTTTTGCTGCCAAGATCACCTTCTTATTGAGCTTCCTTGTGTGTTGGACTCTAGACTGGTCTCCTATTCTTATTGACACCCCCCCCCAAGTCTCTGCGCGCTTGTTTTCAATCCTTGTTATACCATTGTGGCTGTTGTTGGGTACCTTTCGCCTTGGGCCTGCGGGGATTTAGGAAATGTAAGTGTATTCTTTCAAATAAGGTAGTGTGAAATAGTGTTATTTCCTTTGGTGAGCAGGAATCACAATGAGAAGATACTATCTCAGTTAAAGTGTGTTCAAGATCGGAATTAATGGCTGATAATATTTCTGGTCGTCCAATTACCATTGGCCATTTGAGGTGTTGCATGTCGTTGGTCAATACCAGTTCACCAGTAGGAGGTGAGTTGGGGATTTGTGATTGCTCTAGTAGGTCCTTAAATGTGAGTGTGGTGCATAATGGATTATGGTCGCTCTCAGTTCTGTCCATCACGACCACATCTTGTAAGGTGTGCCAACTTTTTAAACTGATTAACATATATTCGAAACGGCTTGAGTGGTGGCCATTGCTAAACATGTGAACCCCCTGCTTGTCAGATCTTGTTTTTCCATTAACCGCCCTTAGGCCATGTTCTAGACTTAGAGCCTTCATCTGTAAGGCTGCCTCTGCCCATCTTTTAATTGGGGGTATTTACAAACGAGGAATACCCCACTGCTCGTCTTCCTCCCCCGCTAGATCGGATTCCCCATTGTCGAGGGGCTTGAAGGTTGTATTAAAGTCCCCCCTAAAACTACTGAGGCAGCCCAGGAGGTGTTATGTAAAAGCTCATCCAAGCCAGAGATTGTTTCTGACCTACGTCCCCCACTAAGCCCTCTAGCATAGATGTTATAAATATCAATGTTGCCATATGTGCCGAACCCCAGGCGGACAGCAAGAATGTCATTGCTCTCCGTTTGTAATACTTGTATGGTAAGGCCAATGTCCTGCCTAACCCAGATTGTGAGCCCCCCCGAGGGGCGACCTTTATTGCCTTGAGTGGCTGGTTTAAAGTAGTTTAAGTACCCAAGGTGATGATGTGGGTCGACTAGCCAAGTTTCTTGGAAGATACATATGTCGTAATCCTCAACAAAGGAGTTCCATTCGGGGGACACCCCCTTGGACCGCAGCCCAGCAATGTTCCATGATGAAATTACTAAGCTTCGTGGTGTTCGTTTGGAAAGTGGTGAAATCCCAACCATTGTGGCTGTGGTCCCTGAGGTGTGATCTGTATCATTCGCTTTGTTATTAACACATATTGATAATGATGTACCATGCTGATTTGGGGTTTTTTTGTACAATCAATTTGATTGTTTTTTTCCCACTGTTGATGCTACATTCAAATCACTGTGTATGGTGAAGTTATGTGCTATCTGAGAACAGCAAAAAAGGGAAAATGAGAATGTTATCTAATTATAAATTAATGTTATGTTCTCAAAAATGTGATATTATAATTGTGGGTTGTGTGTTGGCGCCCACTCTTTTTACTCTTTTTATCAATGGAGTTGTCGATCACGTAGACAGGGACGGCTGTGATGCCCCTAAAATTAGTGCAAGAGTGCCTGCATTGTTGTTCGCAGACGACACACTTCTAATATCTAAATCGCCGCAGGGCCTTCAACAACTCCTGAACGATTTTATAAGGTTTTATGATGACAGGGGCCTGATTTTAAATGAGACAAAAACCAAGTTTATGATTTTTAATTGAGGAAAAAACAAACCAAAAACTAGATCGGTGTTGGCTGGTAGCGCCAAGTTGGAGCAAGTAGAAATTTTTGATTACCTGGGCATTTGCGTGACTCCATCGATCGACTGGGGGGCACATATGGAAAAAGCAAAGCTACAACTAATCTACCAATGTGCCCACATCAACAAAATACATAGGAAGACGGTATCTTGTCAAATTGCCCCAGCCCTTGAAATTTATAACGCCAAGGTTTTGGGAGGATGACTTTATGGTGCTGAGCTATGGGGCACGGGCAATCAATCCCCCCTCACAATTGTTGAAAACCGCTTCCTAAGTTTGCTGGTCGATCTCCCTGCTAGCTCCCCTCTGAAACCTTTGTACATGGACCTTGCCCATACTCAGCTGCAACATAAGTTGAATTGTAAATTGCTAATGTTTTGGTTTAGGCTATGGACAGTGGAAGAGCTGGAAACTTACCTAGAGTCTTTGAAGGATCTCCTGAAATCCCCCAAGGTAACATCTATTAGGTGGTTCATCTCCTTACGTGAATTATTGGGGAGGTAGGGGATGGAGACCTTCTGGACTAACTCGGAAAGTATGGTGCAAATCTCGAGGGTGAAGCTGAAAGAATTGTATTGGGAAAAGACATTGACAATGGTTTTGGCAGAATCAGCGAACAGTTTAACAAAAGACTTTCTGCTTTTTAAATCTGTCCCACTGTTTGAGTCAACTATAGATGAAATCACCCCAACGATGGCACGCAAACTTTTTTTACAGTTCCGCTATAAGACTCAGCCCACCAGACAATTTTGTTTTAAGTGGCGCTCTAGTGCTTCTTCTTCTGATGTTTTGTGCCCAGCATGTAAAGCCTGTCCCGAATCAATTGTCCATTTACTTTTCTTCTGCCCCCATTATTTAACGCTGAGGAAAAAATTGATTTTTCCATTGTGTAGACTTGTTGGTCCGGGACATTATCTTGAGGTAATGAGAACATTGTGCATTGATACCCGTAGATCAATGGTCTTCGACATTTCAAGATTTTGGTACGCACTGTGGATCAAGCGTGGGAAGCTACCTGCATGAAGCACTTTATCACTTCAAGAACTGCTGCACTTTCCTCTTTGTATATCTATTTAATGAAATTGTTTTTAATATATTTATTTTTAAATGTTTACAATTCTGCTTTTATACTTGTGCTTTGTACTTTTTAGGATCATGGTGATCGTCATAAAGTTTTTTGTTGATGATATTATAGTTTCTCTAATATGTTATCATTACATAATAGTTTTCTTTTTCTTCTTTATAGTAGGCACTGTTCAAGATTGGAAACAGTTTTAATGCTGTTTAGGATAATACTACTCTAAAATAGATTTACTGAATGATGTATCTAAATTACTTGAAAGGTAAGAATACATAATACAATATGCATGATAAACTAGAGAAATATTTAACATTTATTTATATGTTATTTGTTTCTAATATAAATAATCTTCATCTTTTAGACTATTTGAAAAGTACCATCCTATTCCTGAGGAGCAGTATCACACCTACTTTATGCAAAAGTGCATACACCAATAAAAGTGCTTTTATTGTGAGTTACTTTCGCCTCATTATACAGGGCAGGTCTGTATTGAACTCTCAATTCAAGGACTTCTGTGACGCATGCATAGGCAACAGATGTCTGCTTCTGTGACTTAATGCTCTAGTAGAACTGATAAGATTTGTGCACCTGTATGATAAGCTACTTAGTTTTTAGTTAGGGTCTTCAGATGCACAATATGTGTCAGAATACATGTAGAAGTAGCCACATACCTCAGTCGTGATAGAACGCAAATATTCAAACTTCACAGAGTGCACTTTCCATTTAAACCAGACACCTAAATTAATGTGGTATACTTGAAGTGTATCTTTCCAGATACTCATATGAACTAGTATAAACACAAATCCATCTGCCATCATGTTTTAAACCTCACTTTTCACTATCAGCTCACAAACGTAGGCCTAGACAAATATGAAAGGCCAACTCTTCTCATGCCACTATTGTAAGTCTCATCATGTTTCTCAAACTGTATGTCTGTGCCTCTTTGCAGTGTCATGATACATCAAAGAAGCCTACAAATACCAGAACACCTCTGTTTCTCACTACATGCTCTCTATATTTGTGTATAAGAAAGTATATGTATTAGTTTCTCCTCCTTATATAGGACAGGTAGGTATCGAACTCTGTTTTTGAGGGCTTCTGTGACACCTACATAGGTAACAGATGTCTGTTTCTGCAACTGGATGCTCTAGAAGGACTGATAAGATCTGTGCACCTGTATGATAAGCTACATAGTTTTTAACTTAGGGTCATCAGATGCACAACACATGCCAGGATACATGTAGAAGTAGACACATACCTCAGTCGTGATAGAACGCAGATCTTCAAACTTAACAGAGTGCACTTTCCATTTAAAGCAGACACGTAAATTAATGCAGCCTACTTGAAGTGTACCTTTCCAGACACTCATATGAACTACCATAAACACAAATCCATCTGCCATCATGTTTTAAACCTCACTTGTCTCTTGCACCTTCATTATTCACTGTCAGCTCACAAACTTAGGCCTAGCCAAATATGAAAGGCCAACTCTTCTCAGGTCACTGTTGTAAGTTTCATCATATTTCTCAAGACCTCAATGTGTGTGTGTGCCTCTTTGTGGTGTCATGATACATCAAAGAAAGCCTACACATACCAGAATACCTCTGTTTCACACTACATCTTTTCTAAAGTTGTGTACAAGAAAGTGTATGTATTACTGTCTCTTCCTTATACAGGACATGTGAGTATTGAAAGTGCTTTTTATTATATTTGAACATTTGACAGTTTTGAAGTTTGATGTATCTTCTCTTTTGAACAAGTATTTTAACATATATCATAGTGCTAATAGGCCTAGAATTTAAATGATAGAATCTACTGTATATGGTGTAACCCATGCACTCATCCATTCATACATACACTACCGGTACACATATAAATCACATAGTGACTAGCTTTGCTTTCATCCAGTTACTCAGGGAGTACCTATGCACTCATTCATTGACTCAAGCACTATCCATGTACTCATGCATTCACCCAAGAAGTACCTTTGCACTCATCTCAACATTCATACACTAATCCTTGCACATATCCATTTGTTCATGCACTACCCATGCACTCATCCATTCACTCAGGCACTCATCCGATCACCCTGACACTACCTATGCACTCATCCAATCACCCAGGCACTAATAATTCACTCATCCAATTACTCAGGCACTATCCTTGAACTCTACCATTCACTTAGGCACTATGCATATGCTCATCCATTCTCTCAGGCACTAACCATGCACTTATTCAATGACCGAGGCAGTACCCTTGCACTCATCCTGTCACCCTGGCACTACCCATGCACTCATTCAATCACATAGGCACTACTCTTGCACTAAACCATTCACTCAGGCACTATGCATACACTCATTAATTTTCTTAAGCACTACCCATGCACTCATCCAATGACCGAGGCACTACCCTTGCACTCATCTATTCACTCGGGGCCTGATTCACAGAACTAATCTGAGACAAAATCCTAAACTTACTACTTTGGGTATTCACAGAAGGCATTTAGTAGTAGTAAAGTTAGGATTTTGTCTTAAGTTTGACTTAAGACAAACTTAAGACAGACTTAAGTCAGACTTAAGACAGACTTAAGACACACTTAAGACAGACTTAAGACAGACTTAAGACAAACTTAAGACAAACTTAAGAGAAAATCCTAACTTTACTACTACTAAATGCCTTCTGTGAATACCAAAAGTAGTAAGTTTAGGATTTTGTCTCAGATTAGTTCTGTGAATCGGGCCCTCAGTCATGACCTATGCACTCATTCAATCATCCAGGTACTACCCTTGCACTCATCCAGTCACTCAGGCACTACCCTTGCACTCATCCATTCACTCAGGCACTACCCATGCACTCATCTAGTCACTCAGGTACTACTCTTGAGCTCAACCATTCACTCAGGCACGATGCATATACTCATCCATTCTCTCAAGCACTACCCTTGCATTCATGCAATGATGCAGGCACTACCCTTGCAGTCATCCATTCACTCAGGCACTACTCTTGCACTCAACCATTCACTCAGGAAGTACCAATGCACTCATCCAATGACCCAGGCACTACCCTTGCACTCATCCATTCACTCAGGTACTCCTGATGCACTCATCCAATGACCCAGGCACTGCGCATACACTCATCCATTCACTCAGGCACTACCCATGTAATTATCCAATCACCCAGACACTACCCTTGCACTCATGCAATCACTCAGGCACTTCTCATGCACTCATCCAATCACTCAGGCACTATTCTTGCACTAAACAATCCACTCAGGCACTATGTATACACTCTTGCATTCTCTCAGGTACTACCCATGCACTTATCCAATGACACAGTCACTACCCTTGCACTCATCCTGTCACCCAGGCACTACCCATGCACATATGCAATCACCCTAGCACTACCCATGCACTCATACAATAACTCAGGCACTACCCATGAACTCATGCATTCTCTCAGACACTACCCATGCAGTCGTCCAATGACCCAGGTACTACCCTTGCACTCATTCATTCACTCAGGCACTACCATGCACTCATCCAATCACCCAGGCATTACCCATGTACTCATCCAATCGATCAGTCACTATCCTTGCACTCATCCATTCACTTAGGCACTACCCATACACTGATCCAATCACTCAGGCACTACTCTTGCACTCAACCATTCACTTAGGCACTATGCATACACTCCTGCATTCTCTCAGGTACTACCCATGCACTTATCCACTGACACAGGCACTACCCTTGCACTCATCCATTCACTCATGCAGTACCCATGCACTCATCCAATCATTCAGGCACTACCCATGCACTCATCCAATGACCCAGGCACTGGCCTTGCACTCATCCATTGACTCAGGCACTACCCATGCATGCATTCATCCAATCACTCAGGCACTACCCATGCACTCATCTAATGAACTAGCCACTACCCTTGCACTCATCCATTTACTAAGGCACTATCCATGCACTCATCCAATCACCCAGGCACTACCTATGCACTCATCCAATCACTCAGGCACTACCCTTGCACTCAACCATTTACTCAGGCACTACCCATGCACTCATCCATTCTCTCTGGTACTACACATGCACTCATCCAATGACCCAGGCACTACCCTTGCACTCATCCATTAACTCAGGCACTACCCATGCACTCATTCAATCACCCAGGCACTACATTTGCACTCATGCATTCACTGAGGCACTACCCATGCACTCATCCAATAATTCAAGCACTAGCCTTGCACTCATCCATTCTTTCAGGCACTACACATACTCTCTTTCATTCTCTCAGGCACTACCCATGCACTCATCCAATCAACCAGGCACTATGCATGCACGCATGCAATCGCCCAGGCACTACTATTATACTAAGCCATTCACTCAGGCACTACACATGCACTCATTCAATCGCTCAGGCACTACCCATGTACTCATCTAATCACCCAGGCACTACCCATGCACTCTTCCAATCACTCAGACAGAACCCTTGCACTCAACCATTTACTCAGGCACTACACATACAGTCATCCATTCTCTCAGCCACTAGCTTTGCACTCATCCAGTCACCCAGGCACTACCCTTGCACTCATTCATTTACTCAGGCATTACCCATGCACTCATTCAATCACTCAGACACTACATATGCACTCATCCAATCACACAGGCACTACCCATGCACTCATCCATTCACACAACATATACTTTTTCTTTTCTAAACCATAATAGGTGGTTCCGTAAGAACAGTTTTTTCAGTTTTTTATAAACTATTTTATATATTTTTAGTTTTTTCTAACTATTTTGTAGTTTTTTTGTTGATTTTTAAAAATGAAAATGTAAACAAAAAAGCAGGCACATAACAGCGTGCCTAATGGGGGGGGGGAATTCGGATGAATGGTCTGCAGCCTTTCGCCAGGTCTTGATTTTGAAGCCTGCGCATCTTGGCCACCTTCATTTGCGTCTTGCAAGTTCTGCTCATGCAAGACGGTTTTTGTGCATCGTCTTCAGATGCTTGTACATTGAAGACGTCCCACAAGAATACTTTTTCTCGGATCCCCGAGACAGCACCTTCTTACATATCTTGCAGGTAACCTTCTGTGTATTTACTTTTTTCTGGCCCTTGGAAATTAAAAAAAATTCCCACACCACACTCTTCTTCTTTTGTGGTGGCTCCTCTTCCTCGTCCAAAATGTTCTGCTCCTCCTCTTCATGCAGGTCTGATGATGATGCCATTTAAAATTTTCAAAATGAAAATCAAAAAACCACCAAACCACCTGCAAAATAGCTTCTTCTAGAATGAGTGCGTCTGTTGCCAACCACACCCAAAAGAAGAAGAAGGGGGGTGGGATCTAAGCGAAGTTAACGATGACAGGGTGTTTACCCAATCAAATCTCCTTTTTTTGGGTCACATGGGGTCCGTGACCCCTATGCGGTGGTACAGCATACCCAACGCTGTTCGGCAACTTCCTTTAATTTAACATTTCAATGATATTTGGTTGTATCTTAAATTATTTGATTTACAAATAACTGTACCACTTCATATAAAATAAAGTAAATAAATCTATATTTAATATATGAAATTAATGTAAAAAAACTTTAGATTCACGTCCAGTGCGCAAATATATTTTAAATCAAAATATTAAAGTAATAATCAATTCTAAATTAAGCATTATGTGAAATATAACTGTTAAAAATCCCGCTGGAGCCGCGATTCATACGCGGACCCGGAAGTAGGGCCCGGCAGTGTGCGCAATGGTATCGCGAACCAGCGAAATACATAAATTAAATTTTTAATTTGCGTTTAGCATAACTACTTATTCATTATATCACTCTACAAGTAAACTACTACCCCTGAGATATACATAAAGTATTAATTTCACTATTTATTTCACTTTTAAATATATAAATGGGTTTGCGTACAAAACGCAAAGAACCACGTCTGGTACGCGACTCCATTTTTATATTTAAAAAAAACCTTTATGATAAATATATATATATAAATGTAGGCAGATCATGCACTGAGTAGTGCTTTGTATACTAATTTATTGCAATGTGCAATTTGTATACTACTGATTGTTTTATCTGCCGCATTGTGTGCATTCATGTGTAGAGAGTATTTATTCAATGTATAGAGTTTACATGGGTGCAATGTGCCTAATAGTATTTTCTTTATGTTCAGTAATGCCTTAAGTGGGAAGGGCTATATATTCTGACATTGCTATGCGTCAATTAGATTGATAAAGTCTCCTGTGAAGCCGAAACGCGTCTCTCTGGTCTCGGGGTCGAGGGTGACCTGAGAAAATAAAAAATGCCGTATCCATACAGCCTCGAGTACGTGCCTTCTTCTGTGGAAGTCTCTGTGGAAGCAGGATTGTGTGTTTATATATATATATATATATATATATATTATCTACTGGCGGTCGCCAGTAGATAGTTATAGTTAGGACCTATTTTCCATAGGAAATCCGCGACATTCTATTTGAAATAACTCTCTTGCCGGTTGACGTATCTTCGTGAAATTTTCAAACTTTGTGGGGCGCTCCGGTCCGCTCCTACCCTGAAAGACTCGGGGTGATTCGTTAAGCGGTGGCCGAGAAAAAATGGGGGTCCCAAAACGCGTTTTCCCCATTCATTTTTCCATAGGAAACTTTAGACACGGCTACAGCGCGAACTGCTGAACGGAATTACACCACATTTGGCAAAGAGGTAGTTCTTGGTTCAGAAAGAACCCTTTTTGTTAAATGGTGTAAATCCATTCAGTAGTTGCTGAGAAAATCAAAAGTAAAAGTACATATATATCTATGGGCACGGAGGATCCGCGCACCCTGAGCGCACCCTGCGCGCACCGTCCCGATCAAGAGCTGCATGCTAATTGGCTGTCAGCTGGCTGTCAACATTCTGATTCAGGAAATGTTGGCAGCCATTTTGTCCCTCGGTAGAACCGAGGGACAGAAACAAGTGCGCAAAGCGCACAAAGGGGGCAGGGTAGAAACACCCTAACCCCCTAGGCCTGCTCAGGGGGTCCCACAAGGACCCCCTGGGCAAAAAAAAGCATTTTTTTTTTTTTAAATCGGCAGGATGCGCTCAGGGTGCGCGGATCCTGCAAAAAAAAAAAAAATCGAAGCGCGGTCTCCCGCGCTTCGATGTAATTTGCCCCGGGTGGGCCAAGTCCCGGGGGCATGCTGGGGGGTTTATTTTATGTATGGGGGCCTCTAAGGGCCCCCAAGCCCCGGGGACCGCCACCTCCCCGGGGCTTTCTTTTATTTATTTTTTTAAACCTGTGTGGGGGCTCCAGCCCCCACACGCCCGGGACCACCACCTCCCGGGGCACTAAGAAAATTGAAAATGGGGGTCCGTTTGGACTCCCAAGCCCCGGGGACCACCACCTCCCGGGGCTTTCAAAATGTAGGGAGGGGGCCGTGCGGCCCCCTCCTGGAGCCCTTGATGGCCCTGGGGACCGCCACCCCCAGGGCCAGCTCCTGCAATGTCCCGGGTGCCTACCCCGGGACACTGCTGTTTGCTATGACAGGACGGAGCCTCGCGGCTCCTGTCCTGTCATAGCAAACTTAGTTTGCATTTTGAAAGAGAGAGCAGGAAACCTGCTCTCTCTTTCAAAATGCAAACCAATTGCTTTCCACATGGGGAGCAGCATCTTAGCTGCTCCCCATGTGGAAAGCAATGCCGGCTCCCATAGGACACGGGAGCCGGCGGGACTGTGGGGGTTTGGGGACCCCCCACAGTCCCCAACCAGAGGCCAGGCCCCGGGGATGGGGTCCCTGGGGCCATAAGTGGCCCGGGAGGGGCCACGCAGCCCCCCTCCCAAATAAAAATAAAATAAAAAATAAATAAATAAGGGCAAGGCTAGCCCCGGGGATGGGGTGCCCGGGGCCTTAAATGGCCTGAGGAGGGGGCCACGCAGCCCCCTCCATATTTTTATTTAAAAAGAGGGCATGCCCCGGGGATGGGGTCCCCGGGGCCAATAGAGGCCCAGGGAAGGGGGCCACGCGGCCCCCTTCCCGTTTTAAAAAAATAAAAAATAAAAAAAAATGCTCAGGCCCCGGGGATGGGGTCCCCGGGGTCAAAAGTGGCCGAGGGAAGGGGGCCATGCAGCCCCCTCCCATAAAAAAAAAAAAAACGGCATCGTGCCGGAGGCCCCGCCCCTCCCTGCGGTACTCTGCAAACGCGCCCCTGGCGTGTTTTAAGAAGGGAAGTAATTCCCCTTGAATACTGGGGGTCCCTGAGGCCAACTAGCCCACCAGGAACCTCCAGTATGCGCCAGGGGCTGCCTTGCAGAGAGGTGTACAGAGGCCACGCCCCTTTTATGCCTCTCTGCAACGCAGCTCTGTGGCGCTTAATGGAGGTAGCTGGTGGGCTAGTTGCACCCCAGGGACCCTCAGGATTCAAGGGGAGTTAATCCCCGACTTAAAACGCGCCACAGGGCGCGTTTGCACAGTGGTGAAGGAGGGGCGGGGCCTGAGGTGACATGTGTGCAAACAGGCCCGTGGCGCGTTTTAAGATGTGGAATTAAATCCCCTTCAATCCTGAGGGTCCCTGGGGCCAACTAGCCCAACAGGTACATCCAGAAAGCGCCACAGAGCTGCGTTGCAGAGAGGTGTAAAAAGGGTGTGGCCTCTCTACACGTCTCTGCAACGCAGCCCCTAGCGCATACTGGAGGTTCCTGGTGGGCTAGTTGGCCCCTAGGGACCCTCATGATTCAAGGGGACTTAATCCCATCAACTTAAAACGCGCCACGGGCGCGTTTGCACAGATGTCACCTCAGGCCCCGCCCTCCCTTCACCACTGTGCAAATATTCCTCTAAAATCTGCCGAACTACAAATTCTGATTTACTCACCTGTTATCAGGAGAGACCTCAGTGCTGCATCTTTCAGCCCAGTACTAATCCTGAAAACTAATTTTAACCGTACTTACCAGTAACTTGAATTTCCTTCCATAGGATATCATTGCCTGCTTTTTGCTGAAAAAGTTTCTAAGTGTTGATTTTTGAAACATTCAAATATTCCTCTAAAATCAGCCGAAATACGAATTCCGATTTACTCACCTGTTATCAGGAGAGACCTCAGTGCTGTATCTTTCAGCCCAGTACTGGTCCTGAAAAGTAATTTTAACCGTACTTACCAGTAACTTGAATTTCCTTCCATAGGCTAACATTGACTGGTTTCACTTGGAAATTCTTCTGTGTTGATTTTTGATACATACAAATATTCCTCTAAAATCAGCCGAAATACGAATTCCGATTTACTCACCTGTTATCAGGAGAGACCTCAGTGCTGTATCTTTCAGCCCAGTACTGGTCCTGAAAAGTAATTTTAACTGTGCTCACCAGTAACTTGAATTTCCTTCCATAGGCTAACATTGACTGGTTTCACTTGGAAATTCTTCTACGTGTGGAGTTTTGGAACTTTATAATATTCCTCTAAAATCAGCCGAACTACGAATTCCGATTTACTCACCTGTTATCAGGAGAGAACCCAGTGCTGCATCTTTTAGCCCAGCACTGACCCTGAAAAGTAATTTTAACCGTACTTACCAGTAACTTGTATTTCCTTCCATAGGAATCCATTGTCTGGTTTTCAGCAGAAAAGTTTCAAAGTGTCGATTTTCACAAACTACAAATATTCCTTAAAAATCGCCTGTATGACTTAAACGCATTCTTTCAACTGTTTACAGGAGATGCACCAGTGCTGGATCCAGGATCCACCACTGAGTGAGAAAAGTCACGATAACACTACTTACCTGCTAAGTGAATTTCCTCCCATAGGATAACATTGGTGATTCTATGTGAAAAAGTTTCTAAGTGTCAACTTTTAAAATACAATAATATTCCTTAAAAATCACTACTGTAACCAAAACGCTTTTACTCAACTGTTTACAGGAGATGTCCCAGGACTGAATCTAGGATCCAGTCCTGTGGTTAGAAAAGTAATCCATAAAGTAACTAATTGCATTTAGCTAGAAATTCACATTGAGCTCAATGTTGCATTGTGTTTGAAATTGTGTTGCCCATTGCAACAACTGTAACTACTGTACTTAAAAGTATATTGCCTATTTGCAAAGTATTTAAAGTAAATTAATTCATTCTGAGAAACTATATTTTGTAATGTAATGTATAATGTAATTACAATGTAATTTAAAAATAAAATATCTAAAAATAAATAGTTTAAAAAAATGTAGTAAATCAGTATGAAAAAAATAAAAATAACAATTAATATATTTAAAAATTGGCATTTACAAAACCTTTGTTATTCACTGAAAAAAACCATAGGTTTCAGACATGTTATAGTTAGGAATTAGCATTTAAAAAACCTTTGAAATTCACTGAAAAAACCATAGGTTTCAGACATGTTATAGTTAGAAATTAGCATTTAAAAACCTTTGAAATTCACTGAAAAAACCATAGGTTTCAGGCACGTTATAGTTAGAAATTAGCATTTAAAAAACCTTACAAATTCACTGAAAAACCATAGGTTTTAGGGACAGTTATAGTTACTTGGACATTGCACTCGTACAAAACCCGTGAAATTCCCCGTTATAGTTAGTTCAGCTAACTATAACTCGCGCCCAGCAATGCACTGCTGATGACGTCACATATTACATCACTCATGACATGGTCAGTGACATCACTGATGACATCACTGATGACATCTCAAATGACATCACTGATGACATCATCCATGTGATAATTTCATGCATCTTCTCACACCTAATATAACTTTTGATACACCCACTCTAAATTACAGACTGCCATTCTCAAAACCATAGACACTCCAATACCAATAACTACATAACAACTCACTGATTCTTAGGTCTACACACACATCCACTCACTCACCCGTACAGTCACTCATACTTACAGTCACTCAGTACAGGACTATCATATGCACTCATACACCTATATAAACACTGACACACCGCCACTCATCCATAGAGGTACTCACACACCTAGTCAGTCATGCAAAAATTAATCACACACCCATTTACTCACCTATAGAGTTATACACACACCAGCTCAATAACTCATACAAATACTAGCACATTCATACGCTCTTATACAATAACTGATACAAGCACACACGCATCCATACAGCCACTCTCACAATCACACACTCTCACGTATAGCCTTTTAAATACTCTAACACACATATATACTTCCTTTTACATATGTAGTTACTCGCACATGTACCACTGAGATATACATTCACTCACTAACACACCCATACACACACTCACCCACCCAAGCAGTCCATCACAGACGCACTCTTCAAATCATGCACCCAGTGAATCACCCACTCACACATCTATGTACAGAGTCGCACACACCCCACCCACACAAACACTCAGGCACCCATACAGATACTCAGACAACCAATCAATAACTCATATAGACACTCATGTAGCTATTCACAAACCCATGCAGCCACTTACACAGCAACAGACAGACGGATACAGACATTCACCCAGTTTAGTCACTAACCCATGCATTCAGTAAGATACGTTTAATCACTCACTTATACAGTTAGTCACGCACCTACTAAATCATCCATTCAGACACTTATACACCCACTCACTCTTCAATACGCCTTTCCCTATATATATTAAACATATTTAAACTTTACAGAAACACACAGTCACTGGATGATGTCATCAGTGATGTCATCAGTGATGTCATTTGAGATGTCATCAGTGATGTCATCAGTGATGTCACTGACCATGTCATGAGTGATGTCATATGTGACGTCATCAGCAGTGCATTGCGGGGCGCGAGTTATAGTTAGCTGAACTAACTATAACGGGGAATTTCACGGGTTTTGTACGAGTGCAATGTCCAAGTAACTATAACTGTCCCTAAAACCTATGGTTTTTTCAGTGAATTTGTAAGGTTTTTAAATGCTAATTTCTAACTATAACGTGCCTGAAACCTATGGTTTTTTCAGTGAATATATATATATATAGATCTATATATATATATATATTCACTGAAAAAACCATAGGTTTCAGGCACATTATAGTTAGAAATTAGCATTTAAAACCTTAGAAATTAACTGAAAAACTATAGGTTTTAGGGAAAGTTATAGTTAGTTGGACATTTCACTCGTACAAAACCAGAGAAATTCCCCGTTATAGTTAGTTCAGCTAACTATAACTCGCGCCCCGCAATGCACTGCTGATGACATCACATATGACATCACTCATGACATGGTCAGTGACATCACTGATGACATCACTGATGACATCTCAAATGACATCACTGATGACATCACTGATGACATCATCTAGTGACTGTGTGTTTCTGTAAAGTTTAAATATGTTTAATATATATAGGGAAAGGCGTATTGAAGAATGAGTGGGTGTATAAGTGTCTGAGTGGATGATTTAGTAGGTGTGTGACTGACTCTATAAGTGAGTGATTAAATGTATCTTACTGAATGCATGGGTTAGTGACTAAACTGTGTGAATGTCTGTATCCGTCTGTCTGTTGGTGTGTAAGTGGCTGCATGGGTTTGTGAATAGCTACATGAGTGTCTATATGGGTTATTGATTGGTTGTCTGAGTATCTGTATGGATGGATGCCTGAGTGTTTGTATGGGTGGGTGTGTGTGACTCTGTGCATAGATGTGTGAGTGGGTGATTCACTGGGTGCATGGTTTCTAGAGTGCATCTGTGATGGACTGTATGGGTGTGTGAGTGTGTGTATGGGTGTGTTAGTGAGTGAATGTATATCTCAGTGGTACATGTGTGAGTAACTACATATGTGAAAGGCAGTATATATGTGTGTTGGAATATATAAATAGCTATAAGTGAGAGTGTGTGATTATGAGAGTGACTGTATGGATGAGTGTGTGCTTGTATCAGTGATTGTATAAGAGCGTAAGAATGTCCTAGTATTTGTATGAGTAAGTGAGCTGGTGTGTGTATAACTGTATAGGTGAGTAAATGGGAGTGTGATTAATTATTTGCATGACTGACTAGGTGTGTGAGTACCTCTATGGATGAGTGGTGGTGTGTGAGTGTCTATATAGGCGTATGAGTGCATATGATAGTCCTGTACTGAGTGATTGTAAGTATGAAGTGACTGTACGGGTGAGTGAGTGGATATGTGTTTAGACCTAAGAATCAGTGAGTGGGTATGTAGTTATTGCTGCTGGAGTGTCTATGGTTTTGAGAATGGCAGTCTGTTATTTAGAGTTGGTGTATCAAAGGTTACATTAGGGTGTGAGAAGATGCATCAAATTATCACATGGATGATATCATCAGTGATGTCATCAGTGATGTCATTTGAGATGTCATCAGTGATGTCATCAGTGATGTCACTGACCATGTCATGAGTGATGTCATATGTGACGTCATCAGCAGTGCATTGCTGGGCGCGAGTTATAGTTAGCTGAACTAACTATAACGGGGAATTTCTCTGGTTTTCTACGAGTGAAATGTCCAACTAACTATAACTTTCCCTAAAACCTATGGTTTTTCAGTGAATTTCTAAGGTTTTTTAAATGCTAATTTCTAACTATAACGTGCCTGAAACCTATGGTTTTTTCAGTGAATTTCAAAGGTTTTTTAAATGCTAATTTCTAACTATAACATGCCTGAAACCTATGGTTTTTTAAGTGAATTTCAAAGGTTTTTTTAATGCTAGTTTCTAACTATGCCTACAGAGGTAGGACATGTGAAGAAAGAAGAAGAAAAGCGCAGAAAGAAGGAAGACAAATGCAGAAAGAGGCAACAGAAGTCCAGAAAGACGAAGAAAAGTGCAAGAAGAAGGAAGAGATGCGCAGAAAGAACCAACAGAGGAGTAGAAAGTACTCCTGTTCCCCCAACATTTTGCTGATGGGTACTGGTGGTAACTGACTCGGTCTGTGGTGGTAAAAGTCACTTAGAATACAGTGAAAACACCTACATACACTAGGGAACACTATGCGTTGGGGTACACCTGTGATTAGCATGACCTCCTCTGTATTTGCCATGAGTTAGTGCCTGGGTCATTGGATGAGTACATGGGTACTGACTGGATGATTAGAGTGCTGCAAGGAGAGTGGATGGTGAATTTATAAGTGAGTGATTGGATAAGTACATGGTGCTCGCTGGTTGATTGGAGGAGTGCATGGGTAGTGACAGGGCGATGGCTGAACTGCATCAGTAGTGCTCAGGGTAAGTTGGAGGATTAATTCCCCTTGAATCCTGAGGGACCCTATTTCATAAAAGCCCTGGCGGTGGCGGGTCCCTGGGGCTTGGGGGCCTTGGAGGCCCCCAAACATTAAAAAACAAGCCCTGGGAGGTGGCGGTTCCCGAGGCTGCAGGGGCCCCCGCGAGCCCTGCATATGTTGTTGGCAATGCCCCGGGACCTGGCCCACCCGGGGTCTCAATTAAATGAGCGCGGTATCTCGCGCTTCATTTTTTTACATTTCGGCGGGATTCGCGACCCCAGCGCGAATTTCGCCAATTTAAAAAAAAAAATGCTTTTTTTGTCCCTGTGGGTCCTTGTGGGACCCCCTGAGCAGGCCTAGGGGGTCAGGGTGTTTCTACCCTGCCCCCTTTTCTTCTTTTTCACCTTTGTTTCCCTGTTTTCTTGTGACTCGGTTCTACCGAGTCACAAGATGGCTGCCAACACTTCCTGGTTTGGAGTGTTGGCAGCCAATTAAAATGAAGCTAGTGGTCGGGAGGGTTCGCGGATCCACCGCGCCTCTAGATATCGATATTTGTTTTTTTACAATTTCTCAGCAACTACCGAACGGATTTACACCATTTTTAAAAAGGTCGCTTTCTGAGCCAAGCAGTTCTCAAATAGCGACAAAGCACTTTTGAATTATTTGTTATCTCTATGTTTTTTTATCCAGTTGACCACTTGATTAAATGTTACGCTTAGGGGAGAAAATTTGGTGTTACCAAGTTGGAGTTTCTGCTTCAGCTCGTCATTCTGTGATTCTGGTCAAATCACTTAATCTCCCCATGCCTACAACCAAAATGAGTTTGTCCTTGTATGATGTAACCAATGCTCATGTAAAGCACTCCAATATCTGACCAGCCTGCACTATATACAACTGCAAAAACAAAGGATAAAAAGTGTTTTCCACACTTCTGTCATTGGGCTATACGTGGGCTACATCTGGGGGATATTTGTGCTAGATTTGGGCTCATTTTTCTCTGGTGGCCATCTTGGGAGACTTCAATTACATTCATTAAACTTTATTCGATCTGATTTAGAAACATAGATCATAAAAGTGTACATAAAAACAGTAAATCCTCTTTCTTAATACAATACAGTGAGAATTAATTAAAACCAGTAGGTAAAAACGGGTGTTACAAAGCCCGGTTCAGAGCAACTTCAGGTTAACAGAATAGTAAAGTTCAATGTTTCGCAAGATCAATCTCATGTACTTCGTGCAAAATACGCAAAAAGGGGTCCAAGTAAGATGCAACGCTCCAATACCTGACCAGTCTGCACTATATAAAACTGCAAAAAACTAAAAATAAAAAGTGTTTTCCACACTTCTGTCATTGGGCTATATGTGGGCTACATGTGGGTGATATTTGTGCTAGATTTGGGCTCTTTTTTCTCTGGTGGCCATCTTGGGATACTTATTTGTTATGAAGTTTCCTAATTTCCTCATTTACTGCAGTCTCCTCAGTAGGAAATGGTTTCAGTTTTTTACTTTGATTCCATCAAGAAGGCATTCAGATGTGTCACACATTTGCCATAAATTCAGAATGTTAGCACTCTAGTTGCTCATTAGATCACTGTAGTAAAGCTACTGCTCACCAGGGAGTTAACTGGAAGTCTACTGCTGGTATTGAAAGTGATTGTTTCCAGTCTGCATGTCAGAATTTTCTAATGAAATAGAAGAGGATTTGAGATCTCACTTAAAACATGCCCTACTTTTTCTTTCTGCAGAACTAACCATAATTTCTATGGCAAAATGAACCCCTCATTTTTTTCCTTTTTAAATTAAATGTTTTAAGTGTTACTGGTTTATTCCAATCAAGATGGCTTCAGGTGTGCCATAATTTTGTCATAAGTAAGACTGTTAGCGCTCTAGTTGTTCTTTAGAACACTCTGGGAAGCTGCAGTAGAACACAAAGGAATCAACTGGCAGGCTGCTCCTGTTGAAATATAACAGGAAGATATTTGAGATCTCACTTAAAACATGTCCTAATTTTTCTTTCTACAGCACTAACCATAATTTCTAAGACAAAATGAACCGCATCATTTTGTTCCTTTTTAAATTAAATGTTTTAAGTGTTACCAGTTTATTCCAATCAAGATGGCTTCAGGTGTGCCATACTTTTGTCATAGGTAAGGTTGTTAGCGCTCTAGTTGTTCTTAAGAACACTCTGGGAAGCTGCAGTAGAACACAAAGGAATCAACTGACAGTCTCTGCCCTTGTTGGATTTACATGTTTTACTGAGAATGTCAGACTTCATTCTCAAATGACTGAGAAACATAATGTGAATTTACAGAAAATATGCTCTCATTTTAGCTTCTGGAGCACCTTCCAAACCTCTGTGGGACAAGCATGAGAAAATTGTTTTCTCTCAAACATGATTCATGAAATCCCAGCAGAAGGTTTTTCACCCTAGAACACACCACAATTCCTAAAATTAGTATGGTACCATCAACAAATGAATTCTAATGTAACTAAAGTCTGTTATCACCCTTTATAGTTCTCCTTTTGGTGACCCTCAAAATCTTCTATTCACTACAATGCATTTCATTGGGGTGCTATCATGTATATTGGTCTCAAGATGGCTGCCAACACTTCTTGGATGAAGTGCTGACAGCCAATCAGATCTCACGATGACATGTGTGGTTAGGCTCCGCCCAGATATATATAGTTCTTTTTCCTTTAATATTTAAAAAACTACTGAACGGATTTACACCATTTTTGAAAAGGTTGCTTTCTGAGCCAAGCAGTACCTTTATGCCAAATTTGGGGTAAATCCGTTCAGTAGTTTCCGCTGTAGCCTTGCACAAAGTTCCCTATGGAAAATTGAATTTTTGACTCTTATTTTTTGAATTTCTCAGCAACTACTGAACGGATTTACACCATTTAAAAAAAGGTCGCTTTCTGAACCAAGTGCTACAATTTTGCCAAAATTGGTGTAATTCCGTTCAGCAGTTCGGGCTGTAGCCGTGTCTAAAGTTTCCTATGGGATTTAACATGGAGAAAACATGTTTTGGGACCCCCCTTTTTTCTCGGCCCCTGCTTGCCGAATCACCCCAAAACTTTCAGGATATGAGCGGACCGGAGCGCCCACAAGTTTTGAAAATTTCGCGAAGATTCGTCAACTGGCGCCAAAGTTATTGGAAATAGAATGTTGTGAATTTCCTATGGAAAATAGGTCCTAACTATAACTATCTACTGGCGACCGCCAGTAGATAATATATATATATATATATATATATATATAGATCTATATATATATCTATATATATATATATATATCCAACAAGAGTTACCCACAAAATGGAAGAGGCCACCAGCAGATCAATATTTCGTGAATTTATTAATGGCACCTTGCAAGCATTCAGCTTAGAAGAAACAAGCATCCATGTAATCTGGCCAAACGCGTTTCAGGAACTTCATCCTTTCGTCAGTGGCACATCACGCTGAATGGAAAAACAATGTTCAGCCGTACACCTGTATTTGAAACAAGTTCCCGCCCCAGCGGGCGTGGCCTTTTGCAAAGCCTTCTGGGTCTTGTAGTGGCGGCATGTATTTCTCCAGTGAGTCAGCTTTCCATCAGCAAATATTCAACAAAAATAAAAAACCCAAGTGGGATGATGCGAGGTCCAACAAGGTGATTGCCTCGCTTTGTAGGTGTCATTGCGAAAGCCAGCACCCTTCCGGCGCCGACTACTGCTTCCCAAACTGCTGATGCCACTACAGCACCGGCACAGGCCCGCTCACAGGCGGTGGGTGCGCCTGTGAGTATATATATATACGCAAAGGTGTATTGAAGAATGAATGGGTGTATGAGTGTCTATGGATGATTCAGCGGGTGCGTGACTGACTGTGTAAGTAAGTGATTATATGTGTTGCAGTGAATGTATGGGAGAGTGACTAATCTGTGTGAATGTCTGCATCAGTCTGTCAGTTGGTGTGTATGTGGCTGCATGGGTTGGTGAGTAGCTACATGAGTGTCTATATGGGTTATTGATTGGATGTCTGAATACCTGTATGGGTGCCTGAGTGGCTATTTGGGTGGGTGGGGGGTATGTGACTCCCTGCATGGATGTGTGAGTGGGTGATTCACTAGGTGTATGGGTTCATAATTATCTACCAAGCATTAGGACACCAACCGTGAGACAAAACCTGAAGGCATGATTTTGTGATACCATCTTTGTGGGCAGTACTATGAAATAGTGAAATAACCTCTAAAAGCCTGCCATTGAGAAAGTGCAAAAAGTAAAAAAGCCATGCGTAATACTAACACACATGGCAAGTAAAATGCCTGCTAACCTACGTGGCTGACCAGTGGCTAGGGAATAACACAAATGAAAAACACACCAGAGGCCAAAACGAGGGATAGAACACACAGCAGGTGGAGCGATCTTACCAGCTGGTACCTTAGAACCAGTGTTTAACTTGTGTCGGTGGTTTCCGGTGCTCAGCACCGGCACTTAATTGTCAGCACTGGCTCTAGTGACAGTCGACCACATGGTGGTGTTATCTTTGTAATTTTTAGTTGAGCACAACAACCGTGTTTATTAAGTCAATTTACATTGAAAATGAATAATACCAGCCTCTCATGCCATTATTATAGCTTTGTGTGGCCTGAAATAGTCTGAGTTGTCACACTTGCAGGAAAGCAATGGTTAGGTGTTATGTTGGTATTGTCATTGGCAGCGCTGGCAGGGTATGGGTGGTGCAGGCTGCAGTGGCCTTCCGAGAAGGACCCTGGCACTTACTTTTTTTTACAAATTAAGCACTGCCTGGAACATGTAAATGCAGGCCATAGAGGGGAAAAACCATGCCAGTAGTAATGAAATGCAAACAAAGACCTGCGCAGATATAAGCAACTCACCAATGAATCAGGGCAGCAGTCATCGATCGGGTGGGGGGAAGGCAGTATGCCACCGGTCAGGCAGAAGCCAAGGAAAACGTTTCCCACAATGTATAGAATTCATGGCGCAAGTGAGCGCTTAATGCTTGCAAAGCATGCTGGGGCACTGACTTGACCCACAGTGACTATGGTGGCCATCTTATAGTATGCAAAGGAACTTATTTCCAGGAAGCTACCTGCTAAACCGGCGCCTGAATAGGTAGTGGGGGACGGTGATGGTGGACTAAAGTGGGATAAAAACAAGGAAGTACAAAACCTGCTCAATACAACTGGAAAAATACATGGATTAAACATATACATATTGTGGTGATTGAAATTGTGAAAAAAACGACCATCTTTGGGTTGCACATCACATATATTTATAAAATAGAATTAGACATTGACAAATCGAGTAATAAAGAATATGCCAACCAGTCACTTATGCCAATCATATTTATCATCATATCAAGTCACAGAGACTAATATAAAATAACATGCAGCCAAAGTGTAGAAAATAGAAGTCAAAGAAATCTATTCAGATGTTTTAGCAAGGACCACATTTCATCTTGGTGCACCTCTCTCGTTACTTTTGGCCCCAAAAGGACTGATCAACAAATTTCAATCTCAAAAGGGTTCAAAGTAATGTAATGTTTAACCATGGGTGCCCCAAGCATACATGATTTGATCCTTAACCTGTGTTGAAGTGTATGTGGTTTAACTGCTTGTGTTGTTTGACATATATATATTTTGTCACGATTGCTTGACATAGTAAATTACACACTTAGGGGGCGATTCTGATGTCGGACGGACCGGAGTCCGTCCGACATCGGTCAGGAACTGGAACAGAATTACCTCTTGTCGTCGATTCCAGACCTGCAAGTAGGATGAGACTGAACCCTGTTCGGTCTCAATCCTATACTTAACAATGGGAGCATGCATTCTGAACGGAATGCATGCTCGGATCGTTAAGTGCAGAGGTGCAGTTCATCCCTGCAACCTGTGGCAGGCACCCCAAGATGCCTGCCACCGGGTGCAGGGATCAACAGGGGGGCACCATTTGTGCCCTCTAGGCTGCCATTTGGCGGCCTCGCACACATGGGGGCCCTACTGGGGACTCCAAAGACAGTTTCCCACTGCCTTTGTGTGTCGGAAAGGCCGGCAGAGAATGGCATTGGGAAATTGCCATCGTACTCCCTCAGCCAGAAACAGCCGGCCGGGGGAGTACTGAAGGGTTTCCGGATGGCGGACGACTCTCTGAGCCCATCGGAATCCATCCAGAAAACGAGTTGGATTCCTTTCCAACCGAGCCCATCGGAATGGCTCGGTCGGAAAGGAATCCGAAAGAGCAGGTCCGCTGCGGTTAGGATGGATCCGACCGAGGGTCGGAGCCATTCCTAACCATATCAGAATCGGGCCCTAGAGTTACAGTTCGAAAACCATGATTGTTTATGTGTGACCCCATTCAAAATGGCCATGTTTGGAATCACTAGTGAATTTGCAGGCCGTGCAATTTTGACATCTATAGTGGCCAGCAACAAGTCGTAGAGACTTCAAGAGTCAAGATACGATGAGCATCGGGACAATGCATTGATGTTGACCGCTGGCCTGTAGGTGATGCATACAGCACAAGACGATGTGTTGCACCGGACCACGCAAAGTCAGAGAAATGCATCAGAAACAGGGGACAATGCATTGTGCCATCGGCGATATGATGTCTGCGGTTCGGGCAGCAGCGGCGATGCATCGGTGTTGAAGGAAATACTCCGGTTCTGATTGGCTCAACATCGTTGATGAGTGGAATTTCTGGGTTGCAGCACATAAAACTCAATTCCAATGGCCCAGGACTAGATTGGCACAACTTGGCAGAGAAGAACGCACAGCAGGCAGAGTCCAGGTGCTGGTTGCAGGTTGCAGGGTGAAGTCTTTTATATCCTTGAGACTTTAAAAACAGGAGGCAAGCCAACAAGCACTTGAAGATATTTTGCTTCTAGTATGTAGAGATGCAGGTCCAGTCCTTCTCACTCCCAGGCAAGAGGCAGCAGGCAGCAGGCCAACAGAGCAAAGCAGTTCAGCCAAGTGGCAGTCCCTCTTGTCAGCACAGAAGTCCTTCTTCCCAGTAGTATGTACTCAGTTCCAGAAGTGTTCTGATTTGGTGGTGTCAGAGGTCCAGTACTTATACCCAGTAGGGCCTTTGAAGTAGGAAGACTTCAAAGAGATGCATTTGATGTGCACTGGACCCTGCCTTTCCTGCCTTGGCTCCAGACTCTCTACCGGGGGGTATGCAACCCTTTGTGTGGGGTGCAAGTGTCAGCTCCTCTCTCCCATCCTGCTTAGGATGACCCATCAGCATGTAGATGGCTATTCAGTCACACCTACCCTTCCTTTGAGTGTGGCTGTCTAGAGGGAATACAGGAAGCCAGCTATCACCCACCCCAGGTGTGTATTCCAGAGACAGGCAGAAGGCACCAAATAGTTACAGTAATAAAATGCCAACTTTTGAAAAGTGTATTTTTCCTAATTACAATTTATAAAACAAGCTCACCATAAGTTGTGTTTTTAAATCGTGGTTCCAGAGACACCAAATTTGAGGGTCCCATTATTTCCCAATTGAAAATTAAACCTATAAACTGTAATAAAGCAATCCCTTATCCTATGGGAGAGATAGGCCTTGCATCAGTGGAAAATAGGGTTTTCACTGCCAGAACAAGTAAAGCTTAAAAGTTCATGTCCTACTTTTTAAATACACTGCACCCTACCCATGGACTGTCCAGGGCCTACCTTAGGGGAGATATATACGTAATAAAAAGGAAGGTTTGGGCATGGTAAGTAGGTTAACTTGCCAGGTCAAAATCATAATTTAAAACTGCACAAACAGGCTCTGCAGTGGCAGGCCTAAGACATGTTTAAAGGGCTACTTCAGTGGGTGGCAAAATCAGTGAAGCAGGCCCACTAGTAGTATTTGATTTACAGACCCTCGTCACATGTAGTGCACTTTACTAGGGACTGATAAGTAAATCAAATATGCCAATTGTGGCTAAACCAACGTTATCATGTTTTAACTAAAGAGCACATGCACTTTAGTACTGGTTAGCAGAGGTAAAGTGCTCTGATACCTAAATCCAGCAAAAACAAAGTCGGCAAAAACAGTCAAAAATAGAAGGTAAAAAAAAATAAGAAAAAAGTCAGGGGAAATCACACCAAGTATGTCAGATCTAACTGGTAGGCTATAAGTTCACAGTCTCAGGTGGATTACTATTAAGAATATGATCAGTCTTGCTGT
This sequence comes from Calotriton arnoldi, assembly GCA_963921515.1. Taxonomy (NCBI): domain Eukaryota; kingdom Metazoa; phylum Chordata; class Amphibia; order Caudata; family Salamandridae; genus Calotriton; species Calotriton arnoldi. The sequence goes on from CAWUFW010007432.1 coordinate 233,898, forward strand.
TCAGAGTTACCTTGCATCTTGCTGGAGAATAAGACAGATTGGAGGGTGGTGACTTAACTTGAACACCACAAGCAGGAAGTTGAATTACACTTCTTAAAATAGTCTGCATGTATTAGCCCACCTTCTTGCAGCTACAAGAACTATTCACAGAAGGATAGTTGTCCTATGAGAAGTGATGTATGTTGCTGTAGAGTTATTTTAACATACTGTCTCCCAAAACCTTAGGTTATTGGGTACAGAGGCCATCGTGATTAGTTTTCAGAAGACGAGAGATTTAGTAAGTGTATACTTTCTTGATACTACTGGTGTATATGGTATACCACTCTACAAGTTACTTACAAGTAATTTAAGTATGCCAACCTGGTATAAGCCAATTTAACATGTTTAGAGGAGTGAGCACCAGCATGTTTGCGCTGGTTAACAGTGGTAAAGGGTATAGAGGCCTAAGGCCAACAAATATGAATTCAGTAAAAAAAATGGGAGGAGGAAGGCAAAAAGTCTGGGGATGACCCTGCAGAGAGGGGCAACTCCAACACTGACTAAAGGACAACTGCAAAGTTTATATTGGTTCCTGAGAATGAATTGTTCCACATTCAAATAGTTCTTGTCTTTTAGGCACAGATCAGTGCACCCCTTGGCATACTGAAGCTCTGTGCATTGCATTACTCTGCCCTGGGTAGGCATTATATGGGCGCAGTGTGGGTGTTCCACGCAACTCCAATCGATTTTAATGCATCCTCAGATTTACAAAAACTTTCAAACCAGGGGATGCACTAAAACCCTACACCTTCCCAGGGGAGACATAACGAGGAGAAATATCTCTCTTTCTCCTCGTTTCTTCCTCTTTTTATGTGTACTGCATTCTGCAGCATACACAAAAAGAAGAATATGCCTTCTAGGATTGGTTTTGGGCAGGAAGCTGCCCCTTACTGCACAAAAACAATCCTGCATGCACCACAGGCACCCTTGCACTATCATGCAAGGGTGCCTGAGTTGGCGCTAGGCTGCAAAAAATGTGCCAGCACAAGAGAAAGGACAGTAATGCGCCCTATTGCCTTAAATACAGTGCATTCCTGCCTTTTCCCTGTCATGCAGTGCCGCGCAGCACAGCGACTTGCTGTGCTGCACTGCATGACTTTCTCATAAATTAGGCCCTATATATTTTTTTGCTGTACATATATTTTTGGAGATCTGATGGCTTCTGGATCAAACCAACAACAGAGGAAAAATCCAGAAGAAGAAGGCAAAGAAGGAAATCAAGAACAGTAAGATGTTCAGTTGAAGGATTCAAAGCCGCCATCTCAATCCATTATATGGAAACGTTTCATTGTTACATATGGTGAAAAGAAATTGTCAGCCAAAAATGCAACATGTACTTTGTGCAATCAGAAGTTCCCTTGTAGCAGCCAAGGAAAATATAGAAGTGGAATCTCATTGACGAGCAAGCCTCTCAATGCATGGAATGAACGGCAATTCATAATGAAAAAATTAAATGGAAGAAAGAGGCCATAGTGGTGAGTACGTCTTATTCAACTATTACTTTTGCTATTCCTGCTAGCGATCGACTGACAGAAAAAAAATGCAAGTGGAGCAGGAAGACATTGATCCCTGTTACCAGTTTATGGAACTGCATTATCTGATGTGTGATACAGCCATCCGCTGTGGTGAGCAATGTTGCGATGTTTGGTTGAAGCAAATCAAAATTAGAAAATTTGAAAAATATTTTTTTTCTTCAGTTGTACCAGTTGTGAATTCATTTGAACTAGAACTGTTTTAAATTCCCCAAAAATTAAAAAATCGCAAAAAATGTCTATTAAAAAATGGTTCGCTCAAAACCAACTTTCTGTGTATCATTTTTTTTATAAAATACAAGTTGTTTGTTTTATAGATGAGTGAGAGAAAGTGGGTGACCAACCTGCACTGTTCATGGCCTTCGGCATGGGCAGCTGGGGTTGGTCGCAGAGCCTGGCCTCAGACAAGGCCTAGCTTCCAACCCTTCATGGAAGGCAACCCACAGCGCGCACGGCCTTTGTCAGCAGGACTTGGCCTCTATCCAGGCCCTGCACCCAGACATAGTTGGAATCAGCCCCATCTGTACATAGCTCAGCAGCGTTGTCCGCAGCATCCGGCCTGTACAAGGCCCTGTGCCCTAGTATGTGTTGGCCATTCAGTGATTCAAGCTGTAGGTGGGATAAACATTTCCAATGGGAGCTAAAATAGTTCAATAAAAAAAAAAATCAGCATACCCTTCCATTTTTTTCATGTGCGCTGATCTGCATGAATATTGTTATGCTGGATTTTAGCTTCTTACTACGCCAACCAATTGCTAGATCGGCGAAATCCGTTCTCGGGGTCAAAAGTTAAAGAAATGTGCAAAAAAAAGAAATTTTAAAGGAAAGTGCGACTGAACTCCCACTGTGCAATGTTTGTATTATACATAGTCATTGTGGGATCTAATAAAGCCCAAATTTAAAAGAAACTACACACACATTTATCCAACATTTTATACCTCCGCAGGGATTTAAACTCTTCCACTCAATTTCAAACAGTGCAGTGAGATTTTTTTCATAATTTGAACCCTTTGCATTCTGCTTTTTCTCCCAACTTTCCTAGAAGAACCAGACTAACATAGGTAATTATGGTTGAGTAATCTTCCTTTGATGTTCTAATATGTTCCCAGCTCGACAGAAGTCTGCAAAATAACACTTCAGATGATCGCATGTCTCTAGCGCAACCGTGTTTGATGCATTTACCAGTGGTGCAGGCGACCAAGTGTATCAAAGGATTCCAGGAACTGGAAAGGAGGCGGATGCCAGTATTTCTTCTCAACTTATAATGCTTTCATTAAAAAAACAGGAAAAGAACGGTCAGTATTGACCTTACACTAAATATAGATTGCACATTCATGTCGGGGCGAAAAGTATAGAAGCTCAGGTAAGTCAATGGCATGAAATTAGAAAGCGCACACAGGGCCATATAATCAAGAACGGCGCAAACATTATCGCCGCTTTAGTGGCAGGAGCGGCGATAAGGGGTTTGATAATATGCCCTATAGAATTCCAACAGAAGCCCAGGTTTGATGTCCTTCACACCAGAACCTGGGCTTCTATTGGAATTCTATAGGGCATATTATCAAGCCCCTTATCGCAGCTTTAGCGGCAGTTTCCTGCCGCTAAAGCGGCGATAATGTTATCGCCGTTCTTGATAATATGGCCCACAGTCTTTGCAGCAGATGCATTGTGCTGGAGAGCCTTATCATAGACGCATAAGAAGTTGCAAAGATTCCCATCTGCAGACGATGTGAAGTTTTCTGAGAAAGTTTGTAAGCCCAGCAACTTTTTGGGAGTTTAAATTACATGAGCACAAATTTACAAAAGTATGATTTTGAGTAAAAGCTATCCCTTAAAATTCAACTTTAGTAGGAAAACGTTTCTCCTTCAAAAGAAATTAGGAGAAGGTTACAAACATTTTCAACATTTATTTTTAATGTGTCAAGATTGTAAAGACTAAACTGTTGCAAGAAATATTTACTTCCTGACCACACCCTACCCACCATCTATGCCAACTTTTTATGGGTTTAAGATCTCACAAGGATTAAACCTATTAAAATAAGCTTTGGTAAGGTAATACTTTTTTGATTGATTCATTTAAATCATTTTATTTTAAGAAGGTCATCAAAATTGAATGATTTTAAAACCGGTTGTACAAATTGGTTTAACGTTTCTAAGATTAAAAGTCAACAGCTTTCAAAATTATATAAATAGCCAAAGCGCAAGTGCATTGTGCGTATCAATTTATGGGTCCAATATTACATTTGAAATTGCCCCGGCATTTGTCTCATGTCTATTGAGCATTAAATCCTGCATTACTAAGTTCCAGTTGATGTTAGTTAAAGTTGGAGGGGCATATTCTCAAGGAGCTATCGCCAAGCCAACGGCACTTTATCGCAACCAAATCTGCGATAAAGTTATCACCCCATCGCCAAGCTGGTGCTAACAGCCCACAACACCAGTTTACCTGCGATAGCAGTCACAAAAAACATCGCCACAGAGGAGCCCGGCAACTAACGCTACTGATATGGAGAGTAGGCGTTCCCGTGCAAAAAGCCGCGACAACACCACTCCACAACATTCTCAACGACCAGCCAGATCGGCGATAAGATCACAAAACATGCGCTAAGGCTCGTTAGCAGCAGGAAACTAACACCTGCTCCTACCTGGTGTAAAGTCGGACGACAACCGGCACCAGACAAGGGAGCACAGCCCAAAGCCACACATGAAGAACAAAAGATGCCCTGGAGCAACCCATCATGCAGGCCTGAGCCCCAATAGGTCAACAACCTACCCCGGGCACCCACCCGCTCCCCCCCCCCCCTATGGACAAAGATATTGCACATCGACTCCACGAAATCATGAACCAAACAAATCGCCTGAAGACGCACAATCACAACACCCAACATACATGTGTGGCCAGAAAAAGGGAAATCATACACCCATATTAAATATCCAAACAATACGTTTATTACAAAAACAAACCCCAAAAAAATAATCTGAAGAGGCATGGCGGGTCGTCTCAGGACATTCTGTAAGTCACAGCCTGCAAAACAGAAATCTGGATCAGAAGGTGTGCCATGCGCCCATCAAAGTACAGAGAGAGAGAGCGAAAGAGAGGAAGAGAGAGGGAGAGAGAAAGAGAGAGGGAGAGAGAGGGAGAGAGAAAGAGAGAGGGAGAGAGGGAGGGAGAGAGAAAGAGAGAGGGAGAGAGGGAGAGAGAAAGAGAGAAAGAGAGAGGGAGAGAGTGCCGACACTGCGGACCTAGGCCTCACTGCTCACCTGCTGCCACCGGTGTGTCTCCAAACACGTGCCGGTATTCACAGCAGTCCCCCAGGTCCCTCATCTGAAACAGTTTCCAGAGACATGAATGGCAGAGCCCATACAGCTGCACACGCCATCATCGCTTGCCCGCCCCTGCGCACACAGGTTGCTGTACCCCAGCCGCTCCCGCCGCCCAGCGGTGATTGCCCGCCCCTGCGCAACCAGGCCTCACTGCTCACCTTCCGCCACCGGCGTGTCTCCAAGACGGCCCACCACGTTCCGGAGGGATCTCCAAGCCCGGTGCCCGCGACCATGGCACCCTCCACATCATGCAGCACCGCACCGCGGGCCACCAGGTCACACACCTGAAACAAAAAATCAAAGCTATTGCAGCACAACCATTCAACCTAACTTATTTAGTTAGCCAAAAACAATCTTGGTCATAGGTCAAAGTAATCACTTTATATAGTTCTAGATCTCTTGAGTAACGAAGATGATAAGGAAACACCAGTCCGTTCAAAGGAATCCAATCAGATCATCAAATAGAGTTTTCTTATATACTTTATTATAGTCCCAAACATTTTTTTAAAAATTCCCAGCACACGATTAGCCGACACGTGTTTCGTCCGAAACACAGACTTTTTCAAGGCTGGAATGACAAATATTCTAAAATAAATATACTATGTACAATATTGTAAAAAAAAAAAAAAACACATTTTTTTAAAAAGCACATCTTAAACAATTACATTCCTAATGTGCATATAAATAACAAACCCAATGATCTGATATAATGAAAGAAGACAAACCTTAATCTTAATATTATAATCATTCAAGTATTTCAAGGAAAAAAAGACATATTATGCCTATGATTGAGAAAGAAGAGATTACGAACCACCGAAAATTTGAAAGTGTAGAGAAAATGACCCAAGACTCAATGTACCAAAAGCCATAGAATATCCAAATGTGTCAATAACACTAAACGTCAAAAAATAAAATAAACTATAACCTAAACATACACTCTCCATATAGTAGTGTAAAACCTTCACCATCATTGACACCCCAAAACCAGGGGTGTACATCTAATTATAAAATATAAAGAAAGATACACCTAAGCACCCACCACGGTTTGGGAATATTGGCGAACTGTACTGTATACGCATCCGTCACTGCAGTGCATCAGAAGTAAAAAGACTCTGGGTCTTGATTACGCAATGGCAGATACCTTATCAGTGCACACGGCACCATCGTAGGCTGCACACCCGCTCAGCGCTTGAGGTGCCACTAACTCTGTGAAGTGCGATGCAACGCCACGTGACGGGAGGCCCGCCCTGCCCGCTGGCTCAGGCCTACACTGCGGCCCAGCAGGGCTCACACTAATCCTTGCCAGTCCGGACCGCCAGGACGGCGCATCATCGCACGCTGCACACCCGCTCAGCACTTTAGGTGCCCCTATCACACTGCACCGCAAGACACCGTCCCGTGGCGGGGTGCCTGTGCCTGCAGCAGTGTATCTGGTGCCACCAAATCTGTGCCCCGCTAGCCATGGACCCTTAATGATTGAGTCCCGTTGTGCGGATGCCATCATGTCACCCCCGGCACTGGGCAATGTGAGGTGGCAGGGCCCTAGGCCCTCATGCACACATGAGAACTACACGGAGACACCCAGTCAGAGAGAGTGGAAATGGCATCCAACACGTGCGCCAGGCCATTTTTATTGCCAGGGTCACATGTCCTGTGACGCCAGTGCTGGATGGGTGTGGTGTGGGTGTACACCAGCCATGAGGGAGTGGCTGTGGCATGCTGACAACTAGACCTGTGAGCTGCAGATCCCCACAGTGAAGACCTAGGACATGTAGCGCTGTCGTCCCCCCCTGTGTGCGTAATCGGAGTGGGCTGTCCTGGCGTATGCCAGTCCAGCGTAAGGGTGCGAACAATGACCTCGGGGCTCTGGGCATGGTTCCGTCCTGGGCTGGACAAGGAAGTGACTAATGGATGTGTCTCCGTTGTAGTGTCGGCGCCACCCGGACCGGAATCAGCAATCTGTCACCCTGTGACAATAGTTCCACAACATGGGCAACATGGACGTAAGGGGAAATCACTGACCCTACATTCATCCATACTTCCACACTTGAAAGATCATAGACATGACACATCTGTGTTGATATGAATGTTTATTACACATTCAAGGGAGTGTTGCAGCTGGAGCAGTACAGGGCCATGCCAACCCCACTTCACATTGTCGGCCCGTGGAGGGCCAGCCAGAGTCCTTCAGGGAATGACAGGTACATCAGGAGAGGATGACTTCAGTCCGCAGTCTGATAGCTGTGTCATTGGTGACCAAACAGAATATGGCAGTCCATGTCGAGGTCCGAGGTGAGTGTCGCAGAGTGCATCGGGGGACAGTGGAAGGTGATGATGCAGAGGGCAAAACCAAGCAGAAACAGGCCACATGGCGGAGATGAATGCTACTACGTCCTCCTGACCACGAGGGTGGGTTCATCCGCATCTTCGTCCACTGCTGTTGCATGTGCCTCACATGTGGGTGGTGGTGTACTGTCCCCAGCACTGTGTGGCACAGACACATCCGGGGCCGGAGATGTGGATGGGGTGGTAGCAGCAGCATGCATCAGCGCCAGGCCTTGTGGTAGCAATGCCATGAGGACGGTCTTTAGGGCATTGAGGGACCCAGCTACCTCTCGCTGGTGTGCAGCCGTGGCAGCCACTCTTTCCGCCTGCGTCCGCTCCATGTTCTCCATGATCCTCCGCATGTGTCCCAACTCCCGGGCGAGATCGCTGGAGGAACTCTGGCTAGACAGTCGTTCTTGTCGCAGAGTCAGGACTCTGGCGTTGTCAGCCATGGACCGTTAGAGGGCATGGAGCAGACTGTGGGCGTCTGTTAGGGACTGTGAGTGGTCCCTGATGTGACTTAGACACCCACGTATGGCGTCTAGTTTGGCTGCCATGCGGTCGAACCCCACCTGCACCTGTTCAGCCAGCTTCTCCTGGCACCCCAACACAAGGCGTTGGAAGGCCATGTGTTCGTCGTGGGGGTCCTGGGAGGCAGCCGTGGTGGTGGGTGCTGCCTGCTGAGTGTACTGTGCAGGGGGGCTCCTCGTGGCAGCTGGGTTGCCCTGATCCTGGAAGTGGGCTGCGGAGGCTCTCCACTAGCTGTTCGAGGGCGTCTGAGTCAAAGGTGTGGTGGTCCTCTTCGTCATCAGAGAAGACAGGTTTGGACTGCTCTGCAGGAGGTGTTGGATTTCCCCCTGCAATGTGAAGGGGAGATGCAGTTTGACATCGTGTACACATGTATGTTGACGCATTGTACATGTCTGCATTCAGACTGCATGACAGTGTACATTGTGACTGTTTGGGGGGAGCTGCCTATTTGATGCGGGACAGTGAACATTCTGACTACATCACGGATGTGAGTTTGTACTTGTACATTGTCAACTCACATTTCCCTGCAGTGCCATATGTGATTGGCCAGTTTCTACGCACATGCGGCACCTGTTGTGTCCTCTGTTCTGTTGTGGACGTGTGGCGGTTTGTACCACCTCTTTGTCAATGTTGATGTGCTCTGCATGTTATGTGTGTGTGCCGCATTTTGGGGGAGTCACCCCTGCAGCTCTGATTTAGCTGCCCTCCTCCCTTCCATGCGGTGTGCCTCTGGGTTCTGTGCTTCTGCAGTGCTGAGATGTTGCATACCTGTGTGCATTGGTCTCTTGGTGGGAGTTGTGGGTCTGGGGCATGTTTTGTCCACAGATGTGCTATGCTTAATTGTGCATGTGTGCCATTATGCCCATCTCCCCCCGTCCCCCCAGTCCCTGGTGGTTACTCACCCTGTTGCAGTTGTGTCCGGTCATGTTGAGCAGTGTCCGGTCCCCCGACTCCTGCCACCGTCTCCCCACTGATGACTGTGGACACCATTTCCTCCATCTCGTCCAGCTCCTGCTGTGGCGCAGGACTCCCACCTCCAGTCTGCATTGCTGCCTTCCGGTTGTTTGCGAGTTTCAGCTTGGTTTTGCGCTTCACATCATTCCAGCGCCTCTTGACCTCGTCCATTGTCCTCTTCAGCACTCCGACTGCATTCACCTTGTCCACGATGGTCTGCCATTTTCCATTTTTAGTTGCCAGTGACACAGTGGAGGTGACGAACAGTGATTGATGGTGTTCTATCACCTCCGTTATCAGGATTCTGTTTTCCTGCGGACTGAACTTCGTCTTCCTCTTCTTCTTGTCCTTGCCCTTCCCTGACCCCGAGGTCCCAGGCTGGTCCTCCGTGGGGCTTGTGGGGTTCTGGTTGTCCTCTGTACTTGCCCCGGCTGCCTCCATTGTGCTTCGTTGTTGTTTGGCTTTTGTTGGTATGTTTTTTTTTACTTTTATGGTGCATTTTCCCGCATGACGCGTGGGAATTGCAGGCCTGTGGCTGGTTTTTGTAGATTTTTGTATCGCGATTGGCGTCATCGCTACTATTTTCGCGTTGGGGTTTCGCGTTTTTGCGGCGTTGTGTTGTTTCTAACGCGTTCATTAGACGCGTTGTCCTGTGACTATCGCATGGTACCGCCGTGTTGAGAATACCACGTTAACACGGAGTTGTTTTCCCGCGATGGACTGCGATGTGTAGGGATGCGTTAAGCTACACCTGCAGTAGTTATCACACGTTCTTGAGAATATGCCCCGGAGAGTTCTCAGATGAGCTCTAACAGTCTTTATTGTTTAGGTATTGGAGCAGCGTAGTTTAGCTCCATCCTTTACGTTTGGCTAGGCCACATATATATATACACTTGGCCTTATATACTCATGTGACGCAATAATACTAATGAGATGTGCTGCACCAAGGTATAGACAGTGCATCCATAGTGTGTTTGTTGACATATATGTGTGTGCATCTTTCCTTTTTCAGAAACATCTGGATTGCTGATACTAATCTTCTATAGGTTTAGATTGTAAGGTGATGCGCTAAAATACATTTAATGTAGTTAATTCGCCAGTGATTAGTGAGAATGAATCATATGTTTTTAAAGCTTTCTTTATAAATTGTGATCAGTTGTCGTTTTGCTTAAAAATACATGTATTAATTATTGTGCCACATATAGGAGTACAGTACGATATAGCTTGATTCATTATTAAAGATTTCATTTATTGGGTCACATGTAGGTTGTAGAACTAATATGTCTTTAAAGAGAAATGTAAAGTAAGTGCAATTGTGTGCCTTAAGTTTACAGTCAAGACAGCTCATTCTAACGTGAAAGTTGTTTTTCTGCATGTTTCTCCTCTGCAGGTGCATTTGTTAGTTAGTGAAAAGCACATTGTATTTCAGAAATAGAGAGGCGAGGAAGAGCTGGCAAGGTCAAACTGAATTTAATGAAGAACGAAGGGAGTGTTACCAGTTGGTACTATCAGTTGAAGGGAGGAAAAAAGGATGCTTTGGAAGCAGATACTGGAATATGGGAGTAGTGTTCAAGGTGCCAAGTTCTTTTCTGGGAACTGGAAAATGTATTATGATGTGTATGAGGTCATGTTTTCTTGAATGTTCTTTGTGCATTTTAATTAGTGGACCCACCTTGGGTTTAGTCAGATTCCCTTTAGACTTGGAGAGGCACAGACCTCTCTTGACATCTCTGACTGTGTGGCTTCATGCTGTACATGACTCTTTACTTATAGAACTTCTACAGAGGTTCTGATGCAGACACTTTTCTTGCACCTTGATTCAATAGGGTGTTCCATATTCTTAGTTTAGTGTAGGGTTTAGTACATGTTGCAAATCTTTCTCATGTATAGGGAGCAGGATCGAAACCATTCATCTAGTCATCAAATCTTTTTCCTTATTTTCTGTATTGTGGCTACTGAGAGCCATATATGCTCTTTGCTGTTGAGGACCAATATTGTGAGACGCTGCGGTCTACTTTTGATAATTTTATACTTTTGCAGTATGATCTTGAGGTTGATTTATATTAGTATGGCTTTGAGTTTGTAATAAACCTTTTAATGTGAAGTTACTGACTCAGACTTTTATTGTGTGGTCTTAACGATCGCATTGTACTTTGAGATTTAAAATTGTTGTTAACCCCTTTTTGTCTCGGGCTACTAAAAAGGTCTATTGACCAGAGTCGAATTGGAAGAAGTGGCCCAGAGCATTCTCAGTTTTAAAGAAGTATTTTCTTGTGGCCTTTGTTGCATGGGGACATCGAGCAATTTTTGCACCTGGCACAGGTATTTGGTCTCCTGGCATTCCAGGGCAATGGGGTCCCCACTCACCCAAGAAATTACAGCTTGCCTGCAAGTGCACACTTGCTGTTGTACAAAAGCAGGTCTGAGTAGTTTCTATGGCATATTAAAGCTGCTGCACAAGTGCATAAAATGTGAGTCAATGACTCGTGTTTATACCCACATAGGCGACAGCTTAGAATTGTTAGCCGACTCTTCAAGGAAGGGATTAGATCTTTAGTTACTAGCTGCCCAAAATTAAACAGGATAAATTGATGCTTAACATGGGTGAGAAATGAGTTGGTAAGTAGGCTTGGGACTTCAAATGTTGATATGAGGAGATAGCCATCCATGCACGGCATTTGGCAGCTAGTCTGTTTTTATCTTGCAGCTCTGACAAAGCTTTTGCTGTGGTGTTACCTAGACGGGTGAGGGATGCTCTTTCCATTGGAAGGGCCCAGGCTTCCTTTAAACCTAGAGCTGTGACCGATGGCATCAAATACGCTCCCCACGATTTGGTTAAATTTGTACTCATCTGAAACTCGATTTCCTGCGAGCACAGGTTGTTCAAGGAGCCTTTTACAGAAGAATGAAGAGTCCAACATAGCTTTGTAAAAGCATTCATTTTTTGCAGGACTTGGTTCATTAGGCCAAATTCCAGTCATACCTGAGCTTGTGAGACTGACCTCGGTGGGCAGAAGATGACTTTGTAAACTTTTGATTGTAAACAGTTTAATAAGTCCACCTCTTTTCTATCCGTAATTTCCAGGCCATATGAAATCGTCAGTAGGAGCTAATCTGTCATTACTGAGAACAGATGTTGGTATGAGGGGAACCTAATCTTCTTTTACAGCTGATTGAATGCAAAAGATAAAGTGTGTGTTTTGGCTCACATCTTGGCAAAGGGCTGCTTGAAGGTCAAGAGACGTTCTATTGCAATTTCAAGATATTTGTAAGAGGGTACAACCTCTATGCCGTATCCCTTCACAAACCAACTAGGTTATTTTTTCTTTGGATCAGCCAAGCGGATCACCTTTGTTGTTTTTAGGTTAATCTCCAGGCCTTGCTGCTCGATGTACCCAACCAGTCCATTTATCGACCTCTGTAGGCCGACAGGAGTCTGACTTAGCATGACCATGTAGTCAGCGTATTGCAAGTGACCTATTTTGTCTGTTGCCAGTCTTGAGGGAAAACACACCACTTGTGCCAAGTGTTGATCAAAGTCGGTCAGATAGAGGTTGAATAAACAGGGGGCCAAGATGCACCCCTGTTTGAGGCAGTTGTTGGTTTTGACCTTAGAAGTGACCCTGCTTCCATTGCCTACTTTGACCTGCACCCATGTTTCGCTGTACAGAGTGATGATAGAATGTAACAATTTTTCTGGAAGGCCCAATTCTGCCAGTTTTGCCCAAAGGCGGTCTCAGGGGACTCTGTCGAAAGCCGATTTGAGGAAGACAAAACATGAAAATAGTCGGCCCCTTTGCTGTATCACCTTCTCAGCCAGGATGGTGAGTACTGGCTAGTTTGTTATTGTCCTCATCCCAGGTCAAAATCCTGTTTGGGGTTTTGGTATTAACTGGTTCCTATTCACCCACGTCTGGAAATCTTGAGTGTGCAAGAAGCGTACAGGTTAGCTCCTTTGTCTATTAAGGCTATTAGCCTGTAATTCAGTGATGATGACTGCCTGTCACTTTTGTATATTGATTGAGTATGCTCCCTCTCCGTGATGGCGGAATGGTGTTGGAGCTGTAAATCCTGTTGAAGAGAGGTGTTAGATAACTGGCCCAGAAATTGATGTCTTGCTTGAACAGTGCATTTGAAAGGCCGGTGGGGTCTGGTGCACAGCCGATCATCAGTTTCTTTAGTATCTGTACCAACCGCTTTGCTCCTGTTAACGGTTCTTCAAAGTTGGTTAGATTGTTAAAATTTAGTGAGGTCTGCGAAGCCCTATGGGATGTGTCAATGTTAGGACTTTCTATATGCTGCGGTGTTTGAAAGTATCTGCTGAGTTCAAGTGATAATTGGACTGCCCCTCAGTTGAGTCCTGCTTTGGCGTCCCCAAATTGATTATCTTCATGCTATTCCCACATGTGGATTCACTTTCTGGGAGTGAGTACATGGCGTAAATGTGAGACACCCAGGCATCCTCAGAGATCCCTGCATTGTGGTGATAATTTTGTCCTATGACCAGCTAGTTTCTCTCTCTCCAGAGTTGTTTGCTATTGGGTAATTAACTGTACTGTAGGAGCTTGAGCCATATCCCTTCCTGGTAGTTCTTTTTTGCTTGCCATCTTTCTTTATTGAAAATTAATCTTAGCTGCTGGAGTGATGATTTGTCGAATGCCATGCCTAGTCTTGTGTCCTGGGTATACCTTCCTATTTCTCTATTAATGTGTTTTTTATTTCACGCAGGTGGCTTGAATACCAGATCTGATTTTGAGCAGATGAGGTAGCAGGTTTTTCTTGCTGGTTTGGTTTAACCTTTGAATGGATGGGGAATGCTATAAGTAGATTCCTAATCAGCACCACCCATGTATGATATTCAACTTTTGCCATATTGTTTGTACTCTTGTTGGTGTCTGCTAAGATATATACCAGGGCCATTATTTGCCCCAAATCCGAGGTGTGTCATTTGAATCTTTTTAGATTTTGACAGTAGGTTGAAGAAAGTAATCCGCCCATTGCCATCAGTTGACAGGAAGCAAATTCTATTATAAATACTTGGGGAAGCTGATCACTTTTGGAGCAATGGCAATGAATATGACCTGACAAGGGAGAACATTTCAATGTTTATCAGAGTATGATTGAACTAGTTCGATAACCTAGGAAGGTTGTTGCTGCAGGCTTGTCTTCTTTGAAGTTACCATTCAGAATTTTTAAGCCTTAATTTTCTAGTTTTTGACAAACGTTATGAAGTAGACTCATCTTATTAGTCTTGGAGTTTGGGTTTTGATTATTCATGTTTCATGTCTGGCATTAGAGAGAGGAAGAATTTGAGATGAATGGGGTTTGAAGAAGTCTGATGTTACAATCACCTGCGATTATTAAGTGTGAGTTTTGATACAAGTTTTGCAGGGAATTAATTAATGTCTGCAGTGTGAAGAGCCACTCTTCCTTCTTTGATTGGATGGATTTACGGTTTAGGAGGATGAGTGCTTTCTAGGTCTGTGCTAATCTTTGGCTTAAAATTTGGTGGACTGTAGCCACTCCATCCCCAGGTTTATATTTTCCTGCAATCATTTGTATTTTGTGGAGATGAAGTGTGAGAGACACCTGCTTGGGTACCCATAGCATGAAATCCTCGCAGCAGGGATGTGATATTCCATGTACCCAGTGACTGGAGTGGGTCGTAGACTCCAAGGGGCATATGTACAAGGAAGTGGCGTAGTGAGGCATTAGCCGTCATGGCTTAACGCCTCCCGCCGCCACTTCTGAAACGCAAGGCTGCACCATATTTACAAGGATATGGTGCAGTCTTGCGTTTACCCCAGCGCTGGTGCTACACTTAGCAGTGTAGCCCCACCGCAGGCACCCTTGCACTATAGTGCAGGGTATCTGCATGCAGGGGAGGATTGTTTATGTGTAGGAAGGTGCCCCTTCCTGCACATAAATGATCCTACAACGCCATTTTGTCACTTTTATGTGTGCTGCTTCATGCAGCACACATGAAAGTCACAAAATGACATTTTTTTTACAGATTGTTTATGTACAGGAAGGTTGACCTTCCTGTACATAGACAGCACACATGGAAAAAGCAAAAACGAGGAGAAATAATGAATTTCTCCTCGTTACACCAAGTTAAGACCAAGTTTTCCCTGGTCTTAATTTTGGCTCTGACTCCTATGTACGCTGCCCTTGTACATAGGGGGCAGCATCAAAATCAATAGGTGTTGCGGTGGAACGCCCACCGCAACACCCACTGCCCACCCCATTTATGCTAAGCATAGCATGAAAGAGGGCCTTATTTACAAGGCTGCGTTAAGCCACGTTAAGTGGCTTAACGCTGCCTTGTAAATAAGGCTAAACCCCTATCGCCACCACAACGCCGGAAAAAGTAACGCTGTGATGGCGATAGGGGCTTGTACATATGTCCCCAAGTTTCCTGTAATAATATGATGTTAAATTTGTGTAAGAAGTCCATTGTGTCTTTATCCGGGTGCATTTTACCAAACCTGTGTACGTTCCATGAGCAAATGTTAATATGGTCATTCTCAGGAGGAGATTTTTCTGTATCAGGACCAACTAGAGTCTAAAGCTTGCAGCGGCCAGGTCGATTCTTGTGTTTTCTTGTCCACGACATGGATTATGGGGAGCCTGAGGGGCCCTTTCTTGGCTGATTTCACTATTGGTAACTTTGGTAGACTGATAGATGAAAACTCCACCCCAGGGCACCCCTAAGGACAGTTTGCTCATTAGTTAAATTTAATGGTCTGACCTGTCTTGAGGGCAGGGTAAGATCAGGCTGGTTTGAAGGTAACAATTGGCCTGGGAATCTCAACTCATCTTAACTCACTCTTCCAGTTTTGAAAGGCTTCCTGGTGATGAAAAACTTGGTTTGCAATATCACTGGTGGCCCAGGTTACTAAGGTGGCTTCCCACTCCCTTTGATAGGGGACTGGCTGGAATTCTATTGCTTCTAGGTGTGATGATTTAAGATACGCTGGTGCGCTAATTTGCTATGTTAATTTTAACACCTCCCCTCTATTTAAATTACCAAATGCCCCTCTTGATGCATAGTTCGGGTTTAACATTAATTTCCTCGTTGATGTATTGTGGGTGACTCCATGTATGGGACCCACTTTGCTTTTGGATGGATCTGTGTCGTGTCCTGGTGGGGGAATGTTCCTTCTACATCAAGGGCGACCTGGTTGATGCACTGGATTGTCTGCGATTTTGATTTGATTGAGTTGAGAGGGTAACCTTCTTCTGAAATGAAAAGATTCCCTTTCAGGGATTCAGGTGCCTGGGCACCCTCATGGATTGGCCAAATTCATTCTGGTGCTGTATGAATGACATTATATTCTCGTCGAGTGATTCATTGTACACTGTATTTTGGTTGCCTTGTGTCAACTAGAGATTATCTTGAATTTGTACCATGACCACTGGTAAGGTTCCTGCTTGCTCCTGCTTGCGCGTGATTAGTAACTGTTCTTGTGTTGTTTCCACCCCGATTATTGCAAGAGGCTCCTGTTTGCTCATGGTTAATAACTGTTATTGTGTTGTCTCCACCCCTTTATTTGCGAGAGAATGGATGGCAAATGCCATATTGATGTTGCACTTTTTGTTTCTTCCGTTCTTCCTGGATCTTTTCTTTTCTCTTTTAGTTTGGGTGGCTCCTTTGTTAATGGTCTCCCCCAGGTAATGTGTGATGGCTTTAATTTATTGTCGTGCCCCAAGCGTTTGAGGTTTTTCTGTCTTTATAGCCCCTGCTCTCAGATGGATTGCTGCAGGATTTCCACTTGGAGATGGTAGGGGTGACTTGACTGAGGCAACGCAAGATAGTGTTTGATTTAATGTTTTGTTTCCAGTTGCCCAAAAGTTCCCAATTTGATTAGAGTTACAGTGGTTTTAACATCACTCTGAAGACTGTTTGAGGTGAGCGGTGGGTTATGTCCCTGAGGAAAGAAGGGGCTCAGGCTGGCGAATGTAGAATCAAATAGGAAAGCTCTTTTTTGCTGACATAGAGGGCGTAGATTGGTGTACTAAGCTTGTGCCTTCCCTTTGGGCATCTTGTGGGTTGTCCAGGAATTCAATCAGAGGTTGATCCTGAAAGGGCCAGGCCCATACATTCCTGGACCTGTTCTAGAGACACAATCCGATGGTTATTTTTAGTAGTGTGTAAGTGTAGAGGGGAGAGAACTCATTATTATTGCCAATCAATTTAATAGAAAACCCTTTGGACACAGAGTAACCATAGACAACTATGTAAGGTTAGTTTGATTTATGTCAAAGCCAGAAATAACTGAACATAAAGACACCTCAATAGAAGGGTATAGATATACATCGGAATTAGCATAAAGGCAAATCTGCATATCCAATTTAGACGATGTATCATAAACAAAATGATTAGTTCAAGAAACAGGATCAAAAAGCATAGCCCTAGTTTCCCTGCATCGAGGGCAGATAAATAAAAGCATGAATCTATCCCTACACTAACACTACAGTGACATCCCTACGTAAATATCCCGAGAAAGGAATATTAGGTGTCAGCATGTGAAGTCTCTTGAAGAAGTCTCTCCACCATCAATGGGTCATGTACCATAAAGCTATCATGACAGAGCTTGCTCTAAGATGCTCTCTCTCCAGAGGC
The DNA here is from genome assembly GCA_963921515.1 of Calotriton arnoldi. Lineage (NCBI taxonomy): Eukaryota > Metazoa > Chordata > Amphibia > Caudata > Salamandridae > Calotriton > Calotriton arnoldi. Next base: position 251,229 of record CAWUFW010007432.1, read on the forward strand.
AGAAGAAGAAGTGGGCACTTTCCCTACTCCCAATAGCACATTATTGCAGGTATCCTTCCCAAGATCCATTTTGGGTCACGCCATCTGCTCTGGGTACGGTCCTAAAGGTAGTTTTCCATGAGACAACAATATTCTTCTCTCGCAACACTATGTCCTTTTCCTGTGTGAAGCACAATGACCTTCCTTTATCGACTCAAGCGACATAATTGTAACTTCTTCTCTCCTGCCTGACTAGTAATACAAAGACATTATTCTAGCTAACAAGAACGCTTCTTTCACCTGCAACATAAAACGTGAGAAAGAACAAATTCCACAGCACACATGAATTTCAGCTGTTAATGCTAAAGCAAGAGTTTCAAGGAACAGTGTTTCAGTGCTACAGGGTTCAGCTAACATAAGATAAACATCGCAGAAACTTTACGGATTGCAGAGGAAACAAGGCACATTCAATTAATGCCTTTACCTACGTTTCAAATGACACAACTAGATAAACATTTCTAGTACATTAATAATTGTCAGTTCACAACACAAGTTCTTCACGTTAATATTTTCAGCTCGTTACATTCACTTGCTACTTTAATTCTCCATGTTACTTTTTGATGACCTAAACACATCATGTTTTGAGTTAATACATTTCAAATTTCCAACATTCCATGTTACTACTACACGCTCTACACGTGTGATTATAATGCACCCCTACAAATAAAATGTGATTCCCGCGTCATCAATCCTGTGGTTCCTGATGTTTAGATTGATTGTTAGCACCTGGACTTTCTGTAAGACTAAGGATGCCCAGATCTTTGATTGCTATGGGGGATGACTAGAAATAAGATTGCACAAAGTTTGGGCAGTGAACCTGGGCTTGTATATACTGAATGTTTGGCCAATGGAGCCCCTCAGTTGTCAAGGTGTTCGTCTGTTGCTTGGTTAGCTCAGGTTGGTCTCTTTTGTTTTCTAAAAAGGAATTTGCTGTACCCTCAACGTCATTTGCTATTGGTTTCAGGAAGACGGTTATTTTGTGTTCTAGACGTTTTTCTACTGTCAGTTTTCTTCCTATTTTGTTGAGATGAGTGTCTGCTTACAACCTGTGTTTCTCTTCTTCTCACGTCGTTGTGGTGTTTGGGATTCTCGCTCTTTTGGTCGCTGTCTTCCTATACTTTCCAGGGTCACCGCTTGCTTTCCCAGACATCATATTGGAGCCTGTTTGTAATTATTCTATTAAGGAATTATTTCAGGCCTGTTTGGTCCTATTTGGTATTGCTTAGGTAGTTAAATTGGGGTGATAAGGGTGAGCTGTCTTTGTTTTTACACAGTTGAGATATAACAATGAGCACGGTGGTAGGGAGCGAGGATCAGGGGGGCTGATGGTATTGTGAGGCAGATGCTAATCCAAAAGCAACTGGTGATTAGTAAGCCAGTTAGAGCCAGGGCCACAGGCCACAACAAGACCTAGCTTGGCCGCACTGGGGTGCACCTAACTTGCAAGCCAAATGCCTGCAGCCGTTTACTAATTGGTCACGTTGCCGGCCCATGTTGGTCGGTATTGCTGCATCGCTGCTAGGCTGATGATCTGCCAGACAGGCAAGCTGTGCTTGGCGATAGCTGTGGCAGTCGGGCGGCAGTGGGGCGGCAGGGCAGTAAACTGATGGGCTGGCTGACAGATGGACTGGTTGTCTGATTGGATTCTTGCCTTCCAGGGTAGCAAATAGCAGGGGTCTTAGCCCTCTCTTTCTTCCCCTTGCTGCTGCTACTGCTACTGCCCCCTATGTCTGTTGCACGAGTTCCACCTCAATGGTTTCAATGGTTTTCAATGGTTTTCAAAAAGCCAGGACTCAGTGCAAAGAGGTTCACTTGACTCAAGTGACTCCAAGCTTGAGGGACCGATTGCCCTGTCACTCTTTTCCTTCTCCTGCGGTGTGCCTCTCGGTTGGACAGTTTTACCACACCTTGTACCGCTTTGCCACTGGCGCCATTACTGCTCACCACCACCCGCTTGCGAGAGGCGGCCGTGACACTCAATTTTGCGGCTTTGCTCCAGTGCCGCTACTGTCCGCACTGCTTGCACGTTTGCAGTTTGCAGCTTGTGGTACACCACGGTACACGGAGGTACATGGCTTCTGATCCATGGCACTCGGATAGTGGCTTGGAATGTGCTGCGAAGCTCGTCTGCTTGACCACTGATCGCATCGCGTCACTTCCGATACTGGCACTTCAAGAATCATTAAATCTCCAACTAGAACACCAATAGAGCAGCAATGGAGTCAGTAAGGGAAGTCAATAAGCTTTAATTTCTTCATGTTCCTAGGAATGTATTATAACTAATGAAAAGTAAGCACAGTGATATAACAAATAAGTAAGGGCCTCTCATCTTTTTGGCATACATTTCTAGTGTTACAAGGACCGACTGTTGATATAGGTGATAAAGAGGTTGAAAATATATATATCTTCAGACAGGGTCCAGCGGTTGCCAGCAGGCTCCTGACTGCCATCGATGAACGCCTTCAACGCCGTTGCGTAGATTCCTCTCACTTTGCTTCATAGTAAAAGAAAAGACTTAGACTCAGGTGGCAGTTAAAGTACATCTATTCCTCCAGCCGATGTTACCACATCACATATACACGTTTTGGCTTTACAACAGCCTTGATCATGCTGCGTGATGCCATATTGGAAAGTGCTTTATTCACGTGCAACATTATGTGAAAATAAACAGAAAAGAAATCCTTCCTTTAAATTTTGAGAAGCATGTTCAAATATTACATTACTATGTGCATTACAAACGATTCATCCAAAACATGTGCTTAATCAATATTCTGATTCTCTGAACATAGTTGGAAATAGATTAACTCTCAGATTGTAGTGTACCTCAAATATTTTCTGTCCTTGCTTCCATCACAATCCAGATATGTAGGATAGCATGGTTGTCTAAGTTTAAAGGTCCATGCTAATCTTGAATTCGATTATTCCCCTTAAATTGTGTGATAATATCTCAGTCCTGTTCACCTTGGAGATCACATTAAAACCTGGAAGATGATGACACATTACCTCCTCGTAAGTCTTCCTCGCCACCAGAGTTACGTAGTGAGCTTTAGCTCCACACCAGATCCCTCCAAAGCAAATTAGCATTCCATGCCTCCCAACCCTTGACCAGGTATAAGGGGAGGGTCGACCCAACCCAATACCTGTTTTTTTGGTTCTGCACTGCAGATTCTCCAGAGCGTGTTTCAGGTAAGTTGGGACAAGGTCCTACTCTAGCAGGTCCCAGGTCCCTGGGGAGGAGGCCCTGCTCGAGCGGGCTCACACACTGGGCTGTTCCCCCGCCTTCTGGCCCTCGCACTACCCTTTTGGTTTTTTACCGCTCTGCACTAGCGGGCTCTGGTGGTTGCGGGCTCTTGGGGTTTGTACTGCCCTGCACTAGCGGGCTCCCCTGTTTGGTGCCCTCTCCGATGCCAGGGCCCGTACTGGGGTTCTGCCCTACGTGCCGGTTTCCGGGGCCTCCAGTTCCCACAATCGCACCCCCCCTGTTTTTGCTGGACATAGGTCCGTGGCCTGGAGTAGGTGGGGCACGTGTCCGCAGTGATTCTGGTGCTGCATTGGCCTGTCCTACCTCCAGGGGGGGTGTTGCCTCTCATGGCCGGCTTCCCGCTGCCTTTGGGGTTGCCTGGCAGGGTGGGCTTGCGCCCTGCTCCCTGCATGCGCTCCGGTGGCTGTGTCGGAGCTCCAGGTCCAGTCTCGCAGATGGCCCCCTGGTGGCTGAGACCGCCCCAAGGTGGGGTCCCGGGCCGTTGCACATGGCTGTCTGTCGCTGTGCAGGGGGCGCTGAGGCATGGCAGGGTACTATCCGCTGGGTGGAGCTGGGCGCTGCAGCAGTTCAGCCTGTGGCAGGCGGGCAGGCTGTGTTCCTCATGGAGCATTTCTTGTGGGGCGCTCTCGGCAGGTTTTCCTTTTTGCCGTGGTGTTTTCTGGCTAGTCTCCCGGTTTAGGGCCGACCGGCGCTGCAGTGTGACTGTGTCTCCCCCTTCCCCTGAGGTGCCGGGGCACCTCTGGGTTCACCTTCTGCTTCGTGCTCCAGCCCCACCCGCCCTCCTCCCACTTCTCTGACAGGGTTTGGGTGCCAGTGGTCCATATCCGGGGTTCTCTCCTCCCCCCTCGGAGCCGCTGTGGGGTCCCGGGTGTTTCAGTGCCGGCCTTTGTCCCGGGTCATGCTGCTGGCTCGGGAGGAGCGGGGCGCCCCCACACGGTGGGCGCATGATTTCTGTCTGGACGCATGTTTTTACACATTGTCGGTGTTGCCGCGGGTGCCCTCCTTTCTCCTCACTGGAGGTTTGTGTACGGCTCCCTACGCCTGTTCCTGCATCCTTCGTGCGAGTCTGGTGGGTGTGTGCGGTTTCGCCGGTGGGCGCCCGGCGCACTTTGGGCCCCTGAGGCGGAGAGGGTGGGGTACCGACGGCCTTTGGGGCACAGTTGCTCATTTTTCGGCTCCCCCTACGGGATTGCGCAGCCTGTTGTTGGCTCCCTTGGAGCTGCTATGTTTTCTTTTGTGGGTGTCTTGGCCGGTTTCTCTTCTCTTTGATACATCATTGTTTTGTGATACTCACTCTGCCTCTCGTGGGGTTGTTCCGTTTACTGGCTGGGCGGGTGTCGCTATCCTGCTCTGCGTTTTGTGTGTCTGTGTGTCCGATGTCTTGTGGGTGGTTGCTGCCATTTGCAGCTGTGGTTTTTATTTTTCACCTGCCTTTTGATTCCTCTGGGGCAGAGGTGGCTCCACCTTGAGGTCACGGGCTGCGTGCCTTTGTTACTCCCTCCCCTTGGGTGGGACATACACGAGAGCTAGTCTCTTCCCTAGCCGGGGTCTCCTGAGCAAGGGGTTCAGGCAACCGGAATCCTATGGCTAACGGGTGCTGCATACTAAGGGGCATATGTACAAGGACTTAACGCCGTGTTAGCAGCACTTTTCCGCCGCTAATGCAGCGATATTTTTATTGCCGTATTCACAAGCTGTCGCTAACCTCTGGTAGCGGCAGTTTTCTGGCAAAAACGTCCATTATAAAGATCGCCACTTCTGTTAGCGATAATGACATGCAAGGGAGGCGTTCCCGTGCAAAAACGGCCGCTAACCCCACTTTGCGATATTTACAAGGGGATTCCTAAAGTTTGGAGGACCAAAAAAACTGCCTCTAACTGCAGTTAGAGGCAGTTTTTTAAGACCAGAAAATAGCTGGTCTTAAAAAGGAAATAACCCTTGGGGCCCATTTCAGCAGGTTTTGTTGCTAGACCGCGCTGCAAGCATTGTAGCTGTGCTGCCCTGCGACAAAACTACAGGGCAGGAATGCGCACCATCAATAAGATAGTGCGCATTCCTGGGCCTCACTCATGAAAAGTGTTGCAGCGCTGCGACAAAACAGCGATGCAACACTTTTCACTACCCCCTTCTTGCGACACCATGGATGCGCTGTATTTACTGGAGAGCCCTCCATGACGCAAGTAATGACAGATACGTCTGGAATCCTGACGTATCTGTCTGCGCTAAAGTCACCCATTGCTGCAGTCGCGTCACAACCATGACGCAACTCCAGCAATGCATGGGGCCAGCCTATCCCTGTGGCACTGTATCACCCTTACGCCTGCCATCATGCAGGCGTAAGGTACTGACGCAGTGCCGTTCTTGAGGGGTGCCTGGGTGTCGGTGCAGTTGGAGATACATCGGTGGCTGTTGCGCGCTGCTGTGTCATCATCCGTAAGCGTTGGCGGAGTGGTGGTGCTGAGGGAGTTGACGAGACGTACTTCGGTGGCCTGGATCCAGCTGCGAGGCGGGCGACGATGGTGGTTGTGTACGGTGGTCATGGTGAAGCCATGATGTATACAATGATGGTCGGTCCAGGAGAGTCCGGTGGTGTGGCTGTAGTTGAAGGTCTCGATGGCGGAGGAGACGTGCTCGACCGTGTGTCCTGCTATGGGGCTTGCTGCGATGGCTAGCTGCTTGAGTCTGATGTTGGGGAGCTACCCCAGCAGGGGGTAGTGTTCTGGTCACTGGGGTTGTCCAGGTGGAACTTGAGTTCGCCGAGTAGGATGTCGTCGGTGGATGGGAGAGCCTGGTGTGCAATGAGGTCTACAATGGTATTGGAGAATGGGTGTCCATGGCCCGGGGGGCCTGCAGATGAGGGTGCAGCAGAGGATGGGGTTGGTCCGGATCTGGAAGTTGAGGTGTTCCATGGTCACCGTTGGGTCATTAAAGTGCGTGGCAAGTCGGAGTGTGCTCCTGTAGGTGATGGCAATGCCTCCTCCTGGACGGTCAGGGTGGTCCTTGCGGGTGATTTATAGCCATCAGTGATGGCGATGGCGATGTCCGGTCCGGAGCAGATGTTGGTCCTGGCAGGCGATGTGGCATCCAGGGTTGATGGCGAGGCGGGTGCTGGCACCGTAGGGGTGGAATGTCCGAGAGGTAGGGTCCTTGGTGCTGAGCGTGGTCAAGGGGCAGACGGACGCAGACGGGCTTGCCTATGGCTTGCCTTTGGCACGGGAGACGTCCATTACAACGCAGGCATTACATCCTAATGCCTTTACAACGCAAATCTAACAACGCAGGTGCCTTTACATCGCATTCCATTACAGAGCATTGTGAGGTCAGTAATGGGGTATTTTTATTTTGTAGGGTGGGTGTGGGTTTCGGGTGTCGGAGATGAAATGTGGGGTGTATTATGGGGTAAAACTTGAAATTCGGGGTGTGTTTTGGGGTCAAATATGAAATTTGGGGTGTGTTATGGGGCCAAATATGAAAATTGGGGTGTGCATTTGGGTCGAATATGATTTTTAGGGTGTCTTTTGGGGGCTCAAAGATGAATTTTAGGGGTCAGGGTTTGCTTTGGGGTGCAAGGGTCAGTTTTAGGGTTGCGCACACTGAAGTGGGAATAGTAATGTTTACATCTCCGCAATCCAACACCTTCCCTACTGTTGAAATATGCTTAGTATTAATATGCATTGTAATGGAATGCGATATAATGGTATGCGTCATAACTCCATATATACCTATGGCACACCAGTGGTAAGCCTGCTGCGCCTGGCCGCACATCGTCCGCCATTGAGAAGTGCTGCGGGGGAGACTGGACAGCTGGGAGGTGGGTAACGCCGGAAAGAACACTGGATGGGGCGTGGACACGGAGGGTGTGTGTGTGAGCGGGTGTTGTAAATAATTAAATGAGAGAAATCTTACCTCGAGGCCGCGTCGCGTGTCTTCGTTGCTCCTGCTCTCCTGAGTCTGCTTCCAGGAACAGGAAGTAGGCAGCCAGGCTCCCTCCCCTAAGCCAATCACAACGCTGCAATGCGGCACTGGGATTGGTCATTGGCGCCGGAACGAGGCGTTCAGCCAGGGGCTGGAGGTGTGGGCATGTTCTCCATGCAGGCTGTAATGCAGCCTGCATTGCAAACAGGACAATGCGCATAACTGCTTTGTGCGGCCTGAGCGGGTCGACCAGTCACTGCGCACTTGAATGGGCATGTCAATCCGCCCATGCCCTGCTCCGTGCTTGGAGCAGTCCTACCCACCCTCCCACCCGCAAATGAAACATTGCACGATTACATCAGTAAGTTATCATCATGTGATGATTGTTCCTCTTCTGCACTGCTTGAAAGCAGTGGGGCGACGCTCTTCCGCCATAGCGGATGAGCCGCCACTGGGGGTGCGTCATCTACGTGTGCTAGGCCTTGGCGACTCGACCTCCGGGCCTCCTGCGCTACGCATCCCACCTTCTCCTTACCTCGACAATGACACTGTGGCGCAATCTGCTGCACTCTCCCCAAATCTGTGACTCAGCCAGCAGGAGCCTCAGCCAGGTGTGATTTCACAAGTCTGGGTACAGCAGTCGCCGCCAAGTCCACTGGTGAACCTCCCGATGCAGCTGATGCAATAGGGCCCCCTTAGGCGTGAAGTTGCAGCGCTCCCGCCAAACAAGTTCGGCGCAGCTCAGGGGCCTCACCCTCCACAGCGTCCAGCCAGCCCAACATCATCCGACCTGTGATGCAGAGAGGCGGCACCCACCGTTGGTAATCCCCTCCGTGCACCCCGGTGTAGTGGTGGATCGTAGTATGCGATGCAAACCTCCCTACGTTGGTGCGCAGGAGTGCCTCTACCATTAACAGCTCCAACAAAGCGCAAGCCGGTCTTCTCACACAGGTCAGCAACGTGTCTGCATGTGACCTGCCAGACTTCACCACCAGGTACGGGCGATCTTCGTGCCTCAATGTCTACCGCCACGGCTCATCGACTCCACAGCTCCTCCGCATCCCACTCCAGGCTCCAGACGCAGGTCCAGTGAGGCATCCAGGCTCCAGACGCAGGTCCAGCGAGGCATCCAGGCTCCAGACGCAGGTCCAGTGAGGCATCCAGGCTCTCATCCTGGCCATCCTGGATGTTGGGTGGCTTGCAGGGGTTGTTGATGTGTGCTGCACTTGGCCCTGGCTGCTACATTCTGCATTTTTTTTGTTTTTATGCCTATTTTCTATTGGAGGTTGCAGATAGGCTATTTTTTGCATTAGAGGCAAAAAAAACTCACGTTGGGCTGACTAACGTGAGTTTTTTTGCCGCTAATGTGCCTATCGGTAGTTTTCGCCCGCTAACGCCGGAATTCCTATCGTTACCGCGCTAATGTTAGCGGCAGTTTTCACCGCCGATCCCTGATACTATCGCCATGTAGCGACAGCTTGTAAATATGCTGCTAACATGGCGATAGTTTTCAGCGGTAAGAGGCGATAAAAAAACTGCTGCTAACTAGCGCTAGCGATAGTTATCGCCAGTCCTTGTACATATGCCCCTAAGTTGTGCTGGGGCAAGTGTACTGTTCCCATACCGGCTGCTGCAACTTTCCTGGTATTGGAAGTGGGTTGTGGTTAGCTTGGCTGAGTGCAATGGTGGTGTTGTGTCAATGCCTCATTTCCCACTTCTGGCTTCTCTTCCTCTGCTCATATTTTATCGATATGTGTCAGTGGGCGTTATGGGTGGGCGGTTGCGTTTTTTTTTCGCATTCTTCTGTTCCGTGTCCCCGACAGCCACGGGTTTCCGTGTATCCGCTTTTATTGTCATGTTTGCCTCGTTGTCTTCGTGTTTATGACTCTGGCCTCCTCTTTCTGGGATTGTGATTCGTGTCTCCTTTGATGTACAGACTCGTGTCCTTTGTGTTCCTTTCCCGGATTAGTCTGTTTCTTTTCAGGTGGTGCTTGGTGCTCGGGGTCACATGCTGCCTGTGGTGCCAGATGGTTTACCACCGAACTTCGAGAGTCCAGACGCACATGCCGCCGCCTCGAAAAGGCCTGGAGGAACACCAAATCCACAGAAGCCCACAACAACTTCAGAGCCGCCACCAACGCCCACCATAAACTCATCAGAGAAACGAGGAAAAAAGCGATTGAAGACAGAATCTCCACCCACGCGCACAACAGCAAGGAACTCTTCAGCATCATCAAGGAGTTCGCCCAACCTACCAGCGAGTCTACCGACATCCCTCCCTCACAAGACCTCTGCGACAAACGCAGCACCTTTTTCCACCACAAAATCAAGCGCATCTACGACAACTTCGACGAAGACAACCAACACACTGAACCCTCACCAACCACCCCCGACACCCGGAAACCAGCGATTGATGACTGGACAGCCCTCACCACCGAAGACACACTGAAGACAATGAAGTCAATCCACTCAGGGGCCCCCACGGACCCATGCCCCCACCACATCTTCAACAGAGCCGCCAACACCATCGCACCCATGCTCCGCCACACCATCAACCGCTCCCTGGCGACCGCCTGTTCCCCGACGACTGGAAACACGCCGAGGTCAACCCCTCCTAAAGAAACCCTCAGCGGACCACACCGACCTCAAAAACTACAGACCCATCTCCCTGCTCCCGTTCCCAGCAAAAGTCATCGAGAAAGCCATCAACAGCCAACTCGCCACATTCATTGAAGAACACAACATCCTCGACTCCTCCCAATCCGGCTTCAGAAAAAACCACAGTACGGAAACCGCCCTCCTCGCCGCAACAGACGACATCCGTACCCTACTGGACAAAGGAGAAACAGTAGCCCTCATCCTCCTCGACCTATCAGCGGCGTTCGACACAGTCTCCCACCGCACCCTAATATGCAGACTCTACGACGCAGGAATCCAGGACAAGGCCCTCGACTGGATCTGCTCCTTCCTCTCCGGCAGGACGCAGCGGGTCAGACTCCCCCCTTTCCTCTCGGACCCCACACCTACCACCTGCGGAGTCCCCCAGGGCTCCTCCCTCAGCCCGATGCTCTTCAACGGCTACATGGCTCCACTTGCCCCCATCGTCAGAACCTACGGACTCAACATCGTGTCATACGCAGACAACACCCAGCTCATCCTCTCCCTATCCAACGAGCCCAACACCGCCAGACGTAACTTTCGAGAAGGCATGGAAGCCGTCGCCAAATGGATGAAAAACAGCTGCCTACAACTAAACACCAACAAAACAGAAGTACTCATCATGGGCCCAAACCCCGACGCCTGGAGTGACACCTGGTGGCCCCCCACCCTTGGAAACCCGCCAACCCCCACAGACCATGCACGCAACCTGGGAATCATCCTGGACTCCGAGCTCAAAATGGACCGGCAGATCAACTCTGTCTCGTCTTCCTGCTTCGCCTCCTTCGTAAGACCTTCAAATGGATCCCCCTCGAACACCGAAAGACAGTCACTCACGCCCTGGTCACCAGCAGACTCGACTACGGCAACGCACTCTACGCCGGAATAAACAAAAACCTCATCCGCAAGCTACAGAACATCCAGAATGCTGCCGCAAGACTGGTCCTCAATCTGCCAAAACACTGCCACATCTCCCAGCACCTGCGCACACTCAACTGGCTCCCCGTCGAGGCGAGAATTAACTTTAAGATGCTCACCCACGCACACAAGGCCCTCCACGGCACCGGACCAGCATACCTGAACAGCCGACTCAAATTCCACGCACCCCAAAGGACCCTACGATCAGCCCAGATCTCCTACGCCATGGTCCCCCGCACCAGAAAGACCAGATCGGGAGGCCGCTCCTTCTCCTTCCTCGCGGCCAAAGCATGGAACGCCCTTCCGCTCCACCTCAGACAGACAACATCGCTCCCCATCTTCGCAAGAAACCTCAAAACCTGGCTCTTCGACAGACCCCCTCCTTGATGGAATGGAACCTGCACCCTCCCCCCCCTCCACCCCTAGCGCCTTGAGACCCTTACGGGTGAGTAGTCGCGCTTTAACAAACTCCTGATTGATTGATTGTGTTGTCATCTTTCCACATCTGGTGCGGGTCCATTTCTCGTCTACGGGGAGTGGCTGTCTTGAGCAATGCGTATTCATGGGAGTCTACAGCCATACCACCCTGGAAGCACCTGATCTCGTCTGCTCTTAGAAGTTAAGCAGGGTCGGGCCTGGATAGTACCTGTTTGGGAGACCGCCTGCAATACAAGGTGCTGTAGGTTAATCCTGGGCCCCGCGCCCCGTGGTTCCTTCTTTCTCCCAGAGGGTATTACCGTACTACGGTCTGTCTGGGGGTGTTTCTCTGTGTTTTGAGGTTTCAGGGGTCGGGTGTGCCCGCCTCTGGCATGCTGCCTGTGTGGCGTTGGGTTCCCATTTGTCCCCTGCTGTTTTTCTTGCCCCGGTCCTTCAGTGGTTGGGGGTGCAGTGGTTGTGGTCTGCATGTGCTTCCCCGGGCTCGTCCTCCTCTGTGGCCATTATTGTGCCTTCTCTTGGCCCCGTGTGTGCCTGGTCTGCGGTTTCCGGGGGTCTTCCTTTTCTGGTGTCACTTTCCTGGGTGGTTTCATGCCTACCGGTGGCACTGGGGGGCATCGTTGGGATCCCGATCTGTGATGGGTCAGTGGGATCGCCTGCTCGCGGGTTGCTGGTACCCTTTCCGGGTGTGGTTGGCCGTTCGTTTGCCGTGTTGGCGGTTTCGCCCAGCTCTTCAGGGTGATCGGGTTCAGGTATAGGGGGCGTGGCGGCTTTACCGCCCTGACATCGCCCGGTCTCCTCTGCGCTCTGCTGTTGAGCATTGTCGGTCCTGGTTGGTTCCTGGATTGGGGTCCACCTGGGATTCAGAGGTGCTGTAGGCTTTGTGGTGAGGAGCTGCCTGGATTTACAGGGGGATTGTGAGGTTCGCTCCCTTTTGTTTCTTGCGCGGGTGATGCTGTCCCGGCCTGGGATGACGGTGTTGTCACTCGAGCGGTTTGTCTCCCAGGGTTGGAGGACTACATGGCGGTTCACCTGCGCAGGGTTTTTCCTCCCTGGTCTGACGCCTCCCTAACGGTGGCAGTGTTCCATCTGTTGCCGGCCCGGTTTGGGTGCCCACCGGTGGTTCTGTTTGCAGTCATGTTCTTGCCTCTCTTCTGCCCTCTCCTTCCATGTACCGGGATGTGGTGGCTGGGTGCGCTGTCCTTCCGTTGGCCGGGCTCCCTGCTTATGCCTTTTTTTTCTTCTCCGATTCCTTTTGGTTCCCCTTTTCTGGGCAGGTTTTGCCAGGAGGGTGTGTTTGTGCTGTTGGTGGTTCCCCGGCTGTGGCCGACGCCCTTGTTTTTCTCTCCTGTGAGTGGTGTCCGTCCGGAAGTGCTGGGTGATCACGGATCTTCCCTTCCCATTGCGGGCGCTCTGCTGCCAGTGGGGGTTCTGCTTCGTCTTCTGGCTTGTTTGGTTGGGTCTACGGTCTCGGATTTGCTCCCTGGAGGTGGTATCCCTTCGGGGCTCCTGTTTCCCGGCTGCTCTTCTGGCTTGTTTTCTTGCCTTTGGGGGTTGTTTTCTCGTTGGTGTGTTTATACGGGATTGGCCCTTTTCTCTGTGTTTCCCAATTGGGTGTTTGTTTCCTTTCTGCTGGCTTTGTCTTGGGCCTGGCTCTTCAAGCTCGGTGGGCGGCCTGGCGGGCGTTCCGCGGTCCCTGGTTGGCGTTTTGGATCCTTTGGGGCCTGGTGGCTCACAGTGTTTCCTGCTGTATCCTGGGGCTGCGCCTTTCTGGGGTCTTCCGTTGGTGTTGTGGGCCCTTCCGGAGGGCCCGTTTGGACCTCTGGGTTCCAAGGCCTTCTCGTTCCTCGCCTTGCTGGTGGTGTTTTTGGTGGCCATCGTCTCTGCTGGGCAGATTGGGGAACTGGGTCCTTCTGCGCTGTCCTCCGTTCTTGCGAGTCCTTCCTGTCCTTCTGGTGTTGTGTTGGGGTCCAACATTTCTACCCTGGATCCCTTCGGTTGTCAACCTTCCCCGTGGGGTTGTGTTTCCAGCTTTTCCTTCGGTCCTTGGGTCTGACGTGGTTTCTTCTCTCGCTGAATGGTTGTCCGTCACGGGGTGTGGCGGTGTTTCGGGGTGGACTGTTTTTTTTTTTGCTGCTGTGTCGACTTGTTTGTCTCTTTTGGTCCTGTCTGTTCTGGTCCTTTGCCTTCTCTCTCCTCCCGGTATTGTTGGGTGGCGCGGCCTCTCTTTCTGGCCTGGGTGGCACTGGGTTCTGTGGTGTCTGCCCAGGTGCGGGGTCGGTCTCCCGGGAGTGATCTGTCTGTCTCTTGGGCCTTTATCTGTAGGTTCTCTCCTGTCGGTGTCTGTGGGGCTGCTGCCTGGTCCTCTCCGCACCTGTGCTTGGTTTGCTGCCTAGGTGGTGTTGGGTGGTACTTCTACGGGGGACTTTGCTCGGCGGTTCTCCGGGCTGGTTTTACTGGCTCTTGTAGTTCTAGCCTTTTGTGCTTTCTCTTGGTTGTTATCCAACTGTTTTGTTTTAGGTTTATGTCTCCTTGTTTGGCCTTGTCCCATGGCCTGTGGTTTCCTGTGAGTTTTCCATTAAGCCGCTTGGCTTGGGTATGTGCTCACTACGTAACTCTGGTGGCGAGGAAGACTTACGAGGAGGTAATGCCCCGGTTACTTACCGGTAATCTTCATTACTTTGAGTATTGTCTTCCACATGAGTTCCCATCCCTTCCTCCCTGTTTGGCTATCGGCTTCATGTGGTTCTTGAGGCTTGGTAGTTCTACAGGAAGTGGGTTGGGTCGACCCTTCCATTATACTGGGTCAAGGGTGACGGTGGTCGGCCATGTTGGGGAGGGATGGGCGGCATGGAATGCTAATTTGCTTTGGAGGGTTCTGGTGTGGAGCTAAAGCTCACTACGTAACTCATGGCGAGGACGACAATACTCGGAGTAATGAAGATTACCGGTAAGTAACCAGGGCATCTACGCAGCATACAACAACATATTAGATAGACTCCTTCTCGAGAATTTCCCCAGTGGATGTTATTACATCATTCCAGCATGCCTTTGTTAGGAGAGTCACTAAATTTTAAATCCAGTTGGTCTGTCCACAGAAATAAGTTTCTATCATTATGGAAATACTTAAACCAAGACTTCTAGGCTTTTGCTTCTGCTTGTCCCAGGCTTACTAGAGTGAGCGGATGAGAAATTTCTTTCTCCAACAATGGTAAAAGTGGCTATTTATGGGCTACTGAAAAATGTACCTCTTCCCAACAGGATCCTGCCTTTCTTTGAATGATCCTAAGACGTACTGCTATCAGGGACAGCTCCTCCGCTATGGCGGAGGAGCATTGCCCCACTGCCCACAGAGGCAAAATAAAAATAAAATGATCTTAATTCAGATCATTTTATTTTTTGCCCTGTGGCCGAGTCTTGGGGGAGGGACCACAGCACTGCAGCAGGAAAGGAGGAGTGGTGGGCCCTACTGTCAGTGAGAAGGATGGTTTGGCTGGCCGTCTTCGGACAGCCAAACCTTCATGCGCACTGACATCTCTCCAACCCAGCTGTGTTGCTGGGTGGAGAGGTCAGCAGGCACAGGCTCCCAACTCTCGATGGAGCGCAAAACAAGCCCACTTCACCCAATCCTGACACTGCTCTCATGGTGAGAGCAGCTTCGGGATTGGCGGCAGGGGAAGCCGGGTGCTTCAGCCTGTGCCCAGAGGAGTAGACTGACGAGCAGAGCGGCGAGCAGAAGACCAGCAGGTTAGTTTTTTTTATTGTTTCAGCCCCCTCACGCTGTCCCCGCTCCTCCCCTGTGCTACCCACCACATTTCCCTTACACCAGCCACTTCTGACTGCTATTGTTTTTGTAGTGCAGAGAAGTCATACCTCCGCCCCGGAGGCATCTGGCTCTTCCCATAGGCCAGTGGTTCCCAAACTTTTTTGACCTGTGGCTCCCTTGACTAATTTGGCAGTTGGCCGTGGCTCCCCACCATTTTTTTACCGGTTGCCAGTACGCCGGGTGATGCAGTGACAGTCGCATGCCATGTCACTGTGCACGGGCAGAGTCAGTCGCCTAGTAAAGTTAGTACAGTAGGGATGGGGCAGTCAGTTGGGTGGCAGACTGGGAGGGCTGGTGAACAGCAAGTCAGTGGGGCCAGGTCAGCGAGCATTGGCAGAGCTAGTAGGCACACTCCAGGTCACAGGGGCTGAGGCAGGGCAGGACAGTAAGGTTGGGGGCAGAACGAGATGAATGGCAGAAGACAGGGCTGTGTAAGATCCAGCCAGCTCAGTGGGGCTGGGGTAGAGCCAGTCTCATGGCAGGAAGAATGGACGGGCAAGAAGCAGTTTTGTAGCATGCTGGTATGGATAAGGTAGAGTCAGTTGCACAAGGTGGAGGTGGTAGACCCAGTTACATCCCAGGTCAGTGTGGGGCACAGGACATGAATGACTTTGAATTGACCAAACGTGTGCCCACTGCCAGTCCCTGCCCAGGTGCCTTTCATCACATAGGTCTGCAGCCCCCATGCCTAACAGCCCACTCCGGCTTCAACGCTGCTGTCTGTCATCTGTCGAAATTGATGTGACACTAGCAGCGCTTCTTTCCGGATACATACTTCGGAGATGTCTCTGAGAAATATTGCTTTTGGTGCAAATTGTCTTTTCATTTTCGAGCCAGCTGTGAATTGATTCTAAAACTTGCATTCGTTTTTTTTATTCAGAAACGTTTTTGAGGAAATAGACGGTGAGTGATAACAATGTCCCTTAAATTGTGTTCAGGGGTTACAAACTTGTTTTGCCACTTAATAAATCAATTTGTCAACCTTATCTTTATTGAAGGATTGGCTAAAAACTCGTGCCTTGCAGACTGCACGCACCTTTTTGCAGAAAGTGCCTAGTTCACTGGACTGTAACTTGCGACCTGCAGTTCGCAGAATGATCTCTGCAGCAAAGCATTTATCTAGCTATCTTACACTGAGCTACTTTACACAGACTAGAAATGCGTGACGCGTAGATGTAAACACGGTTCTTTGCCGCAGCCATGCTCAACCTCTGAGCTATTTTATGATCATTAGAACCTGTTGATTTCATAAAAGTATTTCCAAGAAGTGAGTTAGCCACGTTTTTTCAGAATATTATATCCTGAAACTGGACGTAAAAATAGACGTTTGCTGCAGGTGGCTAACCCTCAGAAGTGTAAGAAATATGGACGGTACCAGTTCCAGAAAAAGTTTTATACATGGAGAAATATACGGAGGGTCAGACTGGGGTCAGGAAATGAATTCTGGCTGCAATGCGGCCTATTTCCACAGCCGCGAGTTTGCCCACTGGAATTTCTGATGTATAAAATCAGGCGCGGTGTTTCTTCAAGTTCACACAAAGTGTGGGAACAGCAGCCAGGATATAATTATAATTATACATGGGCTGTATTTTACATTTACAAGTTGTAGCTATATTTGAAATCTTTATCTTGTTCTGCGCTGCGGCTGGAATAAGCTGGACATGCTGGAATAAGCTTCATCCTGCATTCAGGCCCTGGTAGGGCGTCAAAAGACGCATAATATTTTACTGCCTACACACGGCCAGACGCTATCTTTCCCACATCGTGCGCGGCGCCCCTGGCTACTCAAGATGGCGCACCGGGGCGCCGCGGCGCACAGTTTGGGAACCACTGCATAGGCATACCAAAAGAATGGATGGGGCTGATTAAAATATAGGTGTCTGCAGAGTTAAAAAACAGTCTTTGCTACTGCCCTTTAATGCACATGTGTCTGGGAGTTATAGGATAGCATTCCAAAGTTTAACCAACCTACAAAGGGGTTACAGGCAAGGCTTTGCCGAAGTTGTTCAGGAAGGTCTTCTCCTGTTTAGCCAAATTATCAACACTGCCATTTGGCAACTTCAGAGTACTCCTATGGCATCATGCTACATGGGTCTTCCTTGTTATGTCTCACTGCAGCTAAAGCTCACTAATCTCCCCTTCACCGGTCTTCTCTCTTTGAACAACACACAGAAGAACATATGTTGAGGATGAATAATTGAGGTGGAAATATTGAAAGCTTTTGGTTTGGAAAAAAAGATTCTTCAAGACCTAATACAGGCAGAAAGATTGCCACCACTGTCAATGTTGGACTGTTCAGTACCCTCAATGGTCTTACGAGACACAGCAGCAACGACAGCAATAGGGCTAGCTGTTCATGCAATGACTCCTTAGTAACTCCCATTCCCCAACTCTGTTGTGCACATAAGGGCCTGGGGGATTTCTAAAACACATCATTTAAAATGATGGGAAAACATTACAAGCGACGAGTGGGTGCTGACGTTTTTGCAAGATGGGCACACTCGTCACTTTAAGATGCCTATACCTTCCATTCCATCTTAACCAGTAACAAAGCACCATTGTCAGACTTACACAAGTAGACAGCCTATTTATTGAAAAAGTGTGCTATAGGATCAGTCCCTCACTATCTCAGAAAGAAGGGCATTTACTCAAGATATATTCTGGTTCAAAAAAGGCCCCCTCAAAGGAATTCAGATCTATTCTGGATACAGGACTGTCCTATGAAAGGATCAGAAGGGAAAAGGTTTACATGTTAGAGCTCCAGCAGACTTTTCCTCTGAAAAGGGACTAGAACTGTGCTGTAGACGTTCATGACTCAGATTTTCACATTTCAGTAGCAAAGAAGCACAGGAATTTTTATACGGTTTGTAGTAGGGCAGTCCCAATACCAGTAAGCTGTACTGCCCTTCAGCCTTAAGTCTGCTCTTCAGACCTTTTTCAAATGCATGTCGGGAGCAGCAGTCCAATTTTGTTGTGGAAGCATCTTATGTACCCATATTTGTGTGCACGGCTTGCCAAAGCCCACAGCTCAGAAAAAATACAAGACCTTAAAACGATGATTTCCTTGTTGGATTGATTGAGGTTGCAGATAAACTTTCAAAATCGTATTCTAACCCAGTTCCGGTTGTCATTTCTAAGAAAAACACTAAATACAATTAAAGGAAAATAATTTTCTTCAGAGGCGAGTGTGCCATCAGTCTGGACAGTGTCACTCCTCATAAAGGCTCTGAAAACTACAGCTAGAGACATTTCCTCTCGTCCGGGCTCACTGACTTATTGCAAATTCATTGTCCCAAAAGATAAGTCTGCACACGGTGGCAGGCGCATTCAGCAAAGTATGGCAGATCAATTGACCTACTAGGAAGCCCATCTAGGCAATCTGTTGGCTCAAGGCTTGTGATCAAAGAGTGAAAGACAGTATAACATCGATTTTCTGGATTCAGAATAGTCCATTTGGCTCTTGGGGCTTTCCTACCATAAATGACAACAGACAGGTCCTGATTCAGACAGACAATAACACTACGCTAAACTATCTGAACAAACAGGGAGCCATCAGATCCAAACTAATGCCTGTTAGCATGACTTCTAGGCAGGTGCCGAACAATAAATCTAGTGCCTGACATTTAAAGCAGCCCATGTACCAGGAAAAAAAAAATCCCCAGGCATGTATTCTAAGCCGGTTTTTAGAGAAAACCCCAAACGAGTCATAGCCAGTGATCTTTTTCAAGACATTTTTGCAGAGTAAGGTTTGCCACAACTAGCTATGTTTGCCACTGCTCAAAATGTCATATGCCAAACCTTTTCATCCAGACATAAGGAACGAGACTCTCTGGGAAATGCCATTTTTATTAACTAGTTACAGGCACTACTATATTATTTTCTGTTGATTGCACTAATATCTCAGTCTTGTTAAAATTTCAGAAGTCCGATCAATGATGATCATCATTGCATACATGGGGAAATATTCTCAAGAACGTGTGATAATTACCGCAAAATTAGCTTAACGCAACTTTGCACATCGCAGTCTATCGCGGGAAAATAACGTCGTGTTAACGTTGTATTATCGACATGGCTGTACCATGCGATAGTCTCACACTAACGCGTCAAATGACCGCGATAAAATTACCGTGACGGCAAAAAAACGCGAAACACGAACGCGAAAAAGTTGCGATGTGGCCAACTGCGATAAAAAAATCCGCGATAACCTGCGACAGGCCTGCAATTCCCACGCGTCATGTGGGAAAATGCACTATAAAAGCACTGAAAAACACAAACAAAATAATTCAAACTGCGTAGCACCATCGAAGAAGCCGGAGCAAGTACAGAGGATGGCCAGAACCCCACAAGCCCCCAGGAGGACCATCCTGGGACCTCGGGTCACGGAAGGGCAAGGAGAAGAAGACGAGGAAGACTAGGTTCAGTCAGCAGGAAAACAGGATCATCATCACGGAGGTGATAGAACACCACCAACAACTGTTCGTCACCTCCAACGTGTCATTGGCAAATAAAAATGCAATATGGCAGTCCATCCTGGACAAGGTGAATGCAGTCGGAGTGAGGAGGAGGACAATTGGAGAGGTCAAGAGGCGCTAGAATGATGCGAAGCGCAAAACCAAGAAGAAACTCGCTGACAACTGATGGAGCAGGGGAAACAAAATATTTTTTGTACCCCTTGGAAATTAATGACCCCATAACGAATAATGATACTAACCGTCTGAAACACATGAACTAATCAACAAATGCACCTTTTTATTAAACATTACACGTGGGCAATTGCTAATGTTGCAAAAATCTAATTTATTTACAAATGTGAAGCAAAATAATATTAGTATTGTGATTTGCGTAGAAAATAGAGTAAAATGCATGATTTGTGCTGCATAGTAAAAGTTGCACCGTGGCAAAGAATGCAGATGGTGAGTAAAATGGCTTTAAATGTCGCTTCTGCTAGGTAATACTTAACACGGGTCATTAGAATGGTGGGTGGTAAACAGAAAGGCTTATTTTCCATATTTTAATTTCTATTGTGTTTGTTCTTATATTAGTTTCGTTCGGGCCTGCTAGGCCATGCTTCTAAAATGGCCACTGGAAAGGACGAGATCACGTGTGCTGAATAAGATGGCCCCCTGCGCAGGCTCAGTGTGAATGCTCCTGTCACGTGTATGCGGCCTGAGCCCGGAGAGAGAGATGTCAAGGCCAATCTGACCTGCAACGAGGATCGTGCCAAGAGTTCAGCATATATGCCTGGGAACGGATGAGAAAAACGAGCGACAGGGGATGAACTAATGTGTGACCATCAAAGTTTGCTACAAAATGGATTAACAAATTGGACTACTTTTGGACATTGTGATCATGAGACTTAATGTGTGCGTTACTGTCCCAAACCGGTTCGAACAAGGAGGGCGATGAGGTGACCATCACCACCCCTCCAATGGACCAATTAGCGTGATTCTTGCCCCTAAAGATTGCAACTTTTAAGTGTAGAAAGCCAGAAGGTAGGGTATAAGAGAGTCTGCTCTTACGTTGTGAATAAACTTCTTCGTTTATTCTATCCTGATGCTGCGAGAGACTGTCATTTTGGACTAACGAACTTTGACTGGGGAAGGAACGAGACCGTTGCGGGAGTTTCCCAGGAGGAGATTGCGTCCGAGGAGGTTAGCGGGACAGTCAGTCAGTTTTGGGAGTCCATCCTGTGATCTGCGGTTCATCTTCTTTCCTGATGAACCATTCTTGTCATCGCCCTATGGCTGAGGGTAATGAGTATTTCTCATCTTTATTCTAAACCTTTACTTAAATGCTTACTGATATAATAAATGTTTTTCTGCCTAAAAACGAGCTTTACTTTTGCTTAAAGAATTTCGATAAAATTATATGCTAACTCTAAATGAGTCTGTGGTTCTTTAAATAAAATTGTGAATTGTAAAATGTTAAAGGTTTTAATTGTGATTGAGCTGGTCTTAATCGCCATCAACTGATTCTACTAGTTGGTCCATCGACCGAATAGCGGACTAACTTGATGTTTAGAACCGACAGGATCCGAAGTTAATGTATATAATGTATAGGTTATAATTCTGTCATTTTAATAAGGTATCCCGCTTGTCCAGCAACTCACTTTTCCTTAGGCGCTTGATCCAGAGAATTGAATGAATGTATGTAGGCGTTGTTATGGGCCCCACCGACATAAGTTTCAAGTGATCAAGGTTGCGTAGGTGTTTTTCTGGATTAGTGTCATAAGGAAAAATTTATATTAGCCGCGCTGGATCAGATTTCTTGGTAGCAGAGTTATGGTTACTATAGATTAGTTTGGTGATTATTGATTATTGATTTTTTGTGTCTAACACTCTATGTTGAGTTTGTATTACGTTATGTGTAAGTCGAAATTTTGAAGCTTCCGGGAAGTAGGAAGTGGACACGTGTGGCAAGAGAAGTCACACGGAAATGTGCATTGTCTGATTTCAAAATTGGTGATAACACAGGACTGTTATGTTAGGGAAATTTCACGTATGAATTGTATTTGAGCGAAATAGCAACAGGTTTTCTTGTGAAACTTTGGCCTTAATTCTCAGGAGCAGTGTAGTCTCCACATGTGTTTTATCCCCAGAGAAACGGGTTTACCTCTTGCTTGAGAGAAGGGTAAGGTAGAGGGAAGTGCTACACTTATCGAACGAAACAGTATTCTTGTAAGTGGGAATAAACTATCTCTTTTGTTTAGAGAAACAGACAATGGTAATGTGTTTTACGTTGTAACTAATCGATTTTAGTTGAAAAGAAAAGCTAAGAAAACTGCCGATAATTTTTGTAAAGGAGGGGTCAGTAGAAGCAGGAGTAGAACTGACGTCAACAAGAACCGCGCAGGGATTGGCTAGTTGTGGAAGAGCGAAGAGTTTCCTGATTGGTGCGTTAGTGTGAGACGCGCTGGGATAGGTTAGTGTGGGAGTGACATAAAAGCTTTCTGATTGGTGCGTTGGTGTGAGACGCGCTGGGATAGTTCCGAATAGCCGAGCAGTAGAAAGAACCGATTGGTGAAGGATTGTGTAAATTGCTTTGGCAAAACAACAGTGAAAATGCCTTATTATAATGAACATGATAGAGAGAAACCGTCATGGTTTGCGAAGCTCAAAAACTTTTTTAAGAAAGATAAGAAGGTTGTGACTAGGGAAGGAGAAGTACTTCCTCCGCCGAAAACGCCAGCATCTTATATGATGTTGAAATATGGCTATCATACTTGCATTTGGTTGGAAAATTGGGCGAAGTATACCAAGGACGATGGAGTATTGGCATTTCCAGAAAATGGTTCGTTTAGCACAGCGGTACTTCGAAATTTGAGAGAAAAGATGATGAAACTTGAACTGAGACCTAGACCGACACAGTTTGAAGCCTTAGGTGAATGGGAAGATGAGATGTATGAAAGGGAAAGACACAGAGGTGCAAAGAATTATAGGTTAGTTCATGGAAGAGTATGGGGTTTGAATCATGAAGACAGGATGAGACGATGGCGGTATGCTAACATGACGGATGGTATGTATCCTGTCAGAACAGTTGAATAATTTACAGGGAAAAAGTGTACGGAGAAAAAGAAGCATGCAGTAACAGAGAGATATGGGTATGGAGGTAGCGACACAGAGGATGAGTTGCTGGAGGACATTTTAAATAAAAGACCCCCTCCATATCAACAGGATTCTGTGGTGGTAACACCAAATGCACCGCCAATGAGAACTGTAACAAATCAAAGTCCTGAACAAATGTCTGAAATAAATAGTCCATTTAATAAACTAGAAACACCACAGACTGTGAAACATGATAATGGTAATACAGCCGAATTAGCCAGAACCACAAGAGAGTTGACTAAAAAGATAAGAGAACTGACAAAGAATATGGAAGCCATGACTGTGCCAGTAACTATAGGGCCAGTAATCCCAGTATTTGAAAATCAAAAGATAGATGAACACTCCTTAATAATTCCATTAAATTCCAGTATGCAAAAGGTAAGAGAAGGGATAATTCCAGAAAACAGAGAGAAAGAAGAGTCTGTTGGTCCATTTAGGTCAAGTCCACCTGTAAATTTGACAATTAATGAGAGTCCGATAAATAAGATTCCTATAGGAGCCGAGTCAGCAACTGAAACTCCGGAGAGAAGTGTAAGTTGGGCAGAAGTAAATAAAAACCCCTGTGGGTCCGACTGCAGATTAATTAAATGATTGGGTGAGGAGCTTGCAGAAAAAGGATGCTGAACCACAACTTTTGGATGTGGTCAGATTAAAGATAGATATGGAAGAATTGATTCTAGGAACTATTGCTACAGATCGATTGAATTCCTATCAAGATGATGAATTAATGTTTATGTGTAAAAGCGTCACTTGGAGAGCTAGGAACTTGCATGAAAAATTGGAAGAAACAGCGAACGAACTAGGAGTAGATTTTGGAAAAATTAGAGGATTGCAGAAACCGTACAGGGTAGATTTTAGTGAAAAGGACATAGAAAATCTGAACACTTCAGGACGACTAACACAGATAAAAGAACTGATTGTTTTACTGAGGAAATGGGGAGATGTAGACAAATGGAGAAGTAGGTGGATAAGAAGAAAAGAGGGAACAACTGATAAAGCATCATTGGCTTTTCCAGTAAAAGAGAAAGAACCAACGGTAATAGAATGTCCAATGAGAGAAACTCCAGGAGGAAGTTATGTACATGTCCCATGGTCCAGACAAGATATATTGTCATTTACAAATAATTTTCCAAGATTGAGAGAAAAACCTGTAGAATGGTATAGACAGGTAGAAAGGTTTGTAAAAGTTTCAAAGGTATTATGGGAAGATCTGGATGGATTGTTTGAGATTGTCGTTCCTGCTGATTTATGGACAGAGTGTAAAATTACAATTGACTGGCCGAAGGAAGAATATTCTAGAGATGCAAAAACAGGAGCCCCAGGTTCAGAAGTAATGAGAAAATATTAACAGGCAATCACGTTTCTGAAAAATAAAATTCCACCAAAAGAAACGGACTGGGTAAAGATTGATAGAACAACTCAGGAGAGTAAAGAATTTGTACATGCTTATTACGAGAGATTGCTTTTGGTCTTTAAACAGTATAGTGGATACGAGAATTTGAGTGAAAAGGACATGAGTCATTTTGTATATAGATTTGTGTATGGCTTGAGACCTGAGATAAGTGAAATGATTAAGCAGCATATGTTATGTTGGCAGAATAGCACAGTAGTTGAGGTACTACGGTATGCAAAATATTGCAGTGACGATATTGAGTGTAGACAACGTAAACTCAAGGAAAAGGCAATGTGGGCACAAGTAAAGGTTGCAGAAAAGCAAGAAGCTCAGATGAATAATCAGTCTAATGACGCAGGACAGACCAAGTCCAAACCGAATATTGGTAAGGGAAAAGGTCAGATGAGTATAGAAGAAGCTAAAAAGAAATGGCCATGTCATAATTGCGAAAAATTAGGGCACTGGAGAAATGAGTGTAAATTTCCTCCGAAAGTTAATACCGAGAATCAATCATTGAATCCACAGGTGCAGAATGAGGCGAGTTACCAACAGCCGCAGGTAGTTACTCAACAGTGTCAGGTGCCGCAACCACCTCTTCCAAAGAGTGTAAATCCTCAAAGATACAGTACAGAGGCAGGATTCTACGGAGGAGAGCAGGTAACAAAATGGCCACGCGCAGCTGCAGTTTCGCAGTATTGGTTACGGCAGGTTGGAGATGAATCGGATGAAAGCTTATGACGGTGCCTAGGAGAGGAAGAAGAGTGCGTGCTTGGCGCAACTCTAGAGGTAGATCAGTCAGGTCCATTTATGGATGGAAAAGTGAATGGTGTAAATGTTACTTTCCTTGTGGACACTGGCGCTACCCGTTCTACTGTTAGATTAGTGGAAATTCCAAACCTTCCTCTCTCAGGAGATTACATCCAAGTAGTAGGTGTTTCAAACAGGCAAATTAAAACCCCTCTTACAAAACCAATAGAGGTGGCAATTGGTCCGTTCAAAGAGATGCATCGCTTTGTGGTGTGTGATTGTAGTCCTGTAAATTTATTAGGACGCGATCTGCTTTGCAAAATGAATTGTACCATCTACTGTACTCCAGATGGTATTGCTTTCCAGACACCAGATGATGATGTTCTGTATAAAATGACAATGGCAGAACTAGAACCAGGAGTGAATGATATGTTTCCTGTGTTTGATGTGGAGAAAATCCCTATTGAGTTGAAAGGAATAGTCAGGTCTGATGTGTGGGATTTCACAGGGGAAGATATTGGACTAATGAGAGAAGTTGATCCTGTAGCAATTACTGTAAAAGAAGGAACGAATTACCCAAATACCCCGCAGTACAAATTGACGCCAGAAATTATTGAAGGAATAACACCTGTAATTAATAAGATGATTGAACAAGGAATTTTGAGAGAAATAATGAGCAGTCCATGTAATTCTCCGATAATGGGTTTGAAAAAGACAAATGGAACATATAGGATAGTACAAGATTTGAGAAAGGTAAACAAAATTGTTATTCCTTGCTGCCCAATTGTGCCAAACCCTGCTGTAATACTGTATCAATTCCCACATGATGCAGAATGGTACACAGGTATTGATTTGTGCCATGCATTCTTTTCTATTCCATTGCACCCTGACAGCCAGCCATTATTTGCGTTCCGGTTCGGAGAGCGTATTTTGGCATGGTGCCGAATTCCTCAAGGGTATACAGAAAGTCCTTCTATTTTTAATCAGATTCTGAAGAAATCCTTAGAAGATTTAAAAATGCCTGAAAAATCTGTGATGGTCCAATATATTGATGACCTATTGGTGGCATCAAAGACCAGAGAAGCATGTGTTACGGACACAATTGCTTTACTGAATCATTTGGCAGAAGGAGGACACAAGGTGTCCCCATCAAAACTGCAATTCTGTCAACAGGAAGTACAGTACCTAGGTCATAAGATTGAGAAAGGGATGCGAAAAGAGACAACAGAAAGAATAAGGATTATTAAAGGAATGAGAGCCCCAATGACACAAAGAGAGGTGAGAATGTTCTTTGGAATGGTTGGTTATTGTCGACAGTGGATAAGTGGATTTTCATTGATTGCAAAACCTTTACAGCGATTGACAAAGAGGGATGTCAAAGATCCGATTGCACTGGATGGGGAGGAAATGAAGGCTTTCGAGGAACTGAGAACAAGTTTGTGTGAGGCACCAGCATTGGGAATGCCTGATTATGAGAAAGAATTTGAGCTGTATTGTAGTGAGAGAGACGGATGTGCACTCTCAGTATTGGTACAGAGGCATGGAAGAATGAAACGACCAATAGCTTATTTTTCAGCTGTTTTAGACCCGGTAGCAAAGGCGTTGCCTGGAGGTCTGAAAGCAGTAGCTGCTACTTGTGTGAGTCTGGAACAGAGTGAAGGCATTGTGATGGGATATCCTTTGAGAGTATATGTCCCACATTCAGTTGAAATCCTTCTGACCCGAACAAAAACCCAATTCATGACACATAGTCGGCTGACTAGGTATGAAAAAGTGATCTTGGGTGCGGATAATGTAACCATTGTAAGATGCACGAGTGTGAATCCTTCCACCTCACTGCCAGATGCAGTAAATCCAGAGGTCAAAGATGACGTTGATCATAACTGTTTGGATGTGCTTGAGTTTTGCACAAAGCCCCGCCCTGATATCAGGGATGAACCTTTAAAGGAGTCAGATTATGTAATGTTTGTGGACGGGTCATGCCTGAGGACAAATGAAGGAGTTTTAAGTGCTGCGTATGCTGTATGTACGGTGGCAACCATAATGGAAGCATCCTGTTTGAGAGGAATACTTTCAGCCCAAGTTCCTGAGCTGATTGCTCTGATTCGAGCGTGCAAACTGGGAAAGAATTTCCGAGTTACTGTGATCACAGATAGCCAGTATGGCTTCGGAGTGGTCCATGATTTTGGACAGATCTAGTCCCAGAGGGGATTCCTGACTTCCTCAGGGTCTCCTATTAGGAATGGTGAGTTTATGAAAAAGTTGCTTGAGGCGATACAGCTGCCTAAACAGATTGCGGTGGTAAAATGCACTGCTCACAAAAATGGAACTGATTCCATTGCAGTGGGTAACAAATTTGCTGATGAATTAGCTCAATATTGTGCCAGAAATATGACCTCAATGAATCGGAGAAGGGAAAAAGAAAATGTTTCATGTCCCTTGCTGTTTACTAACCCAGGTGAAACATGGGATGAGGTAAAACAATTGCAGGAAGAGGCAGGTGATGAGGAAAAAGACGTTTGGATAAAATCAGGTTGCAGACGGAGAGAAGAAGATGAAGTTTGGGTTTACAGGGATGAAAAACCAGTTGTGCCTGATAGCATGATCTCTAACATGGCACGGATGTACCATGGACAGGCACACATAGGTAGAGATGCCATGATCAGACTTTTCAAACAGACCTGGTACAACCCAAAATTTAGGGCTATAGCTGAATGTCTTTGCCAAAGATGCCTTATATGCCAACAGATAAATCCTGGAAGGAAGACAGTAGTGAGTTTGGGAACAATAGGACGTGAAGGAGGTCCTTTTACCAGAATGCAATTAGATTTTATTGAAATGCCCCCAAGTAACAGATTGAGGTATGTCCTGGTGGTAGTCTGTTTGTTTTCTCGTTGGGTGGAAGCCTATCCGACAAGAAGGAATGATGGAGTTACTGTAGCTAAGCTCCTACTGAGAGAATTCATTCCTAGATATGGCTTTCCAGTAACGATAGAAACAGATAGAGGAACGCATTTCCAGAATGAAATCATCCAACCGATATGTGAAGCACTAGACATTCAACAAAAGCTGCATTGTGCCTACAGACTAGAGGCTTCTTGAGTGGTAGAGCAAGTAAATGGCACCATAAAGAATAGGTTGGGGAAAATGTGTCAAGCCACAGGACTCAAATGGCCCGATGCCTTACCGTTGGTGCTGATGAGCATAAGACGCATACCTGACAGAAAAACAGGTCTGAGTCCTCATGAAATAATCATGGGACGAGCAATGAGACAAGCATATGTACCTGTCAACAAACTGCTGACTATAACTGATGATCTCATACTGGACTATTGCAAAGGATTGGCTGATGTGGTGCATTCTGTGTTTCATCAGGTTGGGCCGGATGCGACCACTCTTGAAAGAAAACCAGCTCATGATCTGAGTCCAGGAGACTGGGTCCACATAAAAGTCCACAGAAGAAGAAATTGCTTGGTTCCACGCAGGGACAAGCCACGTTAAGTGATTCTGGTGACAAGGACTGCAGTAAAGTGTGCAGGTGTGAAAAATTAGATTCATGCCAGCCATACTATCAGAGTCCCAGATCCTGAAGCTCGACCTGTAAGTCGACATCTGGAAATATCAGATACCAGCTCAGCATCTGAAGCAGAGACTGAAACAATCAGAGTTCCAGATCTTGAAGCTCGACCTGTAAGTCGACATCTGGAAAAATCAGGTACCAGTTCGACAACTGAAGAAGACACTGAAACAATCAGAGTTCCAGATCCTGAAGCTCGACCTGTAAGTCGACATCTGGAAATATCAGATACCAGTTCGGCATCTGAAGCAGACCAACCTGAATCCAGTGAAAGACAAAAAGAAGAATCCGAAAACAAAAGAACTGATATTGAAACAGGAGACACTGAACCAATAAACAGTGACAGTGAACAGCCAAGTACAAGCTTTGGGGAAATTGCCCCGGAAATTGTAGAGGTAACTCAAGAAAATTTAGATTCAGATAGAGAGATTGGGGAAATTGCGGGAGAAACACGAGGAGGATTAGACTCAGAATTACAAGCAGAAGAAACACAGGGAAATTTAGATTCAGATAGAGAGATTGGGGAAATTGCGGAAGAAACACGAGGAGGATTAGACTCAGAATTTCAAGCAGAAGAAACACAAGAAGATTCGGATTCTGACAAAGAGACTGAGATTATAAAGTTCAAAGTTAAAGGAAGTGAAGTGAGATCTGAGACAGAATCTGAAGAAAGTGAAGAAGAAAGAAGGCAAAGAATAGGACCAAGAAAGAGAACTTGGAGACTGGAACATGGAGAAAAGGAAAGTGAACTGAAAAGGCCGAGAAAAGGAAACAATTGGCCCAACGAAATTAAAAGACTGAGATATAAGCTAATAAATTTGAACAAAGACAATGCAGAACAAGTAAATGAAATAACAAGTCAGGAAAGACAAAGAAAAACAGATAAAAGACAATTGCAGAGACCCAAAAGAGTGAAAAGACCTAACTTGAAATACAAGTCACCAAAATGGGTATACATAGCACTGTCTGACATTAAAGAAGTGGATAGCAGTCACGAGAACCCAGACAAAGACTGTGAACAAGTGGGTGAGAGTGAACTGCGCCAATCCTTAAAGTCAAAGAAAGAAAACCGGATTAGACACACAAACTGATAAAGTCAAAGAAAGAAAACCGGACTAGACACAAAAACTGATAAAGACAAAGAAAATTTCTGAGAGACCGAAAGGTGCGCCAAAAAGCAGTTGATCCCAGTCAACACAAAGTCATTCGAGGTGTGGAAACACATTTCTGTACATATAATTAGATAATATTTCAACATGGTAGACACTGAGAATAGAAGATCTAGATGTGGGTTTTTCCGTAGATGGTGTAAGATGTGTTTCTATTGTACAGGCTTTCTAATGCTTATTTGGTTCATTTTAGCAATAATAATTCTACTAAGATTAGTTGCAGAAAATACATCTGTAATCATGAATGACACGAATAGTGACAAGAAATCTAACATAAAGAACACTGCAACACTAATAGATAGCACTGAATTTCACAGAAACAAGTCAATAGCTGATTTCTCCAAGAATGTCTTCACGAAACTCTTGTATGAATATGTGGAGACAATGGATGTGAGAGATTGTTCTGTATGTATGCAGTTACCTGCGTCTGTAACAGAAGGTGTGACGTATCATCACCTTCCTTTGATGTATGGAATAACTTGTAGTGTTTTAGATTCAGATAGAGAGATTGGGGAAATTGCGGGAGAATCATGAGGAGGATTAGGCTCAGAATTACAAAACAGGTAAATTAGAGTATTACTACACTGACACAGATGCTGTTTTTGCTAAAGTTCCCATAGTCCCTGAACTAAATAAGGTGAAATTTGCAAAGATTTTTGGAGAATTTTTCTTAGAAACAAAAGAATTAACATTAGACTATGCATTTAGACATAATCTTACTTGTGGGTTAAGAAAGGAAGAAAAGGTTTTCTTAGACATGGTAGAAGACAGAAGTGTTAAGTTTCAAAGAAAGGCAACAGGAGAAAAGACACAAACCCCACCTTGGGCGTTTGAAGAAGGAAGTTATGACAAAGGCGAAACAAATGCAGCTATGGTTCTAGATTGGCCCAACAGGGAAAATTGTGTATTAGTAGAGATAACACTTTGTATGATAACTATTTTGTGGGTTCTAGTGAATGCCGAGATACATACAAAATTCTAGGGGGATGGGGATTCAAAGGAGGAAAAGATCCAGTATTTCCAGGGATCTATTATATTTGCAGAAATAGAGCTTATTATAGGTTGCCAGACCATTGGTACGGAACATGCTATCTAGGCCTGGTCTTTCCAAAGATTTTTCACGTGGAAAGAGGAACAAAAGGAATTCACGAGATAGGTAAACCATTAACCCGCAGGAGAAGGGAAAGCTTCTCAGAAATAATAGGTGAAATTTTTGGAGCATTGATACCAGCAGTGGGTATATCTTTGAATGCATACAAAATTCGGAAATTGTCTACAGTAGTAGATCGTTTATCAACGAATACTGCTGGAGGGTTCTTGATGATCAATACTGAAATGGTTGCCATGAGAGCTATGGTAATGCAAAATCGACTTGCCCTTGACATTCTTTTGGCAAAGGAGGGTGGAGTCTGTGGAATGCTGAAGGTACAACATTGTTGCACTTACATTCCAGACAAAAGTCAGAATATACAGAAGTATATAAAGAACATTACTGATTTGCATAAAGAAATTGCCCCACTGGAGGTTGAAGGTGCTTGGGAGAGACTTGGCAAGAGTTTTTCCTCAGTGAAGAAATGGTTCACCGAAATAGGTAGTTCTCTTATTGGGAAAATACTAATTCCAGTGACTTTAGTAATAGTGATAATACTATTATTGAGATTAGCATATGTGTGTGTTAAAAGAAGAAAAAGACAAAATAAAGCAAAAAGACAAAATGAGAAAAATAAAGAAAGAGAACGGGAGATGGGAGAGATCGAATTGGAAGAGTTTAAGGAGAACATGTACAAAAGGTCTAAAAGACAAGATGAAAAGAACACGATTGTCTAAATTAACAAATGCAAGTGGAAGAGAAACATTTATCTGATAAAAGTTTGTAGGGATAGGTTTTAGTGGTGATGTTAAAAATCACCAAAGGGGGGAATTGATGGAGCAGGGGAAACAAAATATTTTTTGTACCCCTTGGAATTTAATGACCCCATAACGATTAATGATACTAACCGTTTGAAACGCATGAACTAATCAACAAATGCACCTTTTTATTAAACATTACACGTGGGCAATTGCTAATGTTGCAAAAATCTAATTTATTTACAAATGTGAAGCAAAATAATATTAGTATTGTGATTTGCGTAGTAAATAGAGTAAAATGCATGATTTGTGTTGCCCCACTGTCAATGTTGGACTGTTCAATACCCTCAATGGTCTTACGAGACACAGCAGCAACGACAGCAATAGGGCTAGCTGTTCATGCAATGACTCCTTAGGAACTCCCATTCCCCAACTCTGTTGTGCACATAAGGGCCTGGGAGATTTCTAAAACACATCATTTAAAATGATGGGAAAACATTACAAGCGACGAGTGGGTGCTGACGTTTTTGCAAGATGGGCACACTCGTCACTTTAAGATGCCTATACCTTCCATTCCTTCTTAACCATTAACAAAGCACCATTGTCAGACTTACACAAGGAGACAGCCTATTTATTGAAAAAGTGTGCTATAGGATCAGTCCCTCACTATCTCAGAAAGAAGGGCATTTACTCAAGATATATTCTGGTTCAAAAATGGCCCCCTCAAAGGAATTCAGATCCATTCTGGATACAGGACTGTCCTATGAAAGGATCAGAAGGGAAAAGGTTTACATGTTAGAGCTCCAGCTGACTTTTCCTCTGAAAAGGAACTAGAACTGTGCTGTAGACGTTCATGACTCAGATTTTCACATTTCAGTAGCAAAGAAGCACAGGAATTTTTATACGGTTTGTAGTAGGGCAGTCCCATTACCAGTAAGCTGTACTGCCCTTCAGCCTTAAGTCTGCTCTTCAGACCTTTTTCAAATGCATGTCGGGAGCAGCAGTCCAATTTTGTTGTGGAAGCATCTTATGTACCCATATTTGTATGCACGGCTTGCCAAAGCCCACAGCTCAGAAAAAATACAAGACCTTAAAACGATGATTTCCTTGTTGGATTGATTGAGGTTGCAGATAAACTTTCAAAATCGTATTCTAACCCAGTTCCGGTTGTCATTTCTAAGAGCAACACTAAATACAATTAAAGGAAAATCATTTTCTTCAGAGGCGAGTGTGCCATCAGTCTGGACAGTGTCACTCCTCATAAAGGCTCTGAAAACTACAGCTAGAGACATTTCCTCTCGTCCGGGCTCACTGACTTATTGCAAATTTATTGTCCCAAAAGATAAGTCTGCACACGGTGGCAGGCGCATTCAGCAAAGTATGGCAGATCAATTGACCTACTAGGAAGCCCATCTAGGCAATCTGTTGGCTCAAGGCTTGTGATCAAAGAGTGAAAGACAGTATAACATCGATTTTCTGGATTCAGAATAGTCCATTTGGCTCTTGGGGCTTTCCTACCATAAATGACAACAAACAGGTCCTGATTCAGACAGACAATAACACTGCGCTAAACTATCTGAACAAACAGGGAGCCATCAGATCCAAACTAATGCCTCTTAGCATGACTTCTAGGCAGGTGCCGAACAATAAATCTAGTGCCTGATATTTAAAGCAGCCCATGTACCAGGAAAAACAAAATCCCCAGGCATATATTCTAAGCCGGTTTTTAGAGAAAACCCCAAACGAGTCATAGCCAGTGATCTTTTTCAAGACATTTTTGCAGAGTAAGGTTTGCCACAACTAGCTATGTTTGCCACTGCTCAAAATGTCATATGCCAAACCTTTTCATCCAGACATAAGGAACGAGACTCTCTGGGAAATGCCATTTTTATTAACTAGTTACAGGCACTACTATATTATTTTCTATTGATTGCACTAATATCTCAGTCTTGTTAAAATTTCAGAGGTCCGATCAATGATGATCATCATTGCACACATGGGGAAATATTCTCAAGAACGTTTGATAATTACTGCAAAATTAGCTTAACGCAACTTTGCACATCGCAGTCTATCACGGGAAAATAACGCCGTATTAACGTTGTATTCTCGACACGGCGGTACCATGCGATAGTCTCACGCTAACGCGTCAAATGACCGCGATAAAATTACTGTGACGGCAAAAAAACGCGAAACACGAACGCGAAAAAAGTTGCGATGTGGCCAACCGCGATAAAAAAATCTGCGACAGGCCTGCAATTCCCACGCGTCATGCGGGAAAATGCACTATAAAAGCACCGAAAAACACAAACAAAATAATTCAAACTGCGTAGCATCATGGAGGAAGCCGGATCAAGTACAGAGGATGGCCATAACCCCACAAGCCCCCAGGAGGACCAGCCTGGGACCTCGGGTCATGGAAGGGCAAGGAGAAGAAGACGAGGAAGACGAGGTTCAGTCAGCAGGAAAACAGGATCATCATCACGGAGGTGATAGAACACCTCGAACAACTGTTCGTCAACTCCAACGTGTCATTGGCAAATAAAAATGCAATATGGCAGTCCATCCTGGACAAGGTGAATGCAGTCGGAGTGAGGAGGAGGACAATTGGAGAGGTCAAGAGGCGCTGGAATGATGCGAAGCGCAAAACCAAGAATAAACTCGCTGACAACTGATGGAGCAGGGGAAACAAAATATTTTTTGTACCCCTTGGAAATTAATGATACTAACCGTTTGAAACGCATGAACTAATCAACAAATGCACCTTTTTATTAAACATTACACGTGGGCAATTGCTAATGTTGCAAAAATCTAATTTATTTACAAATGTGAAGCAAAATAATATTAGTATTGTGATTTGCACAGTAAATAGAATAAAATGCATGATTTGTGTTGCGTAGTAAAGTTGCACCGTGGCAAAGAATGCAGATGGTGAGTAAAATGGCTTTAAATGTCGCTTCTGCTAGGTAATTCTTAACACGGGTCATTAGAATCGCGGGTGGTAAACAGAAAGGCTTATTTTCCATATTTTAATTTCTATTGTGTTTGTTCTTATATTAGTTTTGTTCGGTAATTCACGACGGTGCAGTGGTATGGTTATAGGTAAAATGGCGCTCCAAGAATGAGTAGCACTTACACTCTATTTAGATTTCTGAGAAATTTATATGGACGGTGCTGAAAGGTGAGAAGAACCACCAGTCTCCTCAAACACGTGGTCGAAACCAACATAAACATAAACACAATCCTCAGCACACGTCTTTTAAGTAATATGCAATTATCCAATTTGTTTTAGTCAAGCATAAATGATACAGAGAAATTTTCGAGCTTGGTTTCTTTTCTTTATTCTCTTTGTTCTTGCATCAGCCAACACGTGTTTCGTCGCACAAAGGAATTTTGTCCCGCGACTTTCTCAAGGCTGTATATACAAACAAACACAAGCCCTTTGTAAAATTACACAAAACAGGTGTATTTAATACACCCATCAAACCTCACCCGTGTGCATAGCGGTATTCTATACGAATTTCTGCGGCAAGCACAGGGATCTTTGCCCAAGAGACCGTGCTCATTCCAAAGCATGATAAATAATAGGTTGTTAAACGTAGGCCATCAGAATCTCGCCCCGTATATTAAGTGGTGATGGAGAAAACCAATAAAAAGGTCCTGATTGTCGGTATCTATCTGCCTGCACCCGGTGTGTGTGCACTGATCAATACGTGTCACGATTAAAAAGCACGATCACCTCCTGTGTCACACACACTTGAGGACCTAGTGCCAATTACTAGGTGACGGTGAGACGAGCAAAATCAGTGCAATAAGTGTGGTGGCTTTAAAATAAATCCCAAATCAATCCTCACAAGTAAAAGATCAGAAATACCTTACAAGAGTCCAAAATGTTCCCTGAAAAAACCCATAACCTATTTTAGTATGCACTATTAAGAGTAGACCGGTTCACTAGATATCCAGTACATTGAAGTATTAAGGCTACCTACTTTATCAGTGGTGATAATTCCATCCCACTGGAAAATTAAAATCTATGTTCCGATGTCCACGTCGCATTTAACCGTGGATCTTCGTCATGAGCGAAACCTAGAGCACTAAAGAGAGATAGGGATGTCTTAAACCTCACATGTGATCACGTATCGGCTAAGTATAAGCAAACTTCCTGTATCTTAGCGCCGTGTACAGCAGTATATAAAAGCACACAGCATAAATCAGCAGTATTCAGCACGCTATTTAAAGCTATCTGTGTTTTGCGCTGGGTATTATTAAAAAATTACATTTCAACGCTTATGATATTACGCTATGTAAACCTGTATCTAATAACATATAGCATGTCTCTACAGTAATCACCACACTATTCCAAAATATCTATGTTCCCGCCGGGTATTCCCCCAAACGCCTCACTTAAGCTTAAAACTCTTAGTAAACTTAACCAGGTGCTCCAGATTCTTCTAAATCTGCTGTGTCACACATTCAAATCAAAACTTCCACCATTACCTCGTGTCACTATTTAAACGCTAGGCTACTACAATCCAGTGCCTCTGCTTACCGTAAGAAGGACGTGTAGGTCCCCACATCAGCGCCGTGTTCTCGAGTGCGAGAATGCCGGTCTCTATGATCCACCATTTTTAAAACCTTCCAGCTCACATGTGACATAAACAGAGAAAAGGGACCAGATCCCCTTCTCAGCTTTGGGAGCCATCTTGTAACGTGCTCCTAATGTGCTAAAAACAGCCGGATTGCTATTTATAATCAACACTGGACTGACCATAAGTTGGATATCAAACATATTCTAAAACGCCGATTATATTTCCTAAAATTGCATGAAAGAAAAAACGTCTGCGTCCTTTCGTACTCCTCCCTTCTTGTATATCGTTCCTGCCTCTCAAAGCGGGCGCCATCTTTAAGCCATCTATTCCATATACACGTGTTTTCCTATTAGTTCAGTGAACACCCAAGTGTATCAAAATTCTCGTGTGAGTTTGAGATATTGGAGGTCTCCATTTCCATGCATGTTATAATTAGTAAAGTGGTGCATACTAAATTGATAAACAAATACATATTCACTCAAAGAACAGTTATTAACAGAATTGTTGCATAAAGTAAATATTAAAAAGGCAAACGAAAGGAAAAACCGTGGTTAATGAAAGGTCATATGTTAATGAAAGGTCATACAATTTCTACATTAATCAACATTGAGTACATCAAGTTGTTCATTTATATAGAAAGTAATGTAACTCTGGATTGATGTTCAATTTCTATATCAGTTTCTAAATTAATCAACATTATGTACATCAAGTTGTTCATTTACCCAGAAAGTAATGTAACTCTGGATCAATGTTAATTCCTATATCAGTGCACCGTAATCTCATGATCCAGAGTGCTTCCCTCTTCCGTAAGGCTAGCTCTCTGTTTCCTCCCCTGGGGTGTCTCTGAGTATGTTCTATACCATAAAATGAAAACTGTTTGTTGGTTTTCTGTGAGGGGCAATGCATGATGTGTGCAGAGATGGGATACCTTTCATCACTCTGTTTCACTGCCCTCATATGTTCTGCAATCCTTTCACGTAATGTTCTTATTGTGCTCCCTACATACTTTTTATTGCATTTGCATTCAATGACATAAACCACAAATTTGGTCATACAGTTTATGTTAGTCAATATCGTGTATGTCTTGTTCCCTGGGCCTCTGAAATCTGTCTTGTTGTTCCAAGCCCATTTACAAACAGTACAGTGTCCACATCCATAGAACCCTTTCATTCGTTGGGTTAACCAATTTTCTGTTGTTAGCGCTCTGGGGTAACTAGGGCTGAGTAGATTTCTCAAGGAAATCCCTCGTAGGTATGTGATGTTGGGTCTCTCTGACACGGAAACCCCCAGGGATCTGTCTGCTTTTAGAATGTGCCAGTGCCTGTGTAGACTCCGCATCATAACCGCTGATAGTGTATTATACCCTGTTATCATCCGCACTTTGTCAACTCTCTGTGTATCTTTGGTACGTTCTCTAAGAGTGTCTTGTCTCTTAATTTTTTTGATTCTCTTCTCCGCTCTGGCCAAAGTCTCATTATTGTAACCTCTTTTTGCCGCAGAAATTCGTATAGAATACCGCTATGCACACGGGTGAGGTTTGATGGGTGTATTAAATACACCTGTTTTGTGTAATTTTACAAAGGGCTTGTGTTTGTTTTGTATATACAGCCTTGAGAAAGTCGCGGGACAAAATTCCTTTGTGCGACGAAACACGTGTTGGCTGATGCAAGAACAAAGAGAATAAAGAAAAGAAACCAAGCTCGAAAATTTCTCTGTATCATTTATGCTTGACTAAAACAAATTGGATAATTGCATATTACTTAAAAGACGTGTGCTGAGGATTGTGTTTAGTTTTGTTCGGGCCTGCTAGGCCATGCTTCTAAAATGGCCACTGGAAAGGACGAGATCGTGTGCGCTGAATAAGATGGCCCCCGCGCAGGCTCAGTGTGAATGCTCCTGTCACATGTATGAGGCCTGAGCCCGGAGTGAGAGATGTCAAGGCCAATCTAACCTGCAACGAGGATCGTGCCAAGAGTTCAGCATATATGCCTGGGAACGGATGAGAAAAACGAGCGACAGGGGATGAACTAATGTGTGACCATCGAAGTTTGCTACAAAATGGATTAACAAATTGGACTACTTTTGGACATCGTGATCATGAGACTTAATGTGTGCGTTATTGTCCCCAAACCGGTTCGAACGAGGAGGGCGATGAGGTGACCATCACCACCCCTCCAATGGACCAATTAGCGTGATTCTTGCCCCTAAAGATTGCAACTTTTAAGTGTAGAAAGCCAGAAGGTAGGGTATAAGAGAGTCTGCTCTTACGTTGTGAAAAAACTTCTTCATTTATTCTATCCTGATGCTGCGAGAGACTCTGTCATTTTGGACTAACGAACTTTGACTGGGGAAGGAACGAGACCGTTGCGGGAGTTTCCCGGGAGGAGATTGCGTCCGAGGAGGTTAGCGGGACAGTCAGTCAGTTTTGGGAGTCCATCCTGTGATCTGCGGTTCATCTTCTTTCCTGATGAACCATTCTTGTCATCGCCCTATGGCCGAGGGTAATGAGTATTTCTCATCTTTATTCTAAACCTTTACTTAAATGCTTACTGATATAATAAATGTTTTTCTGCCTAAAAACGAGCTTTACTTTTGCTTAAAGAATTTCGATAAAATGATATGCTAACTCTAAATGAGTCTGTGGTTTTTTAAATAAAATTGTGAATTGTAAAATGTTAAAGGTTTTAATTGTGATTGAGCTGGTCTTAATCGCCATCAACTGATTCTACTAGTTGGTCCATCGACCGAATAGCGGAGTACCTTGATGTTTAGAACCGAGAGGATCCGAAGTTAATGTATATAATGTATAGGTTATAATTCTGTCATTTTAATAAGGTACTGCTGAAAACAACAAGAGAGGGAGGGAATACAAGGTAAGGACCACTCTCAATCCCCCAGGGTAGATATGATTATAAACAACGAAAGAGTGTGCCTTATATTTACAAATAGAGCACAAAGGTAGAATCCAAATAGGTTCTTAATAAAGCCCTCACTCACCAACCTGGTTGGTGACATGCTTCATCATCGGGCCCCACCAGGAGCGGCCGAATGCCACCCTGGTGTGCTTCGACGCCAGAACTACTGCGGAGACCCATGGTGTAATTAGTGATTACACCCCATGTGAGATATCCTTACTTTGATCATTTCTAATGCCCATCACCCCTTGTTTTAAGGTTATCATGCTTAGTGTCTCTTTGCACAGTTTTCTATGTAGTGATAAAGACCATGTTGGGCGTTATATACCTCTTATTATTTGCTAATCATTTTTAGGATTCATAGAGGTTGATGATTCATTTTGAATGCTTTTTCTTTATTTAGTAGCACGTATGATCAGAGTTATTGATTAAGTGCACCATGTAGAGCAACAGTATCTGTATGTCCAACGTTGACAAACTTATACAACTATGCCTAATTTTTATATGTTTGTCTTTCTTTTCATGTTTGTCTGTGTATGTTTTTTCAACCAGAATAAACTCGGTTCCTCTCAACACGAGGGACTCCAGAAGTACATCTTTTTAATTTTTCACATTTAACCTCAGGTTAGGGTGGGCCGTAGTGTGCTCATACCGCCGAGGTTTTACACGTCTTTTCTGGTCCTGACGAATGCCTGTTAAATTACAACACATAGGCTGAAACATGTTGACCATATCTTAGTGGACCTTGCTGAACAATTTATTCAGCTTTGTTGTCCTACACTTTGTTTTTATCTATGTCTGATTGGTTTTTAATAAAATCTATTGTTTGACACAATCAGACATTTTTAACAATCACCTTCACTATACACTGGACACTTTAAACCAGCTGCGCAGTAGTTCTGGCGTCGAAGCACACCAGGGTGGCATTCGGCTGCTCATGGTGGGGCCCGATGATGAAGCATGTCACCAACCAGGTTGGTGAGTGAGGGCTTTATTAAGAACCTATTTGGATTCTACTGTTGTGCTCTATTTGTAAATATAAGGCACACTCTTTCGTTGTTTATAATCATTTTAATAAGGTATCCCGCTTGTCCAGCAACTCATTTTTACTTAGGCGCTTGATCCAGAGAATTGAATGAATGCATACGTTTCAAGTGATCAAGGTTGCGTAGGTGTTTTTCTGGATTAGTGTCATAAGGAAAAATTTATATTAGCCGCGCTGGATCACAACCATCAGGCAGCAATGCAGACTGGAGGTGGCAGTCCAGCGGAACACCAGGAGCTGGATGAGATGGAGGAAATGGTGGCCACAGTCATCAGTGGGGAGACAATGGCAGGAGTTGGGGATCCGGACACTGCTCGACATGACCTGACACAACAGCACCAGGGTGAGTACCGAACAGGGACTGGGGAGACGGGGGGAGATGGGCACAATGGCACACATGCACAATTAAGTAGAGCACACTGCACACCCACAATGACTCTGGATCATGTCCCTGATCCCCTTGGCACACTGCAGCACACATACAAACTGCAAGTAGGCCCCCGTCCACTATGGGCACAAAGGGGTACCTCCCCACACAGCACCAATCTCACAACCAACCCATGCACACGTGTCAAAACCAGCAAAGCTGCGTGTCTGTGAGCCACCATGACAATGCAAGTGACACTGCATGACGAATAGCATGGCTGCAGTCCAATTATCATGACATGGTGCATGCCATGACACTGGGGTGGCTGAGTGTGGAACACATCCGGAAAGGAGCAGGTCACACTCTGACACATCCATGTGCACAAACAACCCCTGACGTCAACAACACATCTGCAGATAAACCATGCCCAAGAGTCCAAAATATGAACAAGAGCCAAAATTAGCCAAGTCTGCAACATCTCAGCACTGTAGAAGCACAGAAGTCAAAGGCACACCGCCTCAAAGGGATAAGGGGCAGCAAAATCACAGCTGCAGGGGCGACTCTCCCACAATGCAGCACACACACTTAGCAATAACAGCACATCAACATTGACGACAATGTGGTACAAAGTGCAACACTTTCACTACAGAACAGAGGACACAACTGGTTCTGCTTGTGCGTAGAAACTGGCCAATTTGGCATAGCAGGAAACTGTGAGATGAAAATGTACGTGTACAACCTCACATCCGTGATGTAGTTCAAATGTCCACTGTCCCGCATCAAATAGTCAGCTCCTCCCAAACAGTCCCAATGTACATTGTCATGCAGTCTGTATGTAAACTAGAACAATGCGTCAACATACATGTCAACACAATGTTAAAATGCATCTCCCCTTCACATTGCAGAGGGACGATCAACACCTCCTGCAGAGCAGACCAGACAACTCATCAGTGATGATGAAGAGGACCTCCACACCTTCGACACCGACGCCCTACAACAGCTCATGGACATCTTAGGCAACCCACCTCCAGGAGCAGGGCAGTCCAGCTGCATCGAGGAGACTCCACCCCCTGCACAGACCACAGCAGCAGGAAGCACCCACCACCACGGCTGGCTCCCAGCACCTCACCGAATCACACATTGCATTCCAAGGCCAGGTGTTAGACTGCCAGAAGGAGGTGGCTGAACAGGTGCGGGTGGGTTTCGACCTCATGGCAGCCAAACTAGATTACATACGTGGGTGTCTAATTCCCATCAGGGACCACTTCCACTCCCCAACGGACACCCACACTGCAACAGAGACACACGCATTTGCACATTTCCAGTACTGAACCACGCCCAGAGCCCCGGGATTATCATTCACACCCCTACGCTGTACTTGCGTACGCCGGCCAAGTCCACTCCTCTTGCGTATAAAGGGGGGGACGACAAAGCTACATGTCCAAGGTCTTACCCACTGCCTGAGGTGACATGGTTGTGTCCACTGTACACAGCACAATGTAATGTGGTAGGGCCCGGGGCCATCATGCATACGTAATGAGCACACGGACACACTTTGATAGTTAGTTGAACTGGCTACGGGCACGTGCGCCCGGCCACTTTTCATTACCAGGGTCACCTGACCAGTGACGCCTTTGCTGGATGGGTGTGGGGTGAGTGTGAGCCAGCCCTCAGGGAGTGGCTGGTGC
This sequence comes from Calotriton arnoldi, assembly GCA_963921515.1. Taxonomy (NCBI): domain Eukaryota; kingdom Metazoa; phylum Chordata; class Amphibia; order Caudata; family Salamandridae; genus Calotriton; species Calotriton arnoldi. The sequence goes on from CAWUFW010007432.1 coordinate 293,221, forward strand.
TGGCAACAACTTGAACAGTGACCACTATTAAAGCGGAAACAGAAAACACCAACATAACACAAACAACTGCGAAGCATCATGGTGGTAGCCGGAGCAAGTACAGAGGTCACCCAATATTCAATCAGAAGGGTCCTTGAGTTGCAGTGCACTGAGGTAGTGGCACCAGAGCTGAGCGTGCTCATGTGAAGAAATTGTCTAGGATTGTGTCCCTTCGGGATATTCCTGCTGCAGCTGCAGTGGGGTGTGTTACACCTGCCTCATCTTCCTCATCATCGTCCCAGGTCTTCCCCACTGCCTGAGGTGACATTGTTGCGTGAGCTGTCCACAGCACAAAACTCAATCAGAAAGGGTCCATGAGTTGTGGTGCACTGAGTTAGTGGCACCTGAAGAGCTTAGCAGGGTATCAAGCTGATGATGGCATCCAAGACAGGTGTGAGCAACTCTGATAGTCTGGCTGTAAGACTCTTTCGACTCTGGCAGTTGTGGGTTGGAGGTGGTCCTGGCGGTGGTGGCATGTGCAGCCAGCGGTGATGCGTCGTCCGGGCAGGTCAGTACTCGATTTGATGTGTGAGCCCTGGTGGACCGCAGTTGAGGCAGGAGGCAGCGGTCAGCGCAGGCCACAGACACATGGCGTTGATGACCCCCAGGCCATCAACTCAGAGGCCATCCAATATTCAATCAGACAGGGTCCATGACTTGAGCTGCACAGAGTTAGTGGCCCCGGATGCACTGCGGCCAGCATAGGCACACCGCCACAGGACGGTGACTTGCGGTGCACTGAGGTAGGGCCACGAGAGCTGAGCGGGTGCTCGTCGATGTCGAAGGTGAATGTCGTGGAGTGTTACGTGGGACAGTGGAAGGTGTTCTTCCAGGGCATGATGCAGAGGGCAGAACCAAGCAGAAACAGGCAATATGGAGGAGATGAATGCTACAGACTAATTTTTAACACCAAGTCAGTATCAGCTACATGATGATGAAGACAACCCCCAGGCCATAGACTCAGACGCCACCAAAGTTCAACCAGAGAGTGTCCATGAATTTCGGGGCACTGAGTTAGTGGCACCAGAGGTGAAAGGGGATGCAGTCTGCGATGAGGCCTGTACAATGGTATAAACTCTGCCATAAAAAAATCAAGACTCAGTTCCAAATGTGTGACCTACTTGACTGCAGTGTAGGCCAGAGGCAGCGGTCAGCAGGGGCCCACAGCCACGTGTCGTTGGCTTGCGATGCACAGAGTTAGTGGCACCAGAGCAGTTGTTGGTAGTGTTCGATCACCTCCATAACGATGATCCTTTTTTCCTCCGGACTGAACCGAGTCTTCCTCTTACTCCTCTCCTTGTGTACAATGATATGAACTCGGCCATTGAATAATCAACACTCAGTTCCAAATGTGTGACCTACTTCACCGCAGTGTAGGCTGGAGGCAGCGGTGGAGTACGTCAACGAGAAAGAAGTGCTGGGGGCCTGTGTCGCGGAGGCCAGCGATGGTCTGAGGAGGCTGCCAAGGTCGCAGGCCTTGGGCTTGGAGCATGCACCGGCATGTGGTGGGCCCTCTTTGACACACGCCGGTGTTGGCAGGTGAGCAGTGAGGCCTAGGTGCGCAGGGGCGGCCAAGATGGGTCTGGGGACCAGCGGCCTGGGGTGCAGCAGGCACACAGGATGGCAGGCACCACCGCTCACGGCGTTGGCCTCATGGCAGGGTGAGAGGCGCCGCCCTGGCAGACACGTTGAGCATTCCGGAAGAGAACCACGCCAAGAGCAACGTGCTTTTTATTCACACCCCTACGCTGGCCTGGCATACGCCGGGCCAGCCCACTCCGCTCACGCTTACAGGGGGGACGTAACAAGCTTCATTTCCGCGATCTTCCCCACTGGCTGAGGTAACATGGTTGCATCCACTGTCCACTGCACTCCAAACACCAGCAGTGTATGTCGACATGGAAATGTCTGTGGTCTGCAAACTCAAGTCTGTCCAGCACATCCACGCCACACTTGGCATTGTGTACATTCTCATTCATGGGTCACTTGCCTCCTTCGCACATGCCTGGTTCCCACCTCTCCCCACATTCTGCTATTGTGTGGCTGTGGTGCCATGCCGTTGTTGGCTTGTGTTCATGGCTATCCCAGGTTACCACAGTAAGTTGTGTTGTCGTGTCTGGTATGTGGGCATGTTGTTTGTCATGTTGTATGTGATTTTGTAACGTGTGCATTCCCAGAGTTGTGAGTTGTATGTTGGTGGAGTTGAGGTGTGTGGTGTGTTCAGTTGGTACTTGCCGACTAGCGTTGCATTTGCATAGATGCCAGCCTCAAAGCGCTGGTTGATGATGGACTGTTGGAAGATGAAGGAATCATGCACACTGCCTGGGTAGTTGGCGACGGCATTGGTGAAGAGTCCCCGGTGGTCCACTATTGCCTGCACATTGATGGAATGCGTGTGCTTCCTGTTGAGGTAATTGTGTGCAGTGGCGGCAGGGGGCACGAGGAGTACATGTGTGCAGTTGATTTCCCCCAACACGTGCGGGAAGCCATCTATGGCGTAGTACCCTTGCTTGGTCCCCAGCTGTTCCTGCGCAGTGTGTGGGAAGTAAAGGTGCTGGTGTACTAAGCTGATGATGGCATCCAAGACAGGTGTGAGGTACTTGGATAGGGCTGGCTGTGAGACTCCTCCGACTCTGGCAGTTGTTGGTTGGAAGGTCCCAGAGGCCAACAGGTGCAGCACAGCCAGCAGCTTTGTCTGCGGAGGGATGTTGGTTGTCCGCTGTGTTGGTACCGTTAGCCTGTGGGCAATGTGGGTGAGGATGCGGAGGATGGTTGTCCTTTTGAGCCTGTAGTGGGCAATGACATCCTCTGGTGTTAAGTCTGTGAGGCTGGTGCGTTTTCTGAAGGTCCGCTGTCTTTGTCTGCGCTGCCTCTGTGGTAGTCCGGGGGGGGCGGGGAGGGTCCGGGGGGCGGCGGGCCTGGGGGTGGTGGTGGTGGCTGTTGTGGCCCTTTTGGGTCTCCGAGCTGCATGATCAGTAGCTCCATGGCATCTGTTGTTCTTCAGGTGTGGCTCTGGGCTGGGCTCCCATTTATGGTGCAGGTTGTCGTCCGACTTAACACCAGGTAAGAGCAGGTGTTAAATCCCTCCTGCTAACGGTCCTTATCGCCTGTTTTGGGATCTTATCGCTGATCTGGCTGGTCGTTGGGAATATTGCGAAGTGATGTTATCGCGGCTTTTTGCACAGGCACGCCTACTCTGCATCTCATTAGCGTTAGTTGCCGGTGTCATCCGTGGCGATGTTTTTTGCGGCTGCTATCGCAGGATAACTGGCGATATCGGCTGTTAGCACCAGCTTGTGAATAGGGCGATAAATCTATCGCCACTTTGGCTACGATAAAGTGCCACTAACTCGGCGATAAGTCCTTGAGAATATGCCCCATGGTTTCCAAACTTTCATCAAATGTTACTGATGCCACAGGGAAGGTTCGATGCAAAACAAACTTTTTGATCACACTACAGGGCCAGCTATTCTACTAAATCCTATGTCACTGATTTTGGCAGCATGGTCCTTGGTATCTGGCAATACTGTTATTTAAATTTAACTCAACCTTGCTTGAAAATTCAAAAGGAAGTGAAAATATCTTTAACAAGAGGCTAACAACAGGGTCATAACAGTATTACTTTCCACGAGTATGGCATTTTACCATACCTGTTATACCATTCCAAATCATAGTTGCGGTTTACTTCAAACAAAATGCCTCTTGCAGGTGTACCGCGTACAGACAAGGCCCTCTGCAGATTTCTTACTTTTATGCCACAGTAAGCAAAAGCTTTCGGGACAGCTTAAAATATGATTTTCCGCCTATACAGACGCTTCCATCGCCATGGGAGATAAGCCTCTCTAAAAGGATGGCTCCCTCGTTTGAGTCCATTTACAAAACTTCATGCAGCATACCCTGGAGTAGTAGTAGTAGTACTTTATTTATTGTGTCAGCCTGTCAATGACAGGTCATACAATACAAAATATAAACAATTTAATATGTAATAACATACTTCAATAGTTTCAAAGTAACATTAAAAAGGACTGGTGCATAACTGCCAGCCGGCTCTAAAGTGCTAGTACTTATAAAAATGCATTGGGTACAGCTGGTTGAAATGACATCTAATTAAAGAGCCACAGAGATAATTTAAAAGTCATCCAAAACAAATTAAACCACTAATAAAGTGCATCTTGAAATGGCCTTACCACTATGCAGAAGTGCTAGTGCATAGCCATTGACCTGCTCTAAAGTGCTAGTACATATAAAAATGGATTTGTTACAGCTGACCAAAAAGACATCTGATTGAAGAGCCACACAGACAATTTAAAAATAATCCAAAATAAATTAACTCACTAATAAAATGCATCTCGAAATGACCCCACTACTTGCCGCAGACAAATACGGGCAACTGTAATATAGACAATAGTTATACAGTTAAAATAACCCTTCATTAAAACTCCTGGAATAGCATAGTGCAGTTGTCTAGTTGCTCTCCAAGCCAAATATTTATATGATGAAACCTGATTAAAAATGTGATCGTACTCATTGCGCATGCAGAGTCAAGGCAGCCTTAAAGTTTGTTTTCGCATGAGCAATAAAAGCGGGCAGAGGTATGCTCTTCTGGCTTTCAGGGTAAAACTATAAAACAGCATAAAGTGCATTACAGACTCTATCCCCCCAAACTCGCATCCTCAAGTAGGTGAACAACGTCTGCTCTTTTTCCAAGAGCTAGTGTACTGCTTCACCAGCAAGGTTCAAAAGTGGGGATGGGTTTGAGAGTCCAAAGCTGATCTATCTTCTTCCCTGACAAATTGGTGGGAAAATATTGCCAAAACCTTTTCTTAATGACCCTTACGGTATCCATAGTCATCGTTTCTGGTTCAAGCCAACAATCCGCACATCCTATGATTCGCAAGATATTGGCCACATGAGTAAACCAGGGTAATTTTACTTGCTTGGCTTGCAGCCAAATTTCTTGCATAATATCCAGATAAGGTCTCAACTCTTGTTTTGTCCATATTCGTACCCAATATTGGATGGAACGTAGTGCTGCATATTGCTTAAGGGATTTGACACCCAGCTCGTGCCTCAGTGCGTCCATAGGGGTCCCTGGGCCAAGGAGAAGCAAGAGGTGTATAAAGCGATTCTCTGCCCTAACCAGCCCCTTAGCCTTTTTGTAGCCCCACAACTCTGCACCTACCATGCCTACTGCAAGAGCTTGTTTGTGCTATATAGGCCTTAAGGACGGAGCCAATCAATCTGCTCCCCTGGCTTTTGGCAAAACTGAATACACTGCCTGCATATTGACTCATTGTCGCCTCTCCTTTTAGTATTTGGGCTGACCAAGTCAACTTGGAGTCAAAACTTACTTCTGAGTTATCGTAGTGATCAATGTGATCCAAAGGACTGCCATAGAATTAAAGGAACTCCTCAGTTTAGGACTGCACTTTAGGATCATATATTTTTATTTCACAGTTTTGAACTGTTATTCCATTCCATTCCAACAAACTTTATTTCGGTCAATCTAGACCATAAAAAGTGAACAATACAAGCAATGACATAAAAAGTAGATAAAAAAAGCCAATACATGATAATAAAATACAAAGAAAACTTGATTAAAACATCAATAGAATTCATCATGGAGAAAAAGAATAAATACATTTGAGATGCAGTAAACATCCAAAAGTTACCCCATGTCAGATTGGTATTGTCAAAATTAGTTGCATCTTTAACATTATTTTTGGAATGTGAAGAGTTTAAAAGCAGTTAAAAGTAGGTTAGATGGAAAAAATTGTAAAAATGAATAAAAACGTGGCATGGAGGGCAGCGTGGGGGTGTTATACTTGTGATAGTAAATGTAACCGTGCCCTCCGGTTGTGCCACATAGAGTTCAGAAAATGGGAGACAGCAAAGACTATGGGTGGGTGGGTATCCGTTCGCAGTAGTCTAAATGCCTCCACAAACTGCCTGCACCCCATGTTTTTGCAAAGTGGGACCAACCAACACCGTCTGGCTATTTTGTATCCAGGGCAGAAGAAAAAAACATGAACATCGGTCTCGTCATTGCAGTTACAAGCAGGGCACCCCAAGGGGGAGGTTTTTGACCATTTATTAATAAGGGCACGGAGCGGCAGGGTCCCTATTCTAAACTGAAAATATAGTTTCCTTGCCGAAAGTGGTTGGATAGCATCCAGAAATTGCTCAAAGTGATAATCAGCTTTAATATTTAAAAAATCACCTGTTAAGTGACCAAGTTGGGAGTTCCCCTGAATATCAGCTAGTTTCAGTGATCTATATGCTCTGACTAATGCTATGCGTGGAATGGCCAGACACGCTGTCTCCGGATTGCTCCATAGGTTTGGAAGACCTAACTTGTAGCACACATCCCTTATATAAGAGAGCCATGACAAATTTCCCGCCCCCAGAAGGCCCAGAATCTCCTTAAGTTCTAACTGGTAGACTGCAAGTTCCGGGGTCGCCCACAGTATACGCCAAAAGGTTAATGGTCGAAGACCAATCTCCTCTGCTATAGGTCTGATGCCAAGATCCATGCGTAATGGAATGAGAGGGGTTCTCGGTGGAAGGCCCAGCAGCTGTCTCAACAAGTTGTTCTCTGTTTTGGACAAACCACCAGGGGGACAATGGCCCCATAGCTCCGCCCCAAACATTACAGCACTCCTGATTTGGACTTTGTAAATCTTGGCCAGCGGGGCAGCGGATTACAGGAGGAGTTCCTGTATGTTTTTAGTATTCCCCCTACCATCTGGGCTAATTTGAGGCTTGCCTTAGCTGGTTGTGGGCCCCACTGGAACTTTTCGGACAGTGTGACACCTAGATAGTCGAAAACAGTCACCCTCTCTAGCAAGGTGCCATTTAGAGAGGAGTTAGGACGAGAGGTTTTGGCTGGATTAAAAACCATAAATTTGGTTTTAAGCGTGTTGATCTCCAACCCCCTAGTTGTACAGAAGGTTACAAAACTATCCAAAACTCTCTGGATGCCCATGGGTGACTTGGAGAGGAGCAAGGTGTCGTCCGCGAACATCATTGCTGGCACCTTGCTATGCACCAGCTTGGGGGCATCGTTATCCACTACCTCGTTAAGTTGGGCAACCAGAGTGTTAATGAACAGACAAAAGAGGGTTGGAGCCAGCACACACCCCTGCCTAACACCTCTGTTGACTGGAAATCGGAGGGTCAATTCCCCATAGTTCCCGTACCTTACTCGGGCATAATTGCCTGCATGCAGTCTCATGATCAGTGTCAAGAGATAAGGGGGGATTCCCTGTTGTTGAAGAACCTCCCACAATTTATCTCTGGGGACCAAATCGAAGGCCGTTTTCAGGTCGACGAATATCAAATAGAGGCTGCCACCCTCTATTGATACCGTCTTCCAATATAGTAATTGTAACCTTAGTATTTGGTCGATGGTAGAAGTGTTTTGCCTGAAACCTGCTTGGTAGGGACTCAGAATTTCATTCTCCTCCATCCACTCATGGAGCCGATCGAGGAGGATCCTTGCAAACAGTTTCTGTGTGACATCGATCAGACTGATCGGCCTATAACTGGTCGGTAAGAGGGGTGAACCCTTTTTAAAGACGGGGTATATTTCAGCCCCCAGCCAGGTGTCCGGGATCGCCATACCTCTCAAGATGGCATTGAAAACTGCCCATAGGTAGGGACCCCATATTGTTGGTTCTGCCCTGAATAGGTCCCCTGGGATCTTGTCTAGTCCCGGTGCTTTTCCAAGAGAGAGCTTCCTGATTGCATTTAGGACCTCTACTAGAGTGATCCCTTGGTCCCCTTCAGGGTCAGTCCCTGAAATTAATGGAGGGCTGCCCACTTTGAGGTCCGTACCTTCCTCCGTGGAATATAAAGCTTGGAAGTGAGACTTCCATGCAGCCGCAGCAATATTGGGCTCTAGGGCTGGCTGGCCTGCGCTGCTATCTGAGCAAACTAGTGACCAACTTCATATCTCTGTTAGAAAGGGCGACACTAATGGCATCCCATCTGTCTAGCTCCCACGTCTTTTTTTTGCTTGTTTAGTACTGTCTTGGTAGGAAGCCCGCATTTGTTTAGTCAAAAGTCGATTGTTACTTATGATTGCATCTAAGAGGGCTCTCTGCTGGTGAATCCAAGGGCATGGATCCATTTAGGAGGCACAGATTATTTTTGAGCACAAAGGGCTTTAGGGAGGCACCTCTCTTGAGCGGCAAATTGGCAAAGTTGGAAGATAAGTTGGTGTGCGGATAACATAATTGTGCAGTACGTCTAAGTTGACCAATGTGTCATCAGGTTTGGGTATAAAATTCCCACAAATCACATGTTGCCTTGCTTGAGAGTCTGTGAGGTGTAGGGATGACATACATTTTTGCTGGGCAATACCAATTTCTTCTCTAGCCCATTCAGTTGCTTATGGTATTCTGATTGTAGTTCCGGCAAAAATAAACATTCATTATGGTTTACCCCCAAAGGTCGCCAGAATCACTAGCAGTTTGATATTCTTGTTAGTTTGAGAAAACACTTAGCCAACTGTACTCAATTGGGCAGATAGCCAGAAGATAAGTCCACCTCTCAGTCTCCCTTTTGTTTCCTTTGAGGCTAGTAAATGCAGTAAAACCAGCCACAGTGATCTCATCCCTAGCGCATGTTTCCTAGAAACAGTTACTTGTTTTTGACTTAATGAATGTTACCAGTCCTTGTCGTCTAACTTCGGTTTCAAGCCAGCGATGTTCCAACTAAGCATTTTTATCCCAATCATATAGTCTGGATCAATGTTCAACTCCTATGGGTGGTGAACTGCATGTGCTGGCAATCCTGGGAAGATTGTGTCTGTCGGTCTGGACCATCCACTTTCTGTGAATTCAGGTGATGTGTAAATCATATTGGCATGGCTTTGGTTGTTTCCTGGGCTCCGTGGGTTCCAGCTTGCAATAGACGACTGTGTGTTGACCTTCAAGCTTTGAGCTTCCACCCTGAAGCCGTGGTTGGAGGGGCCTAAGGCTGATACCAAAACAGAGGGCTTGTGAGATTCTGCATGCTTGTTGCTTGCTGGCTCTAAATGTACTGTTTCAAATACCGTTGGATAGGGTTATGGTATGCCGTTGATATTCAGTGTGTCGCTAATACCAAAAATCATATCTGCCGTATTCTTATTTGCCCACCATGTTATCGTGAATTCCCCCTCCTCTGGAGAGTGAACTGGTCTAAATCCAACTCTAAGTAGCTCTGGTGATGACACTTTTTGTAGCCCTTACAAAGAATGTAGGACTTTCAGTAAATGTCTATGTTGAGGATATTATGATGTCCCCGAGACCAGTAGGTTGGTGTAAATACCAAGGGGCAGATTTACAAGCCCCTTGCGCCACTTTTGCGTCACTTTTAACATGGGAAAAATGACGCAAAAGTGGCGCAAGGAGCTTGTAAATCTGCCCCCAAGATTGTGGGTTTTGCAAGTCTCTCTTGGCCCCAAGGTGTTTATTGTGGATCCTAAGGGGACTTCTTGCCCCTGTCCCGGATACAAGTTACCAAAACCCATACTCTGTGATCTGGACTTTGAGGCACCTATGCCTGCGGTTTCTGGTTCACAATGTTTCTGTTCATAGACTTGTAATCTATACACCGGTCTTGTCCCAGTTGCCTGTGTATTTTTTGCGGTGTATATACCATTTGGCTATAGCAGTGTTCATTGATGAGCTGATCCAGGCATAAGAGTGTCTTGAGCTCTTGAATTATAGATGGGCTTAGTTGCAGATGGCGCATGAACTCGAGCAGTTATATGATGGCTTTTTGCCCAGGGATTAACTTCTAATTCGCAATCTTTGTTAGCACCAGCGGCGATAAACTGTTGCCCTGGGCTGTTGTCCTAGATGTTGACCTTGGATCCTGCATCACGGAGTACTGCAATCTGGGTGGCTTGTTACAATTTACCTGTAGCCACTGCATGATTGGTCTTCAAATGGAGGTTGAAGAAGTGCTTTGGACGGCACCATATTACCAGCAACAGGCCCTACGTTCCTACTAGATGGTTCGTTGTCATGGATTATAGCCATTGGTCCTAAACATATTGTTGTAATCTCCTCTATATGGTACATTCCGAACCACCCTCTCCTCCCTGTCCCACTTGGTACTGTCCTGTCCTCTGTTTGCTAACATCCCACAGCGCACTCCAGCTGACTGGAACCTGTGGTGGTGTGAAGATGAATAAAGAAGAGTACCATACTTACCAACGCTTTGTCTTCATTATAACACTGGCGACGATTCACAGGGTGGGGACGGTTCACCACCCCCCCAATGCTTACTCCAGATCAGCTGTCCTGATTCCATCTACTTTGAGTGAGTACTTCGCTGTCATCTAGCAGCCTGTCACTGCCATTTTCTTCCTACTTGAATTGTGTGGCAGTTATGCCATTTCCGTGAGGAACTTTGTCATTAACCTCATCCCACAGTGCTGTTCCCTGGAAACTTCATCCGCTCAGGGCTGTTTTCCTGACTTTGCCTGGCTCGAGATTGTGAACTTGTCCGTCACTGTGGCTCTCCGCCATTGGCAAACAGCTTGCCGCTGTGTGAGGAATCTCCTGTCATCGCGAGACACCGTTCTTTACAACCATACGGTGTGCCGCTGTCCCATTCTCCTTAGTTTCTCATCTGGTTTCCGGCACACTCACGCACTACTCCTTTTCCTCACGTCCTCGTGTGCTAAGTGGGGTGTTTCCATTATCCCAATGCTGTGACATAAGAGCGGGGTCCTGCCAGTAATTCCCCGTCGTGACACCGTTGCGAGATCCTGTCAAGATCTTCTCGCTGTGGCACGATCTGATCTTCACTGGTTCCCTGCCGTACACAATCCTCTCCGGCTGCCTTTCCGGCAAAGAAGCTTCCTTTACAACCGATAAACACGCCTTTCCTCACGCCTCCGGCCACTCCTCCTCATCCGAGGCTCACCATTCAGCAGCGGAAGGCGTTACTTGTCGGCTTTCAGCCACTCCTCCCTCGTGGCTGCTCCAGAATTAACCCTTACCTGGGTTAATGCTCGACTTTGGCTCATTTCCATCGCTGACGAGCACAGCTGTTCACGTTTTGGTGTCACGACGGGGAGCCTGACTCCATTGTGGAGTTGCATTCTTTCTCTCCTCATTTTCCGCTGGTGGGCACAGCAATTTTAACGAAGTCCAGCCGGTAGGGGAGCCTATTCAACGGGTCTCCCTCGCATTGTTGGGAGGTCTGTTTCTTCTTGCGGACGAGCTTCTTGGCTGTTCCACACTACTTGAGATCCTGATCTCAGAGGGGGAGAGTCTCTCATTTCTCTCACATCGTTGATGTCGCTGATGGGCACAGCTGATTGCTATCTGTTTTTCTGACTGTCATTTCACGCTGACGGGCACAGCGTGTCATCTTTATTGTCACGTTGATGGGAACAGCTGATTTTCACTATTGTCCTGCCTGTCAATTCACGCTGACGGGCACAGCTCTACACACTTGTTCTGACTGTTCCGATCATTAAAATTGTTGGCCTTACGCAGTGCGCACTTTATTGCTTTTGCCCTGTGTGGGATTTTCTATGAGTGGTTAGAGGTATTTTACAGGCAGTTTGTCTGTTACCTTTCACTGACGGGCACAGCTTTATAAGTGTCAATTACTTCATTACCTGTGTTACATTTTACTATATGCTGTATACTGTACTGCCAAACATTTGAACTTCCTATTTTGTTTACCACTGCTTAGCCTACAATTGTTTCACCTGTGCAAACATGGCAGCTGCTAACATGTCACAACCCCCACCCTTCCTTAACGAGGGGGGAGAACCTTTATTGCCATGGAAGCAATGGTTTGGATTATTAGAGTCTTACCTAATTGCTATCAGTGGGGAGAAATGTTCTCATTTACGTAAACTACACACCCTACTGCACAACTTAGGCATTGAGGGCCGTAAGGTTTATGATGATATTTCTGTCACTGCAGATGGGGAAAGTGATAGTGATGATGAAGAGAATGTGTACTTGATGGCCGTCAACAAATTAGAAAAACACTTCAGCAAGAAAATAAATGTGGTGTTAGAGAGGCATAAGTTCTTTTCAAGGACACAAGGGAAAAGTGAAAAGGTTAAACCATTCATTGCTGCGTTAAAGGGCCTAGCGAACACATGTGAGTTTGAGTCTCTTCAAGAGTCCCTAATTAGGGACCAGTTGGTTAGGTGCACTAACAATCCCAAGATACAGGAGAGGCTTCTTGTGGCCAACCCTGACCTCAAAGAAGCCATAGACATAGCTGTGGGGATTGAGCATACAGCACATTGTATGGTTGCAATGAAAGGAGAAGGGGGCAAATCCACAGAGGTCAATGCCATAAGCAAACCTGTTACAGGAAAAGACAACAAAAATAAGTCGGCTAATACGTTCCCTACTGGAACCAAACTCAAGTGTTATAGGTGTGGGAGCCCAAGCCATCTTGCCAACAACCCCATATGCCAAGCCCGTTCTGCCATCTGCCACAAATGTGGGAAAAGGGGACATCTGACCAGGGTTTGTAATGATCAGCGCTCCAAATCGGTGTTGTCTATTGAACCAGAATTGTCTCCTGAGTGTAAGTTAATCTTTCAACTTAAAGATACAAATGATACGGCCAAATTTCCTTCTTGCAATATTACCATAGACAATAAACCTGTAACTGTCTTTGCAGATTCATGTTCCCCATACACCCTTTGTTGATGCCAAAGTATTCTCCCAACTTTTTCCCTCATGGCAAGAGACCGTACAGCCCCCTGACATCCAACCGGGTGGTTATAATGGGGATCCCATACCCTTGTTGGGCATGACCACCATGGAAATTGGGTTTAAGGGCAGGAACACGGTGGGCAGGATTTACGTCACCCAGAAAGGATCTAACTTGCTAGGGTGGAAACACCAAAGGGAACTGGGTATCAAACTTGATCCCAACAGTCCTGATCAAGTTTTATTGGTGGATCCATCAGTTGGTGGGATGGAAGTATGCAACGATTTCCCCAAAGTCTTTTCTGATGATTTGGGTTTACTTAAGGATTACCAGCATTCCATAAAGTTAAAATCTAACGCCAAGCCTGTGGCACACAAAGTCAGACCCATACCACACATGATGCAAGCCCCCCTTCGCACTGAACTCGACAGATTATTGTCAGTAGGAGTAATTGAACCCATTGAATGCTCACAGTGGTTGGCCCATATTGTTCTCACCACCAAAGCATCCAGTAAAGACATCAGGTTGTGTGTGGACCTCAGGGACCTTAATGAGAACATCTGGGTGGACAGGCACCCCCTGCCCCGCATACACGAGGCCCTCACCCTCATCAAAGGTGCCAGTTGTTTCAGCGTCCTGGATTTGTCCTCCGCATACCACCAGGTAGAGCTGCACCCAAACTCACGTCACCTAACCTCCTTTGTTACTTCCCTGGGAGCATTTCAATTCCTACGTATGCCATTTGGGTTGGCCTCTGCGGCTGCCGCCTTCCAGAGGATCATGCAGCATGTTCTAAAAGACCTTCCCAGAACCCTCTGCTTCCAGGATGACATACTCATATATGGGAAGGATCTGGAGGAACATAATTCCACTCTCAGAATGGTGCTATCCAATTTGGGAAAAGCTGGCCTCACTCTCAAAAAGGAAAAATGTTGCGTTGGAGTGGGATCCGTTGAGTACCTTGGGCACACCATTTCTCAGGATGGTATCAGACCTAAATTAGACCTGGTAGAGGCCATTCGTGACACTGCTGCCCCCACTTGCGTTCAAGATCTCAAGTCATTCTTGGGTCTATCCGAATACTACTCCAAGTTTGTGAAAAATGATGCTTCCATAGTTGAACCCCTGCGGTGTTTGCTCAAATCCAGAACTCCCTTTGTATGGTCTGACAACTGTCATGATGCCTTTGAAACTGTAAAAGAATGTATCATCTCTGCCCCATCCCTGGGAAGGTTCGACCCCACAAAACCCACGGTCCTTTGCACAGATGCCAGCAACAAAGGCCTGGGAGCTAGCCTCACCCAAGTTGATGACGGTAAAGAACAGATCGTCGCATTTGCCTCCCGTGCCCTGAAGGGCGCAGAATGTAACTACTCTGTAGTGGAAAGAGAGGCACTTGCCTGCTATTGGGCAATCAAACATTTCCGGTTTTTCCTGTGGGGTATTCCATTTACTGTAAAGACTGACCACAAACCCCTCATGTTTGCATTTACACTAAAAGGGTCAACTAGCACCACCCCCAGAATTGCCAGATGGATCTTAGGGCTTGAAGGGTACAATTTCAGTGTTAAGTATGTGCCAGGTTCACAAAACATTGTGGCTGATTTCTTATCCTGCTCACCACCAGTGGGCGAATGCAAAACTGTTTCAGATGATTGTGATGAAGTCATACTCCAACTTACCTGTTTGAACAAGGAGGAATGGGACAGTGCTGTGCAAGCTGATACTGAAATGGGTTCAGTCAAAGAGTTCATCAGAAATGGTTGGCCTACTACTAAAAGTGACGTTCCAGCAAATCTGCGTAAATACTGGGACATAAGACTTGAGCTGAATATACAAGAAGGTATTGTTTGCCGTGGGGAGAAAGTAGTTCCTCCTGAGAATCTAAGCGAGAAAATAATTGAACTAGCTCACATGGGTCATTTGGGGCGCAGCCTCACCAAAAACAAAATTCGCTTGGACTACTGGTGGCCAGGCATGGATGCCATGACTGAGAATGTGGTGAAAAACTGTTTAGATTGTAGCCGCAGTGACAAAATTCATCAAACCCGCAAACCTCCACTGTCTCCAGTGGAGATTCCGGACAGGCCTTGGACCAAATTGGCCCTGGACATTATTGGTTCTCTCAACATAAAAAGTTTAAAAGAAAGGTTCATTTTAGTATTAGTGGACTACCATACTCGTTGGGTGGTGTATAAATGTGTACATCAGATCGACACGAAATTTCTCACGCAATTCTTGGAAAGTGTTTTTGTGATGAGGGTATACCTGACACCTTGGTCACTGACAATGGGGTGCAATTCACCTCCGAAAATATGAAAGAGTTTCTGGCATACAGGGGCATTAACCATCACAAGACAGCTTTGTACTGTCCCCGTGCAAATGGGCTTGTAGAGCGGATCAACCGAATGGTCAAAGAATGCCTTCAGAGGGCAGAAGTTATGGGGACACCGGCCAACTCTGCCTTAATGGAGACAATTTGGGCTTATCGCTCCACCCCCAATAGTGTAACAGGAATTTCCCCGTTCACCTCTCTCAAAGGGAGGGTCCCTAAAACAAGACTGTCTCCTCCAGGGTTAAAAAGGAACGATACATGTGTGGTCAACCGCAGCGAAATTTCAAGAAGGTTGGACGAACACCAGACCAAATACAAAGACAGGTATGACCAAACCAAGCACGTCAAATCCCAATTGTTCAAAGAAGGAGAATGGGTCCATGTGGACCTTCCCAAACCACGCAGAAGAGAAGCGTCCAGGTTCTCTGAGCCTTGCAGAATATCCAAAGTGGGGAAAAATGTTGTCCAACTAGAAAATGGACAAGCCTGGAGCATGGACAGAATCAGTCATCATAGTCAAAGGGGTGATGCTGATCTCAGCTCGAATTCAGGGAGAGAGTCATTGTTACCAATACCCAGGAGATCCTTGAGAACCAGGTCCACCCCTGTGTGGGTTAGTGATTATTGTGAAAAGTGAAAGTTTTGTGGTTTATTTCTTGCATTGCATCTTTGTTCTCTCTCCGCTTAGTTTCAAACCTTTCTCTCTCTCTCCTCCTCCCACCTTTCCTCTCTTCCTTCTTTCTCCCTATGCAAGGAGGTGTGTTGTAATCTCCTCTATATGGTACATTCCGAACCCCCCTCTCCTCCCTGTCCCACTTGGTACTGTCCTGTCCTCTGTTTGCTAACATTCCACAGCGCACTCCAGCTGACTGGAACCTGTGGTGGTGTGAAGACGAATAAAGAAGAGTTCCATACTTACCAATGCATTGTCTTCATTATAACACATATCTTATGGGGATCTTTCAGTATGTCATTCGAAGGAGATGACAGAAGCCTAATCAGCTGGTTGGAAATGGCCTAGTTGCTTGATAATAATGGGACTTTAATTCCTGATTCATCCTTTGCACTACTTATCAGGTTCAGTTGACAAGCAGCAGTAGCGTGCACATTATCCGCTATTTCAGGTGTCATCCTGGTGCCAGTAGGAAATCTATGAATGTGAGTGTGCTTTCGGCAAGATACTTCACATCTCAGATTTTGTGCATCCTAAAATGCATTTTCTAGGTTTGTATTTTCCTTTCTAGGCTTGCCTAATTCTGTCTCATTTTCAATTTGTACGTCTTGATCCATATGTTTTCCGGTCTGGATGCTTTCTCCTCCTTGCTTTGATATTCCCCTATCCTTGTGGTTCGGGGTGCTAGCGAGCTAGTCTTTCTGTGGTTTTTCCATGTGTGCTTTTTTGAAGATTTTGTGAGGTCACCTCCTTTTCTGCATTTCTATAGATCGGCCAGATCTTATGGGTGAAATACTGGGCCATATTATCAAAAACGGCGATAACATTATCGCCGATTTAGCGGCAGGAAACTGCCGCTAAAGCGGCGATAAGGGGCTTGATAATAGGCCCTATAGAATTCCAATAGAAGCCCAGGTTTGATGTCCTTCACACCGGAACCTGGGCTTCTATTGGAATCAAGCCCCTTATCGCCGCATTAGCGGCAGTTTCCTGCCGCTAAAGCGGCGATAATGTAATCGTCGTTCTTGATAATATGGCCCACTATGTTTTAGGCAATAATTTGAGATAAAATGAGTTGTATTGCGGTATGTTGTCTTTTGCTGTGTCATTGTATCATCCAAGCAAATACATCAAGGAACAAATAGTGTAGAAGCTACACATCGTGTTGTATCTTCAGTCTAGCAAAATGACTGCTTGTTGCCCCATCACTACAACATAATTGGAAAAGAAATGGGACATTTCCAAAATCCATGGGCTTCATGGACAGTCCATCTAACAATGGCAAATAATTAAATCCTCATGAAAATGATTAGCTCAAGGGGGCAGATCCAAAGCAATATCTCTTTACTTCTTCTTACAGTACTTTTTAGAGTATAGATGACAACAGGTACCGACCGTTAAATCTATCTACAGTCAGGCCAAAAACTACAAGCAATAGCTTGTAATCAACACAATCAGAAATAGTGCTATTTACACTGCTCTCCTGATCATTCTTTTCTTGGAAATATCAGAATTAATTAACACGCTGCAGGCTACCATGCAGCACTTAAAAGTCTGCTAAAAATCTATTGTACAAATATCATAAAATGTAATTAAACTTTGAAAAAAGTCTGCTAAAAATCTAATGTACCAGTTTAATAAAACGTAATTAAACTTTGAACTTTTCCACCACATCTAGAATAATTTGAAGAGAAGGTTGCCATAACACATTAATTGCGAAGTGTAGCACCGAGTCTTGCATTTTCTCTGTCTCGCATTTAAGAAGTCAGGCACAGAAAGTTTAATTTGCTAATACACGTTCGGGTATCTGAGCATTATTTGTCAATTTATGCTTTGCTATCTCATTAGCAGCCTGCTGCGCCGAACGCTAAATCTCCAAGGGGCAGATTTACGAGCCCCTTGCGCCACTTTTGCGTCACTTTTCCCATGTTAAAAGTGACGCAAAAGTGGCGCAAGGGGCTTGTAAATCTGCCCCCAAATATCTTCAGAAGATTAGGCCACAAAACGCGAGGTCGTGAGATGAATCTCTACTTTCCCTTAGGTTTCATGAAACTCGTGCCGTGAAAGGGAGGAACACAAGTTGAATTGACATCTGCTGTGCAACGTGATGCTCAATAATTGTATTTCAGGTTATTTTTTAAATCATCCCAGACATATTTCTGATTCTTTCGTTGGGTTTTGCCAGCGCTGTAAGGTTTGTTTTCTCCATAACATGTGCTTTAAATGGGAAAAAATAAGTGCAGGTACTCATTAAAATGAGCTAGAGGTGTGGCAAGTGGGCGGGGCTATGGGCGGGGCTAAGAGCAAGACATAATGATACTTAATGACTTCTATACCAGTTGCAGCACATATCAAAACACAACAGAAATGCATTTATGTAAACAAAATAGGTTAAATCATTACACAAAATGAAAGCCAAACAGGATATGTTAACATTTCCTTGTTTTGCAATATTGCAACTTCTTATTGTCATACCGTTATTTGTTGTTGTTTGGCACAATGCTAGATATTCTCAAGCGTGCACACACACAGAAACAAACAAGCAGACGTACACAAAAGCATTCCACCATGCAAAGGAGCCTATGCTGAATAGTCAGCAGCGGCTGAGCTCAGGACTACAGAAGCACTTTGGCTGTCAGAGACAGCTTCTTCTCAGACAGCCTAGTGCTCACCAGCACTATCAGCCAATGAGCCTACCAATAGCGAAGTGCCAGTACTAACAGTGATAAAAATAAGAAGTGCCAGTACTCAGTACCTGTGAGTATTGTCCCATTTAAAGCACTGTCTCTGCCCTTTTCACTACAATCAGGCTCTTCCTGTCTCTTGCTGGTTCAGTGTCTTTAAATCCACATCTCCTCTCCGTTGTCGATTCACCTCTCATTTCTACCCAGCCTCTAACCTTCTCTCTGTGGTTCTGTCCCTCTTACTCCCACCTCTTCTTTACTCTCTCCACAAGTCTCTTACATTTTGACACCATTTTTATCCCCACTTGCCTCCTCTTCTCCACTTCATGATGTACCCATACCCAAAATTTGCCACCTGCCCAGTATTTTGTTGCCCTATATTTCATTATTTGTGTTGATAGAGCACGCTTACTGTTGAGGCCTGTATTTTTAAATAAAGGCTCGCAAAACAAACCACCTTGCTAAATCAGGATTGATATTTTTTCCCGTAAGTAAAAGCATAAATCATTTAATCACTTCGAAAGTATTTACAAGCTGTGAAAGTGTGTGCATGTGCGCACGCGCCGTCGCAGCCCTGTAAATTCTGCAAGGCAATGTTTTAAACTAAATTTCAGGCTAAAGGTTATTTAATTTCTCTTAATCAGACTGCTTCCCGGCATTAAAAGAGGCAATTCGATTGAATTCGCAATAGTTAAACCAGTTACTTAAAGAAATACAGCGGATTTTTTACTTTACACAAATTTGTTAAAATACCATTTCTAAGCACCCATTTCAGAATTGAACAAATATCTGGTATTTTTATCGGAAAAAAGTGGCACTCCTAATTTCAGCTGTCACCACACTTTTTTACATTCCTCCCCCCCTTCCTTCTATGTTTATCTTGTTTTTCCCCCCCAACCAGAGCCATTGCCAGTTGTCATTCCTGGGGTGCTGCAGAGGTCCCTGATATTCATTGCTCTTTGGGCAGGGCTGCCTTCACACCCATGGATCCCTCGCTGTTATCATGTAAATGCAGCCATTAGTGTTGGAGGGGCACACAAATTGAAGCAGCTCCTGTGCTGGAAAAAACATGAAAAGAAAACCAGCTATGTTTTAGTACGGCTGGTGCAATGCCCTAAATGGGACTGGATTACTGACCCAGCACCCCTAGCCCATTTCACACACCTGACAGAGCGGAGGGTTGGGGGGGGGGTCTAAGTACTTTGAAGCTGAATAGTCGTTGAACGCCTAATCAACAGTGCAGGGTCTGCCTAGACCCCGTCCGTCCTGTTAATCACCGCGTGACACAAGCCCTCTCCAACACCTGCAGTGTGGGAAAATTCAAATGGGTGCTGCTAATCCAGCAGCCTCTCTGCAAAAAGGCTACTTCAGGGGCTCAGGGCGATTTGCGAGATCCTGGAAGCAGAGCGGCATCTGTCCTGCATTGGAGGAGATGCCTAACCCGAGCCTGCCGTGCCATCAATCAGGGTACTGGTACTCTCCTTGACAAAAAAAAGTGCCGGTACTGACGGCTAGAAAATTTGCAAGTGCCGGTACTTAGTACCGGTGAGTACCGGCCCATTTAAAGCACTGTCCATAACCACTTCAGTCATCACGACTCCGAAAGGCTTTGATGTACATATTGGGTTTGATTCCTAAACTGCACTTTGTAGGATGTAAAATAGTGCTGCAGTGTACTACTCTGTGCATGACTGCCTGCAGGTGGTTAAACTCAGCACCTGGCCTGAAGGCTTTGTGCAGTGAAGGGGTTGGTGCATGTGAAAGTGTGGTTACAATTGGTGATATAATCTTTGGGGGAGTAATGTAGGAAGCAGCCACCTATCAGTGCTTCCACAGAGACTACCCCTGTTGTCGGAACCCAGGATGCTGATGTTGTATGGGTGCCATTGATATCTACAGCACCACCTTCCAGTCGTCCCAAAAGGGAGTCTATAGCATGGAACTTTTCCATACCTCCAGCAGGGCAGAAGAAAACAAATGTCCAAAATGTGACTTGCAGTGTGAGAAATTGGGTGTTCCATTAAGGCTCACCTGGTCAATATTCAACGGCAATGATGGAATGTCGAAACGCCCATGTGCCGTCCACACAAACCATATTGCCTGGGCAGAGATACAGAGACAACATCAAAGACACAAGAAGAAGAAACTGCACCACCAGAAGGATTGCAGTAGGCGCAGCAGCAGGACGATCCGAAGATGCAGTACTTTGCAGCGCTCTGAAGAGAATGTAGGCACGTTGCTTTTTCTAGGGAGAGGAGTAGGAGTGTTTTTTCAAGAGCCATGGAAACTCAAATCAAAGAACATACAAATATGTATCAATCCGGTAAGAAATAGATGCTGAGTTGTGAATAAAAAGTTTTACCAAAAATATAAACTTAAAACTTTAAAATGTTTACACACAATTTTATGATTATTAAAAAACGAACCTAAACAACGTTGAAAAAATTCAAGGAACAAAGCTTCAACAGCGGACTTTTGGTTCTGCACCTCACGCCAATTTCCTCAATTAAATAGTCCTGCGCACTGATACCCCGGCACCAGCCGTTACGTGATGCCTCTGTGTCCCAGATCCTGAAAATGCAGCTACAAGTGGGTGTGAGCCAGGCAAAGCAGTCCAAGACACTCTTGTAGTATGAAACGTCTTTATTTCCAATTAATATTTCCCATATGTTAATGACACATTCAGCTCAGCCAACGTGTTTCGTTCTCTCACGGAGAATGTAGGAAAGTAGGATCTGCTTCTTATGGTTACCCCGACTTTTTGCTTGATGTCTCACTGGTTTTGACTAGTCTGACTGGGATCCTGCTAATCAGGACCCCAGTCTATCTGCTTTCTCCCTTAAATTGACATACATGTACTTTGGTACACTCCAGATTGGATACTGGGGTACCCTTATATGTCCCTAGTATATGGTACACATGTACCCAGGGCATAGGTACCCCAGAGGCCTCCCATGGGCTGAAGCAGGTATTATGCCACCCATGAGAGGCCATGCAAAATGGAACTCTAGGTCTGCTACAGCAGCCTGTGTAAGATGGTGCTTGCACCACTTACTTTAGATATAGGTTCACTATATCTATAGGTCACTACACTTAAAACGTATAAGTCACCCCTATAGCAGGCCTTATCAATCTTGAAGGCAGGATGCTGGGTTTTTAGTGAGAGGGTGCCCCTGCATGAGCAGAGCCCCTTTGCAGCCTTCGGAGACCATTCTCCCGGGTTGTCTGTGACTCAGCCGGACATATAGGTAGAGGTGCATTATAACCTTGCGGTAAATGATATCTCGAAAACGGCTGCATAGAAACATATCGTGTTTGGTATCAAACACCTTGGAATCATACCTCCACACCAGTAACTGGTGTGGGAGGTATGATTCCACCCTTCAGAAGCGAGCTTCGTGGGGTCACCGGTCTACCCGGTACCAGCCTTCTCGACCCGGACAGCACAAAATGGATGCTGCCAGCCAGAGACACATTTCTGCCCTCCTGCTGCTGAGCCAAGCTCGAGCAGAGGAAGGCAGCACAATAGGCATCCTGTCACAGGGAGGTGTGACCACCTCCCAGACAGGGTTTAGTGTATTGGGGCTGGGTGGGGGCACTCTGACAGTGCCTGAAAATCTACACTGGGGGCACATTTGGTGTCCCTGTACATAGTCCAGCTCAAACCAGTTCTGGGAGCCGTTGGCTCCTGCTCTGGCACGAAACTGGACAAAGGACATGGGTGTAGCCACCCCTCTGTCCTGCCCCTCCCCTAGGAGGGTCCCCTGAATCTGTCCAACCCTCTCCTGTGGGTATAAAATGGGTTACCTGGCGACAGGACATTGTATTTTAGGTGGACAAGATTCTACATAGAAGAAACCACTAACCTTCGACCGTCTGGACACCTGGACTTTGCTGGACCTCGACTGGGCTCGACTTCGTCCCCCTTTCCGTCCAAAGCTTAGTTTGTGCCGTGACTCCATACAGGCTCTGTGCAGGACCTTTGGGGCACTTAAGAAAACAGAAGAATCTCCCTTGGAGTGAAGGAGTCACTCTCCTGCTTCGCAGGCACCTAAAGCACAATTGACCAGTAGCTGCTCCTGAGCTCCTGTGGACTCCAAAGATTTTAGCAACACAGGAGGTAGGTTCCTGAAAGTCCCTGAGGTCGATCTGCCCTCTCACCAAGTTTGAGGCCAGTATCCCTTGTGGGGGCTGCGTAACCTGAACCCCTGTGCAACGCGTCCATTTGCAAGTGCATATGCTTGTTGGCAATTCCTGAGTTTTTGCATTGGACTTTGTTTAGTCCTGACCCTGAGCAGTATTTGCACCAAACATCTCTTGTCTCCTTGCACCGAGTGCTCCGTGGGCTGGTACTTTGCAATCTTGCTCAAGGTCCCCTTGCGACTCCTGGTCATCCTGCCTGTGGGTCCTCCTGAGGGTCATCTTGATTTCTGTTGGGCTTTCCTGGTTGCTCCAGACGTGCCCTGACGCCCCATTGCTTGCTGAGCCCCCTGGACCTTGCTGGTCCACACCGTAACCTGCTTGACCTACCGGTATGGGTTGCTGTTGCCAAGGCTTGTTGGTGCTCCCACCGGACACCGACCCCTCAGCACTCGACATCCTTTATGGGACAGCTCACCTCCTGCTCCTGGTCATCCTCGACATCTCCTGGTGCTCGTGGCTGCAGAGTCAAGCATCCCTTCTTCGCACCTAAAGCACCCGACATCGGTGGGCATTCGTCTACCGAGCCCCTGGTCACTCTGAAGTGACCCAGACTCTGTCGCCTCTGCTTTCAGGTTCCTTCCATCCAGAATCCAGGCTTGGATTCCACCGGACCCTTTTCACCTTCACGGCAGCAGCACTTCTTCCTTTCCTTCCATAGAGAACGACAAGAGTTTCCGACGTCACTTTAGACCTATGCACCCGGCTCCCCTGGGATAGGTAACTCTGATACTATGGTATCCACGGGTGGGGCGGCTCTTTAAACTCTTAAGTTCCGAAGGGTTGGTTCGAAGTCCTCCTAGAAGGGTTCTTAAACTTTAACTTTGCAACCGCGACTTTCTCATAGAGTTGTACGGAACACGCAGTCGTGTTTCCTCACTGCACCCGTCCTCCGTGGGTCTCCTGTGTCTTCACCTTGGGTGGTTCCTTGGGGTCCCAGCGATCCTACGTGCACTAGGCACAGAGTCTAGTCAAGTCGTGATTGTTATACCACTATTTTAGTATATGTTTCGGTCTCCCCCTGGAACCCGCTGTGTATTGTGCTACTTACAACTCTTCTATTGATCCAGTATTGTGTGCTTTGTGTTCTACCCTCGTGTAGAGGATAGTAGAGAGTGTTATATTAATAAATACATATTTTTATATAACTACTGTGTGGTTCTCCTTCATTTAGTCATTCAGGAGGTGATATTCTGGTAAAACAAGCTGCTTTACATTTCTTCAAGATTAAGCCTGAAGGCTGCTCTCCATAGCTACCCCTAGGATAGCTTTCATAAAGGTTATCTTTGACCTCAAACATCATAAGGGTCGTGTGGATTGGTACAAGGTGCCCACTTTAACTAGTGGACAGCATATACCAAGCCACCTTCTCACAGAGAACTTCATCAGGGCTTAAGTAAAGCGATGCGAAAGCTCAACAACAAGAAGTAGAAAAAGTCTAATGTAAGTGCTCCAGTGCATTGTGCATCTTTCATTCACCTCCCTGTTACTGACATCCCCATAGTTGACATATAGAGCAATCTGTCTGGTATTGTAAAAACACTTTTAACTAAGCATCTGCAAGAAACCCAATAGCACCTCGAACGTAAAGCAATCAGAGTAATCCATGGTACACAAAGGACTACAGTAGAGCGAAAAAATGTCCTAGTAAAAGCATTAAAGTCCCAATCTCCAGTCAAGGTACATGCAGCTAGAGTCCAGTACAAGAAAGTACTCAAATTGGACTGATCGAGTTGAGGCAGCCAGATCTGGAGATAACAGGATTTTTGGAGAATTCTAGCCCATGGGAGCAAGAACTCAGAATCACAGATCAAATGTTACTTGAATCTGAATGATTGGGTGGAACATTTTGCTAAGCTTTACTCAAATAGCATTGATGATGACTATCCATTCTCTGTAGCCCCTTCTAATTGTGGTAGTGACCCCCTAACAGAGAACATTTCTATTAGAATCATATTTTTCTCTTGAGGAGACACAGTGAGCCATAGAGGCTGTGAAATTGTGCAAGACCCCTGGGCCCGATAAAATTCTAGGAGAGCTATTGCAACATGATTTAGCAATATGGATTATATAGCCTTAGAAGCCCCGATACCCAACACCTGGCTAGGTGCTGAGATAATTCCCATCTATAAAAAAGGGGATTGACAGAATCCGGGAAACTATAGACCAATCAGCCTCCTGGATACCTACAAAAGGTTGCCGCAATACAGATACTAAATAAACTTACCGAATGGATAGAGGCCACCTGGATTTTGTCACCCTATCAGGTGGGCTTTAGATCAACAGTAACCACAATAGATCAGGTTTGTATTCCTATTATCATCATCTGGAAATACACATGGTTGACAGATGGCCATTTATGCAAAGCCTTTGTAGATCTTAGGGCAGCTTTCGATCTAATTCCAAGAGATGGCCAATTCGAAAAAGCATCAGGCAACATTGTCTAGAGCAATACTCACAGCCATCAATCTCTATAAGCTAAAAGCTCAAGCTGCGGCCTTATATGATGCTGAAATTCCTGGCTCCTTCTAACACTGAACCTCTTACCCAGAGTGAGAATAATTTTGTACGTTCTCTTTTACACCTCCCTAAAAGTATGACTGTTATTCCCATGTTCTTTGATGTAGCACTTAAGAGAGAAGAAGACATAGCAGTGTTAAGGCCTCTCCTTGACTGAGTGAGGATTTGGACAATAGAGGAGCTTATGCTATACAGGGTGGGGTGTGATCAAACTTTTGGACCTAGACAAGTACATCACCTTTCCGTGGTTAGGCACTTTGAATAATGGTTCTCCAAATTAGGCCTTAGGAGTTTTTGGCCTGATCCTCGCTCTTTACCCTCTACTTCCAAAAAGCAATTGTAATCCTTCTTCTAGGATTTTATGATTGCTAGGCCCCACTGAAGCTCTACTCTGGGGTGACTGTTATGTACCCCAATGTACTCCAATATAGACCTAGGTAGCTACACAACCTTTTACCTACATTTGTCGAACCTTGCTCTGTATAACGGTTCTAGCTCTGACCTTTTACCCAGTTATGTGCTGACCAAATGTTGATCGGTTTCCTGGAAACTAGCCTCATTTATTATGCTTGAGGATTCTTAGAAAAGTCTCTGCACATGACGTACATAACAGCATGAACGTACTCTGTGTAAAAGTCATGGTCATCTTCGTCCTAGGGCGAAAGAACTACTTTGCATAATCGCAGGTATTGTTCTAGGCTCATTTGCATAATCATATTCATAACACATCAATTATGTAATGAACCCAGAGGCTATCTTTATGATATAAAAGAACCATACCAAGATTAGATAGGCAGGGGTGAAGTTTCAAACTGACACTAGATGCTGAGGTCCCGGCATGCAGAAGCTACAACATGCAGCTGTCGGACATCCTTTGTGGGTTGTCCAACTCGAGAGCAAGATGGGGTCCTTCATTCTCTCCCATCAGGTAATGGGGTTGGCTCTTTCCTAGGGGATTCTTGGCTTTACACCCACATACACGCTAAGTACACTTAAGTATACTTAGGTACACTTAGGTAGGGTTTACATCTTAGGAGTACGCATGATTACTGTCATGTATCTATATGCCTGCATATATTCACTGTTTTAGCACCATGGTAGGATTCTACCTTTTATTTACTCTGTTGGTGTTTGTAATCTTATATATCTGTTTCTGTCTAATGATTTTCGCAGCAAACATGTTTTATACTAGAATGACGCTGGTTTAATAAATGCTTATTGAAAACGTCCCCATCGTTTCTTCTGTGTATCTCTCTGAGACTAAGGGGCTCATTACGATGGCGTAACGATCGCCACCGCCGAGCCGGCGGTGGCGACCGTTATGCCATCGTAACGTGAAATACCCCCCGCCATATTACGATGGCGGTGGGTATCGCGGTGGACAGAAAGTCCGTCCGCTGCTTTTCCGCCGGCAGGCAATCGTTACGATTGCCTGCCGGGCGGAGCAGGGGCTCTAATATGGTGGCGGTGCCTAGCAGGCACCGCCAGCCATATTAGGATGTCGATTGTCAAATGCCTTTCTATGGCGGGGATGCCGCCATGGAAAGGCTGGTGGGGATTGGCTTTGGGGGCCCGTTGCGGGCTCCCGGGGGGGTGGGGAGGTAGGGGGTGCACTTGGGGGGTACCTATGGTACCCCCCTACATGTCACTGCACCAAGTGGCAGGCACCGTGTGGTGCCTGCCATGTGTTGCAGTGACATGCCAGGCATGCGATTTTGACATTGCGGTGGGTGCTGCTGTAAGCAGCACCCGCCGCAATGTTAAAATGAGGAATGCGACCGCCAGGGTGGCGGTCGCATCCTAATTCACGATGCGGGACCGCCGCATGTCTGGCGGCCGGTCCTAACACCGCGGGGATGGCGGACGGACTCAGGTCCGCCCGCCATCCTAATGAGCCCCTAAGTGAGCACGATTGACTGAGCGAAAAGTGCTGCACTATTTCCACGATTCCTGAAGGATCAAGGGTTGTCATGTTCAATAGTTGCCAGAAACCATTTGCTCTGTGGTAAGGTCAGGGGGCTTATAGTGGCACTGTGAGCTAGCTGGTCTAAAGGCTAACATATCCTTCAGGGTGTCTGGAAGTAGTCTGCACACCAATCCCGTAGTTTATGTTGCCTAAACGCGCAGATCCTATATATTATTAGGAACTAAAGTATCACAAAAGTTTTATCCTTTGGAGAAAATATCACCTATAAAATCAATCTATTCCACTCATTCTTAATCACTCAAGCCACCTACATTCATTGGAAAGAAAGACCATATATTCCTAAAAGATAATCCTGACAACATCAGATGTAACTTATCGGGTAAGACTATCGGTACACGACTTTACGCAGGAGCGTATAATTACACAAACCCTAATTATCAAAGGGGGACCAGAACCAGTTTATTCGGTTCAAAGGGATAGAGGATACCAATAACCATCCCTTTCTGTATAGCGAGGATACATATTTGGTCTATTTCAGAATCAGTGATCGGGCCAGCAATCTTGATCGACAACGATTGTTAGTTAGAGTGACGCCCTCACTCAAATCAGCCTTAATCTAGAAGAGTGTACCTTCACCTTTTTCCATCAGGTTGAAGATTATATAATATCAGCCCTGATTTTAAAACATCCAGCAGGACCTTTTTACACCCAGTTAACCATTCTCCGGTCATTGATATAATTATTCAGAGTATAGAACAGAATTTACAGATAAGGAATAGGAAGCTTTGATCCCCTCAACTCGAGAAGCACATGTTCAGGGTTTAATAAGTATTCATCGTTGCCTTATAAAGGTTTTTTAATTGGTTACATGTACATCATTTTCATATATATTCTGTTGAGAGTCCACAAAAGTTTTTTGTCTTGAAAAAGATGGTGATATAAGAGTCCATCGAAACGCGTTGACGCTTCACTGAAAAGTACACAATCTGTCAAGTGGCTAGACCAATGAGTATCTTATGAATTGGACAGTACCTGGTACTAGCCCTGAAAGTTTTTCCATACGGATGTGTACGCTACTTATGACATAGGGTTGTGTGTCTTGTGATATGTACTCTCTTTCTTTTCTATTTTCATTATATTGGTTTTTATAAAGAAAGGTGCTATTAGGTTTGTTTTTAAGTTTTGTCACAATTGTATGTTGGATAATGATGATATTATGTATTACTGTCTTTAGGATTATTTGTGTATTTTTACAGGTTCTTAATTAATAAATTGATCTTGTATTTTATTACATCTGATGTTGTCAGGATTATCTTTTAGGAATATATGGTCTTTCTTTCCAATGAATGTAGGTGGCTTGAGTGATTAAGAATGAGTGGAATAGATTGATTTTATAGGTGATATTTTCTCCAAAGGGTAAAACTTTTGTGATATTTTTGTATATAACCCTATTCCTTTGGATGTAAAAGGGGTTCCTCTTAATTTTTTAATAAATTATTAGGAACTACACAACAAGACTTTCAGACCAATTTTTGGACTACAAGCCCAGACCCTATTTTTAGGAGTTCTTGGATGCTTCCCACCCCGAACTGCCCAAGACTTTGTACATAAAGTTCAGTTACAACACGCTTGAAATTGATTCTTTTACATCACAATGGAAAATGGGCTGAGCTGTTGTCAATAATGGCACCTGCCCATGTGCCAGATGAATACCAAAGAAAATGTTGCGCATGTTCTGTTTTTCTGGCCAGCCTATGCAAGGCCAAGAAGCAAATATATTATATTTTTGCCTAGGCTTCAGACGACACCGGGAAGCATTAAGGGTGCTGAAAGGCAATACCACCCCTTGTATTATGAATACTATGAGTAATTACCTGTTCGCTGTAGGGCTTTGAAGAAGCAAAGGGGTTTAAAATTGTAAGGTGGAACTAATCTTTTAAGATTGTTTCTATTTTGCACGTGACGGTATAAATTGTGTACAAATTTATGCTGAAGGCCCTCACAAGTGTAATAGACATTTGATAAAAAGAACAATGAAGTGCTAATGTCATGGTAGATGTTTATGTTGTTTCTACTGCCTCTTGTTTGTTTAGGTGTCTGCAGCGCTAAATGATCCATATGATTGTATATAGCATATTGTAAATGTTTTAAACAAACATTTGTACTCTAATCTGCACATAATCGATTGCAAAGTTATTATAGCCTTGTTCTCTTCGATTTCAAGATAATAATATGAAATAATGTTTCTTGTAATAAAAAAGCTCACCTAGGTTACTGCCATTTTTATTCTTCCTACTATGACTATTATTATATTGTGATGCATGGGGAAAATGTTTTTTACTGTACGTTTTTAAGGAATGCTATTTCTGAAATATACAATTTTGACTATTAAACAACAAACATGTGTAAAGCAATGATCAAAAATAACTAAGACATATCAGTGTCAATTAAAATGAAATGTGTTTGATAATGCCTGCATACAAATGATACATAGGTAGTCATGACTTGTGATCTATTCTATTTTCAGGTGACCAGGGATATGGTTTACAGCCATGGCTGATGACCCCATTCACAAATCCCCTGACAGATGGACAGAAGAAATGCAATGCAGTGCTGTCCAAAACCCGGAATGTGGTGAAGCATATGTTTGGGGTACTAAAGTGTCACTTCAGGTGCCTGGACAAATCAGGTAGCAAACTACTGTATTCACTCGCCATGGTCTGCAAAATCACATTAGTCTGCGCAACAGCCTGCTTCAACACCCTCCGCATACTCTGAAAAACGTTCAGATGGATCCCATCCAAATCCAGAAAAACTGTCACGCACACTCTCATCAGTAGCAGGGTGGACTAAGGCAATGCTCTCTCCGCCGGCATCAACAAGAAACTATTTTGCAAACTCCAGACCGTCCAGAACGCCGCAGCCAGACTGATCCTAGACATCCCCTGTCGCAGCCACATCACCCAACACCTCTGTTATTTTCACTGGCTCCCTATCGAAAGAAGAATAACCTTCAAACTCCTCACTCACACGTACAAGGCACTCCACAACACCGGACCAACATACCTGAACAACCGCCTCTCCTTCCTCGCACCCAAAAGACACCTCCGATCAGCTGACCTCTCTCTGGTCACCGTTCCACACATCTACAAGACCAGAACGTGAGGAAAGTCCTTCTCCTGCCTCGCAGCCAAAGGCCTGGAACGACCTCCCCTCCACCTCCGGCAAGCCTCTACACTGCTCCAGTTCAGGAAGGAACTCAAGACTTGGCTCTTCAGATGACCCCAGCACTCGAAGGAGCCACCCCCCATAACCCCCAGCGCCTTGAGACCCTCGCGGGTTAGTAGTTGCACTTCACCAACCCTGATTGATTGAATATTGCATAATATATGTGTAAGGACAAATGTCCCATGGGACTATGAGGAGGAAAGCCACCTGATCAGGAAGAGGAGGAAGACTCTGAGGGAGAGATTGTCCACATTATGGCCGATCGTCAGAGATGTGATGGAATTGTACAAATTTTTTTCACTTAAGATAGAGAGGAAGAATGTACATTAATACATGAGTTGTTACTCCTAAAAATAAATCATCACTGACACCACAAATTGTCTTGCTGTTTGTTTTATTTCGAACCATTTTTACAAATGTTTAGCTAATCACTGTGACAGTCATCCAAAATATGTGACGACATACCTGACAGACATGTGCTATAATAGGTTATCTTGTACAACCAACATCTGTAAGTGATGAAGTCACTATGTGTGGCTTCAGATACGAAATACTTGAATATTTGTGAGAATGGCCATATATAAGAGCAAAAATTAAAACATCACCCTCAATGTATGGCTCACATCCAATATAATTTCATTACATCACCATGTTGATCCAGCTTACAATGCTGCAACATACAAGTACCATTTGCTTTATTGAACTTAACAATGGTAAGTGACTGTGTAGTGTGTGAAACTTCACCGGAGGGTGACAAGTGTACAAAAAAAAAGGCTCCATGCATACTTTCAAATATAGTTTCCTCTCTCACCCTCCTCTCTCTGCTGCCAGCGCTGGGACATCCCATTGCCAGGACAGCTATGCGCTTTACAAACTTTATAACATATATGACACCCATACAAAATCTACTTTCACTCAGATTAAGCAATGCAACAATCACCTGCGTACTGTAGTGGTTGTCACAAAGATGGCAGATGCGAGACACTATCACCCAATGAGTAATGTAGGTGTGTGTGCGTCCATCATAGTAATCTTCTGTCTATACATGAAAGTTACCATGCGGATGTATTGTGTGCTTCACACCATGAACAATATGTGCAATGACACATATGAGTTGAACATACACGTGTAAACCAATGGTCAACAGTACCTGACAAGTCTGTTGAAAGTTAAAGTAATGTGTATGAGTTTGTCTATATACATAACACAAATAGTTATGGTTAAGAAACAATGTACCAAATCATTGCCTGTTGGTATTATGAAACTTCCAGGTGACCAAGAATATGGATTGCAGCCATGTCTCATGACCCCATTCCAAAATCCACAGACAGAGGGCCAAAATAAGTTCAACTCCGCTCTGACCAAAACAAGGAAAGCCGTTGAGTGAATGTTTGGGGTCCTAAAGTCTTTTCTCAGCTGTCTGGACAAATCAGGGGGAAGATAACTGTACTCACCTCCTATGGTTCTGCAAGATCATCCTACTCTGTGTAATATTGCATATTAGCTGTTAAAAAACAGATGTGCAGTGATACAATGAGACTGAAATCACACATGACCTGGAGGAGGATGATGATAATGATGCTGAAATAAAGCACACAATGGCAGGTTGGTGGAGACAGGACCAAATTGTGGTAAACCTTTTTCCGTAATTACATTAAAAAGATAGTAATGAAGACTGAAAATATGTCAAGGTAGCATCCAATAAATATTTGTCATGCCATTTGTGTTTGTGTGGATGTCAAGGTACATATATTGTCCTTCACATCTTCTCAACTAGATGTGGGCCTCAACATGTATGAATCTTGATTTCTGAGATGTTGTTAAACATGGAGGCATCACACAGATCAAATCAGTACAACAAGCCAATGTGATGCAGTGCACTGCAGGAAAAGGAAATGGCAGGATTGCTCCATATCTAGATAGATATGGGGCATTCCTGTCCTCCCTCTCTTAAGCAATGCAGTGCAGCACAGCAAGCTGTTTTGCTGTGTTCTGCTGCATCAAAGTGTGTTAAATGTGGAGCTCAGTGTATGATAAATCACAATTCTCCCAATAAGTCAGTCCCTGAGGCAATCTTCAAATTGATGTGTGTTTCACATATAAACTAGTATACAGAGTGCCAGCACTTTGCTGGAACAAATGTTGCAGGAGATACCATCACAGATCATGGGAGACATCTGTCCTGGCCAAAGGCATAGCCTCGGGTGTAGATGTCAAAATGTCATTTGTAAAGATTGCATTCATGCATGTGTGGCGATCCCAAAAAACAGCACACATATAACACCTTTCCATGGCTGCTTGATGTGAGGTCTACATCATTCGCCCACCATTGATACAATACACATTTACCATGCTTTGCAGAGCAATGCAAGCAGGATCAAAGCCCGTACCAAAACATACTAAACTTCCAAAATAGCAGTGCGTGGCATTTATCTGAAAAGTAAGACAAGGAGATGTTTCCCAACCATCACATCACTTCAGGAATACAAAGATGTGTAATGTGTGAAGCATGTAAGCACAAACAATTGTGGACATACACAGATATTTGAAATATGGTGCAATTGTGGAGTTAGGTAGGAAATTGCCCCTGCATGGTAAGAGTTGTGAACCCCTTTCCTGAGTGCCCAACTTTGTTGTTGTCTGGATCACTAATGCTGGTATATTCCCAAGGGGGAACATGGAATATGTGAGTGCGCCATGACATAGACCTGTGAAATGGATTGCGGTCTTGTTAGACCAGGAGGGCCACCCAAAGATCTACCTTCATAGTTGTAGTATGTTACTGCCTGCGCCAGGAATAAAACAGAGCAAGCGTGGGGGTGGCAGAATACTGTGTAGTGACCATTAGTAGTGAACATGACCATTCAACTCTGGGTCACTGCAGTGAGGTTTACTGGCTCACTCACCTTTTCTAAAGTTCCTCTGCTGTGTGTTTAATTCACCCTTGTCCAACATCAAGATGATTTGGAAGTGTGTGTGTGAGAAAATCATGTGCAGAATGCATGTGCCTGTGCAAGACATGCACTACACATAAGTTGAAATGTGGAACAGTGGGCACATGGTTACTGTTTGTACTGTATTAAAGTGTGTCACTTTGAACACACACTACCAGCACACAAAGGGACAGTAGTACTGAACAGTGTGCGCAAAGTGTGTGTGCTGCATGTCAGTATGCTGGTGGTAGCATAATACATGATGTTTACAGTACTGGTCACTGAATGAGCTGTGACTGTACACTGAGGGGGATATTCTCAAGAACGTGCGATAAACATCGCCAAAATAGGTTAACGCAAGTTTACATATCGCCGTCTATCGTGGGAAAATAACCCCGTGTTAACGTGGCATTCACAACACGGCGGTACCATGCGATAGTACCCCGATAACGTGGCAAATGTCCGCAATAACACTACTGGGATGGCGATGAAAATACAAACCTGAACGCTAAAAAAGTTGCGATGGGCCCAACCGCTATAAGACAATCAGCAAAAAGCAGCGCCAGGCCTGCAAATCACACACATCAGGTAGGAAAAATCACTACAAAAGCAGAAAAAAAAATAAACAAACAAAAACCGAACTACAGCGAAGCACAATGGAGGCAGCCGGAGCAGGTACAGAGGATGGCCAGAACCCCACAGGCTCCACGGAGCACCAGCCTGGGACCTCGGGGACAGGGAAGGGCAAGGACAAGAAGAAGAGGAAGATGCGGTTCAGTCAGCAGGAAAACAGGATCCTGATCACGGAGGTGGTAGAACACCATCAACAACTGTTCGTCACCTCCACTGTGTCATTGGCAACAAAAAATGGAATATGGCAGTCCATCCTGGACAAGGTGAATGCAGTCGGAGTGCTGAGGAGGACAATGGAAGGGCTCAAGAGGCACTGGAATGAGGTGAAGCGCAAAACCAAGCTGAAACTCGGCAACAACCAGAAGGCAGCAATGCAGACTGGAGGTGGGAGTCCTGCGCCACAGGAGGAGCTGTATGAGATGGAGGAAATGGTGTCCACAGTCATCAGTGGGGAGACGGTGGCAGGAGTTGGGGCACCGGACACCGCTCACCATGACCTGACACAACAGCAACAGGGTGAGTAACCACCAGGGACTGGGGGGACGGGGGGAGATGGGCACAATGGCACACATGCACAATGAAGTATAGCACAGTGCACACCCACAATGACTCTGGATCATGTCCCTGATCTCCTTGGCATACTGCAGCACACATAGAAACAGCAAGTAGGCCCCCGTCGACAATGTGCACAGAGGGGGCTCTCCCCACACATCACTAATATCACAACAAACCCATGCACATGTTCTGAACCCAGCAAAGCGGCGTGTCTGTGAGCCACACTGACAATGCAAGTGACACTGCATGACGAATAGCATGGCTGCAGTCAATATATCATGACATGTTACACGCCACAACACTGAGGTGGCTGAGTGTGGACCACATCCGTAAAGGAGCAGGTCACACTCTGACACATCCACGTGCACAAACAACCCCTGACCTCAACAACACAACTGCGGACAAACCATGCCCCAGAGTCCCAAGTCCCACCAAGAGCCCAATTTCCCTAAGAATGCAACATCTCAGCACTGTAGAAGCACAGACGTCAAAGGCACACCGCCTCAAAGGGATAAGGGCCAGCCAAATCAGAGCTGCAGGGGCGACTCTCC
Organism: Calotriton arnoldi; assembly: GCA_963921515.1. Classification (NCBI taxonomy): domain Eukaryota; kingdom Metazoa; phylum Chordata; class Amphibia; order Caudata; family Salamandridae; genus Calotriton; species Calotriton arnoldi. Next base: position 328,189 of record CAWUFW010007432.1, read on the forward strand.
CAAAATGCAGCACACACACATAATATTCAGAGCACATCAACATGGACAACAATGTGGTATAAACTGCAACACGTTCACAACAGAACAGAGGACACAACTGGTGCCGCTTGTTTGTAGAAACTGGTCAATCACATTTGGCATAGCAGGGAAACGTGAGATGATAATGTACAAGTACAAACACACATCCGTGATGTCGTCGAAATGTCCACTGTCACGCATCAAATAGGCAGCTCCTCCCAAACAGTCACAATGTACATTCTCATGCAGTTTGTATGTAAACCTGTACAATGCATCAACATACATGTGAACGAAATGTTAAACTGCATCTCCCCTTCAAATTGCAGAGGGAGAACCAACACCTCCTGCAGAGCAGACCCAACAGCTCTTCACTGATGATGAAGAGGACCTCCACACCTTCGACACCGACGCCCTCCAAGAGTTCATGGACAGCTACGGCACCTCACCTCCAGGAGCAGGGCAGCCCAGCTGCATCGAGGAGACCCCACCCCCTGCACAGACCACACAGCAGGAAGCACCTACCACCCCGGCTGTCTCCCAGGACCCCCACGGACAACACATGGCCTTCCAACGCCATGTGTTAGAGGGCCAGGAGAAGATGGCTGTTCAGGTGCGGGTGGGGTTTGACCTCATGGCAGCCAAACTTGATGCCATACATGGGTGTCTGATTCCCATCAGGGACCACTTACAGTCCCTAACGGACACCCACAGTCCGCTCCATGCTCTCCAACGATCCATGGCTGACATCGCTGGAGTCATGATACTGAGACAAGGACAACTGTCCAGTCAGAGTGGCTCCAGCGATGTCAGCCGGGAGTTGGGACAGATGCGGGGGCTCATGGAGAACATGGAGCGGATGACGGCGGAAAGAATGGCTGCCACAGCTGCACACCAGCGAGATGTGGCTGGGACCTTCCATGCCCTGCAGCACATCGTCATGGCATTGCTGCCTCAAGGCCTTGCGCAGTTGAATGCTGCTGCTGCTTCTACATCCACATCTCCGCCCCCTGATGTGTCAGTGCCTCACAGTGCGGCAGGCAATCCATCACCAGCCACGTGTGAGGCACATGTGACATCAGAGGATGAAAATACGGGTGAACCACCCTTACTGGTAAGTAGGAGGCAGTAGCATTCATCTCCGCCAAATGGCCAGTTTCTGCTTGGTTCTGCTCTTTGCATCATCACCTTCCACTGTCCCCCGATATACTCTACGACACTCACCTTGGACCTCGACATGGACTGCCATATTTTGTTTGGTTACCAATGACACAGCGATCAGACTGCGGACTGAACTCTTCCCCTTCCGATGTACTTGTCATTCCCTGAAGGACTCTGGCTGGCCCTCCACGGGCCAATAATGTGAAGTGGGGTTTGCCTGGCCCTGTACTGCTCCAGCTGCAACACTCCACTGGATGTGAATTAAACATTCAGAATCGCACAGATGTGTCATGCCTTTGATCATTCAAGTATGAGAGTATGGATAAATGTAGGGTCAGTGATTCCCCCTTACGTCCATGTTGCTCATGTCGTGGGACTTGAGTCACAGGGTGCAACAGTGCTGATTGCGGTCCGGGTGGCGTAGACACTACAACAGAGACACAAGCATCAGTTACTTCCATGTCCAGCCCAGAACTGAAGCACGCCCAGAGCCCCGGGCTCATTGTTCCCACCCCTACGCTGGCCTGCCATACGCCAGGCCAGGCCAGTCCACTCCGCTTACGCTCAGGAGGGGGACGACAAAGCTACATGTCCCAGGTCTTTCCTGTAGTGATCTGCTGATCACTGGTCTAGTCGTCAGCATGCCACAGCCACTCCCTGAGGGCTGGTTCACACCCACACCACACCCATCCAGCACAGGCATCACAGGACATGTGACCCTGCCAATAAAAGGGGCCTAGCACGTCACATACCCCACTGCCGGAGATGACATGATGGCATCCGCACCACGCGACCCAATCATGAAGGGTCCATGACTTGTGGCGCACCGAGTTGGTGGCACCCACTGCACTGCGGCCCGCACGGGCCTACCGCCACGGGACAATGACTTGCGGTGCACTGAGTTGGTGGCACCCGCTGCACTGCGGCCCGCACGGGCCTACCGCACGTGACGATGACTTGCGTTGCACAGGGTCAGTGGCACCCGCTGCACTGCGGCTGGCAGGGGCCTACCGCCACGTGACGATGACTTGCGTTGCACAGGGTCAGTGGCACCGGCTGCACTGCGGCTGGCAGGGGCCTACTGCCACGTGACGATGACTTGCATTGCACAGGGTCAGTGGCACCCGCTGCACTGCGGCTGGCAGGGGCCTACCGCCACGTGACGATGACTTGCATTGCACAGGGCCAGTGGCACCCGCTGCCCTGGGGCTGGCAGGGGCCTACCGCCACGTGACGATGACTTGTGTTGCACAGGGTTAGTGGCACCTGAAGAGCTGAGCGGGTGTGTAGCCTGCGATGATGCGTAGGCCTCGATGAGCCGTCCTGCTAACCGTGGTTCGATTTGAATTGTGAGTCCTGCTGGACCGTAGTGCACGCCGAAGGCAGCAGTCAGCACACACATGACTCCGCGGTGCGGTGCCGGAGGGTGCGCTGGGGGCCTGTGGCGCGGAATCCAGTGATCGGCTGAGGAGGATGCACCGGCACGTGGTGGGCCCTCTTGGAGACACGCCGGTGGCGGCAGGTGAGCATTGAGGCCTGGGTGCGCAGGGGCGGCCAGTCATCGCTGGGCAGAGGACCGGTCTGGGGGCCTGGGCTGGGGTGCATCAGGCGCACAGGTTAGCGCAGGCACCACCAGTCACGGAGGCGGACTCGTGGCTGGGTGGGGGGCGCCGCCCTTGCTGACACGGCCCTGCATGCGATGTTCGTGATGTGCGCGGGTTGGTTTGTGACGTAACCACCTCGTCTCCAGTGTGAATGTGCCCGTTGGAGCTGGTCGGCCACGTGTGTGTAGGCCTATGGGCAGGTTGTGGCGGAGACTGAGACACACGCAGTAGTCACTTTGGTGGTGGATTGGTGACGTGTGCATTCCCACAGTTGTGAGTTGGGGGATTGTGGAGTTGAGGTGTGTGGTGTGTTCAGTTGGTACTTGCCGATGGGCAGTGCATTTCCATGGGGGCCATCCTCAAAGTGCTGGGGAGGGCCCCAGCACTTTGAGGCTGGCCCCCATGGAAATGCACTGGGGGCCATCCTCAAAGTGCTGGTTGGTGGCGGACTTGCGGGCATGTGGGGATCATGCACACTGCCTGGGGTATTTGCGACGACATTGGTGGACAGGCCACGGTGGTCCACTTTTGTATGCACAGTGATGGCATGCGTGTGGTTGCTGTTGCGGTGATTGTGTGCAGTGTCGGCAGGGGGCACAAGTCATACACGTGTGCTGTGAATTGCCCCCAACACGTGCGTGATGCCAGCTATGGTGTAGTTCCCTTGCGTGGTCTCAAGATGTTCCTGCGCAGTGTGAGGGGTGTGAGGGGCAGGGGTATCGAGCTGACACACACCGTGATGCTTTCAGGTGTGTTGAGTCCTGCATGATGTGACTGTAGCAGCAATTCGTGTGGTCGTTACCTTCCTCTTCATTCCTACGACAGTTACGGCCACACGTAGTTCTGTTGCGGTCTTCTCATGCATGGTTTATCTGGCCTGTGAGCATCCCGGTTTGTCCAAGTGCAGTACACTGTACCAGATTAGGCTTGTGACCATACGGAAGTTTGACCATTGTCACCATTTTTCCCACAGGTTTCTGAAGACACGTTGCCCTGTTGGAGTTCCCCGTTGGGAATGGAACACGTTGGCTGAGCTTTTCGTTTTATTGATTTATGTATTTGTAATAAAGTTCTGTTTTTCCACTACCGTTGACTACTGGACTTCGTGACCTTGGGGGGAGGGTCCGGGGGGGGTCCTGGAACTACCCAATGATTAGGACTAACCAGGCTTCAACAGTACCCGGTAGGTCGTACACGAGGAGTTCCTCATGCAGTGTGTGCAAGTAGCACGCTGTCTCAAGACCTACCCACTCCTGTTGAAGCCTGGTTAGTCCTAATCATTGGGTAGTTCCAGTACTACCAGGTACTCAACTAGTTAGTTGTATGGTTGACATGAGTATGCATCCACGTCACCATGTTAGTTTTTTTGAGTTGTAGATAGATTTCTTTTCTGGTCCTGACGAATCGCCCGTAGACTATACACTTGGCGGGAAACATGTTGACCTGTCACCAATAAGTACGCTTAACCTAAGACATAAGCTTAGCCTAGCGCCTTATTAATTGATTTTACTTAGGCTAGGAGACCCATTGATTAAAAGTTGTTGTCGCTGGTACTCCCAACCCTATTTTACATTCACTTAAAATATTCATCTACACACACTTGGCCCCTCACCCCCACTTCACCTTACGGCTGTTGGAAAAAGATCTCCGCTAAAGTGTCCCTATTGGAGGGAGCCCGTCAGGTATTGCACCGCCGACCTGACGAGGAGCAGCCCAATGATGAAGCATGACACCCTACTGGGTGTTTGAGGGCATTATAATACAATAAATGGATTCCCAACTTTGAACCACTCTGGTCGGGTTAGCTTAGATTCCCTTCTTCTGACTCTCATCCCATAGGAACAGCATAACCTTTTCTTTATAATTGCTGCCACAAGGCCTGGCGCGGATGCATGCTGCTGCCACCACTCCATCCACATCTCCGCCCCCTGAAGTGTCAGTGCCACAGTGCGGCAGACCTTCCACCACCGGCCACTGATGTGTCACTGCCACACAGTGCTGGAGACAGAACACCATCACCCACACGTGAGGCACATGAAACAGCAGAGAATGAAGATGCGGATGATTCTGCCCTCGTGGTAAGAAGGACGCAGCAGCATGCATCTCATCCATAGGTCCGGCTTCAGCTTGGTACTGCCCTCTGCATCATCACCTTCCACTGTCCCCCGATGCACTCTGCGACACTCACCTTGGACCTTGACATGGACTGCCATATGCTGTTTTATCGCCATTGACACAGCAATCAGACTGCGGACTGAACTCTTCCTCTTCCTTTGGACTTGTCATTCCCTGAAGGACCCTGGCTGGCCCTCCATGGGTCAACATCGTCATGTGGGGTTTGCATGGCCCTGTACTGCTCCAGATGCAACACTCCACTAAATATGCATTAAACATTCATATTCACACAGATGTGTCATGTCTATGGTCTTTCAAGTGTGGAAGTATGGATGAATGTAGGCTCACTGGACTCCTCTTACGTCCATGTGGCTCATGTCGTAGAACAGGGGTCACAGGGTGACACATTGCCCAATGCGGTCCGGCTGGTGCTGACACAACAACAGGGACACACACATGAGTTACTTTCTTGTCCAGCCCAGTACGGAACCACGCCCAGGGCCCCGGGGTCATTTACAAACCCTTACGCTGGACTGGCATACGCCAGGCCAGCCCACTCTGCTTACGCTCACAGGGGGGACGGCAACGCTACATGTCCCATGTCTTTCCTGTAGTGATCTGCTGCTCACAGGTCTAGTTGTCAGCATACAAAAAAACAATGTGGACGGACCCTGTTATAGTGTGACTCTATCAATCACTATGTGTGGTAAGTCCAAGGACCATTAGGTTCAAAAGTCTGTTGAGGAGAAAGACAAAACAAGACATGTAATATTGAGCAACATAAAATGCAATCTTTCAAAGCAACTCAAAATCGCAATCTCAAACATGCCGTAAAAGTCGACCTTACCACCACCGTGACAATGATAGAGTAATGATGATTCAGCATGCACGCATCTGCAGCATGCTTCGCTAAGACATAAGGCTGGATGATCACGTAGGAGCACCATGAAGTGAATTATGCCATAACTGAGGCGTGAGTTAGATAGTCACATGGAGGCAACGTAAGGCGAGTGGCCACGATGAACTGGAAGCCCATGCTTCTATATTGCGGGCAGTTGGTGAAGTACGCGCTGCATGCAGGAGAAGAATGATACGAAGTGGCACGCCAGTGGCAAGTTACATGTGCGGCCAAACGAGCGCCTAAAAATGCGTAAGTTGCGATTGGGCAAAATAGCATGTTAAAAAAGTATGTTAAAAAAGTGGTCAACAGACTTTTGAACGGTGTCAGTAAGTATACCGACACCTGGTCCACACACCTTAGCGCGTGTGGTGGTACTTCACTTTTCACGTGGCGTTCACTTTGCCACTCACTTTTTTATTCTCGGTCCTGAAGAAAGCCCATTTGAATTCTTTAACGGGCTGAAACATGTAGACCACATCACCGAAACAACTACAGATCATTACTCCTTGTTAGTTGACATCACATAGTTTTTAACCATACCCTGAGCCGCCACTAATAAAATTATTTGGCAAGGATTCTCAGAGGCATTTTTAACATTCACATCACACTTTCACACCACACCTGCTCCGCTGTAATCAGGCGTCGTAGCACAACCGGGCGGTACTAGGCCACCCGGTTGGGACCCCAATGATGAAGCATGACACCAACCAGGTTGGTGTGTGAGGGGTCTTTTAAATATACCTAATGGGTCCTTGGACTTACCACACTTAGTGATTGATAGATTCACACTATAACAGGGTCCGTCCACATTGTTTTTTTGTAGCTTAACCCAGGGGATCAGGACGTACCCCAAAATCCTCGCTCTCTCTTTGGTTTTTTCTAGTTGTCAGCATGCCACAGCCACTCCCTCACGGCTGGTTTACACCCACACCACACCCATCCAGCACACACGTCACAGGACATGTGACCCTGCCAATAAAAAGGGCCGGGCGCACGTGCTCGACGCCATTTCCACTCTCTATCTGGGTGCATTCGTGTGGTGTTAATGTAGGCATGAGGGCCTTGGGCCCTGCAACATCACATTCCCCAGGACCGGAGGTGACATGATGGCGTCCGCAACACGATACCCAATCATACAGGGTCCATGACTTTGGGACACAGACTTGGTGGCACCGGATACATTGCAGCCGGCACAGGCACACCGCCACGGGACAGTGACTTTGGGTGCACTGAGGTAGGGGCACCTTAAGTGCTGAGCGGGTGTGCAGCCTGCAATGATGCCCCATCCCGGCCGTCCGGACTGCTCAGGATTTGTGGGCCCTGCTGGACCGCAGTGTAGGCCAGAGCCAGCGGGCAGCGTGGGCCTACCGCCACGAGGCGTTGCATCCCAGATCACAGAGTTAGTGGCTCCTCAAGGGCTGAGCGGGTGTGCAGCCTGCGATGATGCCGGGTGCACTGGTATGTCCTCTGCCATGGCGAAATCAAGACCCAGAATCATATGTGAGACCTGGTGGCCTGCGGAGCGGGGCTGCATGATGTGGAGGGTGCCATGTCCGCGGGCCCCGGGCATGTGGCTTGCAGCGGCACGTGGTGGGCCCTCATTGCTACACGCCAGGGCGGAAGTTGAGCAGTGAGGCCTGGGTGTTCAGGGGCTGGCATGCACCGCTGGGCAGCGGGAGGGGCTGGGGTACATCTGCCTGGGTGCGCAGGGGCGGACAGGCGATGATGTCTTGTGCAATTGTATGTACTTTGCCATTCATGTATCTGGACTCTGTTTCAGATGACGGATCTGTTTCAGATGTGTGACCTGGTGAACTGCACTACAAACATGCACGTGGTTGGAGACACACCTGTGGCAGCAGGTGGGCAGTGTGGCCTGGGTGCGCATTGTCGGCACTCTCTCTCCCTGTCCATCTCTTCTGTTATCTGTGTCTCGCTCCCCCTCTCTGTCCGTCTTTCTCTCGCTCCCCCTCTCTGTCCGTCTTTCTCTCGCTCCCCCTCTCTGTCCGTCTTTCTCTCGCTCCCTCTCTTTCTCTCTCTCACTCTCTCCTTCGCTCTCTCTCTGTCCTTTGATGTGCGCAAGACACACCTTCTCATCATGATTTTTGTCTTGCAGGCTGTGACCTATGGATTGTCCCGAGGGGAGCCGCCATGTGTCTTCATTTCTGTTCTGTGTTTCTTTGAATACATTTTCATTTGTTACATCGAAGGTGAATGTGTGATGCTCATTTTTGTGACTGCACATGCATGCCACCAAATGTGATTGTGCGACATCAGGCAGATTATTTGGTACATGATTCCGTGTAGTTGATGTGGCATGTCTTTGGCCTGGGAGGGGGGGAGTGGTGGGGGGGGGGGTCCTGGGGGTGGTGGCGGTGGGTGTTGTGGCCCTGTTGGGGCTCCGAGCTGCATGATCAGTGGCTCCATGGCATCTGTTGCCCTTCAGGTGTGGCTCTGGGCTGGGCTCCATTTTGTGGTGCAGGCTGTGGTCCGACTTTGCACCAGGTCAGAGCAGGTGTTAATTTCCTGCTGCTAACGCACCTTATCGCCTGTTTTGTGGTCTTATCGCCGATCTGGCTGGTTGTTGAGAATGTTGCGGAGTGGTGTTTTCGTGGCTTTTTGCAAGGGTACGCCTACTCTGCATCTCATTAGCGATAGTTGCGGGGGTCATCTGTGGCGATGTTTTTTGCGGCTGCTATCGCGGGTAAACTGGTGTTATGGGCTGTTAACACCAGCTTGTGAATGGTGCGATAAATTTATTGCCACTTTGGCTGCGATAAAGTGCCGCTAACTCGGCGATAAGTCCTTGAGAATATGCCCCTTTGTGTCTTAGTGTAATATTTTGTAATAGAATTTGTCTTTGTATTGTCGGGTGTTTGTTCTATTTGGGGTATTTTTAAGTTACGCATAGTTTAGGACTTAAGGGGGGATATTTTTTTGTTTTGGGGTTGTAAAGAGGGATAGGGGCATGCCTGGAAAGGGAAGACGGGAGAATTATTCCGAGAGATAGGTCGGTACATTGATCTGGATGATCATGCACTACCTGACACCGATGGTAGTTGCCGGGGGAAGGGTAAGCCAAGGCTACCCCCAAAGGATCGCAAAGACTGATGGGAAAGGGTGCTGTGGCACATAGCCCAGGTGTTCAATGAAGACAAGACTGTTTCCCAGCTGAAAACTTCATTGGGCGGATGTAATATCCCGTAAGGTTGATGTGGTGGACCTGATGGGTTTGGAGGTTGGAGGCCCAGTAGTTATTCATTTATGTACCATCAGAATGCAGAATGCAGTAATGTTCCTATATTAGTTATGCTTAATTGTAACCACAAAATGGGCTGTTAATGTTTTGTGTTTAGGAAAATATAAAAAATATAAAAGAAAAACCCCAAAAATATATTTTTGTTTAGGCTTCTGTGTGTAGTTAGTCAATGTTTAGCATGTAGTTGTTGTTTGTATTTTACTGAGCTATGTGTATCAAGGGGGATGGGGGATGTCATGTTTCAATTGTGGTTAATAAAGGTTACGTTTTAGATAAGGTGGTATAGGCTTGTGTTAAGGATAATTAATTTAGGATAGTTAGGGTTTGTTAGTGGTTCTAGATTACACTTTTTCCTACTTAATACATTTATTATTGTTCTCTAAATGGATATTATTAATTTTTTATGAGTTGGTACTATTGTATTAGGTGAGAACATGAGGTACAATTTGTCCTGAGTACATGGTAGGTATATGTTACATTGTCAGATGCCTCTGCACTATAAGTCTTCCGCACATTTGAGTTATGTCTGGAAACACTTCTGTACTTTAGACACTGTAAGCGGGTCTCAGTATTTGATTTTACACCCAGCACAAAACAGGTAGTCTTCTTACTGTAGCTCCCAGTGTAAAAGGGAGTGGGTAGGTAAGAGTTTAATTTGACCTTTTGTGAAGGATGCTGCTCTCTGCCTGCGTTGTGACCTAAACTGCTGCATAGTACTAACACAAACACCCTTGCACCATTGTGAAGGGGGTCTGCATTGTTATGTGGACTATAATTGTGCAGGAAGTGACAGCCGCCTGTACAACAACCATCATAATTGGAATTTACTTCTTGCTTAGTGGGTCACATCATGCAGCTCACTTAGTGAAACCTGACAGCAATAATTTATTATCAAACAAAAAGGGGAGGAGGGTAGAGCAATGGAGCCACTCTTAGACCCCCTGATATGTAATAACAAAAACAACAAAAGAGTGGAGCCAAGAATGAAAAAATAGGCAGAGAGAGTCACTCAATAGTGTTAAAAAGAACCCTCACTCACCAACCTAGTTGGTGACATGCTTCATCATTGGGTACCCACCAGAGAGGCCGAATGCCTCTCTGGTGTGCACATTCGCCTGATTACAGCTGAGCAGGTTTTTTTGTGAAGGTGACAGTGCAATAATGTGAACAAAGTGAAAGGTTAAAATTGTCTTTACCAAACCATAAAAATTATTTATTGGTGGAATGGTAAGGCAAAAATAAAAACGTGAAATGGATGATAGACTGGGTAAATTGACCAGTCACATCACTTATGTGAAAGAAATGTGGTCTACATGTTTCAGCCTCATCAGTGCTAATTAGGGAGGCTTTCTTCAGGACCTAACGCCATGGCGGTATGTACACTCTAAGGTACACCCTAACCTGTGGTGACAAAGTGTGACCGCATAACTTACAGTTTTCTGGAACACCTCAGTATTGCTGAAAGCGTTTGTATTCTGTAAGGTAGAGAACAGATGCACAGTGAAAATGAACAAAGTACATAAGAAAACCAAAACACCCAACCGTGGTATGAGTGATACACTTCATGCCATAATAGTAGACTTATCATCATACAATCAGGAGTAAATACCCTGTAATTCAATGCGTTAAGATAACGGTGTGTTTCACCAAAATGTGCAAAAACACATATTTTTTTACATCTAATTAAGATGGTTGCACACATCAGAGTTTGCCGGTGTCATAGCGAAGTATCGCAATACGTTTATACAATTTGAACCCGCCTTAAAAGCACAAAAGTGCATAATTAGAGGCAGTAAAAGGAGAAACTGTTGGGGAAACCAAAAAACAAACAACAAGGAAAAACGTGCTTACATATAACGTGGTGGTATTTCACGTCATGGACCCAGGCGGGGAGCGAGGACTTGTAGTCACACACTAGAACATAAAGAATGCACATAAATAATCACGCGATCGGCATTCGGCCTCTCTGGTGGGAACCCAATGATGAAGCATGTCACCAACTAGGTTGGTGAGTGAGTGTTCTTTTTAACACTATTGAGTGACTCTCTCTGCCTATTTTATCGTTCTTGGCTCCACTCTTTTGTTGTTTTTGTTTTAGCAATAATTTATTACCATATGCCTCTCTGTTACCCCTTCCTTGGGGATGTGGAGCAGTAATACAGGTTCACTGGTCTTCCACCTATACAAAACTTGTATGTGCATAGGAATTTGTATGTGGATGCACTCACACTCAACACATGTGAGGCCTCTCTGGGGAAGAGTAACACATGTTGCCCATTTTGGCCTGTGTTGCATTACTCAACACTTATCAGTATATGCTGGGTGAGGCAAGGTGCACTTGGTTACTGTCATTTACGGGATTTGGTTGCCTTTTGCATCCTTGGGTGGCAAAAGTACAATGCTAATCCATGAGGGCTATGGGCATGGATATCTGGCTAGTATTGGTACAGCTATCCAGAGTTATGTAGTGTTGATTATGTATTGTGGGAGCAGTATTGTTTTCACATTTGGGAATTGTTAGAAATCGGATCTGCAGTTGGCAGTGGTATGCACCCTATCCAAATAGGACCACAATTCTAGTCAGGGTAAGTCATTTACACACCATAAATATCCTGTCCTCACCCTCTTTTAGCATGGAACAGAGCAGGCAGCCTTGAATTAGGAGGCAATGTGTAAGGTATTTGTGCAACCCTTAAAATGGGAAAACAGCAAAAACACAACACTGAAATATACCACGCCTGGCTCAAAAAATAGAGCTTAATTAATTGAATCAAACAAGACCAAAATGGCAAAAATCTAATTAGTGAAACCGGATTTATGAATTTTTAAAGAATATCTGCAAATATAGTGCTTAAAAACATACAGTGCCAACCAGGAATATCTGGTCGCACTTGACTGGGGTAAATCCAAAAGTTCAGACTGACCGCGATGGAGCATGAGTCAGATACAGGGACAAAACGCGTCCCACTGAAAAGTACCTTGTTGTGCTGTCAACTGGCCCAATGCGTGGAGCAGAAGAGGCGATGCGTCCTCAGCAAACCGGCTGGATACAGGTGATTCGTCAGTACTAAGCTGCGCAATCGGAGATGTGTCATCGGCAGTTTCTTAGCGATGTAGTTGATGTGTTCTTGTCGAGCCATGCTGCATCAGCATCAAGGGGAGATGCGTTGGTTCCGAACAGCACAAGGACAGTGATGCAAGGATTTTGCAGAAAATAGCCAGAAAACCCACTTGCAAGGGCTCAGGACTGTTTTGGCATCACTTGGCAGGGCAGGACGCACAGTTGGCAGAGTGCAGAGGCTGTAGCAGGGTTGTTTTTAAGTCTTTGATGTCCCTGAGACTTCAGAACAGGAGGTAAGCCTGCAGGCCCTTAGAGCCACTTTGGATGTGTGTATGTAGAGTTGCAGGTCCAGTCCTTCTCACTCCCAGATGAGGAGGCAGCAGGCAGCAGACAGGTACAGCAAAGCAGGAGTTCAGCAAAGTCCAACAACACAGCAGTCCTTCTTCCTGGCATAATGTCCTCAGGTCCAGAAGTGCAGTGAAGTAGTGGTGTCTGAGGTACAGTACTTACACCCAGTTGTGGCTTTGAAGTGGTAGAGACTTCAAAGTGAGGTCTTTGGAGTGCAGAGAGTCCCTGCACTTCCTGCACTGGCTCCAGACTCACTACAGGGGGGTATAGAGCTCTTTGAGTGGGGACAAGCACAGCCCATTCAGGTGTAAGTGTCAGCTCCTTCCTACCATCCTGCCCAGGATGACCCATCAGGATGTTGATAGCCAATCAGTAACACCTAAGCTCCCTTTACGTATGGCTTTCTGGAGGGAATGCACAAAGCCCAGCTGTCACCCACCCCAGACGTGTATTCAGAGACAGGCAGAAGGCACAGAATGGTTAAAGTAAGAAAATGCCAACTTTCTAAAAGTGGCATTTTCAGACTTGCAGCTCAAAAAATCCAACTTTACCATAAGTTGTTGATTTTAAATTGTGAGTATAGAGACACCAAACGTGAAGTTTCCATGTTTTCCCAATTGAAAATTACATTCATAAAATGTAATAAGGTAATCCCAATGTTAACCTGTGGGATAAATAGGGCTTGCAGTACTGAAAAACTAACAGTTTTTAACTATCAGGACATGTTAAACTTAAAAGTACATGCCCTATTCTTTTAAGACACTGCACCCTCACCTTAGAGACGTCTAGGGCCTAACATAGTGGTGACGTATATGTATTAAAAAGGAAGGTTTGGGCCTGGCAACAGGGTTAACTTGCCAGCTCGACATGGCAGTTTAAAACTGCACACACAGGCTCTGTGATGGCAGACTTGAGACATGTTTAAAGGGCTACTTAAGTCGGTGGCACAATCAGTGCTGCAGGCCCACTAGTAGCATTTAATGTACAGACCCTGTGCACAGGTAGTGCACTATACCAGCGACTTATACGTACATTAAATATGCCAATTGTTGATAAGCCAGTGTTACCATGTGTTAGAAATGGGGTTTCTAGTTGGCAGAGGTTTGCACTATGTCCAAGTTGGGATCACCACTCTAGTCAGGGTAAATCACACTCAAATTTAACCTGTGCTCACCCTCTGGTAGCTGGCACAGAGCAGTCAGGCTTATCTAAAGAGGCAATGTGTAAAGTATTTGTGCAACACACACACCCACAGTAGCAAAATGAAAACACCACAAAAAGACTCCACACAGGTTTAGAAAAATAAACAATGTTATAAATAAATCAAGACCAAAATGATAAAAATCCAAGGAGTATTAGTTGAGTTATGAATTTTTAAAGAATAAAAAGAGTTCTAGCACTTAGAAGCAATAAGTGCCAATGGGAGTTATGTGGTTGCGCTGGACTGGGGAAAAGTCAATAGTTTATGCCAACCCCAATGAAGCGCATGCCGCTACAGGACCCAAGAATGCCCCGGTGAACGAAGTACCTTAACCTGGCCACAACAGCGAGATGGGGGGCAAAGTCGAGCTAGGTGTCGAACGATGTGTCGATGTCAATCACACAGTAGAAGAGTGGTCGATTTTCTCCACACAGTGATGGAAATGTGTCAGTTCTGAGACAAAGTGCGAGCCAAGATGCTTTGGTTCCAAAGAGCAATGCACCGGGTTTATCCACACAATAGAGAAGATGCGTTGATCTCTCCACACTGCAGCAGCAGCTCTCAAGACGATGCATTTTTTCCAAGAGCGATGCACCAATTCTACTCCTGTAACTGAGTAGATGCACCGGTTCTGCTCCAAGCAGACTGGAGAAGCGCTGGTTTCTCTCGTGCAAGTATCTGGGTCCACTTCCAGTGAACCAGGCACAGGAGCAAGGGTAGAGACTTTGATATCCCTGAGTCTCAAGCAAGAGGAGACAAGCCAACAAGTCATTGGAGATCACTTTGGTGCAAAAGCAGAGTCCAGCTCTCCTCAGCAAAGTCAGAGAGCAGCAGGGCAGCACAAGAGAAAAGCAGGCCTTCAAAGTCAACAGTCAAGCAGAGTATCAGTCCTTGATGCACCACATCAGTTCTTCTGACAAAGTCCAGTTGTAGATTCAGAAGTGTCTGATTTGGTGGGGTCAGAGACCCAGTACTTACACGTAAATGTGCCTTTGAAGTGGGGGTTGACTTCAAAGAAATGTCTTTATAGTGCACAAGTATCCTTTCTTCCTCCCCCTGGCTCCAGACTATCTGTGGGGGGTTAATCAGCCCTTTTTGTGGGGTCAGGCTCCTACCTATTCAGATGTGAGTGTCAGCCCCTCCCTCCCTTCCCGCTCAGGAAGAGCCATCAGAATGCAGATGAGTTCCTAGACACACCTAACCTTCCTGTGTTTGGGGCTGTCTAGAGGGAATCCACAAAGTGTAGCTGTCACCCAACCCAGACATGTATTGGAGATAAGCTGTAGGCACACAGAGCAGTAAAAGCAGAGAAAGTTCACTTTCTAAAAGTTGCATTTCTAAAATAGTAACTGTAAATCCAACTTTACCATTACCATTCCAAATATATAAAAAATGACACAGCTACTCCTTTCTAGTCAAGAATTACAGCTTAAAATTTACAATGTTAACCTATGAGAGGAGTTGGCCTCACAGTAGTGAAAACTAATTTAGGGGTTTGTCACCACCAGGAAATGCAAAACTTTAAAGTAAATGCCCTACCTTTAACTTACACAGCATTTTCCTTCCTTCTATGGCCACTCTTTTCTCCTCCAAATGTTCTCCTTCTCCAATTTTAGCCTGGCCATCTCCAATTTCAACTTCCTCTCCTCCCTCCAGCCCTCTAGCTCCTCTAGGGCCAGGCCTCTGGGTGACACACTGCTCCTTGACCTGGTGGGAACATTGCCCTCTGTCTCACAGGCAGTCCCAGATTCTCAAGTGAATGCTGTTCCAACTCTTTATCCTCATCCAATATCTCATCCTCCTTCTCTGGGGTCATGGATGCTGCATCACGAGTTTCTATTTAGGCCCTCAGAGACTTTTGCATCTCCACCTTCCTGGTGAAGCCTTTAGTAGAAATCTCACACATCTCACAGAAATCCTTGAGCTGGGCCACAGTGTAACTCTCAAGTTTGGCAAGCTCTGAATCAATTTTTGCAGGTGCAGATGTAGAACTTCCAGTCAGAGACATGATTTTAGGAAAAAGCAAAAATGCCAATCAGGGAGAATAGAAAAATGAAAAATGCTAATCAGGAAGGGTAGGAAAAAAATGCCAATTAGGAAGAATTGATTTGAATTGGTCTTAGATATAGATTTGTAGTGTAAACTAAATTACTGTAATGCACTGTACAAACACAAGTCCTGTCCTCACCGGTGATCACCAATGTTAGAAATTGGGTCTCTAGTTGGCAGTGGTATGCACTTTGTCAAAGCAGGGACCACAATCCTAGTCAGGGTAAGTCAGCAACACATCATAAATTAACCTGTGCACACCCTGTGCTCACCCTCTGGTATCTTGGCACAGAGCAGGCAGTATTAACGTTGGAGGGAATGTGTTATGTATTTGTTCAACACTTAAAACAGTAAAACAGTGTAAACACCATACATAAATATACCAAACCTGGATAGAAACATAGAGCATATTATTGAACAGAACAAGACCAATATGACAAAAGTGACAAAAATCCAATAAGTAGAACCGGAGTTCTGAATTTGTAAAGAATATCTGCAAATGTAGTACTTAAAAGCATAAAGAGCCAACAGGGGCTATCTGGTTACGCTTGAAAGGGGTAAATCCAAACGTTCAGGCCGACCACGATGGAGTGCGAGTCAGAGGCAGGGACCAACTTTGTTCGACAGAGAAAGTACCTTGCTGCGCTGTCGACAGACCCGATGCTTGGAGCACAGGAGGCAATGCGTCGTCATTAATCTGACCGGCGCAATGACGGCGATGTGTGGATTTTGTAGAAAACAGACAGAAAACCCACTTCCAAGGGCCCGGGACTGGATTGGTGCCACTTCGCAGGGTAGGACTCACAATTGGCAGAGTCCATAATCTGTAGCAGGGTTGTTTGAAGTGTTTGATGTCCCTGAGACTTCAGAACAGGAGGCAAGCCAGCAAGGCCTTGGAATTACTTTGGTACTGGGGATGTAGAGAAACAGGTCCAGTCCTTCTCACTCCCAGACAAAGAGGGCAGCAGGCAGCAGATAGGCACAGCAAAGCAGGAGACCAGCAAACGCCAGCAGAGTGACAGTCCTTTCAGCAGCACAGCAGTCCTTCTTCCGGGCAGAATGTCCTCAGGTCCAGAAGTATACTGAAGTGGTGGTGTCTGAGATCCAGTACTTGTACCCAGTTGTGCCTTTGAAGTGGGGGAGATTCCAAAGAGAGGTCTTTGTAGTGCACAGAGTCCCTGCCCTTCCTGCCCTGGCTCCAGAATCACTACAGTGGGCATGGAGCTCTTTGTGTAGGGACAGGCACAGTCCATTCAGGTGTGTCAGCTTCTCCCTCCCATCCTTGCCAGGATGAACCGTCAGGATGTTGGTGGCCCATCAGTCACACCTAAGCTCCCTTTTTGTGTAGCTGTCTGGAGGGAATGCAAAAAAGCCCAGCTGTCACCCACCCCAGACGTTCAATTAGAGACAGGCAGAAGGCACAGAATGATTACAGTAAGAAAATGCCAACGTTTAGAAAAGTGGCATTTTCAGACTTGAAACTCAAAATACAACTTTGAAATATGTTGTGATTTTAAATTGTGAGTCCAGAGACACCAAACTTGAAATGTCGATCTTTTCCCAATTCGAAATTATACTTATAAAATGTAATAATGTAATAAGGTAATCCCAATATTCACCTATGCAGTAGTGAAAAACTAATTTAATAGTTTTTCACTACTAGGATATGTAAAACTTAAATGTACACGTCCTACTTTTTAAAAACACTTTACCCTGCCCTTAGGGCTGTCTAGGGCCTACCTTAGTGGTGACTGATATGTATTAAAAAGGAAGGTTTGGCCATGGTAAGAGAGTTAACTCGTTAGGTTGATACAGCAGTTTAAAACTGCACATGCAAGCTCCGCAATGGCACTGCCTGAGGCCTGTTTAAAGAGCTACTCAAGTGGGTGGTGCAGTCAGTGCTGCACACCCACTAGTAGCATTTAATTTACAGGCCCTGAGCACAGGTAGTGCACTTTACTAGGGACTTATAAGTAAATTTAATATGCCAATTGTGGATAAGCCAATGTTGCCATGTTTTAAATACAGAGCACATGCACTTTAGCACTGGTTAGCAGTGGTAAAGTGCCCAGAGTCCTAAAGCCTTTTATAACAAAAAGGTGGTCCCTATGGAGGAAGTGCAGCCCATGACTTCCACGACTTCCACTGCAGTGTCAAGAAGGGGGTACAAAAACCTCTAACACAAATAACTCAGTTATATATTTATTTAATTTGTTACTTCTCTGGTTTAAGGAACTTTTGTTTCAATTCATTACAATGTGAAGTAAAACTTATATTTGCTCTAAAAAACACAAGGTGCTCTAAAAGGGTTACGGCACAGTGCAAGTGACTATAAGTGCAGAAAGTACATATGTGCTATGCACAGAAGTATATACATGTGACTGATAGGGATAATAGAGTGTTAGAGGTCAACACCCGCTGAGTGAGTGTCGATATCCACCATCAGTTTCTTGAAAAACAGTCTACATATGTTATTTTTGTTGCTTGTTTGACCCGTGGGCTTAGATTATTTAAAAAGGGCTCATCATCAGGACGCAAAAGTATGTGGGACACCAATTGATTTGGACAATTAGTCCACCAGTCATAAGAATTTGTAAACACCAGTCTTCGAATTACTTTCAAAATAAGTATTCATATATGTGGGTCAGTATGAACTGGACCTCCTGGAGGATGCTCAAGTCAACAGACTCTCTGCAGGAAAGTGCACTAATGTTTTACATGTGACCAAGGGAGCTGAAACTTCTAAAGGAAGCTTTAAATCATCAAAATGATATCTGTTTTTCAATTGTGCTTTAGTCTTGCACTGCAATTTCTTTTTCTTATCTCTCTAAGCTCAGGCATCTCTCCTGGGCTGTCCTAAAGCCAGCAACAATGAAGCCAGAAAAACAGTAGGTCAGAATGCAAAAAGACCAGTGAAACCACGCCAAGGATGCCAGGTGTAACAGGAATGATATTCTAATCTTTACATTGCAAAATGTATTGATATTTGTTACAGTGTTTTGTCCTCATATGCCGTACACATCCCATTTATAGGTGGTAAGTTAGTGTGTACTTTGCAGAAACCTTCTCACTGTGTGTCTTTCAAGAAAATGAATCTTGTTGATGCACTCTGACATTACATTGATAATGTGTACTGTGGGTATCCTGGTAACTATGGAATGCCTTCCCATCTTGGCATCTTAGGAAAGTTAATGTGAGGAGGTTCCACATATGTTGTGATGTATGGAATGTTATCAGGACTGAATGGGATGGGACTTTGATGGAGGTGGAGCTGTGGGTAGAGCACTTATACAGAAGTAAACATATAGAGAGAAGAACCTGCATTCCTGTGGTTATTGGAATACCCTATATACATTGTTCATCATAACATTGCAATACATTTAATTGGTGCAGGTGCACATACAAAGACAGCATGTGGAATTAAGTTGAACTTACTCTACTTCAACTTCAAAAAAGTGATGCTGGGTGTTATAGTTACAATATATTTGTACAACTTTGAGCAACAACCATACAAATCTCATGAAGCTTTCTGAAATCATATTTATTCCCGTCCCGAGGTTCCTATCCTCACATTACAACATGAGAGTAGGTTTCTTTTTAGAAAATTTTACAAACACATATGTCAAATCATCAGATTTTGTATGTAAAAATACATTCTTTTTTCCCTTTACAACACATTTACATGTGTGTAGTGAGATCAATGAGTAGGAAAACATTGTCATTATCGAGTGTTGCATAGTATTTAGGGGCATTGACAAAATAAAGTACTGGACAAACAAATAGTACTGTCCTGGGTTACAAAGAATGTGGCATGATGTCTTACACAGGACAGATAGGAACACTGGCCAGGAGGCATTCACAAATGTTTATTGGGACGTTCTTAATGGGAAACTTAGGAACTCTACATCTTCCTCCTCTGCTGCATTTTCTGCCTTCCCTGAAAGTTGTGCTGTCTGGATGGGAGGCAGCTGAGAAATGTTACTTGCCTCACACACATATACATCAGAGGCAGAAGATGTAACTCCCATGTACCCAACAACATTTGTGAGTGCCACTAAGGCAGCATGGTAAAGCCTGGCAAGGGTTTGCTGGTTAGCCAACAAAGTAATGACGTTGCTATTGAGGGCACATGTTGATGCTGTTGATAGAGCTAGATTTCTCAAATTAAGCATTGCTTTATTTTTATGTTTCAGACAGACTGCATTTAAAATGGCACACAAATTTTGGTGCAAGTGAAAACACATGGCACATGCCTAGTCAAAAGTTTTTTTCAAAGTGAAAAACATAAAATGAGGTTTGGTCATAAATGCTTTCAGTCTGAAATGCTTGTGCTGAATTAACATGCGTTTTTGCAGTGTAGAGAAAACTTGTGATTTCAGTGGCCTCTTTAGCTTTGAATCATGGAATGTGTTCTCTCTTCCCAGTTTCTTTTCCCTTATAATCTACACTCCCTGTTCCTGTCTCAAGAGACTTTGGCTTTGTTGCATATTTAGACAATGCATATTCAGTTCATAACACATCTTTTTATAATGTGTATTAATTAATTAACCATGCACCATCACTACACGGGGGCAAAGCATTTGCATGAAAAGCTATCTAAAACATTAGAGCATGTTGCTATGAGTATGTATTAACTGTGTGCGCTTTCAAAATTTACACTAGTGCATGTTTTATGCTATGTTGTACATTGCACATTTTTGCATGTTGTGCACAAATAATAAGAAAAGCTGCTTTACACTAATAGCTTTTTGCTAGGTAATCATTTATACAGGGTATTAGTATAGGGAGGTAAAACATAATGGGTTTCATTTGTAAATTAATACTCTTTTTGTGTTTATTTTGTTTTTGGGCCTAAGATAAAATGGCTGCCTGTGAATCCAGCAAGGCTGTGTATTGAATGAGAGACGCATGTGCAGATTATACCAGCTACATACTGCCAAGTGCCTCAAGTGAAGACCTGGTTCAAGGCCACCATGAACTGTACATTCTTGTTACCCTGCCAATGTACCAGTGTTTGTGGAATGTGTCCTTCCTGCGTGCGATATGACAGGAAGGAGGAAATAGACAAACATTTTTCCTAGTAAATGTTGCTAAAACATATAATTGAATTAATCATTAAGGCTTTTTTTTGTTAAAACTGGTGTGGGTTGGATTTGCCAATGAGAACAGGATGGTGAGACCCTCGTCATCTAAGCTATCCAATCAGGGTGCAAGCTTTACTGAAAATTGCAACCTTATTAGTATAGTCAGCCAAGAATTAGAGTATAAATAATGACCTCTTTAGGGGGCTGGGTTTTTTTTTTTTAGAGGCTTTAGAAGCTTTAGTGGGTGCAGTCTGAGAGCAGATTGCGTCCGAGGAGAGATAGAGGGAGGTGGGGGGCATAGGCTAGCCTTGCACGTCATATTTTTGGCAAGGTAGATCAGATTTCTCTGTGGTCTGTGAAGGAGGGGCCTTTTCAGGAGCAGCGACTCTCTGTGAACACAGAGAGGACAGATGAGCAGACCAGGGCAGAGAGTGGAGCTGGATAGAACAGGATTAGATTTAGATGCTAAAAATTTTAAGTTCATGCTTTGACTAATTAGTTAGTTTTTGAAAAGATTTGTCTTATGCATTTATTTCTCTTTATGGGAGATTTTTGCCAATTATTAATTATTGATTAGCCTTGCATAATTCCCTCTTGAATTATATTTCCTGAACTCTTTAAAGAACTCTGATTGACATTTGATTCCTCATTCTCTTCCTTTATGGAATGTTTTTGTATGCAACCTATAATATGTTTTGTATTAATTCTCTTTTTCCTATTTTCAATTCTGTAACCTGATTGATATTTGACTAATGAATAAAGGGTTAGAGAACTTTAACTTTTAACTAGAAAATAAAACCCTTTAAAATACTCACAACTCTCTTTATTGGCTTAAATATTAATTGCATTTTTGATTTCTCATGTTTATGTAAATCTCCTGATGGTAATATACAGTGGCAAGGGTCCAGTACCTTTGCAGCGGTAAATTAGAAGGTAAATGAGGTTTTGCATTACCGTGAAATTAACGCTGCATCAGCTTCTGGTAGCAAGAGGAAGGTTATTATCAATTAGTTTGGTGATTAAGGATTATTAATATCACCATCAACTATTTGACTAATGGTCCATTGACCTTAGGAGGAAAGTTGATCTGTGAAAATTAGTTCTAGAAAATAATTGCCCAAGTTAGATAAACGTCCAAGTCCTGATTCCTGACTCCAATGCTCAGAACCTGAAGACTGGCAAAGCAGTACTGGAAGGTGATGCAAGAAGGCGATTGCCGGAGTGCTGTGAGTATCAATAGGGTTGTGAAATGTTGTTAATGTGCTAGGATGTATTTTTGAAGTGTTGAAAATAGTAAGGGTTTTGACTGTTGGTGAAAAGTTTGCTCATTTTTGACTTGATGGTTTTATTGATTATATTGGTAATTTCATAGGACAGAATTTTTGATTATTGATTATATGTTCTTAACATGAAAAGTTAGTGTCTTGTTTTATGTTGTCTGGAAGCACAGGTAGAGTGATACCTGGAAATTCCCGGGAAAGGAATAGCGGGTGGTAAATGGAAGCCACACTGCAGTGAGGTTACTCGTCTGTTGGAATAACACTGAGAAGCTAGGTAGGGCTGGCAGTGTTAAATTAGGGTCTATTTTCTGTGTAAAAGTGAGAGTGATTGATAGCAAAAGAGTTTGCTGGTGAAACTTTGGTGTTATAACACCTAGAAAGGGTAACACCAAAGGAGTAGCAGGTTCTTCTGAGCTTGAGTGAAGGGTAAGCGGAAGGGATTTACTCGCAGTGTTTGAAGAGTAAACAGAAGTTCTTACTTTGTGAAGAGTAAGCGGAATGTGTTACTCGCCGTGAAAAGAAATCTATCCTTTATTTAGTGGAACAGACAGAGTAGCGAATGTTTTTATGTTGTTACTAACAGAATTTTGATTAAGAAAACTCAGAAAAATATTGCAGTAAGATTTTGTGGAGGGTCAGTAGTAGGAGTTAAACTGACTGAAATTGAAACTGACAGCATTGGAGAAAAGAAATTGCATTGAAATATTTCAGAAATGAAAATGTTTGAAGGTTTAAAGAAGCTGTTAGGAGGTAAAGTGAAAAATTCGTTTTTAATTGGTGATGCTCCTGAAGGAACGCCCTTGCATTTTATGTCTACCAATTTGGGACAAAATTCATGTATGTGGGTTCACCAATGGTGCAAGATTACTGAAAAAGAAGGTCCTTTGAGGTTTCCAAAAGATGGTACTTTTGAATTGCAAATTATTGACAAATTAAGGGAAGTGTTATGTGAAATAAAGACACCATCTAGAGCTGCACAATTTGAGGCCTTAAGCATGTGGGAAAAGATAGCAAGAGACAAAGCAAGTGAGGATAAAAGGTAAAGCACCAGATGCAGGAGAAGGGAATTAATGATGATAAAAAGCTTCAAATAAATAATGATTCAGGGGATGAAATAATGGATGCATTGTTAACTGAGTGTCCGCCACTTTATGTGGTTCCCATTAAAAATACTGAAAATAGTGTACTAGTAAGTACTACAGTAGCTACTGCTTCTGTTGAACAGAGAGAAACACAGATTGAGAGAATTGTGCAGACATTTCAGATTGACCCACTACTTGTTGATTCAGCACTGACAGTGATACCTCCAGGTGTTACTGCTTTAAATGTGACTGATTCAGTCCAGATATCACAAACTACAGATGCACAGGCAATGCCTAGAAAAATTGTGACTGTCCCAATTAATATGGCCCCTACTCAAAAGGTTCAAAGAGCTACAGAAGGAGTGATTATGGCAGGGTTTATTTCAGAAACTCAGAATTCACAGATTATTGAACAGAAATTACCCCAGACAGTCCAAGCACTAAAAGGTGGGGAGAAATAGTCTTTACAACACCAATAGCCCATGGAAAAATGAATATATTTGAAGATGGGATTTTTCAAACCTGCTGTGAGGAAGCAGCAGTGATTAAAAAGATAGAGAGCATGGGGGAACATATTAACCCAGACCCTGAAAAAGAGAAACAGCTTAGTGTTTTAAATTCAACATTTGAACATGAAGAAATTAACAGTCCCTGCTGTTCAAATCATGAAAATGTGAACCAGTGTCAGGAAAAAGAATTAATTTCCCTGAGTAAGGAAACAAATACATGTGCAGTAACTACACATGGTAGACTGACTGATTTGGCTCAAAAATATGAAATTAATGTTTCAGGAAGTTTTCCATTTCAGAAAAGTTTCAGGGTACATATGAATGATGAAGCAAATGAGAAAATGTGTTCTTCAAGAATGCAGTTGCACCTTGCAGAAATAATAAAATATATTTTCGAATGCAATGGGTTTGAGAAATTAGGAGACAAGTGGGCAAGGAAACTGGATAAGAAAAAGAAACCACCAGATCTAGTTGAGAAAAATAATAAGCAGGATGAGGGAGAAGCTTTTGCTTACTCATTGAGAGAAAAGGTGGGAGAAGTGCATGTTCATATGCCACGGAACAAAAGTGAACTTGCAGCATTTCTGAACACATTCCCACAATTGAGAGACAAACTTATGCTGTGGTACCCACAAGTTGATGGATTTGTTGAAATTTTAAAGGAGTTATGCATTAATTTGGAAATGTTCTTTGACATTGCCATGCAGACTGAATTGTGGTTAGAATCTAAAGTTGTTGTGCAAAGGCCAGGTGAGGAGACAATGTTAAGGGTTTGCATGAATGCACCATCATTTTCTGTTGTTATGGAGAAAAACGTAGCAGTGATTACTTTCCTGAAGGGCAGAGTGCCAGCAAAGGATGTTGATTGGGTACAGATTAAAAGAACACAGGATGGAAGTAAAGGTGTTTTGGTCTGTGCAAATTCAGGTATGGATGCTGTACTGCTGGAAAAGGTGTCCTTTTGCCATCTTTATAACAGATTTGAGCATTGGAAGAAGAAAAATAAATTTAAACATGATGCACAAACACATAGAAAAATGCAGATGCAAAGTATGCCAGTTAAGCAAATGCAAATGTCAGTTCAGAAACAGGTACCAATGGCAGGAATTTTTCAAGCACAGATGGTCCCACTAAATATGGAAAATGCTAAAATTAATTTTAAATAAGTTGTCCAGAGCAAATGTGAATTCTTTCCAGTAACAAAATCAGAACCCAGTTCAACAGGTTGCTATATTTGAAAATGAGAGTTTTAACCCTAACAATTCTGAATTTACCAAGTCCATTGTGAAAGAAGTGGAAGATCCAGACTTAGGGGTCGATTCCGATTTCGGCCGGTAGGGCTCCGAATCGGATTCGGCTTTACCGGATCCGATTCGGACGCCCTGTTTCCGACCGAGTCGGACGTGCGTCCGGGCGAGCGAGTACGATGCGAACGTATGGGAAATCGCCGGCCGACTCGTTCGCGGGACCCAACCGCTCCGACCGACTCGCACGGACATGACTCGCACCGCGCAATGGAGACGTTCCCCGGCCGGGTAAGTACGATGCGCGCCGCAAGCAGTCCGACCGACTCGCGCCGTCCGGCTCGAGAGAGCAGTCGGAGCCGCACTTTGGGGGTCCGTGTCGGATCCCCCTGTGCAACTACCTGTGCGTGTACGGCGTGACCCGCTTCAACGCGTACCCGCTATAGGGGGCGCCCTTGTTCGCCTCGCACCCATTGAGTCAATGGGAGCCCGCGTTCGCGTTGTACGACCGGCTCCCATTGACTTCAATGGGAGTCCGACCGAATCGAGTCCGATAGCATGCGAACGCATCGTACTCGTTCGGTCGGACTGCTAGGGTCCAATTCGGTCGGAAATCTCTCCGGGTCCGGCTCGGTCGGAGAGATTTCCTGCCCGAATCGGAATCGGCCCCTTAGTTGTAGGAATTTTAAAAGGAGAAATTACAAACCCAGTTTTAGAAGAATTTGCACCAAAAATAGGCCCATTTGAGGAAAATTACCAAGTTGTTGTTTGTGACTCAGGCCTAGCAGGAAAACAATTATTTTACAAATTAAACAGCACAGATTACTGTACACTAGATGATGTTAATTTTCAGATTCCTGATGAGGATGCACATTTTAAAATGGCACAACAAGAGACAGCTGTAGCATTGTTTTCAGAAAAGACAGTTGAAAAATTACCTTCTGATTTGAAAGAAATAATAAACACAGAAATAAGAGAGTTCACAGAGAAGGATGTCAGATTAATAAAATGTGCAGACCATGTCTTATTCAAATTAGAACCAGATGACATGTATTCAAGAACACCATCAGTTGCAGAAATTTTACCCATAATTGGAGATAAACCGAGTAAGAGATTTTTCATGGAATTGATTGGAAGTTTATGTAACTTTCTGATCACAGGTTCACAGAAACTAAATGAAAAGAACAGATTAGTGCAGGAGATTAATAGCATAATTTTTCCATGTTGTCCTGTGGTACCGAATCCAGCCAATATACTTTTTTACATTCCATGTGCTGAAGAATGGCTTACTGTTATTGATTTTTGTCAAGTTCATGTCACAGTGCCATTGCATGGGAATAGTCAGGAGTACTGTCAAAAAGAAAATGAATGGCTGGGACACATAATTGGAAAGGGAGCTAGAAAGGTGTCACCAGAGAGAGTGGAAATAATTCACCAGATGAATCCACCTCAAATTCAGAAAGAAGTCAAGATGTTTTTGGGAATGGTTAGCTGCTGTAGAGAGTGGTTACCAAACCTTTCCCTAGTGGCTAAGCCTTTACTGAGGCTGACACACAAGAATATGTCTGATCCGCTTCCATTGGACAACAATTGCACCAAAGCATTCCTAGAGTTGAAAGAGAAAAAGTGTCGCGCCCCGGCACTAGGAATGAAAGTTTATTTAAAAGAAAATACACCAATTTGCAGTGAGAGGGAGGGCTGCGCTCTCTCAGTGCCTGTTCAAAAACATGAATGTGTTCAAGGGTCTGTGATGTATTTCCCAATGACCTTTGATCCCAACATCAATGAAACTGAATATGAGTGTCTAGATGTCATGAAAATATGCATAAAGCCAAGATCAGACTTTAAGGATGAACGTCTGATTCAGCCCAACAATGTCCATTCTGTAGATGGCCCATGTTTGAAAGGTAACAATGACACATTAAAAGCAGCACATGCTGTGCTTCCTATACATTATGTTGTCAAAGCTTCATGGCTTTCAGTAGTTACCTCAACCCAAAATTCGAAATTGATTGCTCTTACCATAACATGCAGTATATCTGCTCAAATGGGAGTCACTGTTGTCATGGGAGAGATAATTGCTAATTCAGTTGCACAAAATTGTATTCTGTTAGCATATACATTCAATGGAATCTTCACAGGTGAATTAATAGAGGCTCAAGAAATTGTTTCAAAAGCAGAACAACAGGGTTGTATCAGAACTGTTTTTGAAAAAAGTGACAACTGCATAGTAGCAAATGTATTATTGCAAAAACTGATGCCCAGGTATAGATTGCCAGTTTCTCTGAAATCAGATCATAATGAGGTTTCAAAGATGATGAGTGCAGAACAACAGATTGGACAAAGATTCGATTGTAGCCATCAGCCTGAAGTTTCAAGCATAATAAAGCAACACAAAGACAGCACAGAGTTACACTTTGCAAAAGACTGTGTTTCAGCATCACCGAAGTGGCTTGAAAATGGACATGCAAATGCACTTGTGAAAAACACAGATGAAAAGACAAGCCATTGCTGTGAAGGTCTGGCTGATGTGGAGCGTGCAGTTTCTCACCAGATTGCAGCTGCTACACAAGATCTGCATAATGGATGGTGCAACGACTTTGATCTGAGAGATGCTGTGAAATGGAAAGGCCTGTTCCAAAGGATCCTGGCAAAGACTGTTGTGAAATGTGGTGGCCTTCCAAATTGGGTGTATGCCTCTCACACACGTATGGTCCTGTGTCCCCCTGATAAAACAGCTCCTCTTCAAGAAGAGATGCCAGCAGTGGTTAAAAGTCCACAGAAGAGGGTCAGTCAAGCTGTAAGGGAACACACAGAGTCTGAAGCAGCACTAGAGAAAACTGAAGGTGCACTGGAAAAGCAAAAAGTGGAAACTGACTCAGATGAAAGCGGTGTCCAAAGGGTGAAAGAGTCAGATGCAGCCTCTGAAGAAGAAATTAGTGCTGTGGGCCTACGAGTGGAGGTAGGAAAAAGCTGGCTACAAGGGTATCCAAAACGTCTGGAGTGGTCCTTTGAAAAATCATTTGCACCAATAGCTGAAACATCTGAATCTGATCAAAGTGAAAATAAAAGTGAAAGGCTTGGATTGAAAAAGTGCAAGGAATTGATGGTGCTCTGTCAGAGTTTCTCAGCACCTGAGTGGTCAAAATGCATGGACAAAGTACAGAATGCCACTTTGAATTAACTGTATGAGCCACCCTGATGGCAAGCTGGTGACAAAGAGAAAAAGAAAGGCTGAAACAATAACTGAGAATTGTCAAGAGCTGAAGAGAAAAGAATCTTTGAATGATAAAAGAAAAAGAAGAAAAGAAAATAGAAAAGAGAACTGTCCTGTTGAATTTTCCTTTTATTATTTTAGTTACTTATTTTAGAGAAGACTAACAGTTCCAAGAAACTACTTACAGAACTCTGCACTAAACTTTGAGCTTGGCTATATATGATCTGATTACAGACAAGACTTGTGTTTGCCTTAGAAATAGAAGTAAAATTGTTATATGCTCAGCTTTTGCAATAAAAATGTCACTTGTGAAAATAAATAAGTGTGATGATCTACAAATCATTTGAGGTATCATGATTTGTTATCATCAAAGGGTGAGTTGATAGAGCTAGATTTCTCAAATTAAGCATTGCTTTATTTTTATGTTTCAGACATTCTGCATTTAAAATGGCACACAAATTTTGGTGCAAGTGAAAACACATGGCACATGCCTAGTCAAAAGTTTTTTTTCAAAGTGAAAAACATAAAATGAGGTTTGGTCATAAATGCTTTCAGTCTGAAATGCTTGTGCTGAATTAACATGTGTTTTTGCAGTGTAGAGAAAACGTGTGATTTCAGTGGCCTCTTTAGCTTTGAATCATGGAATGTGTTCTCTCTTCCCAGTTTCTTTTCTCTTATAATCTACACTCCCTGTTCCTGTCTCAAGAGACTTTGGCTTTGTTGCATATTTAGACAATGCATATTCAGTTCATAACACATCTTTTTATAATGTGTATTAATTAATTAACCATGCACCATCACTACACGGGGGCAAAGCATTTGCATGAAAAGCTATCTAAAACATTAGAGCATGTTGCTATGAGTATGTATTAACTGTGTGCGCTTTCAAAATTTACACTAGTGCATGTTTTATGCTATGTTGTACATTGCACATTTTTGCATGTTGTGCACAAATAATAAGAAAAGCTGCTTTACACTAATAGCTTTTTGCTAGGTAATCATTTATACAGGGTATTAGTATGGGGGAGGTAAAACATAATGGGTTTCATTTTGTAAATTAATACTCTTTTTGTGTTTATTTTGTTTTTGGGCCTAAGATAAAATGGCTGCCTGTGAATCCAGCAAGGCTGTGTACTGAATGAGAGACGCATGCGCAGATTATACCAGCTACATACTGCCAAGTGCCTCAAGTGAAGACCTGGTTCAAGGCCACCATGAACTGTACATTCTTGTTACCCTGCCAATGTACCAGTGTTTGTGGAATGTGTCCTTCCTGCGTGCGATATGACAGGAAGGAGGAAATAGACAAACATTTTTCCTAGTAAATGTTGCTAAAACATATAATTGTATTAATCATTAAGGCTTTTTTGTTAAAACTGGTGTGGGTTGGATTTGCCAATGAGAACAGGATGGTGAGACCCTCGTCATCTAAGCTATCCAATCAGGGTGCAAGCTTTACTGAAAATTGCAACCTTATTAGTATAGTCAGCCAAGAATTAGAGTTTAAATAATGACCTCTTTAGGGGGCTGGGGTTTTTTTTTTTTTTTTTTTTAGAGGCTTTAGAAGCTTTAGCGGGTGCAGTCTGAGAGCAGATTGCGTTCGAGGAGAGATAGAGGGAGGTGGGGGGCATAGGCTAGCCTTGCACGTCATATTTTTGGCAAGGTAGATCACATTCCTCTGTGGTCTGTGAAGGAGGGGCCTTTTCAGGAGCAGCGTCTCTCTGTGAACACAGAGAGGACAGATGAGCAGACCAGGGCAGAGAGTGGAGCTGGATAGAACAGGATTAGATTTAGATGCTAAAAATTTTAAGTTCATGCTTTGACTAATTAATTAGTTTTTGAAAAGATTTGTCTTATGCATTTATTTCTCTTTATGGGAGATTTTTGCCAATTATTAATTATTGATTAGCCTTGCATAATTCACTCTTGAATTATATTTCCTGAACTCTTTAAAGAACTCTGATTGACATTTGATTCCTCATTCTCTTCCTTTATGGAATGTTTTTGTATGCAAGCTATAATATGTTTTGTATTAATTCTATTTTTCCTATTTTCAATTCTGTAACCTGATTGATATTTGACTAATGAATAAAGGGTCAGAGAACTTTAACTTTTAACTAGAAAATAAAACCCTTTAAAATACTCACAACTCTCTTTATTGGCTTAAATATTAATTGCATTTTTGATTTTTCATGTTTATGTAAATCTCCTGAAGGTAATATACAGTGGCAAGGGTCCAGTACCTTTGCAGCGGTAAATTAGAAGGTAAATGAGGTTTTGCATTGAGAAATTACCGTGAAATTACCGCTGCATCACTATGAAGGAATCAAGCTTGTACTGGGACTCGATGGATGTGCTACTGGCCCCAGCTGCCTGACACTTCAGTCACATCAGATGTAGAAGTCTGGTGTTGTTGTTCCTTCTGCATCATGACACCAGTGATGTCAGCAATGGACTCATCAATACCATGGAGCCAAGAATAGATGTCTGTGATAGCCTTTGTCAACCCCTTATCAGGGATAAGACACCTACGGACTGCTTCAATAGGGCCTGCTATGTTCTCCTTCCCTAACCAGACCTCATCAGCCATTAACTGATGGGCTCCTACCAGTCGCTATTGAGAAGCAACTTGGCGGTGCTCAGCTGTGATTTCATAGCTTGATGGTCCATGTCCAGGGTGTGTTGGTTCATCTGAAGCCCCAACAAAGTCCTCTTCCCTCAAAAGTTCCGGACGAGAAGTTTAGAAAGTGTCCTGGAGCTGTTAGTAGGTTTCTTCACCAATTGGGAGCAGCATTGGGTCCTCAACAGGTTGGCCATCACAGACAGGCTGTTAATCCAGGAGATGTATGTCTTGTTTTGTAGTTCCCAATAATCCATAGGACCTGCACATTTGTGGACAACATAAACTTTGGGTGAGGTGCGTAGACTGATTCCATGCACTCCCACAGTATATGTTGGCCTAGAGACCAGCTAGCTCACATTGCCACCATAAGCCCCCCTAACCCAAACAGGGAGCGAATGGTTTTGGCACCACTGAAAATGACAACCCTTGCCCCATCAGGAATCGTGGTAACAGATCTAGAACCCTTTCACCAAGTCACTTGTGCACTCCTTTTCTCAGAGAAATATACAGCGAATACACAATAAGACGTTTTCAATATATTTATTGAACCACTGTTATTCTTGTATAGAATACATGTGCTGCGATAATCAGTAGACAGAAGCATATGAAAGTGATTACGAGCACCAAAATAGTGAACGCAGGTATATTTCTGCCATGGTGCTAAAACAGTGTATATATGCAGGCATATAAGACAAGGGGGTAATCAGGTGCACTTCTACTTATGCAATCCCTATTCTATGTGAGACTAGAGTATATGTAGGTGAATCTGTCTAGAGCCAAGAATTCCCCCATGGGATGATCCAACGCCATTACCAGGTGGGAAAGAATGTAGGACCCTGTCATAGTCACGAACTGGACACCACTCACGGAGATGATAGGCAGTTGTTTGCCGAAACCTCAGCATGAAGGGACCCCTCAATGTCAGCTGAAGTGTCTCCTTTGCTAACCCCTGGAAATGCTTTTTATTTATAAAAAAAGCATCCTTGCGATGTATATGCAGATTAGTGTTGATATGGGTATGCAGCTAGCCATGTCGCCCCGTGGATGAAGATAGAATGACATTTGCACAATGTGCGCAAAGGCCTTTTACTCAGTGTTCGAGGCATCATGATAATATTGCGCAAAGCCAGATGTGTAGGCAAAGCAGTTTCAGAGAAACTTACCAACATTGTCATGCTTGTAAATATGTGCAAAAGCTCACAGTAAAATGTTATTGTGCAGAAAGAGCAAACACAAAGAGATGATGGACGGAGCGCTGCTGGAACTTTTCAGACACTCACCCTCGGTAACAGATCTGGGTTGAATCCATCATCGTTCTTTAGCTCACTTCGCCACCTCAGTTCAGACCCAGCTATATGCAAATCAGTCTTGACACTGTGCCCCATGGGAACAGTCCAGCCCAAACTACCAAGCCAGGTCTTCCCTGGACCGGAAACAAGCATCCTGGGACCGATTTCGGGGTAACACCCCTCATCAGCCATGCTCGCTTGAATCCAGTGGCAAAGTAAGCAAGGGACCCACGTCCGGGCATACCCTGCCAACTTAGGGCAAACAAAGCAAGCACAAGGAGATGATGAACAGAGCGCAAAAACTTTTCAGACACTCACCTCCAGTCCCAGATCTAGGTTGAATCATCATCGTTCTTTAGCTCACTTCGCAACCCCAGTTCAGACCCAACTATATGCAAATCAGTCTTGACCCTGTGCCTTATGGAAACAGTCCAGCCCGAACTGCCAAGCCAGGTCTTCCCTGGACGGAAACAAGCATCCTGGGACCGGTTCCGGGGTAACACCCCTCATCAGTCAGGCTAGGTTGAATCCAGTGGCAAAGTGAGCAAGGGACCCACGTCTGGCAGACGTAAAACTTCTTCCAGAGTTGGGAAAAAACTGGTTGGAGGGAAAGTGAAGCCAACAGATTTTTGCATGAGCAAATCTACACATGCATGTTTGATCGTGCTAAAATGCAGTTCACATATATTTTCTATGACTACGATTTCTTGACCTGCTTCTGTAAATTCATGTGAATTCATGAAAGCCGTAAATCTGCACTAAAGCAAGGACATATACCATGGGTGCACTTTTGAGATGTCTTTAATAATTGGGCCCGTAATTAGGTCTGGGGTTAACCAAGACCTTTTCTGTGTCTTAAAAGTATATCTCTCTCTCTGCCTATCGGCTGGCTTCACTATGAGTGTCAGCATTTTGCTCTTTCACAATGCTATATTGGCACACAAAAAAGTTTTGTTCAGTGCCAGGAACTAATGTGGCAAAATGTGCTTATTGAGACCAAACATTTTTTTGCCTTTTGCCAATGCTTGTTATAATGGTGATGGCCCGGCAGCTCCCACACCAATATGGTTTTACAAAAACCATGCCAAAGCAAGACACGCATTGACAAAACCAAAAGGCTGACCACCAATTTCAGACCTACTGATTTTGCCAATGTTTGTTTATTTTTATGTTTCCCATAATCTTGTTAAAACTGGTTACACAGATTTCCATTAGGAATGTTTTGGGGAAATACTAACATGCATCAACACATTTTATAAATAACGCTGCAAAGAAGTGGTACCTAAAATTTTACAGTAGTTTAGCAAAATGCTTTTTATTTCTAGTTGCATTGTTTTGTGAACATTTTATTTTGAAAGCAAAGAATCATTCATCATGCTTTCAAGCTCTGCAAATATTTGCATCTAATCAGAGAGCATTCTGGGAACATTATACATAGCCACATACAGCCAAAATTTGAAAAAGTGTGTGCACATGCTTATAGTGGAACCGCTGTCAGTAGTGCAGTCCGAGCTTACAACATTTCCTTAGAATGCTCACCCTAATAATAAAGGCTTTGCATTAATGAACCATAAATACAAGTTCCAACAGCATTAACATGAACACAAAAATTACCTTAACTGCAGACAATGCCCTTCCCTGATCCATAACGAGGTACTGTAAACTGGCAGGCAAAGGGTTTGTGCTGCATTGGTTGGGCCTAATTGTCCCATGGACAAAATACACATGAAAACTTATTGTCCTTGACTCCAAACAATATGTGTCGGGCTGTAGGAATTCCACACCCTTAGATTATATTCTGAACAAAACAATCCAAAACGGCAAAAATCTAATGTATAGAAGTTGAGATGTTGAATTTAAAAAGAATAAATGAAGGAAAGCACGTAGAAGCAAGTAGTGCTAAAAACGTTACTTTAGATTGTGGTGAACTGGGGCAAAGTCAAAGTTCGGGCTGACCTCGTGCAAACGTAGGCAGGCTACAGAACCCACAAAGTATCTTTCCTGGTTGCAAGCAATGAAATGCGTCAATCTTCTCCACAAAGTGATGGCAATCCGTCAGTTCCAAAGACGGGTGTGGGAGTAGAGAGGAATCGAGCAATGCACCAGATTCTGCCAGGCAGTTGAGGGGATGCGCCGATCACACCAAGTTGCAGCGATAAGCTGTCTGATACATTGCTCTCTGAAGGCAAAGCGCTGGCTCCAATGCAATGCACCAATTTTGCTCTTGCAACCGGGTCCATGCTCCGGTTCTGCTACACATAGACAGAAGATGCGTTGAATTTCATGTTGCAAGTATCTAGGCCACTTCCAGTGAGCCAGGCACAGGAGCAGGGATAGAGACTTTGATATCCCTGAGTCTCAAGCAACAGGAGGCATGCAAACAAGCCCTTCAGCAGACTCAGAGAACAGAAGTCAGCAAAGCAAGCCTTCCAGATCAGCAGTCCAGTTGAGTCCTTTGAGCAGCACAGCAGTCCTTCTGAAAGAGGTTCAGTACAAGATCAAGAAGTGTCTGATTTTAGGGGGTCAGAGACCCAGTACTTATCCCCTAAATTGTCTTTGATGTGGGGGTGACGTCAAAGCAGCTCTCTGAATTGCACAAGTATCCCTTTCAACCCAGTCCTGTCTGCCAGGACATCTGTGGGGGGTAATCAGTCATTTGTGTGGGGACTGGACACATCCTATTCAAGTGTAAGTGTGATCTCTTTCCTCCCTTCCTGCCCAGGAAGGGCCATCAGAATGCAGATGCATGTAAATGGGTTCTCAGCCACAACTAGCCTTGCTGTGTTTGTGGCTGTCTGGGGGGAATGCACAAAGTGTAACTGTCATCCAGCCCAGACGTGTATTGGAGACAGGCTGCAAGACACACCGAGTTACGAGGACAAAGAAATATCCATTTTCTAAAAGTGGCATTTCTAAAATAGTAATGCCAAATCGAACTTCACCCGTAAGGAGGATTTGTCATTACCATTCCAAACAAATGAAACATGACAGACCTACTCTTCTGTGATCAGGAATTACAGCTAAAAAGTGTATTAAGGAATTCCCAATGCTAACCTATAAGAGGAGTAAGCCTCACAGTAGTGAAAAACAAAATAGGCTGTTTGTCACTGCCAGGACATGCAAAACATACCAGAACTACCTTTCATTTACACAACACCCTGCCCTTAGAGCTACCTAGGCTCTACCTTAGGGGTAACATATGTAATAGAAGGGGAGTTTCAAGCTTGGCAAGTAGTTATAAATGCCAAGTCGAAGTGGCAGTAAACTGCAGACACAGGCCCTGAAGTTGCAGGCCTGAAACAGGTTTCAAAGGCTATGTCTGTGGGTGTCACAATCAGTGCTTCAGCCCCACTAGTAGCATTTAATTTACAGGCCCTGGGTATATGGTATACCACTTTACAAGGAACTTACAAGTAAATCAAATATGCCAAACAGGTGTAAACCAATTATACCATATTTAGACGAGAGAACACGTGCACTAAAGCACAGGTCAGCAGTGGTAAAGTGCCCAAAGTCCTAAAGCTAACAAAAAAAAGGTTGAAGAAGAGGAAGAGGAAGACAAAACATTTGGGGTGACCCTTCACAGAGGGCCATTTTTCAACACTTCCTTTTAGTTTCACAGCACCTTGGCCTTAGGACTATCTAAGGCCTACCTTAGGGGTGACGTGTGTAATAAAATGGGAGTTTAAGGCTTGGCAAGTGGCTTTAAATGCCACGTCGATGTGGCAGTAAACTGCACACACAGGCCTTGCAATGGATGGCCTGAGACAGGTTTGAAATGCTACTCGTGCCGACCAGTGCTGCAGACCCACCAGTAGCATTTAGATTTAAGGCCCAGGGTATCTGGTATGCCACTTTACAAGGGAATTATAATCAAACTAAGTCTCCCCTTATTTACTAATTTTTGACGTAGAGCAGTGCTGCAAGCCTTCCTGCTGCTCTGCCTTATGTCAAAAGAAAAAGACAGGAATGCACTGTATCTATAAGATACAGCACATTCCTATCTTCTTCTACTGCGCAGGCGCACAAATAGCGGGTTACTGCCAGTGCAGGCACCCTTGCACCTGTGTCTGCATTGAAATCAGGTTGTTTTTTTGAGGGGGAAGGGACAGCTTCCTTCACTAAAACAACCTTTACGCCACCCCTCGGGAGACATAGGCTTTTGATGCATACCCAGGTTTACAGCATGTTGTTAATCTGGAAATGTGTCAAATGCCATGGGTGTTACATGGGAATACTCACAGTAACACCCATGGCATGCCTCCCCACCGCAGTGTGAGGCAACGCAGTGACTTGTGCTGTGTTGCCTCACACCATATTAACGAGGCCATGAAAAGCCATGCAAGGTGGCTTTACGAGGCCTTGTAGATGTAGCACTGCAGTGTGCACTGCTGGAGCATCATTAAAAGTGACATTCTGGCAGCTGACGGGGCTTGTAAATGAGCCCCTAAATATGCCAATCAGGTATACACCAATGTCAACATGTTTATGGGAGAAGCACATGCCCTTTAGCACTGGGTAGCAATGGTAAAGTGCTCAGAGTCTTAAGGCCAGCTAAAAGATGCAGCAAAAAGTGGAGGTGAGTAGTCAAAACGTTGGGGGAAGACCACCCTAAGAATGACAGGTCTAACAGCCACATTTTACCTGCTACTGTTTATTTCTACTGTCTTCCTGCATTGATGCAGATTTTGCTTCTTAGAAATATTGCAGAGACCATTGCACCATGTAGTAAGGGGGCCTATATTTGCTCTAACCAGTTGTTTGCAGCCCAGCACAAGCCAAGACCTGTCAAATATTATTACAACTCACACTATCCTGCACTCTGCCTTTCACAGAGTACTACGCACCTAGTTGCCTTGCTGTACTGCTTTGCATGCAATTTATGCATAATTGGGCCCTAGGGTTCATATTACACAAACATCCACACAATACTATATGACAAGCCACCCTGCTGCACTGCTAGTAAGGCAAGGGTCTGTGCATGCCATAATCCCAATTTTTCTAGAGAATCCTGTAGTTTTCTTGCACACAACTGCAGATATATTGGGGTTTCCCTACGAAAGAATCTGGTTCCTAAGACAGGGGAAAAAACGAATCAATTGTACTGAAAATTCTTAGGCAACTATACGTTTCAATAATGGTTGCATACTACTCTGTTATTCTTGGGGCATCCTAACCAATGACCAAGGACCCAGAATATATTCAAATAGAGTACATTTATTATATCAAAAACAATTTTTAAATATATTTATATACATATTATGCTTTATACTTCTTCTAAAACATACCATCCATACTGTTTGTCACAAATATCTCAAACATTCAATCATACATCCCCTCTCATCCTCCCATACAATACAGTATAACACCATTATATGATATTTCAATGTCCATACATAGATATAATATGCCTTTCTTTTTAAGTTGATAGAGGCTTAAACAGCTGGTATTCTATAAAGGAAAGGAATTCTTGTATTTAACTTTAACATTCAGTCCAGAATCCTTATTATTTAATATGGTAAAAACACAGTCACTATACGATATATTTGTCTTTCTTCTGAGGACAATACTGTGCCTTAAGGGCTGTATAATTCATTCCTTTTATTTGTCATATTAAATAATAAGGATTCTGGACTGAATGTTAAAATTAAATACAAGAATTCCTTTCTTGAATACCAGATGTTTAAGCCTCTATCAACTTAAAAAGAAAGGCATGTTATATCTATGTATGGACATTGAAATATCATATATTGTTGATACACTGTATTGTATGGAAGGATGAGAGGGGATGTATGATTGAATGTTTGAGATATTTGTGACAAACAGTATGGATGGTATGTTTTAGAAGAGGTATAAAGTATATTATGTATATAAATTGATATAAATATATGTAAAAATTGTTTTTTGATAAAATAAATGTACTATATTTGAATATATTCTGGGTCCTTGGTCATTGGTTACGATGCCCCAAGAATAACAGAGTAATATGTAACCATTATTGAAATGTATAGTTTTCTTGCACACACACAGTCAATTCCAGACTCCACAAAACTAAGAACTAAGGATCAACTTTGATATGGATAGCCTACTTCATAATTGGCAGTATGCAACAGTTCATGCTCACTCCATTCCTCAGAACCCAAGGAACTCATCTGCAGAGTCTCGAAAATCTCTTCACTATGCCCCACTCTCTTGAACATGTACATTACTCCTCTGGAAATCATCATTCAGACCGAGGGACTGTACATCATCTCTTACATTGATGGCACCCAGATCATACAATGACTCTCAGGAGACTCAAACAGTAGTTACATTATTCCATTGACACAGCCGCGGCCCGAGCAGGTAAGAGCGGTGGGCCCCAATGGGGGGGATTTTGACAGAAGACGAAAAGGGAAAATTAATTCTTTATTTAATTTTCCCTCGTGGTCTTCTGTCGAATCCCCCCCACCTGGGCCCCCCCACTGCTCTTACCTGCATGGGCCGCGGCTGCATTGACCAACATGG
The DNA here is from genome assembly GCA_963921515.1 of Calotriton arnoldi. Lineage (NCBI taxonomy): Eukaryota > Metazoa > Chordata > Amphibia > Caudata > Salamandridae > Calotriton > Calotriton arnoldi. Next base: position 366,738 of record CAWUFW010007432.1, read on the forward strand.
CTACCTGTATTTGAGGTTATTTGCTCATACTCAACCTGACAAGATAACAGTGATGACATTCTTCAAAATGTCATCACCCTGGTTGCCCACATGAGTAGGCCCGAAACCCTCACTCTCCAACCACCACAGACACCTGTCCATCATCTTGGGCACCGAATTCACCATGAGACTTCAAATTGCCATGATCACGTCCACCTGCTTTCACTTTATTTGCATGGTCAGACATTTCTTCATATGGCTCACTACTGACTAAGTCTGGGCAGTGAATGCCGCTCCAATCGCGGAGTTTGCAGAGTTTTCCATACTCCGTGTTATGCAGAGCTCGTGGAGTTCTGAAAAACTCCGCGGAGCGGAGTTTTTTCCCTCGCTCGCATTCATCAACGTCAAGTTGGCGAGCGCGAGAGAGGAAAATCCACCTCCCGGTGAGATTTTTCCTCGCTCGCGATCGTCAACATCAAGTTGGCGAGCGCGAGCATGGAAAATCAACCTCCCGGCGAGATTTCTCAATGCGGGCGGTCAAATTTCTCATTGCGAGTGGTCGCGAGCATGCGACCGCTCGCGTTGAGAAACCGTCCATTCACGTTGAGAGAGCTGCCGCTCAAGAAAAAATCTACTCGAGCGGCAAAAAGGAAGCAGCGCCCGCTTGCGCTGTGCATGGTGCCATTCGCGATGATTGCATAGTGCGAACAAGCACCTGGCACTGAAAATCACCGCGAACCTCATTTATCTATCACACTCCGCCTCTTGCGGAGCACCGCGTAGCACAGCAGAGTTTTTTTTTTAACTCCCCCCAGGCTTACTCCTGACACCTGTACGACCATCACCCAGGCCATCATCACATGGAGTGTAAACAAAAAGAGCCCACACGGGTCTCTTGAGACTTTCTTTCCACTCTAGGTGTCTTGGAAAATGGAAAGTGATCCTTAGATAACCCTCACCCTCCAGTGTTTCCCCTTGGTAGCATGCTTCATCATTGAGTTCTTCCCATTCTGCTGCGGAACAGGGCATGCTGCAACCTGTGAGTTACGTGGGAGCACTTTTGGTGTTAGTCTGCATGGTAGATGAAGGAAAAATATGAGTTGGGGATTGTGGAAAGTTAAAAATACCTGGCTCGTAGGAATTTTTTTATTATTTGTACCCCTATACGGTATGGTTAAAAAATGGGGCCAATGAAAACTCAATGGACTTTATGTTCCTGAGTTTCACAGATATACATGTTTCAAGCCCTACCCCAAGGCTATTTATCAGGACCAAGGGTTGCTACTCCCTCATACCACTCCTGTCAACACTCAGTTGAAATGCCATTGCATGCTGAGAAAAATAAACATATAGCACTAATTGGTGTTTAGAACTGGAAAATCTGTGGAGATATATGAAGGGAAAGAAATTAGTCTGACTTGGCTATTGGCCATGTCACATGTATTATGCTTATATAATGGAACACACATCACCTAAGTAGAAAATGTGATATATTTTTCTTTTCATGAATGTGAACACTTCTACCACTACCAAATGAAATGACATTTTAAAACCGACACAGGTTTGGAGATACACAAATTTATACCAAAAGTTTAAACAGTGAAAATTAAACAAAAAAGACACATACACATACATTGCCTCCATTAGGCATCATGAGTCCATATGGGGGAAGGGACACCTTTAGTCACACTCTGTGTAAATAGCAAATGAAAAATCGAGGTCGTTATGAGGATAGTTTTCTGACTGGTTTCCTGTGGATAAAGTCTCTGTTATAAGAAAAAGCCTCTGTGATAAGGAAAACTGGTGCGCTGTACTTACTATGCCAAAGCTACTCCCTCACTTAAGGAGAATGGCCGCCCATGGCTCCGTGGATGCCGGCGGTTCGTGCCGGGACTGTATATGTCCGCGGTGCGGCCGGGAGGGCTTTGGCATTCTTGTGTCTGTGAAACACAACGACACCGACCGTTCAAGATGGCCGCCGAAGGTTGGAAAAACTTTCTGGTTCCTGTGTCCATAGCGTTGTATGTGCTATGTGGTACAAAATTAATGGGTTTCTTTGGAGATTCCCTGTTTTTCTATCCAAAATAAATATACAAAATTGTAAAAAAACATTTAAGGCAAAAGTGTATGTAAATTCCATTCAGGATGTGAAAAAGTAGTGTTTGCTTAAAATAATATTGATAATTATTAAAAACATTTATTTAATTGAATGATTAAAGGATGGCAGTTCAAAATTGCTTTTGTACACTCAGGTAGTAAAAAGGAGTCCTAGAAGGATAATTATACACATAAGGATAAACTAATTTCCTGTGGATGAATATTGGGTGTATTATATATCCACGCTTGACCTTTATGTTATCTTGTAAATTGGTCCCAGGGTATATTTTCGTTCAGACCTCCAATGTATGTTTTTAATCCGAACACCCATCGTTGTTCCTTTTCAAACAGTTGTGATGCCTGACTCACTTGTTCTAGGATAGTCTAACGGTAATCTCTTATAGTGTGTTCCATATAGTCAACTGACATTTTTGTAGTTGTGCGCCCACATCTGAGATTGCTGCAGTGCTCGCAGATTTTTATTTTTATTTTTCAAGTAGTCATTCCTATGTAATGTTGATTAAATGGGCACATTATCACATAGATTACACGTTGGGAGTTACAATTGGTGAAATGTCTCATTTCCCAGGTGGTGGCGTTACTAAATGTGATCCTTTTGGTTGGCTGAGTGAGATGGCACACACTGCAGCTACCACAAGGGTGAAGTCCTTTTATTGGGGTAATTCAAACTTGGGGGCATATTTACAAGGGGAGTGGTGGAGTGAGGCGTTAGCCTTCCTGTCTTAACGCCTCACTCCGCCACTTCAGAAACGCCGGGCTGCAACATATTTACAAGAATATGGTGCAGCCCTGCGTTTCCCCCTGTGCTGACGCTACACTTAGCAGCCTAGCACCAACGCAGGCACCCTTGCACCATAGTGCAAGGGTGTCTGCGTGCAGGGAAAGATTGTTTATGTGCAGGAAGGTCATCCTTCCTGCACATAAACAATCTTTAAATGCTGTTTTGTAACTTCTATGTGTGATGCTTAATGCAGCACACATAGAAGTTGCAAAACGGCATTTTTAAAAAATGATTGTGCATGTGCAGGAAGGGGGACCTTCCTGTACATAAACAATCATTGGCACAATGCAGCACACATGAAAACAGCAAAAACGAGGATAAATGAAACATTTTTCCTCGTTGCGCCAGGGTTAGACCAGGTTTTCCCTGGTCTTAATTCTGGTGCTGCCTCCTATTTACGCTTCCCTTGTAAATAGGGGGCAGCGTCAGAATCAATCTGTGATGCAGTGGAGCGCCCACAGCAACACCCATTGCCCTCCCCTTTCACGCTGAGCATAGCGTGAAAGGGGGCCTTATTTACAAGGCGGCGTTGAGCCACGTTAAGTGGTTTAACGCCTCCTTGTAAATAAGGCGAAGCCCCTATCGTCACAGGAACGTCGTAAAAAGTGACGTTACTGTGGTGATAGGGGCTTGTAAATATTAGGGGTGGGCGGAATTTGCATAGTCGCGTTACGCAAAGTTCCACGAAATGGTAAAAAATCTCTGCGACCTACGCAGAATTCTGCGAGCACGCGGAATTGCTTGTTCCGCCCATTCGCGATGCGTTTTTCCTGTTCGGGGACACTGTTTGCGTGCTCGGGGGGAAATATCTCGCGAACTTGCCCATGCGGTCGCCAATTGGTGCGGCCATCTTGTTTCACTTGTCCCGCCCGCTCGCGATGCGTGTTTCCTGTTCACGAACGTGGATGTCCGATGGCGCGTCAGAATGACGTGTTCGCGATCGCACACTCTCGCGGGATTGCGCGGCCGGCTACCAATCTTGTGGCGCACGCGAACGGATAGGAAAACTCGTCGGCGAACACAGGGATCCCGGTAAGTCGCTCCCGCGCGCGCAAACACGCATTTTGAAAGCGCGAACAAGGAAAAAATTCCGCTACGCCGCAGATTGCGGAATTTTTGGCAATTCCGCGTTCTCCGCGGAACACGGAATTGCCAAATTTCCGCAAATTCCGCGAGCGGAGCGGAATTTACTGCCCAGGCCTAGTAAATATGCCCCTTTGTTCTCTCCTGTGTTGTCGGTCTTTTGTGGTCATGTGTGTACTAACATGTCCCGGAGACTTTTATGTGAAAACATAGGTTTTGGAATTTGTAGAGTTCCACTATTCAATGTGCACCAGTGTTTGTTTATGATTTTGCACACTTGGCTAGATGCTATACTGTAAGTTGTGATGCATATTTGCTGTTCTTCTTTCTCTATCGTAGGTAGGATCTCTAGTAGTGCCTTTTTGTTCTTAGCTCATTTCATGGAGTGTGATATGATTCTTTGTGGGTAGTTCCTTACTTCTAGTTTTGAAGCCAGACCTTCAGCCTGTCTTTTGTAGTCACTGAGTCTGGTAGAATTCCGTCTCAGTCTCAAAAATTGGTCAAATGGTAAATTCTCCATGAGGTTACTCAGGTGGAAGCTATCGAAGAGGAGCAGACAATTCTTCGCTTTGGGTTTTACGTGGGTGGTTGTCCTTCGGGTAAAGTTTTTATAATAAAGCACCTGAAGACCATCTCGGGTGACACATTGACCCTCTACAAAGACACATTGACTGACTAAACATTACGGTACACTTTTGACTTCCTGGCCTCAACACAAGCACAATTTCTTTATGGTGCAAGGGGGCCTGCATTGCCACTGGAAAATCTACCAATTTTCCACGGTTCATGCATGATGTACTGCTCAAGTCTGGGTTTTGTACTTTGTAGTCTGTAACTTGTAGTCCTGTTATGTGAAGGGTGAAATGACACTACAAGTTCCAGTATTAAGAGGCAATACCTTGATTGGGGCAGCACATCACAAACGGACCTGGGAATCTTGGCAGGGCTGGACAGGGCTGGTAAAATTGGTACTGCCCAAGGAAAGGACAGTTATGTGAAGGATGAGTTGACATGTGGGCATCCCTGCCTTTTCCCTTTCAGGTAGCGCAGCAAAGTGTGTTGCTTCTTTGCCCTGCATGACAGTTTGCTAATATATGGTTCCTTGTTGTCAGTAGCGGTCGGTGGTGGGAGTGCCGCCGGGCGCTGACGTGGGGCCAGGGAGGGGCAGGGTGGGGGGTAGTAAACTACGGATTATGGGCGATCAGGTAGGTACACATATAAATAAATAAAACAAATTTCAGTTTCTCGCGCTGCATCGCCAAATGTGATGCAGCGCGAGAAACGAAATTCGTTTTATTTATTTATATGTGTACTTACCTGTAATCGCCCGTAATCCGTAGTTTACTACCCCACGCCCCACGTCAGCGCCCGGCAGCACTCCCACCACCGACCGCTACTGCTTGTAGTAACTCACCCTGTAGTTCGTGCTAGTCCTCGATTCAGCACTGTCCTGCCCTTCCACTCCAGCCAACAGCTCTGATGGAATGAGGGATGCAACCTGGTTCTCCAATGGATTCAACTCCTCCTGGACATCAGGTCCTCATGGCTCCCTTAAGGTTCCTGGCCAGTTTTGCTTTGGTCCTGCACTTGTAGCCAGGCCATCTCTTCTTGCACTCCAGGGTGGTCTCTTTGTTTGTGCTACACTATGATTTTCATCCACTATGGATTGCCAAATGGCATCCTTCTTCCTTAATGGCAATTTTGAGGAGACAAATAGGAGATGTTTATTATGTGTCACCTCACCTAATGCTATCTGATTCTCCTCCTCATTGAAGTTAGACTTCCTCTTCCCCTGGAATGATGGCAAATCTTGTTACCCTCTTCGCTCCCTGATGCTCCTTCCATGCCTCTCGGTGTAGAGGACTATTGCTGTGTTGATTGCATCGCTTTTAAAATGCTCCCATAATGCAAAGCACTCCTGCATGGTGCACTGCTGATTTGTGGCACGTATAGATGATGTGCGACATGCAAATAAGCTTTGTGTCACATAGGAACATAGGACGAACTTGTGTAATGACACCTTGCGACATTACCGACACCGCCGAGTCTGAATTCCTGACGCCTCTATGGTCCTTGCCCGTGGTGAGCAATACCTTAAATACGGCGCAACCATGGTATAGGGAAATGCAGAAACAAAGCGCAGATTTTTCTGCTACAATGCTGCATTGCGCAACGTTGCATCAGTGTTGAAAAATATGCCCCTAAAGCTTTAAAATAGGGTATTTTTTCATGCTCCAGTTCATAAAACACATCCGATTTATCGCTTTGCAAAGACCATTTCTTTCTGGATGGTCAAGCAAATAGGCTCATCCCCTTTTCATTTCTTGAATGTGTTCTCGATGAGGCAGGGCTGTCTTATCAGTGTCAATAAGCATGTGTGTTCGCGTCTTTCTCTGTTTAATTGTTATATTTCAGGGTCAGTGGTACAGCCACTAAAGAAATACATATATAGATATCTCAGTTACAATAATAGATATGTGTTCTATAGTTCCTATATGCCCTAAGAGTTCAAAAATCAAATATAAATGTTAGGCTCTGTTCTACGAAGGCACATAGATCTATTTGGCAATCTTTGAATAGCGCTCAATGCATACATGTGTTTTACCTTGCAGTGTTTGCAATGCCCTGCTTCAACCATTTTTTGCTGTGCTTGGGATCTCATACCGGGCATCATCTAATGTAATGTATCATTCCATGGAGTAGACTGGAATTCTGTAAATATAAAAAAAAGGTAAAAAGAAAATGTCTTTAATATGTTCAGCGCCGCATATTGCTTTTCTCGCTTTTACTTTTTTAACCACTTACTGTACTTGCGTAATCAGCTAATAGCCCGCATTTTTATTAATTTCTATTCTGGTGCAAAATACACTCATTGCTTCTCATTCATATAGGGACTGTGTCTAGGATGTTTTCTTTTATGTCCCATAGTTCTAAAACTGTCTTTAAAATCAAAGAAAACACAGCTGTAAATTTTATCATTTCATTCATTATCCCCCAAGTCTTATGAACTTCATATTTTTCTCTAGTCAGGTTTAATAGTTAACCTGTTAAAGATATAATACATTAATGCTCATTTAAGCATGCACACATAGGGGGATATTCACAAGAACGTGTGATAATCATCGCAAAATTAGCTTAACGCAACTTTGCACATCGCAGTCCATCGCGGGAAAATAACACCGTGTTAACGTAGCATTCACAATCCGGCGGCACCATGCGATAGTCTCACAATAACGTGCAAAATGACCGCGTTAAAATTAACGCGACGCCGAAACAATGCGAAACACGAACGCGAAAAAAGGTGCGATGCCCCAAATCGTGAGTCAAAAATCAGCGGTAACCAGCGACAGGCCTGCAATTCCCACGCGTCATGCGGGAAAATGCACAATAAAAGCACTGAAAAACACAAACAAAATAATCCAAACTGCGTAGCACCATGGATGCATCCGGACTGAGTGCAGAGGACAACGTGAACCCCACAAGCCCCACAGACGACCAACAAGGTACCCCGGGGTCGGGGAAGGCCAAGGAGAAGAGGAAGAGGAAGACGCGGTTCAGTCCGCAGGAAAACCGGATCATCGTCACGGAGGTGATAGAAAACTACCAACAACTGATCCTCACCTCCACTGTGTCATTGGCAACACAAACGGAAATATGGCAGTCGATCGTGAACAACGTGAATGCAGTCGGAGTGTCGAGGAGGTCAATGGAGGAGGTCAAGAGGCGCTGGCACGATGTGAATAGCCAAACCAAGCAGAAACTCGCTGCCAACTGGATGGCAGCAACGGCGACTGGAGGTGGGAGTCCTGCGCCACAGGAGGAGCTGGATGAGCTGGAGGAAATGGTGGCCACAGTCATCAGTGTGGAGACGGTGGCAGGAATCGGGGGACCGGACACAGCTCGACATCACCTGACCCAAGAGCAACAGGGTGAGTAACTACCAGGGACTGTGGGGACGGGGGGAGATGTGCACAATGGCACACATGCATAATTATGCGTAGCACACCGCACACCCACAATGATTGTGGAACAAGTCCCTGATACCCTTTGCACACTGCAGCACATATAGAAACACCAAGTAGGCCCCCGCCCACTATGTGTACAAAGGGGCCCTCCTCCCTCTCACCAATCTCACAACAAACCCATGTACATGGGCTGAATCCAGCAAAGTAGCGGCTCTGTGAGCCACACTGACAATGCAAGTGACACTGCATGACCAATAGCATGGCTGCAGTCAAAATACATGACATGGTGCACGACACGACACTGAGGTGGCCCAGTGTGGAACACATCCTCAAAGGAGCAGGTCACACTCTGACACATCCACGTGCACATACAACCCCTGACCTCAACAACACATCCGCAGACAAACAATGCACAAAAGTACAACAACCGTCCAAGAGCACAAATGACCCAAGTCGCCAACATCTCAGCACCTTAAAAGCACACAAGTCAAAGGCACACCGCCTCAAAGGGATAAGGGGCCGCTAAATCAGAGCTGCAGGGGCGACTCTCACACAATGCAGCACACACACATAGCAACCACAGCACATCAACATTGACGACAATATGGTACAAAGTGCAACACTTTCACTACAGAACAGAGGACACAACTGGTGCCGCTTGTGTGTAGAAACTGGCCAATCACATCTGGCATAGCAGGAAACTGTGAGATGATAATGTACGAGTACAACCTCACATCCGCCATGTCGCCGTAATGTCCACTGTCTCCCATCAAATAGCCAGCTCAGCCCAAACAGACACAACGTACATTGTCATGCAGTCTGTATGTAAACATGTCCAATGCGTCAACATACATGGAACACACTGTTAACCTGCATCTCCCCTTGACATTGCAGAGGGACAACCTACACCACCTGCAGGGCAGATCAGACATCTCTCCAGTGATGAGGAGGAGGACCCCGTGGCCATCTGCTCCAACACCCTCCAACGGATCGTGGACTGCCTCCGCACCCCACCTCCAGGAGCAGGGCAGCCCAGCTGCATCGAGGTGACCCCACCCCCTGCACAGCCCACACAGCAGGAAGCACCCACCACCACGGCTGACTTTCAGCACCTCATGGAAAGACACATGGCATTCCAACGCCGTGTGTTAGAATGCCAGAGGGGGCTGGCCGAACAGGTGCAGGTGGGTTTCGACCTCATGGCAGCCAAACTTGATGCCATACGTGGGTGTGTGAGTCCCATCAGGGACCACTTACAGTCCCTAACGGACACCCACAGTCAGTTCCATGCACTACAACAATCCTTGGCTGACCTCGCTGGAGCCATTACTCGGATACAAGAACTGTCCAGTCAGACAGGCTCCAGCGATGACAGCACATAGGTGACACAGATGTGGAGGACAATGGCGAAAATGGAGCGGATGCAGGCTGGAAGGATGGCCACCAGGGCTGTACACCAGTGAGATGTAGCTGGGATCTTCCATGCCCTGCAGGACCTCATATTGCCATTGCTGCCACAGAGCCTGTCCCAGATGTCTGATGCTGGAACTCCGACACACACATCTCCGCCCCCAGATGTGTCAGTGGCACACAGTGATGCAGCCATACCACCACCACACACACACCTGACACACCTGACACAGAAGACATATCAGACGACTAAGATGTGGATGGCAATGACTCTGTGTGAGAAAGGAGGTCGTAGCACACATCCCTGCCAAATGGCCTGGTCCTGCTTGGTTCAGCCCTCTGCATCATGCCCGGGAACAACACCTTCCACTGTCCCCCGCAACACTCTGCGACATCCACCTGGACCCCCACATGGACTGCCATATCTGCTCTGGTTACCAATGACACAGCAAACAGGCTGCGGACTCAACCCTTCCTCTACCGATTAACTAGTCATTCCCTAAAGGACTCTATTTGGCCCTCCACTGGGCAACCATGTAATGTGGGGTGTGCATGGCCACGTATTGCTCCAGCTCTGACACAACACAGAATGTGAATAAAACATTCCTAATCACACAGATGTGTCATGTCTATGTTCGATCAAGTATGACAGTATGGATGACTCCAGGGACATTGATTGCACAAAAAGGTACACCCTGGGAAATGACATCAATGCGCATGTTTGTCCATGACACACATGGCCAATTAGATGACTGTGAAGGTGTGAACTAGCTGTGGCCTCATTGATCATGAACAACAATCTTGCAACCCCCCAACGTAGCCCCACGTCCATGTATTCAATAGGGCTGTGTTTACACAAATGTCAAAGTCGGTAGGAGGCCTAAAGTGTTGTCCCACATCACATGTATCAACAGAACGTCCCTTCGCATACCTAAACACACTCAACTGTGTGGATACAGCCTGGTTTGATGGGACACAGTGATCCACATGCAAGACGTGTGACACCATACTCACATTGCTGAAGACACGTAAGCGCACAGGTCTACCAGCAACTCTCCCAACCACAATGTCTGGCTCACAGAGGTGGAGCTGGCAATGGGACTCACCCCTAAATGAAATGCGTCAGTCAGTCCCTCCCTGTGTACGGACAATGCTCATTGGGGCACACGACTTGGCATGCTAATCAACACTCATCACAGTTGAACACTGGTGAAGTTGCGTACACTTCATTGGCATTTGCGTGTCAGCACGGGCAAGACAAGGGCCACGACATGCAGACCAATGCATCATACACTAACAGGCAGAAAAGGAACATGTAGGGGTGCAAGACATGGCGAGGTACAAATGGACACCAATCATTACGGATGACAACAGTCTCAGCCCACCTTGCCTTGCTGGACGAGTCATGTGGTGTTTGGCGAATGCTCATTGCACCGTGTCAGGGGACACCACTCACAGCCCATGGGATCTGCATAGTCCTGTACCACCGGACTGCTCTGACTGTCTGCTCTGCTGACAGTGAGCAGGTGGAGGAGTCCAACAAGGTCACATGTAGTGCTACATTGCCATGTGTGTACTCTCCCACCAGCGGTGTGTCAGGTTGAGGGACGTTGCCACGCGCCGCTGTCCACTCACCTTGCACAGGTGTGTGTCAACCCGCACATGCATCCTGAGTCCAGGCGAATGCAGCCATGTCCACTGTAATGGTGGGATATGTGTCCATTTCTCCAAGCTGCAGAAGGGTCTTGGGAGCTGTGCTATGGGTTACAATCTTTTGTGGCTGCAGGAACATAGTTACTCGTCCATGAAAGCGAGCGCAGCTTCATGGGCAATCAGTTCCAAGAGTACATCGTTGTCGACTTCAACGGACACGGGTGCAAGCCAATCCATTAGCTGGGCCGGACAGATGTGCTCCGTCCACGCCGTGTCACCAATCCACAACACAGCCCAATAGGGGAGCGCTTCGATGTGGTCACTGCACACGAGGAATTGTGCAATCTCCCCTGCCCAACTGCCAGCACATACGCCAAATACCAAGGCTTCCAATGTACGGGTATCACGGTTACACTCCTGGTCGTGGTCCAACAGGGGGCGCACACACATGTCAAAATCCAGTTTAGCTACCATTGTGTTGGATAGGCAGACATCCATGGGCCACTCGAATATGCATGATCGACAGTGGAACCAGGGCTGGACGCAGGTGACGTACGCAAGACGGAAGCTCAGACGGTAACTGATGCGCAACACTGGCAGTGCCCCCAACAAATGCCGCATTCGGTCAAGGTACAGTTCCACGTGACAGGGGTTGTGCATGTGCCCGGGATGTTCTGACATTGCGTTGTTCGCTCTCGTAGAACCGGCACTCTTCTGACCTGCGGCTGCTATGTGGATGATATGCCACAGCTCGGAGCACTGAGTCGTATGAGTGTGCACAGTATGGACGTATGGGTTGTCCTGTACGTAAGTGTCAAGGCCATTCCATGCAGGGGTGCCTCGAGCAAGGACTTCTGTGTGTGGGGTGTGGATACGTTGGTCTTTCATTAGCGCTGGGTATGGTGTGGGAGTCGTCATCATCTGCCATGGTATCTCTCTCAGGGGGTGCCTGCCGCATACAATTCCAAGGTCGGAGGTGCAGATGTCCTTCCGCCTTCTGTATTGAGACAAATGGGCTTTCATCCCTACTGTTAGTCTGACTACTGCTTGTATCCTTGGAATGTGATGTGGCTTTCGCGCTGCAATTCAGGCTAGGCCTTGGGCTTATGGTGCACCAAAAGCGAGGAACACACAACAGTTGGCATGTATGAGCCAAGACCCCGAGCAGCCTTGCGCTCCTTGTACAATCCCTCGCGCGCGGCTGCCCTCCGGCTGCATGCAACATTGCAACATTGTCGCTTGCGGGCCGTGTGTCGCAGACACAGCAACAGAGACACACTCATCAGTTGGTTTCCTGTGCAGCCCAGATATGACCCACGCCCAGAGGCCAGGGATAATTGTTCACACCCCTACGCTGGCCTGGCGTATGCCGAGCCAGCCCACTCTGCTTACGTATAAAGGGGGGGGACGATGACGCGACGTGTCCCAGTTCTTCCCCACTGCCAGAGGTGCCATGGCTGCGTCCGCCTGGCATATGACGGGACTCAATCATATAGGGTCCATGACTTGCGTTGCACGGTATTCGGTGGCACCGGTTACACTGCGGCAGGCACGGGCCTACCGCCACGGGACGGTGACTTTCTGTGCACTGAGGTAGGGGCACCTAAAGTGCTGAGCGGGTGTGCAGCCTGTGATGATACCGTCTGCACTGATATGGTCTCTGCCATTGCAATATCAAGACCCAGAATCAAGTGTGCGACCTGGTGGACCGCGGTGCGTGGCTGCATGATGTGGGGGCTGCCAAGGTCGCGGGCCCCGGGCTTGGAGTTTGCACCGGCACGTGGTGGGCCCTCTTGGAGACACGCCGGTGGCGGAAGGTGAGCAGTGAGGCCTGGGTGCGCAGGGGCGGGCAATCCCTGCTGGGCGGCGGGAGGGGCTGGGGTGCAGCAGCCTGTGTGCGCAGGGGCGGCCAGGCGATGTTGCCGTGTGCAATGATATGTACTCTGCCATCATTACCTGTGGACTCTGTTTCAGATGAGGGACCTGGTGGACTGCATTGTCTACCGGCACGTGATTGGAGGCACACCGGTGGCAGCAGGTGAGCTGTGGGGCCTGGGTGCGCAGTGTCGGCACAGTCTCTCCCTGTTCCTCTCTTCCTTTCACTGTCTCTCTCCCTCCCTCTCTTTCACTATCTTTCTCTCTCTTACTCTCCCTCTCTTTCTTTCACTGTCTCTCTCTCCCTCTGTTGCTCTCTCTCTCCTTCTCCCTCTCTCCCCCTTTCTCTCTCTTTCTCTCTCTCTCTCTCCATTTCTTTCTCTCTCTCTTTCTCTCTCTCTCTGTCCTTTGTTGAGCGCATGACGCACCTTCTTGTCTTCAATTTTGTCTTGCAGGCTGTGACTTACAGATTGTCCAGAGGAGACCCGCCATGACTCTTCCAATTATTGGTGTTGAGTTACATTTGAATAAAATGATTGTTTTTGGAATTCTAAGATGTATGGATGTTTTTCCTTTTTCTGACCACACATGTGTGTTGATTGTTGTACTTGTGCGACATCAGGCGAATTGTTGTGTTTGCGAATTTGTGAGGTAGATGTGAAATATCTATTGCCTGGGGGGGGCCCGGGGTAGGGCCCCGGGGGGGGGTTGCGGGCCTGGGTGTGGTGGCGGTGGGTGTTGTGGCCCTCTTGGGGCTCCGAGCTGCATGATCAGTAGCTCCATGGCATCTGTTGTTCTTCAGGTGTGGCTCTGGTCTGGGCTCCCTTTTGTGGTGCAGGTTGTCGTCGTACTTGACACCAGGTAAGAGCAGGTGTTTGATCCCTTCTGCTAACGCGCCTTATCGCCTGTTTTGGGTTCTTATCGCCGATCTGGCTGGTCGTTGAAAATGTTGCGGAGTGATGTTTTCGCGGCTTTTTGCACAGGAACGCCTACTCTGCATCTCATTAGCGTTAGTTGCCGGTGTCATTCGTGGCGATGTTTTTTGCGGCTGCTATCGCAGGATAACTGGCGGTATCGGCTGTTAGCACCAGCTTGTGAATAGTGCGATAAATCTATCGCCACTTTGGCTGCGATAAAGTGCCGCTAACTCGGCGATAAGTCCTTGAGAATATGCCCCATAGCTGCTTACTATAGGGGCACAAAATATATTTTAACAAAACACAAAAAGAGTAATTTAAACATTTTTATTATCAACAATATTTTGTAGGGTTTTTAACTCTGTAACATTTGCACTGTTATCTGACTGACCTGCCAGAAATTCCAACATTTATTGAGTTGACCAATTTCACCAAGTTGTAACTTTAGAAGACTGTTGTCAAGTAAACAAAACCATCAAAAATATCTTATCGGACTATGATGTATGCACGGCTGTAGCCCGCCGATAGATAACCTCTCATTTACAGAACTGATAAAGGTAACGTTCCGCACCCATGAACATGTCACACATAGAAGCAGCCCACACGTGTATGTTTTTGTGCACTCAATCAGGCACAGACTGCCAGCAGAGCAGCCCAGCGTGTAACATTATTTTTTGTCAACTCATTATTTAACAATATATTTTTGAATGCCGCTGCTCTGCTTCAAAAACGGTACTTAAACTTATGGGCGAACTTTGAAGCATCAAACCTTTGTACAAATTGCAAGGAAAAGTTTTGATCTTCACTGGTTTGGCTTCAAAGCCCGACTGCCCGTTCAAGCTACTCATTGTGTCAGGATATCTTATTATAAACCCAAATAGGGCAAACAAAGTTACAACGGGGTCTGGCAACCTCAGCAAACTAGGTATTAGCAGCTGTTCAATACAATGCACTGACCATTTGTGCTGTTTTTTTAATACACATCGTTCAACATTTTGGAATGCCATCACCATGCTCCAAAAGCCTCTATTCATATACAATCAGTCACTCAGGATTTATGAAGTGCTGCAAATCACCAGTGAGGCAAAAGCATGACAAAGAACTCAGAAAAATGAGGGAGAGCAAGGGGGAATCTGTAAAAAACGAGGGCAAAAGCAGGAGAAAGCACTCACAAAAACAGAGGGAAAGGACAGAGAAAACAGTAAAAAACTAGGCAAAAGCAGGAGAAAGCTCTCAGAAAAATGGGGGAGAGGAAGGAGAAAGCAGTAGAAAATTAGGGAAAAGGAGGAGCAGTGCAGCAGCACGGTAGAGCTGGGCCTGGGGCCTTCTCAAAGGGGTCATGCTGCGGCCTCCATTAAATGAGTCCTGGAAGGTGGGAAGAGCACTAAGAGGCAGCAGGCGGGACTAGGCGGGAGGCGGGAAAACAGGCAGCAAACAGGAGCGGACAATGAGGAAAAAACAAGAAGCAGTGAAAAGCAGGAGAAAGTACTCAGAAAAACGGGAGAAGGGAAGAAGAAAGCAGTGAAAATGAGGCAAAAGCAGGTGAAAGCACTCAGAAAAACGAGGGGTAGGAAGGAGAAAGCAGTAAAAAGTGAGACAAGAGCAGGAGAAAGCACAAAGAAAATGAGAGGAAAGGAAGGGGAAAGCAGTAAAAACCAGGGAAAAGCAGAAGAAAGTGCTCAGACAAACAGGGAGGAAGCTGAGTGGTGCAGTAACATATACAAAGCCTTATAACATGTGACACCAAGTGTCAAATCATTGTAAAAAAACTGCTTAACCGACCCTTGGGTTCCTCGTCTAGCTTCAAAACCTTACTGCAAGCACAGACTACACATGATGTCAGGATATCATATTCTAGGCCAGACAAGTAAAAACAAAGAATCAATGCGGTCAGCCAAACTCAGGAAACTTGGGGGCAGATTTACTAAAATTTAGCGCAACACAGGAAGATAACCTGCTGCACTGCATCAAACGGAGAGGACTGGAATGTGCCATATCTATTAAGGTATAGCGCATTCCAGTCTGCCTCTGAGCTGGCACACTTGTGGTTGCCAAGCGCCAATGAAGGCACCCTGCACCATTTTGCAAGGGTGCCCGAGTTACATCCAGGTTTGTCTTTGTCCAGGAACAATCCTCTGAGGATTTTTCATATTTCTATGTGTGCTGCAGAGAAAACAACAAGGAAAAAGAAACATATTTCTCCTTATTACGCCTCCCCTGGGAAGGCATACCATTTTGACACATTCCCAGGTTTACTGTGTTAGTAAATATGGGACTGCACCAAATACCATGTGTGAATGCGTGGGAACAACCACACTTCACCCATGGAATGCCTGCTCTGGGAAGAGCAATGCAGGGACTTGCATTACCTTACCTTACTCCAGATTTACTATTCCATGCAGAGCCACGTCAGCTGGTTCTGCATGGCATAGTAAATCTCACTTAAGGGCTTGTGTTGTCCTTGCTTCACTTTGCATTACACAAGGACAAAGCAAGCCCTTGATAAATCATGCCCTAGGTGGCAATGTCTTTATTCAATACAGTACGTTGATTGGTCACCCGACCACCCTCAAAAAGTAAAATAGAATACAGAATTTAATGACACAGCTCTGGATTTTAAGGTAAGACACTGTAGTTGCTTTCAGCCTACAAAACTCATTTAACATTTGGTCTTTTTTTATTCAAAATGCTATAACAGTTTCTGCAGTGAAATACATTTTTATCTGAAAAATAGTGAAGGTACCTTCTGAAGTTTCATATATAAATAAAGTTCTTGTTTTACCTCCATAATTTGTGTTTCCCCATGCGCCTTCTAAAAGTGATAAATATGAATGCCCTAAGGTATTGCTTATGCTAGAAAGGGGGTTAATTTAAGCGACCCTTGGAACACAAGAGGTCACCCAGCGATTACCCAGCTGTATCTGTGAAGGCGTGCAGCGTTTCTCTGAAACACCTTTTCAAATAGGTTTTTAGGTTGTGGGGTGATATCATGGGGTTGAGATTGCAATCCAGGCTGCATTCCTCAGCATTTTTTTAATGTGTGCAAGGTTGATTTCTGAAGCTGACGTCAGACCAATTAAACTTCAGTGCAATTTAAAAATGCAGAGGGATGCCTTATTGGTAATCTGCAAAACAAAGTGGAAAGTATGTGCAGCTTTCTGTATCTTAGTGTTTGTTTGAATGTACGTTTTTTTGCCCATGTTCTTTTTCCATTCTAACTTCACACTGTCATTAGAGATGTTATCTGAGACGTATCAAAGCATATAAAAGCAGTGCCACACACACCCACAGACTGGTGAACTCACACAGACACACATTCACCAGGTGGAGAAACAAAAACACACAGATATACACACACGTACATACACACATGCACACATACACAAGTATCCAAAAAATCAAGAGAAGGGAGGAAGATGCAGTGATTCATTCTGCTTCCATGCTTAATAGTTTATAATCAAAAGAGAATGAACCACGTATCTTGAAAAAGCCAGGGTCTATAAGCGTTGTACAAAGGCCCTCATACACTCTAACCCGTGGGGAGCGGTATATCTTGGTTCTCTGCTTGAGAAGGTTAGGTGATTGGTTTTTTATCATTGGGTCCTTTTCCGCCTGAGTTTCCCGTTCTCCAGGCAGTCAACCTTCCTCCACCTGGAGGGAGACCATCTGGTTCTATGACTGTCGTAATTTCGATAGTGTTAGCAGAAAAAAGTGATAAATTAAAAATACCTCCGATCCTTTACTTTTGTTTTATTCGTCAGGATGGGGTAAGTTTAAAAACAGTGAGTGGTGCTCTGGTGGATGTGTGAATGGTCCACCACACCTATATAATGATGATTTCAGTGGTCGACATGTTTCAGTCCATGGGTGTCTCTAAAGATCAGTGGACTTTCATCAGGACCTAAGTCATAGCGATAACGTGATAGATCACTTTGACACATTGGGAAAGTTAATGTCACTTACCCATCTTCGTCATTATTTCATGTAATTGACGGGTTTATAGGTTATGGTTCTACCTATAACTTGGGAAAGAAAAAGAAAAAGGGGAAAAGGAAAAACATGCATATTTTTGCTTTATATAGATTTCATATAGTGTTGCCCAATTACGTGCTTAGATGTGTAATGCTACTTCCAAATGTGACACAATTTGTGTGCTGTACTCATGTAATTTCTCGTTACATATGACAGTGAAGCGTTAATAATCAATCAGGGATCGATATCAAGAAGGCATGCAGTTATATTTGTTGGCATCAAAGGCTTACAAAAGGACGTAATAATACAGTGATTTGTGCTCTGTTGGTAAGAAAAGAAGTCTATGGCTGTTAAGTCATCATTAACCCCTTCGCTGCTAGGCCTTTTCCCCTCCTGTGCTAAGCCTTTTTTTGGCTATTTGGGGTAGTGCGCGCTTAGGCCCCTGTAACTTTTTGACCACATAAGGTATCCATGCCAAATTTGCGTCCTTTTTTTCTAACATCATGGGGATTGTAAAGGTACCCAGGGTTTGTGGATTCCCCTGGAGGGGACCCAGAAATTAGTCAAAATACAGCTAAATTTTGTTTTTTTTTGGAAAAATGCGAAAAAAGGGCTACAGATGAAAGCGTCTTGATTTTTCCCTGCAAATGGCATCAAAAAAGGGGTTGTGGGGATGAAATCACCATCTTCCCAGCTTTCAGGGACAAGCAGACTTTTGTCAGAAAACCAACTTTTTTTACACAGTTTTGGCATTTTTCTGGGACATAGCCTATTTTTGCTATTTTTTGTGCTTTCAACCTCCTTCCAGTTAATGGTAGAAATGGGTATGAAACCAATAATGGATCCTGGAAAGCCATACATTTATGAAAAGTAGACAAAATTGTGAATTCAGCAAGGGGTCATTTGTGTAGATCCTTAAAGTTTTCCTTATAGAAACTAACAGTTAAATAAAGGAAAATTGAAAATTAGTTGAAAAAAACAGCCATTTGTGTCAACGTTTTCACCTGTAACTTCTTCTAATTATGACAGCTATTTGAAGGCAATATACCGTTATATCCGCTGGACCTTTCTGGTTGTGGGGATATATAGGACTTGTAGGTTCACCAAGAACCCGACGAACCCAGAGCCAATAATTGAGCAACATCTTGCAATGATTTTTTTTTAAGTACCGGGTATATAGCAATTATTTTGGGAAAATGTATACATGGAAAAATTGTTATGAAAGACACCTATGTATTTCTGAAATGGGAACAAAATGTAGATTTTAGAAACAGTAGATATTTGCACATTTCCGAAATTGGGAGTACCCATACTAGCATGAGAATTATAGGTCATTTTTCAAAATGACTTATTTTTTACACATTGTCTTTCATTTGGAAGGCAGAAATGCATCGAAAGTCAATAGGTAATAACAGTTGCTGTACAATTCTGTGTTACCCTAAGTCTCCCGATAAAAATGGTACCTCACTTGTGTGGGTAGCCCTTGTGCCCACAACAGGAAATGGCTCAAAATGCAACGTGGACGTACCACATTTTCACAATGAAAAATTACTCTTTTTTTGCAAAGTGCCTAGGTGTAGTTTTTGAACCTTAGCTCTGCCGGCACCTAGGGAAAGCTAGCAAACCTATACATTTTTGAAAACTAGACACCCAGGGGAATCCAGGATGGGGTGACTTGACTGCCTCCCACCAGGTTCTGTTACCCAGAATCCCTTGCAAACATAAAAAATGGTAAAAAAAACACATTTTCCCCACATTTCTGTGGTGGAAAGTTCTGGAATCTGCGTGGATCCACAAATTTCCACCCACCCCGCGTTCCCCAAAGTCTTACGAGAAAAATGGTACCTCACTTGTGTGGGTCGGCCTAGTGCCCGTGACAGGAAACGGCGCAAAACGCAACGTGGTCACACCTCAATTTCGCAGTGAAAAATGACCCTTTTTTGGCAAAGTGCCTAGCTGTAGTTTTTGAACCCTACCTCTGCCGGCACCTAGGGAAACCTAGCAAACCTATACATTTTTGAAAACTAGACACCCAAGGGAATCCAGGATGGGGTGACTTGACTGCCTCCCACCAGGTTCTGTTACCCAGAATCCCTTGCAAACATAAAACATTGTCAAAAAACCACATTTTCCCCACATTTCTGTGGTGGAAAGTTCTGGAATCTGCGTGGATCCACAAATTTCCACCCACCCCGCGTTCCCCAAAGTCTTACGAGAAAAATGGTACCTCACTTGTGTGGGTCGGCCTAGTGCCTGCGACAGGAAACGGCGCAAAACGCAACGTGGTCACACCTCAATTTCGCAGTGAAAAATGACCCTTTTTTGGCAAAGTGCCTAGCTGTAGTTTTTGAACCCTACCTCTGCCGGCACCTAGGGAAACCTAGCAAACCTATAAATTTTTGAAAACTAGACACCCAGGGGTATCCAGGATGGGGTGATTTGACTGCCTCCCACCAGGTTCTGTTACCCAGAATCCCTTGCAAACATAAAAAACTGTCCAAAAAAACACATTTTCCCCACATTTCTGTGGTGGAAAGTTCTGGAATCTGCGTGGATCCACAAATTTCCACCCACCCCGCGTTCCCCAAAGTCTTACGAGAAAAATGGTACCTCACTTGTGTGGGTCGGCCTAGTGCCTGCGACAGGAAACGGCGCAAAACGCAACGTGGACACACCTCAATTTCGCAGTGAAAAATGACCCTTTTTGGCAAAGTGCCTAGCTGTAGTTTTTGAACCCTACCTCTGCCGGCACCTAGGGAAGCCTAGCAAACCTATACATTTTTTAAAACTAGACACCCAGGGGAATCCAGGATGGGGTGACTTGACTGCCTCCCACCAGGTTATGTTACCCAGAATCCCTTGCAAACATAAAACATTGTCAAAAAAACCACATTTTCCCCACATTTCTGTGGTGGCAAGTTCTGGAATCTGCGTGGATCCACAAATTTCCACCCACCCCGCGTTCCCCAAAGTCTTACGAGAAAAATGGTACCTCACTTGTGTGGGTTGGCCTAGTGCCTGCGACAGGAAACGGCGCAAAACGCAACGTGGTCACACCTCAATTTCGCAGTGAAAAATGACCCTTTTTTGGCAAAGTGCCTAGCTGTAGTTTTTGAACCCTACCTCTGCCGGCACCTAGGGAAACCTAGCAAACCTATACATTTTTGAAAACTAGACATCCAGGGGAATCCAGGATGGGGTGACTTGACTGCCTCCCACCAGGTTCTGTTACCCAGAATCCCTTGCAAACATAAAAAATTGTCAAAAAAACCACATTTTCCCCACATTTCTGTGGTGGAAAGTTCTGGAATCTGCGTGGATCCACAAATTTCCACCCACCCCGCGTTCCCCAAAGTCTTACGAGAAAAATGGTACCTCACTTGTGTGGGTCGGCTTAGTGCCTGCGACAGGAAACGGCGCAAAACGCAACGTGGTCACACCTCAATTTCGCAGTGAAAAATGACCCTTTTTGGCAAAGGGCCTAGCTGTAGTTTTTGAACCCTACCTCTGCCGGCACCTAGGGAAGCCTAGCAAACCTATACATTTTTTAAAACTAGACACCCAGGGGAATCCAGGATGGGGTGACTTGACTGCCTCCTACCAGGTTCTGTTACCCAGAATCCCTTGCAAACATAAAAAATTGTCAAAAAAACCACATTTTCCCCACATTTCTGTGGTGGAAAGTTCTGGAATCTGCGTGGATCCACAAATTTCCACCCACCCCGCGTTCCCCAAAGTCTTACGAGAAAAATGGTACCTCACTTGTGTGGGTCGGCCTAGTGCCTGCGACAGGAAACGGCGCAAAACGCAACGTGGTCACACCTCAATTTTGCAGTGAAAAATGACCCTTTTTGGCAAAGTGCCTAGCTGTAGTTTTTTAACCCTAGCTCTGCCGGCACCTAGGGAAACCTAGCAAACCTATACATTTTTGAAAACTAGACACCCAGGGGAATCCAGGATGGGGTGACTTGACTGCCTCCCACCAGGTTATGTTACCCAGAATCCCTTGCAAACATAAAACATTGTCAAAAAAACCACATTTTCCCCACATTTCTGTGGTGGCAAGTTCTGGAATCTGCGTGGATCCACAAATTTCCACCCACCCCGCGTTCCCCAAAGTCTTACGAGAAAAATGGTACCTCACTTGTGTGGGTCGGCCTAGTGCCTGCGACAGGAAACGGCGCAAAACGCAACGTGGTCACACCTCAATTTCGCAGTGAAAAATGACCCTTTTTTGGCAAAGTGCCTAGCTGTAGTTTTTGAACCCTACCTCTGCCGGCACCTAGGGAAACCTAGCAAACCTATACATTTTTGAAAACTAGACACCCAGGGGAATCCAGGATGGGGTGACTTGACTGCCTCCCACCAGGTTCTGTTACCCAGAATCCCTTGCAAACATAAAAAATTGTCAAAAAAAACACATTTTCCCCACATTTCTGTGGTGGAAAGTTCTGGAATCTGCGTGGATCCACAAATTTCCACCCACCCCGCGTTCCCCAAAGTCTTACGAGAAAAATGGTACCTCACTTGTGTGGGTCGGCTTAGTGCCTGCGACAGGAAACGGCGCAAAACGCAACGTGGTCACACCTCACTTTCGCAGTGAAAAATGACCCTTTTTTGGCAAAGGGCCTAGCTGTAGTTTTTGAACCCTACCTCTGCCGGCACCTAGGGAAACCTAGCAAACCTATACATTTTTGAAAACTAGACACCCAGGGGAATCCAGGATGGGGTGACTTGACTGCCTCCCACCAGGTTCTGTTACCCAGAATCCCTTGCAAACATAAAAAATGGTTAAAAAAACACATTTTGCCCACATTTCTGTGGTGGAAAGTTCTGGAATCTGCGTGGATCCACAAATTTCCACCCACCCCGCGTTCCCCAAAGTCTTACGAGAAAAATGGTACCTCACTTGTGTGGGTCGGCCTAGTGCCTGCGACAGGAAACGGCGCAAAACGCAACGTGGTCACACCTCAATTTCGCAGTGAAAAATGACCCTTTTTTGGCAAAGTGCCTAGCTGTAGTTTTTGAACCCTACCTCTGCCGGCACCTAGGGAAACCTAGCAAACCTATACATTTTTGAAAACTAGACACCCAGGGGAATCCAGGATGGGGTGACTTGACTGCCTCCCACCAGGTTCTGTTACCCAGAATCCCTTGCAAACATAAAACATTGTCAAAAAAACCACATTTTCCCCACATTTCTGTGGTGGAAAGTTCTGGAATCTGCGTGGATCCACAAATTTCCACCCACCCCGCGTTCCCCAAAGTCTTACGAGAAAAATGGTACCTCACTTGTGTGGGTCGGCTTAGTGCCTGCGACAGGAAACGGCGCAAAACGCAACGTGGTCACACCTCAATCTCGCAGTGAAAAATGACCCTTTTTTGGCAAAGGGCCTAGCTGTAGTTTTTGAACCCTACCTCTGCCGGCACCTAGGGAAACCTAGCAAACCTATACATTTTTGAAAACTAGACACCCAGGGGAATCCAGGATGGGGTGACTTGACTGCCTCCCACCAGGTTCTGTTACCCAGAATCCCTTGCAAACATAAAAAATTGTCCAAAAAAACACATTTTCCCCACATTTCTGTTGTGGAAAGTTCTGGAATCTGCGTGGATCCACAAATTTCCACCCACCCCGCATTCCCCAAAGTCTTACGAGAAAAATGGTACCCCACTTGTGTGGGTCGGCCTAGTGCCTGCGACAGGAAACGGCGCAAAACGCAACGTGGTCACACCTCAATTTCGCAGTGAAAAATGACCCTTTTTTGGCAAAGTGCCTAGCTGTAGTTTTTGAACCCTACCTCTGCCGGCACCTGGGGAAACCTACCAAACACACACATTTGTGAAAAGTAGACACCCGGGGCTTCCAGGGAGGTATGGCTTGCGTGGATCCCCCAATGTTTCCTTACCCAGAATCCCCTGCAAACCTCAATTTTAGCTGACACAATCACTTTTTTACACATTTTTGTGTGGGAAAGTGTGGCATCACTGGCCTCACACAAATTTCCTACCACCCAGCGTTCCCCAGGTCTCCCGAGCAAAATGGTGCCTCACTTGTGTGGAGGCCCAAGTACTCGCGACAGGCAAGGGCCCACAACGTAGTGAGGCGACCTCAAAATGGCCTTTCACAAAACCACCTGGTTTTGCAAGGGAGTCACCTGGGTTTTGGCCCCGTGCTCAGCGGCCATCTAGGAAACCTACCAAACCCACACATTTCTGAAAAGTAGACACCCGGGGCTTCCAGGGAGGTATGGCTTGCGTGGATCCCCAACGTTTCTTACCCAGAATCCCTGCAAACCTCAATTTTAGCTGAAAAATCACTTTTTCACACTTTTGTGTGGAAAGTGTGGCATCACTGGCCTCACACAAATTTCACCACCCAGCGTTCCCCAGGTCTCCCGATAAAATGGTGCCTCACTTGTGTGGGAGGCCTACAGCGACAGGCAAGGGCCCACAACGTAGTGAGGCGACCTCAAAATGGCCTTTCACAAACCACCTGGTTTTGCAGGTCACCTGGTTTTGCCCGTGCTCGGCGGCCATCTAGAGAACCTCATGCACACATTTCTGAAAGTAGACACGGGCTTCAGGGAGGTATGGCTTGTGGATCCCAACGTTTCCCAGAATCTCCTGCAAACCTCAATTTTAGCTGAAAAATCACTTTTTCACACATTTGTGTGGGAGTGTGGATCACTGGCCTCCACAAATTTACCACCCAGTGTTCTCCAGGTCTCCCGATAAAATGGTGCCTCACTTGTGTGGAGGCCCAGTACTCGCGACATGCAAGGACACAAAACGTTTTGAGGCAACATCAACATTGCCTATCAAAAAATGTTTTGGGCCCTTGCCTGTCGCGGGTACTTGGGCCTCCCACACAAGTGAGGCACCATTTTTATCGGGAGACCTGGGGGAACGCTGGGTGGTAGGAAATTTGTGTGAGGCCAGTGATGCCACACTTTCCCACACAAAAATGTGTGAAAAAAGTGATTTTTTCAGCTAAAATTGAGGTTTGCAGGGGATTCTGGGTAAGGAAACGTTGGGGGATCCACGCAAGCCATACCTCCCTGGAAGCCCCCGGGTGTCTACTTTTCAGAAATGTGTGGGTTTGGTAGGTTTCCCTAGATGGCCGCCGAGCACGGGGCCAAAAACCCAGGTGACCCCCCTTGCAAAACCAGGTGGTTTTGTGAAAGGCCATTTTGAGGTCGCCTCACTACGTTGTGGGCCCTTGCCTGTCGCGGGTACTTGGGCCTCCCACACAAGTGAGGCACCATTTTTATCGGGAGACCTGGGGGAACGCTGGGTGGTAGGAAATTTGTGTGAGGCCAGTGATGCCACACTTTCCCACACAAAAATGTGTGAAAAAAGTGATTTTTTCAGCTAAAATTGAGGTTTGCAGGGGATTCTGGTAAGGAAACGTTGGGGGATCCACGCAAGCCATACCTCCCTGGAAGCCCCCGGGTGTCTACTTTTCAGAAATGTGTGGGTTTGGTAGGTTTCTCTAGATGGCCGCCGAGCACGGGGCCAAAAACCCAGGTGACTCCCCTTGCAAAACCAGGTGGTTTTGTGAAAGGCCATTTTGAGGTCGCCTCACTACGTTGTGGGCCCTTGCCTGTCGCGGGTACTTGGGCCTCCCACACAAGTGAGGCACCATTTTTATCGGGAGACCTGGGGGAACGCTGGGTGGTAGGAAATTTGTGTGAGGCCAGTGATGCCACACTTTCCCACACAAAAATGTGTGAAAAAGTGATTTTTTCAGCTAAAATTGAGGTTTGCAGGGGATTCTGGGTAAGGAAACGTTGGGGGATCCACGCAAGCCATACCTCCCTGGAAGCCCCCGGGTGTCTACTTTTCAGAAATGTGTGGGTTTGGTAGGTTTCCCTAGATGGCCGCCGAGCACGGGGCCAAAAACCCAGGTGACCCCCTTGCAAAACCAGGTCATTTTGAGATAATGTGTTGTTTATTTCTGCAGCGTGAAAATTTTGGCACAATATTGCAAGGAAAATGTGACAGACATTTTGAGGTTTGCAGGACATTGTGGGTACCATAACTTGTTGGGATCCACAATAGAGATATCACCATGTACTCCCATGGGTGTTTCGCTTACTGACAATATCTACAGTTGGTAGGTTATTCTTAGACGGAATGTACACCTTGGCAGACAGACTAAAAAGACAAAGATTACTGCACAGCCATCTATTCCTCAAGCACACACACATACTGGTTGGATTTGGCACGAGGGCAAGTGATGGTTCAGTATATACAATTTTATTAACAAGAGATTTCACAAAAATGAAATGCACTGTCAATAATTGAAAGGACAAAAACGGAACCAGTGACTCGCAGCTCGTGAGCTGTAAAGCCACGTCAAGGCCCCAACCGCTTTACAGGCCATTCACACACCTTTCATACGTGATACACACAAGACCATTCACACCCCCAGGCACGAAACAAACACATTACAACATTCACAAAAAGGGACAAGGTACACCCTGCTTGAGAAAGACAAAAAAAATATATATATTACTGCACAGCCATCTAATCCTCAAGCACACACACACATACTGGTTGGATTTGGCACGAGGGTGAGTGATGGTTCAGTATATACAATTGTATTAACAAGTGATTTCACAAAAATGAAATGCACTGTTAATAATTGAAAGGACGAGAAACTGAACCATTGACTCACAGCTCGTGAGCTGTAAAGCCACGACAAGGCACCAACCTCTTTACAGGCCATTCATACACCTTTCATACGTGTGACAAATACAAAACCATTCACACCACCAGCCGCGGGCCCATCACATTACAACACTCACACCAGCAGACAGCGCCATTCAAGGGCCCATCACTGTCACACGCCCACATTCCTAACACAGCAACCACACAAGCTGATGGATTGCGTGGAGTGTCGCTCGGCTAGCAGTGTGTGTAGTGACCAGCAGCAAGTCACTACTCACACACTGCCAGCCGAGCGCCAGTCCACGCACACCGCCAGCCAAGCGCCACTCCACGCACACCGCCAGCCAAGCGCCACTCCACGCACACCGCCAGCCAAGCGCCACTCCACGCACACCGCCAGCCTAGCGCCACTCCACGCACACCGCCAGCCAAGCACCACTCCACGCACACCGCCAGCCAAGAGCCACTCCCCGCACACCGCCAGCCAAGCGCCACTCCACGCACACCGCCAGCCAAGCACCAGCCTACACACACCACCATCACATTTAGGATTTTTTTATACAAAAAAGAAAACACAAACAAATTGCAAATAGATACAAATCTACTAACACAAAATCAGAAACTAAATACATTGCACTAATGCCAACCTTGAAACAGAACAACAATTCTTAAACATTACAGACCAGGCAGTTCACTTTACCACTCATGGTTGCTCCCAATAATTCTTTTGCTTGTGGTACGCTCTATAACAAGCAGGCACACACAGCCCAGGGTTTGAAGGACACTCAGGGCAGTACATACGAGTCTCCTTCCGCGTACCTCTTCGCCAACAGACTCTACATCTCCTAGTGGGAAAGTCTTTTGAGGGTGTAGGAGGAATGTGATCAGGAAAGTGGCGATCTTTCAATCGAGCCACATCCTCCACCACTCCAACTCTAGGAACACTTGCCTGTTCCACAACAACAAGGCTGCCTATGACAGACTCCTGAAACTTAACAAAAGTCAACTTTGACGCAGGAGAACACTCCTTGAACACAACAAAAGCATTGAAAGTTGCTAAATTGAAGAGATGGATGGCCAACTTCTTATACCAAATGTAAGACTTACGAATAGCAGTGTAAGGTTCCAACCTCTGATCTACTCTATCAACACCACCCATGTGCTTATTGTAGTCTAAAATGCACACAGGTTTGCGCACTTCAGCAATCTGACCCCAAACAGCCACAGGTGAAGTACTCTCATCATGGATGGTAGTCAGCATGTACACATCCCTCCTGTCCACAAATTTCACAGCTAGCAGTTCCTCACTACGCAAGGCACTGCACTGTCCCCTCTGAAGTTTTTTGCAAACAAGCTCTTTTGGATAACCTTTACGGTTAGAGCGGATTGTGCCACAAGCAAAAGTGTCCACTTTGAACAATTCCTTAAACAATTGCACAGCAGTGTAGAAGTTATCAAGGTACAAATGGTGGCCTCTGTTAAACAGTCCTCTAGCAAGTTCCCACACAATTTTCTCTGAAACTCCTACTAAAGTGGACGGACAACCAGGGGGTCAATAGTGGAATCCCTACCAGTGTACACACGCAAATTAAAAACATATCCTGTCCTACTCTCAGACAACATATACAGCTTAATTCCATAGCGTGCCCTCTTGCTAGGAATGTACTGCCTAAAAACCAAACGGCCCTTGAACAGCACCAAAGACTCATCAATAGATATTTCTTTCCCTGGAGTATAGATCTCTGAAAATCGATCTACAAAGTGATCAAGAACAGGCCGAATCTTAAAAAGACGGTCACATTCAGGGTGATCTCGTGGCAACGCCAAACCATTATCAACAAAATGCAGCATCCGAAGCAAAAGTAAATACCGATCACGAGTCATAACTGCAGGAAATATGGCCGTTGCCATCAAGGGACTGGTAGACCAATATGAACTCATGGACGGCTTCCTTATCAAACCCATCAAAAAGTCAAACCCAAAAACTTCTTCATCTCTTCCAGATTTGTGGGACTCCACCGGGTAGCTCTAGAATGGGGCCTAAGTCTGGCACTGTTGTCCCTCAAAAACTGTTCAGCATACAAATTAGTCTGCTCAACAATCTCACCCAAAAATACATCATCCATAAACAACTGAAAATACTGTATAGGCAAATAATGTTCACAATCCACTCTACACCCTGCATAACCACTAAAGGCAGGCAACACCGGCTGCACCATGTTTGGATCAACCCAGAGTCCAGCACTTCCAGTAGGAAGCCTAGCAGCCCCAGGCTGCAATCCAGATGCCTCTTGCACCATCGGCACAGTAGTATCCTCCTCTAAATCAGGCACTTCATCTGCACTGAGAGTACCTTCATCATCCGATGATTCCATGTGGAGAGAAAACTCACTGCCTGAATCTTCCCCTCCCTCCTCTCCCTCAGACGCACTGTCAGTCTCATAATCCTGCTCAGAGGAAGATTCAAGAAGCAAACCAACCACCTGCTGAGCAGTAATTCTACGGCTAGCCATAATGCTTACTAATAAAGGTTACTTGTCAAACAAGTCAACAACAACAAACCCTTTGTAAAAAAAAGAAATAAACAAAATGTAGCTTTATCACAAAGACCTATATACTCCAACACTATACCACTCACGTGACAGAAGCAGCTAGACTCACCACCACCTACTCTGCACAGACACAGTAAGGATCAACAATATCCCACTAAAAAAGAAGAAGAAAAAAATTACACATAAGACAATGCAAAACATCGCAAAGAATTTCATGCTCTGAACACTAACAAATATGCTGCCATTATGGCACCACTTACAAAAAAATTCATTC
Organism: Calotriton arnoldi; assembly: GCA_963921515.1. Taxonomy (NCBI): domain Eukaryota; kingdom Metazoa; phylum Chordata; class Amphibia; order Caudata; family Salamandridae; genus Calotriton; species Calotriton arnoldi. The sequence continues at coordinate 395,993 of CAWUFW010007432.1, forward strand.
ATGCATGACAATAATACTCATTTGGAGTACACACAACAAAAATATTTTTCTTACCAAATAAATGCAATTACGCAAAACTGCAGAACCACCACTGCCGAAACCGCAAACAGGAATCAAAAGCTTTACACTAGAATAAAAAGGAGAAAAAAAAACATTACAATCACATATGCAAATAATGCACCAGTCCACACACAATCCACCAGCCAAGCTAAGAGGTAGGTGGGCCTAACAGTATAAATAAAATATTCACCCCCGTAAAAGGGGAGCAACCCTTGCCCTTTTGGCCACTCCCCAACACAAAAATTAAAAAAAACCCTGGTGCCTAGTGGGCATTCCTGCTGCACGATCACATGATCGTGCAGCAGGAATGCACAAAAGAGGCATCGGGGGAAAGGAAAACCCTTTCCTTTCCCTCGATGCCTCTTTTGATACAAACCCCCCTCCCCGAGCCAAACCTCACCTGATTTCCCGATGCGCTGGAAGCAAATGGCTTCCAGCGCGTCGGGGAAGAAAGGGAAACCTCAATGATGTCAGCGCGCTGACGTCATTGATGGGGCGGGGGAGGCAGGGGAAGCCCTTCCCCTGCCTCCCCCCCCAAAAAAACCTAACGATCGGATTCCCACGGGGGAGCGCCAGCGCTTCCCTCGTGGGTGGTCTTATGACGAGCTGGACTCGTCATGAGCACACGAGCACTGTGTGCCATGACGAGTCCAGCTCGTCATAAGCACCGAAGGGGATAAAGGGTCAGAGCAGGATCTCAGCGGCAGACGAGGAGAAGGAACCTCCTGGTCACAGGAACTACACAAGCATTGCGCTCGAGAAATTCAAGGATGCAAAGACCTCCATCAAGGATTACAGCTAACTTTTCAGGGTGTAAATGGAGAGAAGGCACATCTGCCCTGCATATTTCTCCACGAAGATGCCACCGTTTTGTGCAATACCTCTACTCAACTGGAGTACTTTCTACTGGCTAATCAGTAAGTGCTACCTCGTTGGGTAAATGTATAGCGCCTTACCTACACTACAGCTGCGTAAAGGCCCAGAAGAATTGTCTCCAGTGACCTGGTGTGTCTGTAACTTTGCCACCGCGCCGGAAAGGCGCCGGGGTCTTTGAGTAAGCTGTCCATCATAGTGTGGAAAGGGCGGGAAGACGTTGCATACCGCCAGTGTATGTGGGGCAGGGCTTCCATGCGAGTTCACATGCCTCTTGTTTATAAAGGGTCAGAGCGCGATATGAGCAGCAGATGAGAAAGAACCTCCTGGTCACTGGACCTACACGGGGATTGCGCTCGAGAAAATCAAGGATGCACAGACCTCCATCAGGAATTACAGCTAATGTTTGACGGTAGATATGGGCAGAAAGCACTCCTGCTTAGCCTCGACCTTCCTGACGAATTTTGTGTGCTGATTAATGCGTTACCGAATTTGAGCTTCAACTCGGGCACCTGCTTTACTTATATCTGGAAGTGCTTCCTGTTGAGGTTTAATTTTTGAGACAGGAGCATCGTGCCAGAATGAATCCTGCCCTGCGTATTTATCCACGAAGATGCCACCGTTTTGTGCGATACCTCTACTCAACTGGAGTACTTTCTACTGGCTAATCAGTAAGTGCTACCTCGTTGGGTAAATGTATAGCGCCTTACCTACACTACAGCTGCGTAAAGGCCCAGAAGAATTGTCTCCAGTGACCTTGTGTGTCTGTAACTTTGCCACCGCGCCGGAAAGGCGCCGGGGTCTTTGAGTAAGCTGTCCATCATAGTGGGGAAAGGGCGGAAAGACGTTGCATACCTAAAGTGTATGTGGTGCGGGGCCAAACGGGCAGAGCATCCATGCGAGTTCACATGCCTCTTGTTTATAAAGGGTCGGGAGCACGATATGAGAAGCAGATGAGGAGAAAGAACCTCCTGGTCACTGGACGTACACGGGGATTGCGCTCGAGAAAACCAAGGATGCACAGACCTCCATCAGGGATTACAGCTAATGTTTGACGGTAAATATGGGCAGAAAGCACTGCTGCTTAGCCTCGACTTTGCTGACGAATTTTTTGTGCTGATTAATGCGTTACAGAATTTGAGCTTCAACTCGGGCACCTGCTTTATTTATATCTGTAAGTGCTTCCTGTTGAGGTTTAATTTTTGTAACAGGAGCATCGTGCCAGAATGAATCCTGCCCTGCGTATTTATCCACGAAGATGCCACCGTTTTGTGCGATACCTCTACTCAACCAGGAGTACTTTCTACTGGCTAATCAGTAAGTGCTACCTCGTTGGGTAAATGTACAGCGCCTTACCTACACTACAGCTGCGTAAAGGCCCAGAAGAATTGTCTCCAGTGACCTTGTGTGTCTGTAACTTTGCCACCGCGCCGGAAAGGCGCCGGGGTCTTTGAGTAAGCTGTCCATCATAGTGGGGAAAGGGCGGAAAGACGTTGCATACCTAAAGTGTATGTGGTGCGGGGCCAAACGGGCAGGGCATCCATGCGAGTTCACATGCCTCTTGTTTATAAAGGGTCGGGAGCACGATATGAGAAGCAGATGAGGAGAAAGAACCTCCTGGTCACTGGACGTACACGGGGATTGCGCTCGAGAAAACCTAGGATGCACAGACCTCCATCAGGGATTACAGCTAATGTTTGACGGTAGATATGGGCAGAAAGCACTGCTGCTTAGCCTCGACCTTGCTGACGAATTTTTTGTGCTGATTAATGCGTTACAGAATTTGAGCTTCAACTCGGGCACCTGCTTTATTTATATCTGTAAGTGCTTCCTGTTGAGGTTTAATTTTTGTAACAGGAGCATCGTGCCAGAATGAATCCTGACCTGCGTATTTATCCACGAAGATGCCACCGTTTTGTGCGATACCTCTACTCAACCAGGAGTACTTTCTACTGGCTAATCAGTAAGTGCTACCTCGTTGGGTAAATGTATAGCGCCTTACCTACACTACAGCTGCGTAAAGGCCCAGAAGAATTGTCTCCAGTGACCTTGTGTGTCTGTAACTTTGCCACCACGCCGGAAAGGCGCCAGGGTCTTTGAGTAAGCTGTCCATCATAGTGGGGAAAGGGCGGAAAGACGTTGCATACCTAAAGTGTATGTGGTGCGGGGCCAAACGGGCAGGGCATCCATGCGAGTTCACATGCCTTTTGTTTATAAAGGGTCGGGAGCACGAGATGAGAAGCAGATGAGGAGAAAGAACCTCCTGGTCACTGGACGTACACGGGGATTGCGCTCGAGAAAACCAAGGATGCACAGACCTCCATCAGGGATTACAGCTAATGTTTGACGGGGATTGCGCTCGAGAAAACCAAGGATGCACAGACCTCCATCAGGGATTACAGCTAATGTTTGACGGGGATTGCGCTCGAGAAAACCAAGGATGCACAGACCTCCATCAGGGATTACAGCTAATGTTTGACGGGGATTGCGCTCGAGAAAACCAAGGATGCACAGACCTCCATCAGGGATTACAGCTAATGTTTGACGGGGATTGCGCTCGAGAAAACCAAGGATGCACAGACCTCCATCAGGGATTACAGCTAATGTTTGACGGTAGATATGGGCAGAAAGCACTCCTCCCTCCCTCCTCGTGGGCATTCCTGCTGCACGATCACGATCGTGCAGCAGGAATGCACAAAAGAGGCATCGGGGGAAAGGAAAACCCTTTCCTTTCCCTCGATGCCTCTTTGTTGCAAAATCCCCCTCCCCAGCCAAAACTAACCTTATTTCTCCGACGCGCTGGAAGCAAATGGCTTCCAGCGCGTCGGGGAAGCAAGGGAAACCTCAATGATGTCAGCGCGCCGCGCGCTGACGTCATTGATGGGGGGCGGGGCGGGGGAGGCAGGGGAAGTCCTTCCCCTGCCTCCTAAAAAAACCCCGACGATCGGATTCCCACGGGGGAGCGCCAGCGCTTCCCCGTGGGTGGTCTTATGACGAGCTGGACTCGTCATGAGCACACGAGCACTGTGTGCCATGACGAGTCCAGCTCGTCATAAGCACCGAAGGGGTTAAGTTAGTGCACAGCATATTAATAATTTTACTCCTACTCTACACCACAAGAGCCTGCTTTGAGGATGTAATCAAACATGTACTCAAGAACATGTCCAATAAACGTGTCTAGAAAGATTATCACTGTGTTGAAATGGTTTTTGAAAAATTCTCACCCTTCTAAATATTTTTACGGGGAGAGAAGGAAAGAAAAGCATGCTGTACAAAAAGTATTACTTTAGCCTTAACGTTCGTATCGTTTTATATTTGGAGCTTTGTAATTCAAAAGGAAAACATGCAAACGTTAATAAACTTAATGGTACCTTTACGGGAGTTTAATTAAACTCCATCGGGTGCTGCGGAAGCTCTACAATAAGAAATGGAAACAGGCATGATGGTGATAATTTCTTTGCTCACATTACCTTGGGTTGTTGGTGTCATTTCTTTCTCAGTTACCTCTAGAATGCTACTTGCATGTCCTTGTTGTAGCTTCTTACCGCAACCCGGAAGTTATCACCTGTAGTCCGGGAGGAAGTGCACTTTTATAGTGATGATGTGGTATGAAAACTGAAAAAAGACTATTCTAATGCCAATTTCGAGATGAAGACAGACTTGAAAATTCTCTAGGGGGCGTGAAGGTGTAATTGTTCCTATGTGGTTTCATGTGCCCCCTATATTAAGTGCTGTTATAAAATTACTGTTAAGAGATAAGACCTGTCTTATCCCTTCATAGAGGATTGCATTGACCACATGAAACGCAACATCGAGACTCGCCTTTTGTCCCTAACACCGCCCTCTTAACAGTTATTTTACCATAGGGCCATAGATCGCTCCACTATTGGGATCCGAACACTGCAGTCATGCAGCAGTAAAGTAGGCAAAATAAAGTGTGTGTGACTCTTAGGGGTATATTTACAAGGGGACAGCGCCACTAGAATGTCTCTTTTAGTGATGTTCTGGTGATGCTATGTCCTTCTCCATATTTACAAAGCGGCGCTAAGCCACTTTGAGTGGCTTAATGCGACCTTGTAAATACAGCCCTTTTACACACATCACTTTGTGTGAAAGGGGAATGCAATGGTAGTTGCTGTGGGTTTTCCACTGCAACACCCATTGCATTTTGACGCTGCCCCAGATTTAAAAGGAGGTGTAAATCTGAGGCAGTGCCAAAAATTAATGCCATGCAATAGCAGGCGTTAGAATGGTGCAATGAGGAGAAACACTTTATTGCGCCTAGTTTTTACTTTTTCTATGTGTGCCCGATAACCACAAGCTTGCAAACTGTCTTTGTAATATTAGCTGCAAGCTACCTGCTATTAGCATATTTCACACCACTTGACAGGAAGTTCATACTGGCCCAAATGCTCCAATGGTAAATACCAAGATACCAGCATTCCCATATCATGTTAAGATAAAAACGTGATACACATTTATGGCAAAATTACAGGCATATGTCCTATGCCTCATAATCAGCCCCAGACATTTGACCGTCACATTTGTATGAGTAATCCAAATCATGACTTTCATCAACTGTCCACTCCCCACAATCTCCCCCACTGGTTCAATACAAAACCCGCCATTGTGACACTCGGTGCAATTCTGTTTTAAAATCCAAAACACACAACCCGTCCGCTCATTACAGTCTCTCCCACTGGCTCGATGATAACCCTCCCATGGAGATATTCAGTGAAGCTATGTTTTTCATCAGCACACGTGCGTGCATGCACTTATCGGTCAACCCTCAAAGAGGTTAATGCTGTCAAAATTAAATCAAAAAATCTAAATTTGGATGTTTGTATGCATCGAAAATCATGGTCTGCTGCTGGCGTTAAAGGCCACCAGCAATGAACCATGCAACAGACTGCTTTAGCACTGCAACTTAGAAGCCCGAGAGCTATTTCGGGATGTCACAATACAAATAGTCAAAGTACACGTTGTGCAACTATGTACCTTATGGCAACAAATATGCCGCACATTTGAGTGAAGACCAGGAGGTCTCAGGCTCAAACAACTTGTTGCTGTGTTGCAAGCTCGTAATGTAGTTAAAAAGGGCATGCAAATTGGGTAGAATTAAATTGAACAATACAGCAAGGTTGTTTTATAAAACAGTGCAGTCAGGACACATGCGTTATTGAGAAAGTTGTTTATAGCCATATTGTGCAAATAACCTCTTGGGCCTTGTTAACATGTAACCATGAAAAAGCACAGTCGGGACCAATACTTTGGGGCCGAATCCGATGTTGGACGGCCCGGAGTCCATCTGACATCCGTCATGTACTGGAACCGAACGACCTCTTGTTGTCGGTTCCAGACCTGCAAGTAGGATGCGACCAAACCCTGTTCGGTACTTAACAATGGGAGCATGCATTCCGAACAGAATGCATGCTCGCATCGTTAAGTGCAGAGGTGCAGTTCATCCCTGAACCCCGTGGCAGGCACCCCAAGGTGCCTGACACCGGGTGCAGGGATCAACAGGCCCCCTAGCAGGCCTTCTAAGCCGCCATTTGGTGACTTCGCCCCCATGGGGGCCCTGCTGGGTGCCCCCAAAGACAGTTTCCCACTGCCTTTCTGTGTCGGAAAGGCCGGCACAGAAAGGCAGTGGGAAACTGCCATCATACTCCCTCGGCCGGAAAGAGCCGGCGGGTGGAGTACTGAAGGGTTTCCTGATGGCGGACGGGCTCTCGAAGCCCGTCGGAAGCAATCCGGAAAACCGAGTCGGATTCCTTTCCGACCAAGCCCATCAGAACGGCTCAGTCGGAAATGAATCCAAACAGGCAGGTCCGATGCGGTTAGGATGGCTCCGACCGAGGGTCTATGCCTAACATTAAAGTCACTTTAATCTTTGTTTCTTCAGTAAACATCTGAGGTTTTTTAATGTATAATGTCACTCTAACAATTGCTTTTTTTCAGGGAATTTCAGTTTTTTTTTATCATAGTCTGCCAACTTTCCTACTCAGCACAGCTTTCGGATGTACGGAGTGGAAGGTTGATTGCAGGGCCTGGCCTCCCACCCCCCCCACGGGCAGCCACCCACCCACTGCACACGGACTTTGGCCATGAACAGGGAGGGGTTGGCAGCAGGGAGTGCACCCAACATCCTGCTGCAGGTGACCAACCACCTGCAGCACACTGCCTTCAGTTGTGTGCAGCTAAGGCACAGGGTCTGGAATTCAGCTAGGTTTTCACCAAACCCACTGCAGACCCTGATCCCTCCACAGACCACCACCACACATTATACTTATTCTTTTTTTTCTCTTTTTCTCTGTACTGTGGTACCACTCAATGAAGCTTGCATGGTCCCCCAGTACCATAGAGGTGAAGCTTGAACGGTGGCTCCCGTGGAAGTATTGCAGTATCTCATGGGAGGGCTATGCTGTATCCCATTGTAGTACCCCGGTATCTGTGGCACGAAAAACAATTATTTTTGTTTCATGGGGTGGTTCTTTTATACCCCATGACAATGATAGAGAATCACTGTATCCCTACTCTGCCCCTACAACCATTTTTCTATCTTCAGGACACGGTAACCAAGTCCTGTAAGGCGACCTCATCATTTTTCTCTGATTTATGGCCAGGCAAACAGATCTGTCTGTATGTTGGAACTGATACTGGTCCTGCAGTACTGAAAAGTCCAATGGGGAAAAAAGTTCAATTAGAGAGCCCTGTATTTTGAAAATGCAGTACCGCAGGACTCCCGCTGGGCCAACTGTTGAGATATACCATACTTTTTAATTATTGACCGCACTAAGCATCTCTTTAAATACGAATTTCTCAAAAACAGCTGAACCGATTCACACCAAATAATGAAAAGCATGTTTTCTTAGTAAAGTTCTAACTTTTTGACATATTTGGTGTAATTTTGTTGAACTGGGGTAGCGAAGTGAGATAAAGAACGATGATGGATTCAACCAGATCTGTGACAGGGGGTGAGTGTCTGAAAAGTTTCAGCGCTCCGTCCATCATCTCCTTGTGTTTGCTTTGGTGATTTTGTTGAGCCATGGGGCAGATTTACAAAGATGTCATGCAACGCAGCGTAGGAACCACATTTGCTGCACTGCCTGGCCTGAGAGGGATAAAACAGGACTGCACCATATCTACTAAGATATGGCACTATCCTGCTCTCTGCCTAGTTCGAGGCCGTATGCACAAAAGTGGGTCCCATGCCCACTGTGCCACTAGAACAAAGCTGCATGCGGCTGAAGAGGCCCAATTAAGACAAAACCAGTCTTGGATTTATTGTGTTTAGAGTCAGCGAGGATCTTGCTTGTGAGTTCGTACTGAGCTGTTCCTAGTGGAACAGGACCAAGGCTATTGTACATATGAGTGTTATATCTGAGGTGGCAGAGTGGACAAAAAAAGATGGACTTGGAAGCTGTCCCAAGTAATTATCAGTGGCTGAGATTAATTCAAGCATTGGATCAATCATTGTTATGTATTCTCAATAGCAATGGTGCACAGTCAGGCTACCGAGAGACACACACTCACCTTTAAACCATAGTGCAAAGGTGTCTGCATAATGTCTAGCCTAAGTTTTGCACTGGAAAGATACCTTTCCTGTACAAAATACTAGGCTAAGACAAACTCTAAAACTTTTCTCTCTTTAGATGTGTGTTATACTGTGCAGCACACATGCAATGTCAGAAAAGTTTTGAGAAATAAAACATTTCTCCTTTTTAATGGCAGACGTTAATTTTTTGGGAGGTAAGCCCTGCCTACAAATGCCTGGAGAGAGTGCTTGGCGTTAAAAACCATGGGTGGTCACATGGGAATGCCCATCACCCATGATACGCCTATTTGACGCAAACCAATGCAAAGCAGCGCTAGCGCTACATTGTGTAAATTTAGGGCTACTTTACAGCGCAAATAAAGTTTTGCACTGGAATCTAGATCCCAATTTAACATTTTGTGCTGGTTTGCATCACTTTTGTAATGCAAAAAAGAGCAAACAGTTTGTAAATCTTCCATTTAGTGTTAATGCGTGTGCCAGACACGGGCAAAAGAAGGGCACAGATCGGTGCAGCACACAGAAAAGGATCATGATACGCCCCAAGATTTGCTACGGAAATGTGATCGAAAACACAAACAAACCGAAATAAAATCTATGCATAGCAGTTCACAATTCGATCATGCAGTGACAGGCAATAAATGTCTGTATCAAGAACAGGTCCTATGAAAAGAAGTAATGTTTTTAGAATAAAACGTACGTCTAGGGTATGATCACGTACACAGTCACTGCTCTCGTTTGAATGGCAAAAAAACATCGCAATAACAGCCTGCTGGAAAATCTTTGCGTTATGGAAGAATATTTTGACATCTTTCCCGAATTCTGCACCGTTCTACGTGTCTAAAAAACGAAGACGCTCTGAGCAGCCTGCCGTCCAAGGATAAAGTTCTTTAATACCACAGGGCTCGCGGCTTAGAATCCGAGAGGACCGCTGGTTCCGCGAGATAGCGCAAATTGGAAGACGGTGCTGGTCCCCAACAAACCGTTTAATCTCTAATGGAGGAAACGTGGCTCAGTGTAGATTTTATCTCATTACGGGGGACTGTCTCACGTTAAAATGTCTGGCCCACAAGGCCTTTCTTGTGAAACATCAAGGAAATACTGAAGAGAAGGCATAACTCTAATCCTACTGTCCGTGCCTTTTGAAATAAATCGCGCTGGGGTTTATAAATCTCCAGTTAAGGCTATTTGGGAGTTCCAGGCCTTTACAACGTTTTTCATAATTCATTAAACTCCCAAAGGTAACTGCGCCAGGGCAAACTTTAATTTTTGCAGAATTACACGTGTACTCTTGTATCCGCTACACATAGGTGCAAAGTCCGCACACCTCTGGTTGGGGAAAAGTACATGTACACACTTTTCTTTTCCCATGCAAAGCAATTTTTCATGTGAAATTTCCCCTCTCTACACCCCTTAAAAATGATAGTTTTAAGGTCCCTTTCTACATTTCTACTATAGCACTTTAACCTCACTATGTAAGTGCACATTTATAATAGCGAGCAGGGGCAAGTTCATGGTTGGCCTGCAAACTCCGTTTTCGGCACAAACTCCTCTTTATGCCCTAAATGATGTCTGTTTACAAATCCCGGGTATTTGCTAGCTCGACTGGCAGCTAGAGAAATCGGCGTAAATCAGAGGAGCAAATTGTGCACGCGCACTGGTTTCTTAAATTGGACCTGGGAATAACATGTTCTAATTGCATGTCATTCTCCCCTCCCACATAAATGGGTGCCCAGTTTGCACCTGCTAATTTGCCAACCCTGCGCTATCACAAGTAGGCATCTGCGCCGCCTCCACCCCTTTTATGCTTAGCGCGGAAGGTCATTTCAAAGATTTCTGTGTTAATACTTTGTGGCCATTCGCCATATTTGTATTGCCTTCCGATGTTCCCTTCCATGAATCACAGCCAAAGTTAGAACTGTACAGAAATCCATATTTTCTGTTGTCGTAAGAACTTTACCCACACAGAATTAGCTGCAGATCCTGATTTTGTGAATTATGAATAAGGATTTCCAAGTAGAATGTTGACTTTTGGCAACATAAATTACACTGACCTGCACAAAATGTTGAGAATCGGGCCCCCGGGGTTTAGGCGTTTGTTTCCTCCATCTGTAATAAGAAAAGTTGGCTTGTTACTTGAGCCCCAATAGTTTAGGTGTGCACACTTGGGCAAACCAGGGTTCATAACCTCTTTGACTCCGTCATCATAGCATGTTGAACTCATGGCAGGCGCTTTCTGAAGTTGGTTGTGTAGGTATGAGACACTCATTAAAGTCATCAGCATGATGCCAACACACGCCTGCATCAATGACAAGGCAAAGACGTTTCCATGCAGAACAACTGAGTGATAGAAGCCTAAGTGTAAGGGAACATAGGTCTTTGAAAATGTCTAAATATAGAGCTGTAGAGAGAGATACACTGAGCTCCAGCTGGCCCAGATCGGTGTGCAGTTGCGGCTGGTGGGAGTGCTGGTTGCCCCTCGGGAGGTGCAGATGTTCAGCCTCGCAGAGGGGTTTCAAAAATCCATGCCCTTGAGATTTTATAGCAGGTGTAGATTGAGACCCTGGTATAATGTGACACTCTCCAACATAGTGATGCAGCGTAAAAGCTGATCATTCTTTACAGGACGTAAAAACTGATTATTGACAACGAAACTCTAACGTGCACTTGCACACGTTTAGAAAAACAACACAGAAACATAATAGTTGAAGTACCAGCACCGTAAAAGTGTGCTTGGATATGTAGAAATAGCAGGAGTAACAAAATAATGAATTTAACATGTTTATTAACTGATTATCTTATATTGTAACAAAGTTGTAATGAAGCCTAGCATCTTTATTGCTTCTATTGTAGTACACCATAGAAAATAGAAAGGGGTGCAAATTATATATGTAATATGCTACATGACTGAAACTTTTAGTGCAAGTGCTTGACATTATTAGGCTCTTATATTTCTAGAAACAAATTCATTTGAATGATTTTTATGAATAGTTTGCACATAGGTACTTTTGGTAGTAGGCCATAATTAGAGGCAAACATTTTTGTGTAACAATTACTGACAACCTTACAAAGATTTCCATATAGTATATGCTTGATTTATTTCATTATGCTTGAACTAAATTAAGAGTTATCTTACTAAATAAGAAATGCTAACTTTCAAATGCATTGGTTTGCCCTTTTCCTTAGGCTGCATATTTCATAGTCTGGTGTAATGGACTTTAGTTACATTTCCTCAAATGTTGCTTTATCTGTTTTGTTTATGCAACATTGTTTAAACAATAAGACACTTTTCCAGTACTTCATTGTATGTGAATTGATGGGAACTTGACTTCTTGACCTACACCATGAAGAGAAACAAAATAATAAGCTGTTTGTCAACTAACCTATGATGATGGGATGGACAGTTGTTTCTAATGAGCAAAATGGGAAAATATGTTGGAATATCAGTTTAGTACCCGCTGAGCGGAAGAATGGTCACATGACAGTCAGACCACTGTATGGCGACTACTGATGTCACAAATGGACCATTTGGTGTATAAAAAGTGACTTTCCAAGGAGGAGGAGAGCCTTTTTCCCTACGGCAATCCATTCCCATATCCTCCAGATCCGCGTCTCGGTCTCCAATATCCTTTGATGACTGCCTGCCTGATTACCTATCCATGCCCTTATTGCCTTTTGCTTTGCTGATGAACTTACCTGCTGGACTATTTGAAGCTGTCTGATAAGAGACCAGATGAACCTTCCTGATTATTACGCCATTCTCCTTGCCCATGGACTTTTCCTTAGTGGACTCTAACTTGATCCCATGGCCAATGCTAAGAGAACTCTTTTGAACCATCCGCTTGCCTTGGTTGGTGGAAGGTATCCTAACCCAAAACCATTGTTTTTATGGATTCTTTTATTTAGCAATAGATTTACATTGACTATATGTATGGTTTTATACTATGTGCTGTAAGACCCATGACTGAGCAACTTAAAATGTTACTGATATGCATTGATTTTGGATCTTTAATACAATAACCACATTATCTAAATTTGCCTGTCTTTTATTTGTGTCTTGCTGTTTCTTCTGCAGAAACTGTGCTTACAACTATCTGATTTCTGATGCATGATATGGAAGGGCATATATTATTCTCAGAACATCAGGTTCTTTTGCTCTTGTTCCGTGTAGCCACAGCAGAGCTTCTAGTTTGCATAATTCTCGTTAGATTGAACTTCTTTGGAAGATTGGGTCTTCCAAATGCAATAAACTATTTTTAAAGCATGGTTCTGAGAGTAGTGTATTTGAACCTGATTTCTAATTACTGGGTTGGCTCTTAATTATTTGTCCTCATTGGGTGGCCAACTGTGGGACATCCTGATTTCTCACCCACACTTTGACGAAGAAAGGCCCATCTTTGGACCTATACCTCTTTGGGTAAAATAAAGAATATGAGTAGAGCGACTAAGTTAGTATAGCACCTGTATGGTCCCAGCACTAGAAAACCAAAAAGTGCTTCCTCTGCAACAAAACTTGGTAGAAGAGTAATGTTTTTTTCAAGTGACGCAAAGAATTTAGGGTGCCCAAAATAGCTTTCCCCTGTCCAGCCCCCCACAAAAATCCCATGGTTCGGCAGAAGGATTAATGGTGTATTGATGGAGTCCAATGATTTGTAGTGGCAAAGGAGTGTGAGTATTAATAGGGATGTGCGCTGCGTTTGCTTTGGCTTAAATTGCAGTGTTTTAAAATGGATGTGTGATGTTATGCGAAGTTGAAAAGTTGTGTGATATATCGGTTAATGCTAAAAAGTTGACATTGAAGTTGTTATCAGGTCCGTTTGTGGCTTAAGATCTCGAGATACATACCTACGTGGTGGTCTCAGTGTAGAAGACACTGAGTAAGTTGTCTGCTGTGCTGTTTGTCATGAAACGTCGTCGACAACAACCTATGGATAGGAACTTTCTTTTAGTAAGCGGTTGGTAAAGTTGATCTCAGATGCACAGGGAATAAATGTATCAATTAAGAAAGTGCAATCCCGCTGGTCGAGATTTTATTTGAAGTGAATGATAAAGATAGGTATAGAAATAGTATTATTTTGTATTACCGTTTGAGTGAGAGACATCTTCTTCCTTTAGTGGAGCAGACAGATTTATTTGTTGAAATCACTTGCATATTGTATTGTATTGTGCATTTCTTTAGAAAATGCGCTGAAGAAAATTGTAAAGGCGGGTGAGCTGCTGCAAGGAGCGATATTGACACCACAGTGTGTCTCGCAGTAATTGGTCGGTTGGCGTAAAGCCGTGCTGAGGTTGTTTCACTATGTCGTAGAAAGTTACGCTGTTATTGGACGTGATTGCCAAACTAGAGAAGTTTGGGAGCATTTCATTTCCTGGTTTGTGGAAAGACATTTGTGGATACAAAATTGAATAAAAATGAAATCTTTCAAAGCCTTATGAGAAAAAAAAACAATGAGCTCTTACCGTACCTGTTAGAGTAGGAGAAGCTGTAATACATGAGGGTACACCAGGATACACTGTATTGATGGATAATGGATTACATCCATGTATTGTGCTTGAACAATGGCACAGAATTACAGAGAAAGACGAGGTTCTACAATTTCCTCGTTATGGGACATTTAATTTGAGAATCATTGAGAATCTACAGAGGAAATATGCGAAATGAGACCACTTCCTAGACCTGCTCAATTTGAGGCATTAAATACTTGGGAACACATAGCCCATCAGAAAGAGAAAGAAAAATATTAGGGAAGATATAGAAGAACCATAGATCAGTATGTGGAAGCTAGATGGGATTTACAATAGAAAGTATGGAAAGCAGATTTTATTCAGGGAACAAGAATGTACCCTTTGATACCAGTTGAAGGAGATGTTAGGGAAAAATGAAAGGAGAAGAGGAAATATATTGAGACAGAAAATAGTGCTGTTAAAACAGAAGGAGAAAGTAGTAATACAGATGATGATCTCTTGAATGACTTGTTGATGAATCGTCCACCACCATACAGTGAATCTCAGAGTGAGAGTTTGACAAATGGACAACCAGCTGTAATTCCAAATTCTGCTGTAATATCTGAAATACGAAAAGAGACCACACTTGTTTCTCCTGTAAGGGGGGGGGCACAGAAATAACTGCTCCGATGAACCCATTTGATTTGAATGCTCCAGATGCTTTAACTGTTCCTGTTAATATTTGCCCTGTTGTACCTCTTTATAAATCTGGGTCACAGGTAAATAATGTCCATACTTTAACTAAACCTGCTGGAGTATATACTGCACATGGTAATGTTGGAAAACGGGGCAGTATCTGTGAGGCCTGCACAAATAACATGTCACATTTGTCCTTCACTGGGAACCAAACACCCTAGTGTAGCGTCTGACTCTCAGAGGGTAGCGTTGCAGAGCAGTCTAAGGCTTACTCAAGGGAGGTGGTGTGGGCTAGTAATCACCATTACAGGTGCGCAGAAATAGCACTCAATAATTGGTTGTCCAGTCTGTACTTTGCTTTATAAAAGTAAGAGTACATTTATTAAACACACACACTACTCAATACTATGCACCAATTTACAAATATACATAAGCTGTTGGAATTACTTTGTGGCATTGCGTAACCTCTCCCCCCCTCCCGCAGGGGGGGGGTGGGGTCTAGTACCACCAATCCCAAGTATGCACATCATCTTGCCCCCTAATGCGGTTAGTTGAACATAACCTGGAGCGAAGGCCCTGCGCACTGGCACCATCCCAGTGGCGACCCACCCCAGTATCTCAACAAGCATTTAAAATAGGCACACCTGCCCTGGTGACACATAACCCTGACTGAGTTTCTCATACTGACCATACAGTATACACCTCTACATCTTTAGTGGCTAACAGTCCGGGTTGTTCTTCACCTAAGCGCAGCAGCAAGAATACATGTTTAAGCATCACTTTAGAATGACAGTACTCATCACATTTGCTGATCATTATAATGCATTGCAATTACAGCCCCTAAAGGCATCACAGATGAATCACAGGATTAAGCATATACAGCCAGACACCCTAGCAGGAATGTCTGGCAATATAACCCCACTTTGCTTATGACATCACCTTACACAGGTACTTCACATTACACATGTGACTTTCAGTCCCTCTAAAAGAATAACATTAGTAAATTACTTTCTGGTGCACTTACACCTCTTCACCTCCAGGGGATGCCCTTTCAGACCTCCCCAACTCAGACCTCCATGTCATGGTGCAGCCCTTTAGGCACCCCTCTGATGCAGAACAAAAGTTCCAACCATGGGTATGCTGATGATGCTTGCCTGAGCCCTTGAGGGGTTGTTCTTTATAAGTCCCCATGAGACTTAGGGAGGGACGTTCCATTTTCGTGCTGGGGGAGACTGCGTTGCTCCTGCAGCTCCCCCGGCACCTTTGCACACATCTTGCGGTGACCCCATCCCCCTGGGGCCACCACCAGCCAAGAAAAAGCTGCTTTCCCTTGCCGGCCGGTCCGGGCCTGCAAGGCATTATGGGGCGCCACTCCTTAGCCCTGTGCATATCGTAGCAGTGGCTCCCCCGCTGCGCTGGGAGAGCTGCGCTGTGGGCCTCCGGCCTCGTCCTGGCGTCGTTGGAGGGTCTGGTCCCACCCGGACCCCCAGGTGAGTGATCCAGCTCAGGGAGCCCACCCCCAGCTGTTCTTGCTGATTTTCGGGGGCTTGGTCGCACCCGGGCCCCTGGCTCCTCCTCTTTGGTTTCGGGGTCCCGGTCCCACCCAGGACCCCGCCTGCTTCTCTGTTGGAGGGCAGCCCGGGAAGTCCACCCCCGGCATATCCAAGACCGGCGGCGGAGCCCCACGTGCTTCGTCGCCGGTCTGCCAGATGTCAAATGTTGCCTACCTTCTGGGGGTCCGATCTTCGTGATCTTGGCCTCTTCTTGCTCCTGGAGGTGCACCCCAGCCACTGGGAGCACTTTCCTTTGCCCTCCTGGTCACACGGAGGGTGGATTCAGCAGGGAGCTGTCTTCACTGGCTCCCTGCGCCAGCCTTTCACCTGGCTCTCCTCCTGGGCTTCTCTTCTCCTTGCACAGAGGCCCAGGCTTCTGCTCACTGGTCCTGGACTCCTCTCCTGGCGCTATTCAGGATCCTGGGACAGTCAGGGGGCTCCTCCTTCCAACTGCCCCTGGCGCCAGGCTCCAGCACCCTCTGCCTCAGCAGACCACACCCCAGAGAGAGTTCCTCTTCCTGTGCAAGTTCTTTTTAAAGAATTGGGGAGGGGGCTGGCAGGAACTCTCTGTTTGCCCTATCACACAGCGACACCTCACTTCTCTGCCCCTGCTCCCTCCTTCCTGCCCAAGCCTCTGGGGTTGTTAAAAATGGCGTTGTCCAGGGGTCTCATGCCACATGGTCTCTGAGAGCCCCTTTCCCCCTCGCTGCCTTCTCCCCCTCGCAGCCTGGTGCCTGGCACCAGGTGTCAGCTGCTGATGGATGAACCTGTAGCTCCACGCATCTTCTCTTCTTGGAGTGGAGGCCCTCGCCCTTGGAATGCTTGTTGTGCAGGGCTGGGCCTCTGAGGCTACAGCTTGGAGAGGAAGGTCATTAATTCAGCCTGCCAGGGTCAACCCCCAGCCAGGCCCTGGTTATGAGCTGACTCAGAGAAATATGACATTTCTGGATGACCCAAAAGCAGTACAAATAGGACTTTGGACTCTGCAGAATACTTCTTCTCACACCAGTTACAGTGGACTTTAGTGCGTGTCTGGAATTTGTTGGCCTTAGGAAAGTGAAACTAGCCCATGGACTCCACATCCCCATAGGAGATTAATGAAGTGAAAAACAGTAAAACACACTGACTTTCTCTGGCATGTTTCTTCCCACTGTATAAAGCCTATTCCATGTCACCACCCAGCTCTGCATAAGTCCTGCCACACCATTCACTTTGTATCTGCTCCTGGGCTGCGCACAGCAGGAATCTCTCCTGCGCGGCCCTCACACTTTTGCACATGCATGTACACACATGTTTGCATGTAACCAGCCCAGTGCCCCCTACTCTGGCTGCAGCACAGCGGCCTACCCGCGCCTGAGGGACACCGGTAAAATACACATGCCGTCCCTTTCATCATGAGTTCACTGTGGGTGAGTCCCAACTTATGAGGCTCTCCCACAGTAAAAGCTCAACACATAGGTGTTCAAAAAGCGAAAAATCCGGGCGGCTCAGATGGTCAGAACCACCTTTTAACAGTAATCCACTAGAGTTGATAACAAGATCTTTGCTTCAGATGCCTATGGTTCAGACTCAAAGCAATACTACAGGTACTAACAGTTCAGGTTCCATTTTAAATCAGACACAATATGATCCTCGAAGCAGAAGGTTACCACCTTTTTATGTCACCAGAACAAGTGAGCCTCCCGAAATAAGTTACAATGCTTCTGAAATGACTCTGCATCTGAGAATTTCAGTTCCTGATACATCCACATTGAACATGCAACCTGAAACAAGTAGAGATTTGACCAAATGGAGATTCGGTTTTATAAATACTCCAAGAGAACATTCAGGATTAACTCCTCACGAATTGCATGATTGTCTTGGAGGGTTTAGTACCCTGATTAATAATCAAAGTCCTGAAACTGTTACAGTTCCAGTAAAGGGAAGAACATTAGATGTGGCCAAACTAAATGTAGAATTAAAAGAATTGATTCAGGGAATTCTTAGTCCATCTCGATTAGATGCCTTCCAAGAGGAGGAACAATTGTTTCTCTGTAAAGACATTGCCCGATGAGCTAGACAAACACACAAGAAGCTAGTTGAATTGACTCAGAAATATGAAATTGCTGTTCAGAGATCACAGGTTTCACAGAAGACATACAGAAGAGACTTTAGCAACAGAGATTTTACTAACATTAGGCCAGTTGGAGTAAAATTACAGCTTAATGAACTAATGACACTGATCAAGAAATGGAGCAAGAGAGAGAAATGGAAAGGTAGATGGTCAAAAAAGAAGGAAACACAGAGAGTTAGAATGCAGACACCTCTAGTTGTAATTGACGGAGGAGATAGAGAAATACCGATGCTTCATATGAGGGAAGTACCTGGTGGAGGGTACGTGCATGTGCCTTCGACTATGTCTGATATTTTGTCATTAACAAATGAATTCCCGAAATTGAAAGATAATCCCATACAATGGTACAGAGAGATTATAAGGTTTGTGAAAATTTCGAAAGTCCTGTGGATAGATTTGAATACCCTGATTGAATTGTGGTTCCTAGAGATTTGTGGACCGAATGTAACATTTCTGTAGATTGGCCTGAAACAGAACCGCAGAGGGATCCTAAAACAGGTGCCCCATCTCCAGTGATAGTGAAGAAATACTAGCAAGTGATTACTTTCCTAAAAACTGAGGGCCTGATTACAAGGCGGTAAAAAGACCGCCGCACTCGTGGTGGTCCGTCCGCCATATTGTTTCTACTTGTAGTCGTAGCAGCGAAGGACCACCACTGCTCCAGGGAACAGCCGTTCCCTGATGGTGGCACAGTGGAGGCTCAATGCAATATGTTGAACGGGACTAGCACAGTGCCGTACAGTATATTATGAGTTCCGCCACCGCCAACCATTTCATGCCAGGAGCTCCGCCAAGAAAAGGCTGACGTGGAGGAACAAAGGGGGCCCTACAGGGCCCCTATGCCTCCCCTGCCATGGGGATACATTCAGGGGGGCACAACATGTGCCCCCCTGTCTGTATTCCACTCCAGTTCCAGCACTGCAAGGACACCACTGTCCATGCCGTGCTAGAACAACATTTTTGCCGTTTCCATTGCAGTGCCCTTTTTCAGGGCACTGCCGTGGGAACGGCAAAAGGACCGTCTGCTTGTATAAGAAAAACCTGTGATCAGCGCTGGCAGTACTTGCGCGGCTTTGGTGGTGCTGTGCCGGCGGAGAGCCAGCGCAGCATCACCATCAAAGTAATTAAGCCCTAAGATTTGTCCTAAAGAGATTGATTGGTTAAAGATTGACAGAATGACTCAGCAACTTAAAGAATCAGTTCATGCCTATTATGACAGATTGATGCAGGTTTTCAGACAGTGCAGGGGAATGGAATATGTGGCAAAAAAGGATACGGAACATTTTGTTTACAGATTTGTAAATGGTTTGAGACCTGAAATTTTGTCTATGATTAATCAGTGTGTACTATGCTGACAGAACAGACCCATTGATGACATTTTGCATTACACAAAGTACTGCAGGGATGAATTAGAGGTGAAACATAAGGAACTAAAGGAGACATTGTTAGCCCAGATGAAAGCAGTACAAAGAAGTCAGAGTCCTTTGGGTTTTGACGATGCAGTTCCAGCACAGGGAGGATTTAATTCAGCTCCTGTAATGCAGGGTGTTAATGGTTTTCAATAGTGGAATTTCCAGTCACATGGTAGAGGTTGTGGTGTTCCAGTAGACACTAGAACGGGTGTTGATGTGTCAGCTTTGAAAAAAACAAATCCATGTCACTTGTGAGAAAAATGTGGTCATTGGAGACACAAGTGTAGGTGTAAATTGAATAATGCTGGAAATCAGATATAGAATGAAGGGTATGTACAGTCTCTGTGAAATAACAAGGTCCACACTCAACAGACAAAAAGACAGATTTCTGAAGCAGTTCCTGTTAAAAAAGGGTCCTTTGAGGATGAACATCATTTTGTGTTGTGTGATTCAAGTCCAGTGAATCTATTTGCACATGATTTACTGTGCAAGCTAAATTGTTCCATCTATTGCCCTCTAAAAGGTATTGATTTTATACGAATGATGAGGATGTTGTTTTTAAACTTGCCTGACAGAGATCTGACATGGTAATGTACCTTGTCCTGATGTGTGATGACTTGCCCATTGAATTGAGAGACACTGTGTTACCTGAAGTCTAGGGGGCATATTCAAAAGGACTTATCGCCGAGTTATCGCCACCTTAACGCATCAAAAGTGGAGATAGATTTAACGCCCCATTCACAAGCGGGTGCAAACTGCAGACATCGCCAGTATTCCCGTGATAACTGCCGCAAAATTTATCTCCACGGGTGACACCACCAACTAACACTACACCACTTTCACAACGAACTGACAGATCTGCGATGCGAACCAAAAACAGGCGATAAGCCGCGGTAGCAGCAGGGATTTAACACCTGCCTTTTGCTGGTGTTAAGCAGGACGACTACCTGCTGCATGAAAGGGAGCCCAGCCAAGAGCCATATCTGAAGACCCACAGATGCCATGGAGACAATGATCATGCAGCTCGGAGACCCATGAGGGCCACAACACCCACCTCCACCCCCCCAGGCCCGCCACCACCCCCAGGACCCATCCTGCACCCCCCGGACCACCACAGAGGCAGTGTACACAAAGACAGTGGACCCACCTTAAATGCACCAGCTGCACAGACCGAACGCCAGAAGAGGACATTGCCCACTACAGGCCCAAAAGGACAACCATCCCCCGCATCCTGACACACATCGCCCACCTGCTGACGGTACCAACACAGCACACAACCAACATCCCTCCACAGACACAGCTGCCGGCTATGCTGCACATGGTACCTTCCAACCCACAATTGCCAGAGTCGGAGGAGTCTCACAGCCAGCCCCATCCAAGTTCATCACACCTGTCCTGGATGCCATCATCAGCCTGGTACCCCAGCACCTCCACTTCACCCACACTGCGCAGGAGCAGCTGGAGACCAAGCAAGGCTCCTACGCCATAGCTGGATTCCCTCACGTGTCTGGGGCAATCGACTGCACACATGTACCCCTCGTGCCCCCTGCCGACACTGCACACAACTACCTCAACAGAAAGCACACGCATCCCATGAATGTGCAGGCAATAGTGGACCACCTGGGACTCCTCAACAATGTCGTGGCCAACTCCCCAGGCAGAGTGCATGATTCCTACATCCCCCGACAGTCCATCATCAACCAGCGCTCCCAGGATGGCACCTATGGAAATGCAGTGCTCGTTGGTAGGTACAAAATGAACACACCACACACCTCCACCCCACAGTCATGCAACTCACGACACTGGCAATGAGCACGTAGCAGAACTACATGCATCATGCCACACAACATGCCAACCGACCAGACACGACAACACGACTCCATTGGGAACCTGGGCTTGCCATGCACACAACCCAGCCACGGCATGCCACCACAGCCACACAATAGCAGAATGTGAGGAGAGGCTTGGAGCAGGCATGTGCGAGAGCGGCAAGTGACTAATGAATGAGAACCTACCCAATGCCAGGTGTGACGTGGAGGTGGCGGACAGACTTCAGTGTGCAAACCACGGAAATGGCCATGTGGACATTAACTGCTGGTGCATGGAGTGTAGTGGCCAGTGGATGCTACCATGTCCCCACAGGCTGTGGGGCAGAACGCGGAAATGTTGCACGTTACGTCCCCCCCTGTATGCGTGGGCGGAGTGGGTTGGCCCTGCGTACGCCAGGGGTGTGAATAAAAAGCCCGTCGCACTGGGCGTGGTTCTCTTTCGGAATGGCCAACGCGCCTGCCAGGGCGGCGCCTCTCAGCCCGCCGCAAGGCCGGCGCCGTGCGCAGCAGGGCCTGCATTCCTGTGCGCCTGCTGCACCCCGGGCCGCTGGTCCCCAGACCCGTCATGCCTGCCCCAGCGCACCAAGGAGGCTCCGCTCACCTGCCGACACCGGCGTGTGTCAAAGAGGGCCCACCACGCGCCGGTGCAAGCTCCAGGCCCCAGTCCCGCGACCTTTGCAGCCTCCGCAGACCATCGCTGGCCTCCACGGCGCTGGCCCACAGTACTCCTTTTTCATTGACATACTCCACCGGCGTACTCTTCGGCCCAGTTGTTGGCACATGTTGTACTGAGTCGTGAGTTTTGAATGGCAGTGACCAAAGGTCTGTGGCAGCGTCCACATCACTATACTCCCTCCGATCAGTGAAGCCAAAGTCTGCATCGCAAGCCTGCGACACGTGGTGCCACTAACCCTGTTCAACGCAAGCCGGCGACACGTGGTGCCACTAACCCTGTTCAACGCAAGCCGGCGACACTTGGATGAGGGCTCAGGCCTACACTGCGGTCCAGTAGGTCCCACATATGGAACCGTGTCCTGAGTCTTGAATGGCAGTGACCCCAAGTCCGTGGCAGCATCCACATCACTAAACTCCCTCCGATCAGTGAAGCCAAAGTCTGCATCGCAAGCCTGCGACACGTGGTGCCACCAACCCTGTTCAACGCAAGCCGGCGACACGTGGTGCCACCAACCTTGTTCAACGCAATCCGGCGACACGTGGTGCCACTAACCCTGTTCAACGCACGCCAGCAACACTTGGATGAGGGCTCAGGCCTACAATGCGGTCAAGTAGGTCCCACATGTGGAACTGTGTCGAGTTCAGAATGGCAGTGACCAAATGTTAATTGCCGCGTTTATATCACTGAACTCCCTTCGATCAGTGTCCCAGACCCTGCATCGCAAGCACACGACACGTGTCTGTGGTCCCGTGCTGACCTCTGCCCCCGGCCTAAACTGCGGTCCAGTAGGTCCCACATCCAGCACTTAGTCGTGATTCATGAATGGCAGAGTCCATACCGGTGAACGCACGGAGAGGAGTAAGAGGAAGATGCAGCTCAGTCCGGATGAAAGCCGGATCCTAGTCACGGTGGTGACCGAACACTAGCAACAACTGACCTGGTGCCACCAACCCTGTTCACCGCAAGTCCGCGTCCCATGGTGCCACTGAACCTGAACTACGCAGGCCGGTGGGACCATCCAACGTAAGCCGGCGACACTCGGTGAATGGCCCCTGCTGACCGTTGCATCAGGCCTACACTGCGGATCCAGTAGGTCACACATGTGGAACTGTGTCTTGGGTAAGATATGGAAGAGTCCACACCATTAGACACGCCTCTTCACAGGCGGCATCCCCTATCAGCACTGGTGCCACTAACTCTGTGCGCAATGAGTCATGGGCACTTTCTGGTTGGACTTTGGTGGCGTCTGAGTCCATGGCCTGGTGGTTGTCTGCATCATCATCTGGCTGGACCGGACTTGGTGTTCGACATGTGTCTGTTCCATTCATCTCCACCATAGTGACTGTTTCTGCGTGGTTCTGCCCTCTGCATCATGCCCTGGGGGTACACCTTTTACTGTCCACCGAGACACTCCGCGACAACCCCCTTTGTCATCTACGAGAACCTGCTCTGCTCTCGTGACCCTGCCCCAGTGCACCGCAAGTCAGCAGCCCGTGGCGGTAGGCCCGTGCAGGACGCTGTGCATCCGGGGCCACTAACTCTGTGCAGCTCAAGTCATGGGGCCTTTATGGTTGAATGGTTGTGTCCTTAACGATGTACACTGTTGTCGTTTTTTGACTGCACCAGGCACTCCATGACAGCTGGTGTACACACACCCCACACACATCCAACACAGGTGTCACTCGACATGTGAGCCTGCTAATAACAGTGGCCGGGCGCACGTGCCCGTAGCCATTCACACCATCTAAGCAAGTGTGTCCGTGTGGTCATTATGTCAGCATGATGGGCCCGAGCCCTGCAACATCACAGTGTGCTGTCTTCAGCGGACGATACCATGTCACCTCAGCAGTGGCTGAGACCTTGGACATGTAGCTCGCCCGCCCCCTGCATGCACAAGCGGCGTGTGCTGGTCCGGCGTACGTCAGGTCAGCGCAGGGGTGTGCTGATTCGGCAGGGGGATCAGGTCGTGGCTCTGGTCTGGCCTTGAGAAGGAAGTGCGGTAAGCGTGTCTCTGTGTTGTGGTGTTGTCGCCACCAGGGCCACAGTAGGCGATGTTGCAATGTAGCATGCACCCGGAGGGCGGGCCCGTACGTACGGGGAAATGTAGGAGCGCAAGACCGCTCGGGGTCTTGGCACATGCATGCCAAGTGTCATGTGTATCAGTCCTGCGGCTGCATAAGTCAGATGCCTAGCCTCAATCGCAGTGCGATCACAGCCAGACATGGACTGTACACCTGTGTCGGCCCTGTCCGGACCATTGGCCTACACTCACGTGGCCGCACACCCTCAACGGCCAGCTTCACGGTGTTGTTGGCATGCCACTGGACATGCGCAAACAGGCATGACAATGGTGTGCCGTAGGAGTGCACGTGATATAACCGCGCAGCGCACACAAGTGTGGGGGCTCGTGGGAGGGAGGAGCAGCTGTGAGGCAACGTAACACACAGTGAGGCCGCTCATGTGCCACGTGCTCGGCATATCATCCATGATTCCTGGGTCGCAGACATCCCACCCCACCCACGACAGGCCTCTGTACATCTCCTGTATGCAAGCAGATGGTTAAGTTACTGTAGGGATGAAAGGTCCTTTGTCTGAACTATCAGGCGGTAGCACATCTGCAGCTCCGAGCTGGGACTTGCATGTGCCCAGCACCCCCTGACAGATACGATAGCATTTGCTGGCGACTCCCACACTACGCACTGCCCGACGTGAGACCAACGTGTACACATCCCACACACAGAAATCCTTGGTTGTAGTTAGCATGTGTGAAATGGCCTTCACACAAACTCCTACCTCACCCCAGGCCTGCACCCGTTGCACACAAACACTGCTCATTGATCCGAGCTGTGCCATTTCATCCACAGGACTGGCGCGGGACAGCACAGTTTTGCTTCAAGCAGAGCCACTGACGCAATGGCAGAACATCCCAGACACATGCACAACGCCTGTCACTTGGAACTGTACCGTGCACGTCTGATGCATGTACTGGGGGCACTGCAATTGGCAGTGCTGTGGATCAGTTACCGGCTAAGCTTCCGCCTTGCCAACGTCACCTGCGTTCAGCCTGTGTTGCAGTGTCGCTCGTGCATATTCGAGTGGACCATGGATGTCTGCCTCTCCAACGTAACGGTAGCTGAACTGGATTTCGACATGTGTGTGCGCCCCCTGTTGGCCCACGACCGGGAGTGTCACCGTGATGCCCGTTTATGGCATGCCTGGATGATTGGCATGCATGCTGGAAACTGGACCTGGGAGATTGCACGAGTCGTCGTGTGCAGTGACCACATTGAGCCGCTCCCCTATTGGGCTTTAGTGCCAATTGGGGCCAGGGGTTGGAGTCAGCACATCTGTCCTGGACAGCTGATGGGTTACGTAGCCAACATGTTAGATGTAGTCGACAACGAGCTCTCATTGGAAATGTTGGCCTACGCTGCTGCACTCGCGTTCATGGACGAGTGACAACGTACCTGCTGCCACAACTGAATGTGACCCATTGCA
Source organism: Calotriton arnoldi (assembly GCA_963921515.1). Classification (NCBI taxonomy): domain Eukaryota; kingdom Metazoa; phylum Chordata; class Amphibia; order Caudata; family Salamandridae; genus Calotriton; species Calotriton arnoldi. The sequence goes on from CAWUFW010007432.1 coordinate 421,700, forward strand.
CGTGTCCCGATGCCTGGTTGCATGTTGGGGATCTGGTCACATGTTCCAAGACGACAGTGGACATGGGTGCATTGGCCTGGACTCCGGATCCATGTGCGGACAACCAACGCGGGTTGGCACTGACTTGTGTGGATGATGGACTCCCCCGGGGTGGACATGGGCGCTTTCCAACATTCCTCATTCAGACATGCTGCTGCATTGGTCTGCATGTCATGGCACTTCTCTTGGCCATACTGACATGCAATTGTTGATAAAGTTTTCGCACCTTCACTTGTCTCCAACTGTGATGAGTGTTGATTTGTATGCCAATGTGTGTGTCACGGCCTATCTGGGTCCCTGCCATACATGCATTGCTACCCCATCAGGGCTGAGGGTTTGTACTTGTGAATTATCATGTCCCTGTTTTGTGCTTTGCCAGATGCGTATGGCCATTTACCGGCCACAAGCGGGTGCACTTGTGTCCTGTGTTCGGTTGTGCAAATGTTGCTGTTTGTACCACATTGTGTTCGATGTTGGGGTGCTCTGCTTCCTATGTGTGTGCTGCATTGTGTGTGAGATGTCCCTTCAGCTCTGATTTGGCTCACCCTTCTCCCTTTCAGGCAGTGTGGTTTTCACTTCTGTGCTTGTTCAGTGGTGTGATATTGCAGAGTTGTGTGACTTGTGCTCTTGGTTGGTGTTGTTACTCTTGGGCATGGTTTGTCTGCAGTTGTGCTGTGCTTAATTGTGCATGTGTGCCATTGTGCCCATCTCCCCCGTCCCCCCAGTCCCTGGTCGTTCCTCTCCCTGTTGCTGTTGTGTCTGTTGATTTTGAGCAGTTTCTGGTCCCCGACTCCTGCCACCATCTCCAGACTGATGTGGTGGACACCATTTGCTCCATGTCATCCAGCTCCTGGTGTGGCGCTGGACTCCCACCTCCGGTGTGCATTGCTGCCTTCTGGTTGTTGGCGTGTTTCTGCTTGTTTGTGCGTTTCGCATCATTCCAGCTGTTCTGGTTTTCTTCCATTGTCCTCCTCCGCTCTCCGGCTGCATTCACCTTGTCCACGATGGCCTGCCATGTACAATGTTTTGTTGCCAATGGGGCTTGTGGGGTTGTGTACTAGCTCCGGCTGCCTCCATTGTGCTTCGCTGTTGTTTTCTGTTTGGTTTGTCTTCGTTTTTCCTGCTTTTGTTGTGCTTATTCCCGCCTGCCGTGTGTGTGTCGCGGGCCTGGCGCTGCTTATCGCTGCTATTCTCATCGCGAATGGGCTCATCGCACGTTTTTTGGTGTTGGGGTTTGTGTTTTTATCTCCGTCGCGGTGGTTGTATCGCGGACATTGGCCACGTTTTCGGCAAACTATCGCATGGTACCGCCGTGTTGTGAATTCCACGTTAACAGGGGGTTATTTTCCCGCGATAGACTGCAATGTGTAAAGTTGCGTTAACGTTTTTGGGGGATTTTTAGCGCACGTTCTTGTGAATATCCCCCAAGGACTTTACAGGTAAAAATATCGCACTAATCAAAGGTGTTGAACCAGTCTGAATCACTGTTAAATCAAACCCAAAATTTCAAAGAATCCCATAACACAATTTGACTCCAGATACTATTGCTAGTATTATTCCTGTGATCGACTCAATGATTGAGCTATGAATCCTAAATGAGATAAAGGTGAGTCCATGTAACTCTCTCATTATGGGCTTGAAGAAGCTGAATGGCAGGTATCGTATTGTGCAGGATTTGCAGAAGGTGAATGCAATAGTTGTTCCATGTTAACCTGTGGTATAGTATCCAGCTGTGATACTGTTTCAGATTTCATGTGAGGCCGAATGGTTTTCAGTCATTAACTTAGGCTGGGCCTTCTTACCTATCCCTTTGCTTAGGATAGTAAGTTCCTCTTTGCTTTTCATTTCGGAAATGTTGTTTTGGCATGGTGTAAAGTCCCACAAGGGTAAACAGAAAACCCCTCATACTTCAATCAGATTCTCAAAAAGAATCTTGAGTTTCTTGTAATTCTAAATCACTCACAGCTAACAAATACCAAAGAAGCCTGTAAGGCAGATACTATTGCCCTTGGGAATCATCTGGACTTCAGACACCATATTAAAAAATGAGCAAGGAAAGTGTAACAAGAAAGAATCTCTGTGATTCTTAACATGAATCCACCAACTACCCAAAAGGAAGTCTGCATGTTCTTAGGAATGGTGGGCTACAGTTGACAATGGATTTCAAACTTTTCGTGAACAGCAAAACCTCTCCAGAGGTTGACACACAAAGATGTGTCTGGTCCAGTACCTTGGGAGGACAGTTGTATGACTGCCTTCACTGAGCTGCGGAATGCCTTTCAAGGGCCCCGGCTCTGGGAATGCCTGATTGCAACAAGTGCTTTGTGTTGTTTTGTAATGAAAGGGAAGGCTGTGCTCTTTCAGTACTGACACAGATGCATGGAAGTAATCGCAGGCCTGTTGCCGACTTCTTGGTGACTCTTGATCCTGTAGATACAGCATTGCATGGATGTTTGAACGCGGTTGCATCTGCATGTGTGAGTCTTGAACAGTGTGAAAGTATAGTCATGGGACATCCACTGAATGTGTTTGTGCCCCACTCAGTGGAAATACTATTGACCCGTACTCGGACAGAGTATTTGACTAATAGTTGACTTACAAAATATGAGCAAATACTTTTGGGTGCAGAGAATATAACCCTCAAAAGATGTACTATTCTAAATCCGTCCACTCTGTTGCCATTTCCTGGAAATGAAAACGTGACCGATGAAGTTGAACATGATTGCTTGGACGTGACTGAGTTATGCACAAAGCCTCAACCATGATATTCAGGATGAACCGTTACCTCAATCTGATCATGTGTTGTTTGTTGATGGTTACTGTTTGCAAGGCAATGAAGGAAATCTGAAAGCTGCTTATGCCGTTAGTTGTAGGTGTTGTGGAAGCGTAATGGTTGCAAGGAGAATATTCAGCTCAGGTTGCTAAGTTGATAGCTTTGATGCAGGCTTGTAGCATTTCAGAACAACTCAGAGTAACAATTTTTACTGATAATCAGTACGGCTTTGGAGTTGTGCTTGACTTTAGGCAATCGTAGTCACAGCGTGGGTTCATGACTTCCTCCGGATCGCCTATATGAAATGGAGAAAGTGTGAGGAACCTTTTGTGGTCCTACAATTTCCTGGCCAAATTACAGTAGTTAAGTGCATAGCTCATAGTCAAGGCACTGACTATGTGACTGTTGGCAATAGATACGCTGACGAGATTGCCAAGTACTGTGCCTTAAGTTACCATACCTTTAATAGGGATTTAAATAATGAAACATCAGATGTCACAAATTGCAACCTCTTAGCTGCGTTAGACACATGGGAAGAGGCTAGAAGATTTCAGGAAAAAGTGACTGAAGCTGAACATCAAAGTTGGGTGCGAGCTGGATGCGCCAAAAGTGAAGATGACGTTTGGGTTTACACTGATGGCGGACCTGTATTACCTGATAGTTTGTTGCCACCTATGGCTAGACATTATCATGGTCCTGTACATGTCAGAAGAGATGCAATGATACACCTCTTTCGACAGGTGTGGTTCAACCCCAGATTCAGATTTATTGCTGAGAGTCTTTGCCATCCCTGCATAGTGTGTCAACAACAAAATGCTGGAAAGTGAACACAAGTCACAATGAGTCATGTAGGGAAATCATAAAGTCCCTTTAAACAAATGCAAATGGACTTCATAGAGATGCCCCTTTGCAATGGTTTGAAATATGTTTTGGTCATTGATTACATTTTCTCAAAATGGGTGGAAGCTTATCCAACACGAAGAAATGACAGTCTCACAGTAGCAAAATTGTTGATTCCAAGGTTTGGGTTCTTGACTTCTCTTGAGTCAGACGGAGGAATTTATTTTAACAATGAGGTCCTGATAATGTTGTGTGTAGGTCTTCAAATTTAGCAGAAGCTCCATTGCAGTTACAGTCCAGAGGCTTATGGACTCGTGGAGCAGATTAATGGCACACTGAAATTCAGATTTGTGAAGGTGTGTGCTTCAATGTCTTTGAAGTGGTCCAATGCATTGCCTCTTATGTTGATGAGTCTGAGAAGTGCACCAGACAGAAGGACAGGATTGTCGCCCCCTGAAGTAATTATGGGCCAAGTGTTGAGACAGCCAGCTGTACCTGCAAATTCTCTTGTGAACATCACAGATGAAATGATTTTGGACTATTGCAAATGTTTGGCCGATGTGGTATGTTCTGTGTCTCACCAGGTTGGAGAGGCTGCCCTTGTGACTCAACAGGAGAAGTGCCATGACCTCAGTCCTGGTGACTTTGTAATGATGAAGAAGCACATGCGGAATTCATGCTTGGAACCCCATTGGTGGGGCCCTACAAGTTGATCCTGGTCACCAACACTGCTGTGAAATGCAGACGTCTTTCGAATTGGGGACACGCCACACACACTTGCAGAGTCCCATGTCCCCTTGATGATATAACAGCACCTGTTCCATATGTGCCGGTGGTTACAGTGAGACAGAAGGAGCAAGATAGTGAAGCTGTTGGGGACCAGCAAGGAGCTGGGACAGCACAAGTTTGGCCTGAGGGGGGTCTGGAAGAGTCAACTATTGTCGGTATCGAAGGGTCCTACCCAGTAGAGTTGACTACCAGAGAAACAGATCCTAACGAAAAGCCTAGTGCATCAAGAAAGTGAGTTGTACCCGAAAACCGTTGGTCCAGAAGAGGTGAAATACTGCCTAACTGAAGGACGAATGCGAGTACCACAGACCATTTCTGAAAGTTCTGAGCAGTCTGAACAGAGTGACAGTGATGATGAGTGAACAGCTATAAGGAGGTCAAAAAGAGCGAGAGTACCAAGCCAAAAGTACTCATCTCCTGAATAGCCTTGTCTGGCAACAAATGAATGTGAACGCAGATTTTCTGCCTTTTGCTTTAACAATACGAGTCCACCTGAACCTCTTTGAAACAAACTTTGTTGGAGATTTGAATTTCAATCTTGTTGTACCACTTGAAGGACTGACACAATTTATTCTAAATTTAACCATCAACAAAGCTTATCTGCACGTTCTTCCATATTGAACAGAACCATTGAACTGTGCCTTGGTATTTTTGTGTTAACTTTGCTGAACTACTCAAACTACTTGCTTCAGTTTTTGAATTCTTTTTGTTAAATAGTCTGAATCGTGAGAAGCCATGAAGCCTAACACTGAAATCTCTCTTAGATCCAAATGTGTATATGCAGGAATCTTTTTTGTTATTGCCTTGATATTAGTTGCATAGCTTATTAATTTTAATTTGCCACATAACCTGTACCTGTTGAAGATCCTAAGCTTACAACTTCTCTCAAAATTGTCAAATCTAATAGCATTGATTCTATTGCTTTGAATGACAATACTTTACATCTTGGGTTTCCAAAATCTGATTATATACCAAATGTTTATACTAGTTTACAAAATGAGTATATTGACACAATGGATGCTAGTGATTGATACATGTGTATGCAATTACCTGCATTAGTTGCTGAAGCTGTTACCTTAGGTAACGGACTAGTGATTTCTGTCTTGAGACTATTAGTGGCGATCTCTTTGTGCATGACGCTGATGATATTATCTATTAAACTCTGTAGGTATAAAATGAATATAAAAGGAGTGAAAAGAACTAGATTTGATCTTGAACTAGAAAATTAACAATGTAAATACTTTGATGAGATGAACATTCTGGAAGAGTACACAAGGAAAAGGCTTAAGACAAAAAAACTGTAATTTGTGATGATCTGATGAGGATAAATGTGATGTCTTGATTTGCCATCAGAGTGAGGCTTGATGCAGTGTAAAAGCTGATCATTCTTTACATGACATAATAGCTGATTATTGACCACGAAACTCTAATGTACACTTGCACATGTTTAGAAAAACAACACTTAAACTGAGAAAAGTTGAAGTACCAGCACCGTAAAAGTGTGCTTAGATTTATAGAAATAGCAGGAGTAATAAAATAATGAATTTAACATGTTTATTAACTGATTACCTTATCTTTTAAGAAAGTCGTAATGAAGAATTAATGATGAAACTTTATTGCTTTCATTGTAGTACACCATAGAAAAATAGAAAGTGGTGCAAAATATATATACAATATGCTACATGATTGAAACTTTCAGTATAAATGCTTTTCATTATTAGGCTCTTATATTTCTAGAAACACATTTATTTTCATGATTTTTAAGAGTAGTTTGCACGTAGATTCTTTTTAAAATGTTGGTAGTAGGGCATAATTAGAGTTGAAATTTTTTTATGTAATAATCACTGACAACTTTACAAATATTTCCATAATGATATGCTTATTTTTGTCATTATGCTTGAACTTAATTGTGAGTTATTTACAAAATAAGAAATGCTAACGTTAAAATGCATTGATTTGCCTCTTTCCTTAGGCTGCATATTTCATAACTTGGTGTAATGGACTTTAAATACATTTCCTCGAATGTTGCTTTATCTGTTCTCTTTATGCAACATTCTTTAATCAATAAGACACTTTTCCAGTACATCATTGTGTGTGAATTGGTGGGAACCTGACTTTTTGACCTACTCCATGAAGACAAAGAAAGTAATAAGCTCATTTCTCCTAACCTGTGAGGATGGAATGGACTGTTTTGTACCAGGTGAACAGAACAATGGACATATGATGGTCAGACCAGTGTATGGCTGACTACTGATGTCACAAGTGGATGAGTTGGAGCATAAAAAGTGACTTTCCAAGGAGGAGGAGAGCCTTTTTCCCTATGGCGATCCTTTCCCGCAACCTCCAGATCCGCGTCTCGGTCTCCATTATCCTTTGACGACTGCCTGCCTGATTACCTTTCCATGCCCTTATTGCCTTTTGCTTTGCTGATGCACTTGCCTGCTGGACTGTTTGGAGCTGTCTGGTGAGACACCAGACCTGAACTTTCCTGATTATTTCTCCATTGCCGTTACCCATGCCTATGGACTTTTCCTTAGTGGACTCTAACTTGATCCCTTTGCCCATGCTTAGAGAACTCTTTTGAACCATCCCCTTGCCTTGGTTATACTACGTGCTGTAAGACTCATGACTGAGCTATTTAAAATGTTACTTATATGCAATGATTTTGGATCTTTAATACAGTAACCAAATTAACTAAATTTGTCTCAGTCTTTTATTTGTGTCTTTTAGGTTCTTTCTGCAGAAACTGTGCTTAATACTATCTGATTTCTAATGCATGAGAGTCATAGATTATTCTCAGAACATCTGGCTCTTTTGCTCTTGTTCTATGTAGCCACAGCAGAGCTTCTGGTTTATATAATTCTTATTAGATTGAACGTCTTTAAAAGATTGGGTCTTCCAATTGCAATACTCTTTTTTATGGCATGGTTCTGAGAGTAGTGTACTCTAACTTGATGTCTAATTTGTGAGTTGGCTCCCAATTATTGATCCTCATCAGGTGGCCAACAGTGGGCCATCTTGATTTCTCACCCCTCACTACGACGAAGAAAGGTGCATCTCAGGACCAATACCTCTGTGGGTAAAATATCGAATATGAATGAAGTGACTAAGTTAGTATAGCACCTGTATGGGCCTAGTGCTAGAAACCCAAAAAGTACTTCTCCTGCAACAATAGCAACCCAAAGGTCAGTGTGCTTCGAGGGCACTCTTAATAAGGCTTCAATGTGACACATCAGTCTAAATTTCATGGGGAGGAGAAGAATAGCGTGGTGCTGTTTAGTACCTTCCAGGCATAACCTGAGACAGATTTTATCTATAACAGTAACTTGAAACCTCCTTACAGTGGTTTAATTCTCACACGAGCCTCCATGCAAGAAGCAAACTTGTCTTGCAAAGTAGGTGTCTTAAGCCACTTATCTGGATCCCAGATGATTCCAATGGGGCAGCGATGCTACTTCCCGAATCCTCCTGAGACTTGCCCTTGGTTTACAGGAAGAAACACTGCTCAGGTGGAAAACCCCAGGGGGAAGGGAGTTGGGATGGAGAGAGTGTGTAGAGTCAAAGATGCTGTGGCTCGTCTACTCAACAGCAACACTGCAGCAGGCATTCACACCAGTCTGGTACTGGCAGATATAGTACCTATAAATAAACAATAATAAGGCTTTAGTCTAGTATTAACTCTTTCTCTTCAGGTATCACCTCACAAAAGCTTTTCAAATCTCAACCAACCTTTAGTTTTTTTGTTTTTATTTAGATTGTCCGTAGATGCTCCTTTATCACAATTTTTGAAACTGTAGTGAGTATGATGTCAGCATCAATCCCACAAGCACATTTTGATAGGGTTAGCTTAATCCAAATCCTCTCTGGCAGAGCCCTGCCAACAGTATGTACAAGTAGAAGAAAAACACTGGTTACCTTTGTTTGCAGCACGATGTTGTGACTGAACTCAGCGCGTAGTAAAATCAAGTCTGTTAATGCATCTCTCCTTTTCTTCTTGTTCTTTTTTTCAGCCAGGTGCAAGACTGATACAGGATGTTCTTTGTGGTGAAGCCAAAGTGGGAGGATCAACAGAGCTGCCAAGACAGATTGCTGGAAGCCGGGAAACAGGTAAGTGGCAGGCGAAGAGGCTAAGCGAAGGGGAGGAGTGTGGGTGGTCTCTAAATAAGACTGCTTTAGAACATTCATAAAGGTCACATTCTAATTGTTTGTAACAAAGAACAGGTGCAGATAATTAACTTGATGAAGTTGTCTTCTAGAAGGTGTTTTAGAATGTTCACAAAGGTCGCATTTTAATTGCTTATAGCAAGGAACGGGTGCAGGGGATTAATTTGATGAGGGCTGTCTTCCGGAAGGTTCATGTTTAGGTCATCTATGCCGGCTGCTTGATGCTTATTCTGGTGGATTTTCTAGATGTTTCCGTGGTGCCTGAAACCTGACTTTGCATATGCACGGTAAAACGTTTGTAAAAGCTATTAAGCCTTTTCAAACAGACCGGGGAACACCAGCTGCAGCTAGCTATTACCAACAGCATGAACTATGGTCAAAAGTCAGGGTACAAGATGTTTGTTCATTCATAAGTGTTGGGAGGAATGACATGAGTTATGCTGGTATATTGTGAATGTCAAGAGAGGTGAGCTGTAGCAGGAATTCCGACAGTCACCCCTCCCAAAGGCAGTCTTACAGGTTGTGGTTTGGAGGGATGGAGGGCATGAAATCGTCTCACCAGACGGGGGGCATGAACCGAGGAGGCTGGTTCCCAGGAACTCTCTGAAGGGTCATAACCCTTCGAATCTATGAGGTTATATAGTTTTCCCTGAGATCGTTTAGAGTCCAGGATATGGCGAACTTCGTACTCTTGTTGGCCATTAATCAGGACGGGTGGGGGTGGGGTATTTCTTCGTGGGGCAGGGTGGTATGGCTTGATCAATGAAATGTGAAACACTGGGTGGATAGTGTATTCAAAGGGAAGCTGTAGCTTGATGGTGACTGGATTGATTATCTTGATAATGTCATGGAGACCTATAAACTGAGGTCATAGTTTCCTTGGGCCTTCTAGTTGTAGGTGTTGTATTGATAACCATGCCCTGTCTCCTTCCTTGTATATAGGTGCTGGAGTTCTATGCTTGTCAGCTTGTGCCTTCATGACTAATTTGGCTTTTGATAAACTTGTCCTAGTGTGTTTTTGAATCTCATGCAGTTGTTCTAATCTTTCTGTGATTGAAGGTAGCGTAGTAGAAACTCCTGATATATCAATGGGAGGGGCTGAGGATGTTGTCCTGACATGAAGAAGAAGGGTGTGTAGTTTGTGGCTGAGTGGGTGCCGTTATTATAAGTGAATTCAGCTGGGGTAAGGCCTAATCCCATTGTCCTGTGTACGTTGATAGTAAGCATCTTAGTGTAGTTTCTAGGGATTGGTTGACCTGTTCAGTTTGCCCGTCGGTGTGTGGATGGAAGGCCGATGACAAGGCTACCTCTATTCCTAACTTATCACAGAATGTTCTCCAAAATCTAAATGTGAACTGAACTGTGTGATCTAAGATGATTTTAGTCGGTGGGCCATGCAGTCTTACAAAATGATCAATAAATATTTGACAAAATTCCTGCGGCTGTGGGTATTTTTTTGAGGAGGATGAAATGTTCCATTTTTGATAACATGTCAACAACTACTACAATGGTAATGATGGTATTGCTTCCTTGAAGGTTAGTAATACAATCCAGACTACTGGTGTGCCAAGGAACTGGGGGTATAGGCAGAGGCTGTAATAAGCCTGCAGGCACAGTGTGAGTATTCTTGTTTTTCGTGCACAAGTTGGGCAACCAGATACATATTCTTGTACATCCTTCTGCATGTTTTTCCACCAGAAGGTTTTTTGACAATTCCTTAGGGTTTTCGTTATACCTGGGGGCCCAGCTAATACTGTGCCATGATTCTATTGAATTACCTAATGTCTTAATTCTATAGTAGGGATGTACAGTTTCTGAGCGTGAAGGAACAGCTTGTCTGTGATAGTATGGTTAGGTATTTAGATCCATTCTTCAGCCTTTCATTTTTTATATTCTTTATGTAAGGACGCAATAAAGGTGTCACCCTCACTTACTGCGACTACCTTTTCTGATGGAATGATAGTAGGGGAGTCTGATGTGGAATGGAAAGAGTGAGCATACCCCAGTATAGAAAGGAAAGCAGACTGTAACTGCTTGGTACCTGGGCGATAGGTGATGATAAAATTGAACCCACTAAAGAAATGCAGCCATTCCATTTGACGGGGGTGAGAGCCCTAATGGAGCTAAAGAATTGTAAATTTTTATAATCCGAGAATATTATGACTGTATGTTTAGCCCCCTGTAGGTAATGCCTCCATCCAGTGAACACCGGATTTATGGCCAGAAATTCTCTTTCAATCACTGCATTGTTTTGCCCTGCTGGTAGAAGTTTTTTGGTATAAAAGGCTATGGGATGCATGTGGCAAGTTCTTGGTTTGTTTTAGATAAAATTCCTCCAAAGGCTACCTGTGAAGCATCGGTTTCGACATCATTGGGATGGTCTGGATTGGGATGCTGAAGAATGGGTGCAGTGGTGAATTTAGTTTTCGCGTCAACTAAGCAGCACCCAGTACTACCAAAAACTTGACACCGACCCTACAGAACGACTCCTCAAACAGATCCGGATCATGGTGAATGAGGCAGCTACGGAGGGATGGATCTCCCCCCAAGAAGCGGCCTTCCTGGTGAACACGGATCCTAAGATGCCATATTTCTACCTTCTACCCAAGATCCACAAGGGCATTGTCCCTCCACCTGGCCACCCTATCGTCTCAGGCATAGGCTCCCTACTAGAACCTCTGAGCCAGTTTAGCGATCACTTTCTACGCCCATTGGTCCAGGCAACACCGGCATACCTGAAGGATACACGGGATGTACTCAATCTGATCCAAGATATCAATGATGACAACACTGAAGAAATCAACCTCCTCCTCACACTCGACGTAGAGGCGTTATGCACCAACATCCCTCAAGATGCCACCATCGAGGTAATGGGGAACCTACTACGACAAGCGGACCTTCCTACCAACACGCCGGCTGACTTCATTGTGGATATCATCACCATCGCACTCAAAAACAATTTTTTCATGTACAGGACCACTACCTACCACCAAGTGCAGGGCACCAGTATGGGCAGTACTTTTGCGCCTAGTCTGGCTGGGCTGTACATGTCACATTTCGAGGCCACCAACATCTTCAAGGACACCAACCCATTCCAGGAAAACCTTTCTGGAGAGGAACTGAGGAGACTTCGGTCAAGTTCCACGAGTGGATCAACAGATTGGATCCCCACCTACGTTTCACCAGGACATCCAGTGATAAGACTATTCCCTTTCTGGACCTACTCATTACTCTAGAGGAGGGATACCTTCACACGAAGACCTACAGGAAGGCTACCGATTGCAATAGCCTCCTTAGTTTCAGGAGTTTCCACCCAAAAGCCCTCAGGGAAAACCTACCCTATGGTCAGTTCCTGAGGATTCGGCGGAACTGTAGCAACATCCAAGAATTCGACGCTCAAGCCAACTCGCTCGCCGATAACCTACAGGAAAGGGATTACCCTAGCGATGTCATCCGGAAGGCAAGAAAACGCACCAGAAACAATAACCGCCAGTGGTTACTCGAATTAAGAGAGCCCCAGACAAGCAGTGTCATCACATGTGTTATGACCTTTACCCCGCTGTCCAACAAGATAAAGAACATTATCAAGCACAATTGGAGGATCCTGAACACTGGCTCCCTCAATATTGATCTACCACGTTTTGTCTTTAAGCGGACTTCGAACCTGCGAGACCAATTGGTCAATACACAGCCTCGGCCTAAAAAGAAACCCCAGGACACCACTCTGTGGAACCTGCCACCTGTGTCAGGTCACTACCCGTGCGGTACCTGCAGTGCCTGCTCTTCGACTCAACATTCAAAATCTCTGCAACTGGGAGACTTCATCTGGGAACAGCGCACACACACGAACTGCAACACGAAAAACTGTGTGTACCTAATCACCTACCCCTGCCCACTGAAGTACGTGGGGATGACCACCCGACCAGTGAAGTTTAGGATTAGTGAGCACAAGAGCACCATCAGACGTGGCCGGACAGCAACTAGAATGACCAACCATTTTATCGAAAAGGGACACTCCTGTGAGGAGATGCAGTGGACAATCCTAGAGGCTAATCAAATGTGGAGTAGTACCTCTCTCCTACGCCGTGAACAACGGTGGGTCCACCGTCTTCACACTGACATTCGGGGCTTGAATGATGAGATACCCTGGACTGAACTTTGAATCTGTTCTCTTACTGACCCGGGTCCCCTCTCCCTTTGACCTTTGAGTCTCAGTGAGTACCCCTGACCACCCTCAACACCCTGGCCCGGGGGTACTGGTACCATCATATATACACACATGTATCTTAGTTGTTTGCCCCTTGCACCAACAGTGGGAACTTCATCCTCAACCACCCGTGTGCCCTGTTAATTTTGGGCTTTCTTTCCCCTTATACCCAACACGATCCTGGTCTGAACACCGTCAGGACCTTGCATTACACACCGGCACCAATATATAAAAAGGTTTTCCCTTCAAACTCAGGGTGTTCCTTTTTCTCCTCATTATGTAATGCACGCCCTTATCTCCTGGCGTCTCATCATCTTACCAGATCGCTAACACTGCCAGCTCTTTGCACACTCGCACGCAGGTCATCAGGAACAGTCTGCTCCTCCAAACACATACATTCCTCATGATAGTGGCGTTCCGATCCCCATGACAACCGCTGATATCTCTAGCCATGTGCACGCTTACGCGCAGGTTCTTCGGAATAGTCCGCTCCTCTTAGCACATGCGCACTGCTGAGGGACTTCGCACCACTTCATTGCGTGACTCGGCATCCCGGAAGAAGGGACCGCCCAAGCCTCAATTAACGCTACTATAACTAGGCAACCTCCACCATGGCCACTCTACATTCGGGCAGGCGTATGGATGGGGTAGGTGCTTACTAGCCGGCACCCGAGCTAAATGGTAAGTAGAGACCGGATGCATGGACCTGGGTACCTGCCATAGTAAGTCGCTGGACAACGGGCTTGGGGCCTATCTGAGTCTCACTCTATGCTCGAATATGTTGTTTCTCTTTTCCAGCCCGGTAAGGTGCGGGCATCCTGCGCCATTAGCCCTTGGAGTATTTCTCCCCTTGATATTAGGTAAGGGTCCTCTTCCTCGCCACGCACTATCCTTCGGCGAGTTAGAGACACCACTTTCTTTTTCTTTCTGTGATACTGCGCTGACCCATCAGACGGGCGGCCTGGTTGTGCGATATATGCCTAATTGCTCTGATTTTTACCATGCACCACGTGCCAGTTCCTCATCACGCGCTTACTAAACCGTATGCTCCCTTGTGCTAGACACCCTGCATGACCTGTGCGTAAGTGGCCCCACACGTTGGGTTCCAATGTCATGGCGCTTTGCCCAACGTGGGTTAATCCTGGGGTGCCGGCGGGGCCGCACTTGGGATCGCCAGCTTTCTGGCGCTCACCTGGAGCTGGCCTGCTTCGCACGCCTGGGTAGTCACCGCATTGGGTACTTGCCCCATGGTTTTTCTACTCAGTCAGTCTCCTGCTTTTTATGCGCGATGTGCGCTCCCTTGATGTACATCCTTGAGGCACACAATGATGCCTCTTATATCTGTTTGATGTATGTCTTTTCTGTTGTTTGCTTGTTTTCTCTCCTAGGTCGCCATCAGGAGCGTTTTTCAACTATTATGTTGTAGCCTTACTGTAGGGTACACAGTTTAGGCCCGCCCTGATTTCATAGAGGGTTCTTATCCCTTTTAATCACTACTCACGTGCACTCAACACAATCTTTTTGTTTTTCTGGTCCTGATGAAATGCCATGGATCCTTGTGACCACCCAGGGGCGAAACATGTTGGCCTTTTAGTTACCTGGGCACATTGCGCCTATTAGGGTAACATACAACCTACGGGTTTTTTATTCTGACAAGGGTACCATCACATTAAAACATACTCCTTTTGGTAACGCTTAGTCAGTTTTAAACTTTGCACGCACTGACTCACCCTCCACATAGGACTCACCCCACATACCCACATGCATCAGACAGCAGTTCTTAGAAGATCTCCGCTAAAGAGACCCTTCGGGGGACCAGTAGGACATTGCAGCGCCAGCCCGACAAGGAACAAAACGCCTGATGATGAAGCATGACATCCTTCGGGGTGTGTGAGGGCAACAAGAGGCAAGACCTGCTCTTCCCTCTTACCAGTGGGTTCTAGTCTTAGGACCCCTTCCCTGTCTTCTTCCTTCCACTCTCTCTTTCCCTTCTCAGTGAGTGGGTGACACTTTGCACCCCTCCTCCGGAACAGTGTCCTCCCGCTTTTGATTTAACGCTAGAATTTAGTTTTTAACAGTTGCAACGCCTGATTGGCTTCTGGAGACCATGCAAATGATTGCTCTTTTTTTAAGCAGCTGTGTTATGAGCACCACTATCTTTGATAAGTGTGGGATGAAACACCGATACAAATTGATGAAGCCAAGTATCTGTTGAATTTCCTTGACATTTGTTGGAGTTGGCCAATTGGTAATGGCTTCTTTCTTATTAAAGTCCATAGTGATGTCCGCCGGAGATAAATGATACCCCAGGAGCTCTGCTGACTGTGCAAGGAAGGAACATTTTTCTAATTTATCAAAGAGGTTGTTTTCCCTAAGGCGCTGCAAGATTGCGCATACATGCTGTACATGTTTTTGTTCTGAGCTTGAGTAAATCAGAATGTCTTCTATGTAGACGATTGCACAAACATCCAAAAACTCCCTCAAGACCACGTTAATGAAATATTGAAATGCAGCTGGAGAATTACAGAGCCCAAAATTAGTCCTAAAGGCAGTTTTCCATTTATCGCATTCTCGTACACAGATTAAGTGGTAAGCTCTCCATAAATCTAGTTTTGTGTAATGGTGGAATTTCTGACCTGATCAAGTAGTACTGGAATTAACAGGAGAGGATAATGGTTCTTAATAGTCACCCCCCTAAATCCACACAAGACCTCAACTCCCAATTATTCTTGGGTACAAAGAAGAGTGGTGAAGACACAGGCGACATGGATTGGCATATAAAACCTATCTCTAGTAGTTCATCCAGATATTTGCGTAGATATTGAGTTTCAGGTTCTGTCAACGCGTAAACTCTGCTGCAGGACACCATTTCTCCCAGGAGGAGATCTATGCGGCAATCAAAGGATCTGTATGGGGGCAGTTGGATGGCTTTCACGGGGTCAACAGCATCTTGAATGTCCTGGTATTTTTTGAGTAGTTTAAGATTTTCTGTACCTTGGACCAAGGTGCAATGCAGCGGTATTCCTACCTCTGGAGCCTCTTGGTAGCAGGTAGTAGTACAGAATGGTGAGTTCCAGGTTGCGGTACGGTTTACCCACTCGATGTTTAGATTATGGTGTTTTAACCAAGCTACTCCCAAAACTACCCCAAAGGTGGGAGTGTCTATTAGATCAAAGACAAAGGGGCCGATTCCGATCTCGGCCGGTAGTGCTCCGAATCTGATTTGGATTCACCGGATCCGATTCGGAGCCCTGTTTCCCGACCGAATCGGACGCGGGTCCGGCCGAGCGAGTACGATGCAAGCACCCGCGAAATCGCCGACCGACTCGAACGCGGCTTCAACACGCTCCGACCGACTCGCAGGGACACGACTCGCACCGCGCTATGGAGACGTTTCCCGGCCGGGTAAGTACGATGCGCGCCGCGAGCAGTCCGATCGACTCGCGCCGTCCGGCTTGACAAAGCTGTCGGAGCCGGACTTTGGGGGTCCGCGTCGGACCCCCTGTACGCGTAGGCACGCGAGTCGCACACAGGGGGGACCCATGGGTCCCCCCTACCTGTGCATGTATGCCGCGATGCGCATGGACGCGTACACGCTGTAGGGGGCGCCCTTGTCCGCCTCGCACCCATTGAGTCAATGGGAGCCCGCGTACGCGTTGTACGACAGGCTCCCATTGACTTCAATGGGAGTCCGACCGACTCGAGTCCGATAGCATGCGTGCGCATCGTACTCGTTCGGTCGGACTGCTAGGGTCCGATTCGGTCGGAATTCTCTCCGGGTCCGGCTCGGTCGGAGAGATTTCCGGCCCGAATCGGAATCGGCCCCTAAGTCGTTCAGTATGTCCATTATCGCACACTAAGGTTAGAGCCTCTGTTTGAAAACAAATTAGTCCAGAAGACAACTTTGAACCATCTACTGCTTGCACTGGCTCAGGTTTCCTTGGAAACTTTTGTGAGCCTGAGCTTGGCAGCTAGGGTCAGAATTTTTTTTTGCCTGTGGCCCCTGAGTCAATAAGCATGGATTTTATGTGCCTCTGCTGTGGGGATAGGATTACTGTGACTCAGATAGTCAGATGCCGCAGAATTCGTGTTCCTACATTGATCAGATAATGTATGATCTGTACGGCTTTTCTCGATGAGACGATCTCCCTTCTGGTCGGGAGCCTTAGTTTCCCTTGTTCGTGATCAACTTCTACACTAACCATCGCCTTAGTCTTTTTTGGTTTTGCTGAACATTCCCTAGCGAAATGAGCAGCTTTGCAACAATAAAGATATAGGCTTAATTTGCGGTAACATTCCTTTTCCTCATCAGATAGCGAACCCCTTATACCTCCTATCTGCATGGGTTCAGTAGCAAGAGTGTTACTGTCTGACTCCTTCTTCTCGGTTTTGAGAACAATTACTCTGGTGTCACTGTGAGATCGGTCACCCTTTCACTCAACCAATCAGTGATCTAGCTTAACCACAAGATCAATATCATCATCTTTATCTTTATTCAGTTTATACAAACCATCAACGCACACATAAATACCAGTCAATTGTTCTTTCTCAAGTTCTAAATAAAGTATGATAAAAGAATAAAAACTAACATAAAAACTATTCCAAATAAAACCCCCAACTATTATGTTTTCTCTTCTGGTAGAAAGTGCATTGTGATAAAAAAGGTAGAGAAAAAAAAATCCACTTAAGCAGACAACAGTAATGCCTAGTACATATTGGCTTCTCTAGTAGGGGATACCTTCTCAAAGAAAGTTACAGCTTTCTAGCGCCTGAACCAGATGTTCATTAGAAAGTGACTTACAGAAAAAACAATAGGAGTTGATGTATCTTTGTTTAGGATCCGGTGAGCAACCTGGTAGTGTCTAATTCCCAAATTCAGACAGATTGGTCAGATCCACTTCCTTCAAGGATGATGGTATTTTGTACAAAACAGCAAAATATGTACCTCGGTCTCCATCTCTAAGCCACAAGCAGGACACACAGATGTGTCATGGTCAGTGGCCTAGGTGGTAAAGGATCTTAGAGGCAGACAGCCCAGACGAAATCTCATGTACAAGCTTTTGGCCAGCGGTGGCAAGATCGAGTCTAAAAAGGGCTCAAACCCAGGGTATAGCTTGAAATGTAAAAACTGAATGATTAAGAGCCCTGAAGTCCTGCTAGTAACAAACCTATCTGTCACAAACGCCCAATACTTCGCATTAGCTATTGCTTGTTTTCCTATTTCCTCAGGGCTATCCCACTATTTGCCCAATCCTAATGTCTTGCACCAAGTTGCTACATGGAGAAGCCAAGCGATTTGATTTGCACCACTGATCTTTGAGACTTACCTCAATGACTTGCGATAGTCAGTTGGCTCAGGTGTGGACCATAAGCGCAGCCAGTACATCAGGGGTTTAAGTGAAGCCACATCCCTGATTCTCTTTATCCTGAGATTGAAAAACAATTAAATCAATGGAATGCTAACTGGAACAGAAACAAGGGATCTAACATACGAGTTCTCGCATACCACCAGCCTGTGGGTATCAATGTGACCCCATAGCTCTGCTCCATAAAGCTTTCGCCTGATAGACATCCAGGGCAGAGTTAAGTGACTGATACTGAGTCTGTTTATAAAATTGAAATAAAGATTTAGATGTATGGCACAATGTAAGGTAGCTTTTGCCGACTTGGGGTCCCCAACTAAGCAAATCCGCCAGCCTCACCCCTAGGTAATCAAAACTGGTTACCCTCTTGAGGGATTTCTCAGCGATCCTCACTGTTCTTGATCTGACTTTGGTCCTTCCAAAAACCATAAACTTAGTTTTCTTTGCATTCAATTCTAATCCCCTTATATCGCAAAATGTCAAAAATGTATCTAATAGGTTCTGTAAGCCTATGAAAGCAAGATGAGTGAAGAATCATCTGCAAATAGCACAAGATCAATAAATTCTACACAATCGTCGGGTAGATCAATGATGTCATAGAGGGAATCATTAAGGTAATTTCTTAACCCTCGATAGAATAAGGATGTTTTTTTCTCTTCCGGCCAATGCGTTTCCACCACCAGTTGATTGAAAGTAGTGATATAAGTCAGCAGGTATTGGGGAAAGCCTGAGATTTACATAGGAAATGTAATTGGCATTGACTCATAAAGGCTCTAAATGTAGTACTGTCGGCAAGAAAGCGTTCTGGAGCTGCTAAGGGCACTGGACTGGGTGTAGAGAAAGATAAATGCAGATTCTGATCAGTAGTTGTAAATGCCCCTCTCTGAAATGGTTCTACAAACACAGGCTGAGTCAAAAATGTGCGACTCTAATTGGGCTTAGTATCCCTTGCTTGTGTGAAATGTGCCCTTTCAAACAAACCAGGGAACGCCAGCTGCAGCTAGCTATTACCAACAGCATGTAATATGGTCAAAGGTCAGGGTACAAGATGTTTGTTCGTTCATAAGTGTTGGGAGGAATGATATGAGTTATGCCGGTATATTGTGATAGGCAAGAGTGGTGAGCTGAGGCAGGAATCCTGACTAGGCTTTATGGAGTTGGGACCCAGTCTCAGCGAAGGTCTGTGTTCTCAATATCAGGCTGGTACTACATTTATGGGCAGTACTTTTGGCCACAAAATGCATTGATATACAGGCATCTTAGCTGGCAATTCCCAGAATGACTTACTGTTCCAGGCAAAGCAGGGCCCTTTGCAATAGATGTTTTAAGAGGGCAAGGTGAGGTGTTTATTTCTTGGATACTTATGGAAGTCAATAGGACCCTGTCTCTAATTCTGGAGATTCTTTGAGTATCTACTACAAAGATGGATTGCTCAATGCTCTTACCTAGGCACAGAAAATATTTCTGTTACGTTGGCTTATTCTTGTGTATTTTTAGTAATTTTGCGTTATGCTTGTCAGGGAAAAATCATGAAATTAGGCTATTATGCCATGTTCTGTAATTATGAGGTGTTTGCAGCAAAAATTCAGAAGGATCATATGGGGACACATAAACAACCAGAATGCTTACAGCTTCCGTTTGCAGGGTGTTTGTATTTTTACAAATGTGTTTAGCACAACATGTTTTATACGTGAGGATGCATTTCACACTAAATTATAGTGCAAATGCCAGATTTTGTATTTTGCATTTTGTATTGTATTTTGATTTTGTAATTTCTCTGAAAAATAAGTTTTGTGAATTTTGCACACCCCTATTCTTGCACCATTTTGTTCAATCAAGAAGGATAGGTAATGAGGTGTTTGTTATGCTTCACAGTACATATCTGATGCACAGCTGCCATATTATGGCATTATAGCATTTTGGTCTTATAATATTCATAGGCTGCCAGAGGATGAAATAGACAAATACATAGGAAAGCATAGATACAAAATTATTTGGTAATTAATGAGCGTAGATATTTCTTTAATCATCAACATGGAGGAACGCCATTAGGATGAAAATAACTAGACAATTGTGTCCTAAACATTATAGCCCCCTATTTATAACTTAGCACAGGGAGGCAGGGACCCTCCCTACACTTAAGCCTCCAACCCTCTACCAGGCAGCTACAAGGCAAGGGACGGGATATTGCTACTCAGATGGTGGTATCTCTGCCTCTGCCCCCCATAATTGTTGTCCACATTTTACATTGTCTGGTAGAATAAATGATGGCAGTAGGGTGTAAGGGATCCTGCTACCTCTGAACTGGCATTAGCCACATCATCCCTCATCAGGGTTCAAGGAATCTTTGGATGACCTTTGAGGATCTCTGGGTCAATCACATGTTTGTGGACAGCTTGGGAGAATCTCTAAGGTTTTTATGAACCCCATGGAGAGAGAGAGGGCCTTGTCAAAGCAAGGCAAAAAGGCATTGCTTGATTTTACCTTCACTAGTTTTCACAAGAACCCTCTGACAGCAAGAAAAAGCACATTATTTGGTCACTGATTCCAAACATTTATGAGGTACTTGCAAGACAACCTCTGGCGAGCTTCCTCTCTTGCCAGTAAATGTTCATTGATGTCACAGTTTTGAAGAGTTGATTTCCTAGCTCTAAAAACATATACTGTTATTCCATGCTGGTGCTTCCCTAACGCGGGTTAAGAAATATATTGGTGGCAAAAAATACAGAAATAGGTGATTATAAAGGTTCTTTTTAAATGAGCACCTTTCTATTATTTCAAGGGTTTTTAAACTCTACACATTACAATTGCTTCAAATGTACAGATGTAGCTCCAAATGTACATAGCTCGCAAGAAATGCCCATGCATACTATTAAATGGCCAATCACAGGCTCAGATGTCTAATCACCATCTCAGCAGGTCAGAAACAACATGCAATGGCTAGGAGCCTAGAAAATAGTCAAACCTAGTCTTACATGCCCAGAAACTTTCTTAAATGTCCATGCTCAAACACCATATGATGCCTATACATAGCATTACATGCAAAAACATAGACTCAGTTTCATAGACACAAACTCAAATGTCCAATCAGTGCTTAGGAAACTCTGGCAAATCATATCAAAGGTCATGACTCAACTTGAAAGAATTAGACTTAGTTTCAAATGCCTAAGTTCTGATGTCACATCCTCAGGCATGACCTCAAATGCCCACGACCAGCTCCAAATGCTGAGTCAAATGCCTCAAGTACAGCATAACTACCGAAGCACAGCTTTCATAGCCTCTAATTCCTTGGCACAGCCTCATATTTCAAAACACAGTCTTTCAAACTCCCAAGCACTACCTCCAGGCCCAGATTTATCAAGCCTTTGCATTATACATGCTTCACACAAGACGAGGCAAGGACAATGCAAAGGCTTCAGTAATATTTACTAAGCCTAGCAAGGAGAGATTTGCGCTGCCATACAATGCTTTTAAAGTAATTTAACTCAACGCAGCAGCTTGTGCTGTGCAATGTAACATTTCAATCAGTTATGCATTTCATGGGTGGAGCATGGGCATTCCCAGGCACACACCCATGGATTTTGGTTCATTTCCAGATTTACTAAAGCAAGTAAACCTGAAAATGTGTCAAAGTGGTACGCCATCCACAGGAAGGCATAACGAGGAGAAATATTTTTATTACTTCTCCTTACTTCTTTCTATGAGTGATGCATTCTGCCTCACACACAGAGAGAGGAAAATGCCACTAAGGATTTCTTTTGTGCAGAAAGGTGTCCCTTCCTACACCCTGTACCCTCACCACTGGTATAGTACACCCAGCTAGTGGGGTGGCTTACCTATGCCAGGGCAGTGGCTTGTAGGCATGGCACACAGGGATGTGTGCCATGTCGACTCTTCACTTTTCTCTGCACCAAAACACGATGCCTGCAATGGCAGTGTGTGTGTGTTAAGGTACAGGACCTCTAAGGGTGGCACAATATGTGCTGCAGTCCTTAGAGGCCTTCCCTGGTCACAATGCCCTTGGTACCCAGGGCACCTTTTACAAGGGACTTACATGTGGCCAGAGAGGTGCCAATTGGGGGTACAAAGGTACAGTTTTGGAAAAGAACACAGGCTCTGGGATCCTGATTAGCAGGGACCCAGGGCACATCAAGTCAACATGCATCAGAAATCTGGCAAAAAAGTGTGGGGAGGAGTTACTGCAACAGAAACCCAGCTTCCTACGATAGCCCCTTAAAACATGTCTCAGGCCTCACCTTTTTTGTTTTTAGGGTTTTACATAGTGCGAACTAGACCCGAGACATCGGGTATTAGAGCGCTTTACATGAGCACCAGTTTCGTTACAGATGGACACATTAATTTTTGTTAGGCACAGGGAAATTAAGTGATTTGGGCAGAATCACAGGATGTTGAGCGTCGTTGCCGAGATTCGAACCTGGTTCCTCAGCTTCAAGGGCGAACGCTCTAGCCGTAACGCTGCATCCTCTCCCCTGCCTGTTAACACTTTAAAATGGCCAATTCAACCAGGCAAAATAACCCCACTTGCCAAGCCTGAAACACTCTCCATTGTGATGTTGTATGGGAGGAATAAACAAACTCCAACTTCCAACTACACTTAGTTATGCGACCCAGGACCAAGTTGCAGGTACCAAATGCTTAGGTCAAGAAAATGCCAATTTTCAAAATTGTGACTTAAACTCCACTGTACCATTAAAGAGGGTTTTAAATTACAATTCCTCAGACACCAAACAACACAATCCTACCTGCTCCCATACAAAAGTGATCACTTATTAAGGTATTATAAGGTAACCCAATGTTATCCTATGGGAGAGGTAGTCCATGCAATAGTGAAAAATGAATCTGAGAGTTTTTCACTGCCAGGACATGGAAAACTTAAAAGTACATTTCCTACTTTTTAAATGCAACATATTCTGCCCTATGAGCTGTTTAGGCCTCTTCCCTATGGTTGACTCATATGTATTAAAAAGGAAGGCTTAGGCCTGACAAAAGGTTTATTTTGCCAGGTCGAGATGACAGTTTAAAACTGCTCATACAGGCTGCGATGGCAGACCTGAGACATGTTTAAAAGAGCTACTTATGTGGGTGGCACAATAAGTGCTGCAGACCCACTGGTAGCATTTAATTTACAGGCCTTTGGTACATGTAGTACCTCTTTTCTAGGGACTTATAAGTAAATTAATTGTGCCAATTGAGGGGTAGGCCAATTTTACCATGTTTATGGTTTAAATCTCTTATTGAGGTTTTGTCAACAAACAACATGTCCGGCATCCCAAGATATACAAAATAACAAGGGCGATGAAAGCCCTGAGTGGCTAGTATACAAAGGCAGAGGAGTCGGAGCAAGCCAACAAAATACAAGGACATGAAAATTAAACTTATTCTAACCCTTCCCCCTCCCCCTCCCTTTCCCTCGTCCACCGGGGTAGTGAAAATTATGAAGGCTGTCAGGAGCACAGTATGTGGGCATGGGTATTATGTCGCTGACTGCTGCTGATCAGAGAGACGTAGGAGGCGCAAATACCTGGGGCAGGTTAATTCTCGAAATTCTGAGGCGAGAAGAGACAGGAATGGTTGCCAGAGCTCTCCGAAAGCGGAGCCTTTCCCGGCTAGTGTGAGGGTCATCTTCTCCATCCCCAAGACATGCCACAGTCATTGTAACCAACCCGTAAATGTAGGGATCTGAGAGGTGCGCCAATGGATCAGTATATTTTGAACCGCTGAGCCTTGAGCAATTGCAATTAAACGGCCTCTTCGGGATTTAAGAGGGTACTTCAAGGGGTTCGGGAGACCTAATAAGATGTAAGCGGGAAACCTCGGTATTTGTGTGTCCAGGTGTTTGTCCACCTTATCGAGGACCTGAGTCCAGTATGGTTGTAAGTGTTCACAATCCCAGAGGAGGTGAACCAGGGTGCCTAGGTTCCCGCAACCCGGCCAGCAGTCAGCGCTCTGTCTTGAGTCCGCTAGATGGATGCGCGCAGGGGTGTAATACCAATAAGTGGCTATTTTTGTCATCGTTTCGGTCAGTACCGTGTGATAGGCTGAGTGGCGTGCCCTGTAATACACACCCTCCCATTCTTTGTGACTGAGTGAGCTACCCAGGTCTCGCTCCCAACGTGCACGACTGGCGCTATGCATGTGTGTGTTCCTGGCCAATAGCATTTTGTACAAGTCGGAGATGAGTTTTTTATCCGATGTGCGTGTGTTAAGCCATTTTTCGTATGCGGAGAGGTGTCGGGGAGCATGTGGCCTTATCCAGTGGCGAATCTGGAGATATCGTAGTCGTTCGGTTTCGTGGATCCCATAATCCGATTTGACCTGCGGGAACGGTATGATCCCGTCAACATCGAAGAGATGGCCCAGAGATCGGCATTCCGTAGAGCGCCAGCGTACATAGGCTGCCTCGTCCATGCCCGGCTGAAAGTCGGGGTTATCGAATAGTGGGGTAAGTGGAGAGGGAAAGGTAGTCGATTTGTGTTTAATGTTAGTATGTTCCCAGGCCTCCAAGGACACCCGAGTAATATGGGATGCATAGAGATTAGGCGGTCTGTGTGCTTTTCTAAGGAAGGGAACTTTCTGAAGGGACGTAGCGGCCACAGCACGATCTTGGAATAGCCAATGTTGCTCCGATTCCAGCCGATTCCATTCAACCAAATGCCGCATTTGTGTCGCTTGGAAATAGAGCTGGAGGTCGGGAACTCCAAGGCTGCCTTCCTCGGGCGGGAGGGCCGCTATGGCGTGCTTCATCAGGGTTTGTGGCCTGGCCATATAAATTGCGCAAGCTCGGATTGGGTCTGTTGGATCCAACCAGGGGGAGGACGGATGGGCAGAGTCTGGACCAAATATAAAATCTGGGGTAATATAGTCCTTTTGGAGGCCGCTGTAGGAAGGTGGAATCTGATTACATGGTTGCCCCCACTTTTTTCCTGGTGTTTTGATGGTTTTTGACTTAGTTTGGCTGGGAACCTGCTATTCAGGTCCACAGCCTATCTGCTTTCTCTTATAAATGGATTCCATGTACCTTAGGTACACTTCAGATTGGATTCTGGGGTGCCCTTATAAGTTCCTAGTATATGGTATACTATGCACCCAGGGCATAGGTACCCCAGAGGTCTACCAGGGGCTGCAGCATGTATTATGCCACCCCTGGAAAGCCTAACAAAATGACACCACAGGTCTGCTCCAGCAGCCTGGGTAAGGTGGTGCATGCACCCCTTACTGAGATATAGGTTCACTATATCTCTCCTATCATTGCACATATAAACCTATCAGTCAATCCTATGGCAGGCCTTATCAATCCTGAAGGCAGGGTGCTTGGTTTTATGTGAGAGGGTGCCCATGCATGAGCAGAGCCCCTGTGCAGCCTTCGGAATCTATCCTCCGGGGTTGTCTGTGAGTGCAGCCTGACCATATACTCTTAAGTGCATTATATCTCAACGGTAAATGCAAACTTTGGGATGGCTGCACGGAAACATGTCGTGTTTGGTGTCAAACACCTTGGAATCATACCCCCACACCAGTAACTGGTGTGGGAGTATGATCCCACCCTTCTAGAGGGAGAGACATGACAGCACCGGTATACCCGGTACCAGCTAAACAGAGCCCTGGCATCACAAAATGGATGCTGCAGCCATAGACACGAGTCTGGCCTCCTACTGCTGACCGAAACTCCGGCAGGGGAGGCCTGGACAATAGGTTTCCTGTCACAGGGAGGTGTTACCACCTCCCAGACAGGCTTTAGTGTATTGGGGCTGGGTGGGTGCACTCTCTGAGTCCTTTGAAGTCCTGCACTGGGGGCACATTTGGTGTCCCTGTGCATACCCCAGTTCAAACCGGTTGCAGGGGCTGCCAGCCCCTGCTCTGGTGCGAAACTGGACAAAGGAAATGGGTGTAGCCACCCCTCTTTCCAAACACTCCCATAGGTGGGTCCCCTGAGTTAGTCCAACCCCTTCCTTGGGTATAAGAAAGGAACCCCTGGCAACAGGACTTTAGATATCCCTGGATGAAACTCTGAAACTGAATCCTGGACCTTTGACGATCTGTTAAACACCAGATGACTGAAGAATCTCCCTTGGAGTAAAGGAGTTACTCCCCTGCTTGGCAGGCACCAAAGACGCATCTGTCCGGTCTGCATCTCCAAAACTCCCGCCGGACGCCGACAACCCTGCAACCCAGGTGGTGGATTTCCAGACTTCCCAGAGGCTGACCCGAGTCCCCAGCAAAGCTGAGACCCGTAGCCCTTGTGGGTACCGTGGAACCGGAACCACTGGACACCGTGCACATTTGCAAGTGCATAAGCTTTTGGTCAATCCTAGAGGCTGTGCTTTGGATTATTTGTAGCCCTGACCCCAAGCAGTGAATCCACTGAAGATTGCCAGCCTGGCCACTCCGAGTGACCCGTGGGCCACCATTTTGTGATTCTGCTCGAGGTCCCTTTGAGATCCCTTGTCTGTCAACTTGTGGGTCTCTCAGAAGGACATCTTTGATTTCAATGGGCCCCCCTGGTTGCTCCAGGCTTGCCCTGACTATCCCTTGCTTGTGGAGTCCCTCGGACCTCGCTGGTCTGCTCTGAAGCCATTGTTCTCTTTCTGTGTGGGTTGGTGTTACCAAGGCTTGTTGGGTCCAATCCGGGCACCGACACCGCAGTCAGCTACTACCTTTGTGGGACAGCTCGATTCCAGCTCCTGGTTATCATCGACACCTCCTGGTCCTCGTGGCTGCAGAGACAATCTTCACCTCTTTGAACTTGAAGCACCCGACATCGGTGGGCATTCGACTATCGTGCCCCTGGTCACTGGCTAGTGGCCTAGACTCTGTCCCCTCTGCTTTTAGGTTCTTCTCATCCTCGATCCAGGCTTGGATCTCTTCGGACACTTCGCAGCTTCTCGGCAGCAGCCCTTTTCAGCCAGCGGCCATTGAAAACGACAGCGCGGCTCGACACCATTTGACACCTGTGCACCCGGCTTCCCTGGGTGAGGTAACACGAGTACTATGGTGCTCCCGTGGGTGTTGGCCCTAGAACCCTCTAAGTCCAAAAGGGTTTGTTCCTAGTCCACTCCGAAGTGTCCCTAAACTTTAAAACTCTAACCGCGACTTTCCCCATAGACGCTAACAGAGCTCGCGGCTGTGTTCACACACTGCACACGTCCCCCGTGGGTCCCATGTGTCACTACCTTGGGTGGTTCCTTGGGGTCCCAGCAATTCTACAGGCTCTAGGCCTTGTGTCTAGTCAAGTCGTGGTTCTTATACCACTTTCTTAATATATCGTTTGGTACGCCCCTAGGGCTAATCATATATTGTGCTAATTTACTGTGTTATTTGACTTGTAACTTGTGTATTTCGACCTCTAGCCTCATAAAGAGACTAGTGGGTAGTGTTTAGTAATAAATACATATATTTTATATATATACCTGGTGTGGTTCTCCTTTCATTTGGTCGTTCATGAGATTATAGACTGGTAAAACAAACAGCTTAACACTCCTTCAAGACTTAGCCTGAAGGCTGCTCTCCATAGCTACCACAAGGATAGCTTTCAATAAAGGTTGTCTTTTAACCTACCATCAATAAAGGTCGTTTAGACTGGTGCAAGGTGCCCACTATAACTAGTGGACAGCATATGCCAGGCCAACTTCTCACATTGGTGTGCAGCGGTTGGATTCAAGCTTGCCTTTGTTTTACCAGATAATCTCAAGTGAGTGACTAACTGAAAACCACTAAAAGATACCTGAGGTACATATAATTCAAGCTTAAGGTTACAGTAAGTTCTACTGAACTTAGAGTTGTGTGTCAAGGGCTTAGCACACCCTTTCTACAACTCAAGAGAGTTTAGTAGGCCACACTAGAGTAGGTAGTGCATACACCACACCTCACTAGTGATGTCTTCAAAGCCAGGAGCCAGTGGGTCCCTGCCAGAAGCCCAAGGGCTTCCACCATCCAAGTATGACAACCTCCAATTCTTGGAATTGAGAGCATTGTGTAATGCTAGGAAATTGAAGACAGGAAAAACTGCAAACACCCAACGCCTCATAGTGGTACTGCTGTTGGATGATCTCCAGAAGGCCCCAGGGTCTGAAGGGGTAGGCAGAGAGGGTGGGGCAGCAAATGAGGAAGGGCCAACGGGTGAAGAATCCCTTGACCTGACCTCTGAAGCTGGCCAGGAAGATGACAATGATCTTACCCTGGAAAATCCAGCTCCTCCTGCAGATGAGGAAGAGGACCAGAATGGCCTCCTCTTTGTCCCACCAGGAAGAGTTGAGAGTGTGCCTAGAAGGTCAAGATCTCCTTCTAAGGAGTCTAACCATTCTGACACCTCAATAGGGACCTCTGTTTCCTCTCATAGGAGGGAACCCTCTCATGAAAGGAAAGAGAGACTGCTCAAGTATGAAGACGCTCAGCTTAGAATCAGAAGAGAGCAGGTGGCTTTAGATAGGGAGTCCCTAGAGCTTCAAAGAACAAGAAGAAAGATGGGACTAGAGTCCCATGGTGGCAGCAACTTCCCTAGTGGTAGGGAAAGGTCTCATGACCATAGAAACCTAAGCAAGATTGTCCCTCCCTACCAGAGTGGGGATGACATCCACAAATGGATTACTGCACTAGAAATGGCCTGTAAAGTTCAGAGGGTCCCCCAGGAGCAGTGGACAGCAATCTTGTGGCTCTCCTTTGCAGACAAAGGTAGAGACAAGCTCCTCACTGTAAGAGAAGAGGATGCTGATGATTACCAGGTCCTGAAGAGTGCACTGATAGATGGGTTTGGCCTAACCACTGAACAATACAGGTTAAAGTTCAGAGATACCCAAAAGGCACAGACACAGGACTGGGTGGACATTGTAGATTGTGCTACTAAGGCTCTGGAAGGTTGGATACATGGCAACAAGGTGCATGACTTTTTAGTATTGTACAGTTTGATTATGAGGGAGCAGATCCTTAATAATTGTCAAAACCAGCTTTTACATCAGTACCTGGTGGACTCTGATCTGACCTCTCCCCAAGAATTTGGAAAGAAGGCAGACAAATGGGTCAGAACCAGAGTAAAGACTAAGAATCAGGGTGGTGACCAGAAGAAAGATTCTACCAAGTCCCAAGAGAAAGGTGGGGATAAATCTAAGGATAAGTCCACTACAGGGCCCCAAAAGTCCTCTTCTGGGGGTGGGTCCCAAACTCCTTCCTCTCCTGAAAATAAACCATATTGCCATGTTTGCAAAAAGCCTGGCCACTGGAAAACTGATCCCAGTTGACCCAGGAATGGCAATAAAGAAAATGCTCCTCCTAGCACAACTACCATTCCTCCTGGTACTACCAGTAGTAATCCCCCAGTTGGGAGTAGTGCACCCAAAAAGTTAAATGCGTTTGC
The DNA here is from genome assembly GCA_963921515.1 of Calotriton arnoldi. NCBI lineage: Eukaryota > Metazoa > Chordata > Amphibia > Caudata > Salamandridae > Calotriton > Calotriton arnoldi. Next base: position 451,243 of record CAWUFW010007432.1, read on the forward strand.
AAGGGGAACAGAGGTGGGCCATAATTTAGGAAGGGCCTCCTCACCAGACTCCTCTGACTCTGATGGTGGTATGGTGTTTGCCACTTTTACTGTGAGTCCCAATACTTTGGGCAAGTACAGACAGGAGCCCTTAATCAATGGTCAAAAAGCTTTGGCATTCAGGGACACAGGGGCTAGTGTCACCATGGTGACAGGGAAACTAGTCCCCCCTCAACAGCTTTTACCTGAGTTCAAGTGCCAGGTGACCAACATAGATGGTATCAGAACAGATCAACCCATGGCCATAGTCAATCTCAGCTGGGGAGGGGTCACTGGCCCAAAGAGAGTGGCAGTGTCCCCAAACTTGCCTATAGATTACCTATTGGGCAATGATCTGGAAATTTCAGCCTGGGCTTAAGTTGAAATCCAGGCCCATTTAAGAATGTTAGGCCTCCCTGAGAGAGTTGGTGGGGCTGTAATGGACACAGCCCAACCCCAGGGAAATGTTGGAGTGATGGAGCCTGAAAGAATGGCCCACTCTCCTCCACAAGAGAGCACAAGGGTTGAGGAAAAGTCTTCTTCCCCCAGACTATAGGTAAGGGTCAGCCTCCTCAGGGAACTGATCCTCCCCCTAGTGAAGGAACTGCCACAGAGGTAGTCAGGCCTGTCCTGGCAACCCCCCTGATGGCAGGGGACCCTTCCAAGGTGGTACCCAGTCTGGAGCAGGTAACCTGCCCCTCTCTACCCTGCCTCAGTCAGCCCAGGGCTGCATAGGTCAGGAAGGTCAGTGGACCCCACAGGGCCCACTGTCCAGAGGAACCCCCTCCACAGCAGATTAGGGGCACTCAGACTAGTAGCCCTAGCCAGGTGAAAATTCCTCCACCCACTGAGGGATCCCCATACCTTTGTGTAGGGACCTCCCCCAGAAGAACTTTGTTGGGCAAGAGCAACCCTGGGACCAAAAGGTTCCAAACCTGCCATGTCCCTCCAGTGTTCCACCCCAAGGGACCCAACCCCCAGCTGTAGGCAGCCAAAGGTTGACCCTTAGAGCAAAGTGCAACTCAGTCATGGAAAGAGAGGCATACATGGTGACCAGTGATCTGAGGAAGTTGAGACCAACTTTATTAGGGCTTCACTCCCCTAATCAGACACCTCACCAGCCTTTTACTTTACCCAAACACACCACAGGTAGTAATTCCCCATGGTGGAGACCCTCTCATACCCTTAGGGTGAGGGATAGCTTAGTGGACCATAAGACAGGGGGTAACCATGCTAGTGCAGGTACGTCCTTATATGGCCACTTAGTCAATAAAGGCTCAACTGGCCAAGGTTAGCCTTATCTCCTTTCGTTTGGGGGGGTTATGTAGGAAGGTGGAATCTGACTACATGGTTGCCCCCACTTTTTTCCTGGTGTTTTGATGGTTTTTGACTTAGTTTGGCTGGGAACCTGCTATTCAGGTCCCCAGCCTATCTGCTTTCTCTTATAAATGGATTCTATGTACCTTAGGTACACTTCAGATTGGATTCTGGGGTGCCCTTATAAGTCCCTAGTATATGGTATACTATGTACCCAGGGCATAGGTACCCCAGAGGCCTACCAGGGGCTGCAGCATGTATTATGCCACCCCTGGAAAGCCTTCCAAAATGACACCACAGGTCTGCTCCAGCAGCCTGGGTAAGGTGGTGCATGCACCCCTTACTGAGATATAGGTTCACTATATCTCTCCTATCACTGCACATATAAACCTATCAGTCACCCCAATGGCAGGCCTTATCAATCCTGAAGGCAGGGTGCTTGATTTTATGTGAGAGGGTGCCCATGCATGAGCAGAGCCCCTCTGCAGCCTTCGGAATCTATCCTCCGGGGTTGTCTGTGAGTGCAGCCTGACCATATACTCTTAAGTGCATTATATCTCAATGGTAAATGCAAACTTTGGGATGGCTGCACGGAAACATGTCATGTTTGGTGTCAAACACCTTGGAATCATACCCCCACACCAGTAACTGGTGTGGGAGTATGATCCCACCCTTCTAGAGGGAGAGACATGACAGCACCGGTATACCCGGTACCAGCTAAACAGAGCCCTGGCATCACAAAATGGATGCTGCAGCCACAGGCACGAGTCTGGCCTCCTACTGCTGACCGAAACTCCGGCAGGGGAGGCCTGGACAATAGGTTTCCTGTCACAGGGAGGTGTTACCACCTCCCAGACAGGCTTTAGTGTATTGGGGCTGGGTGGGTGCACTCTCTGAGTGCTTTGAAGTCCTGCACTGGGGGCACATTTGGTGTCCCTGTGCATACCCCAGTTCAAACTGGTTGCAGGGGCTGCCAGCCCCTGCTCTGGCGCGAAACTGGACAAAGGAAATGGGTGTAGCCACCCCTCTTTCCAAACCCTCCCATAGGTGGGTCCCCTGAGTTAGTCCAACCCCTTCCTTGGGTATAAGAAAGGAACCCCTGGCAACAGGACTTTAGATATCCCTGGACGAAACTCTGAAACTGAATCCTGGACCTTCGACGATCTGTTAAACGCCAGATGACTGAAGAATCTCCCTTGGAGTAAAGGAGTTACTCCCCTGCTTGGAAGGCAGCAAAGACGCATCTGTCCGGTCTGCATCTCCAAAGCTCCCACCGGACGCCGACAACCCTGCAACCCAGGTGGTGGATTTCCAGACTTCCCAGAGGCTGACCCGAGCCCCAGCAAAGTTGAGACCCGTAGCCCTCGTGGGTACTGTGGAACTGGAACCCCTGGACACCGTGCACATTTGCAAGTGCATAAACGTCTGGTCAATCCTAGAGGCTGTGCTTCGGGTTGTGTGTAGCCCTAATCCCAAGCAGTGAATCCACCGAAGATTGCTGGCCTGGCCACTCCGAGTGACCCGTGGGCTGCCATTTTGTAATTCCGCTTGAGGTTCTTTCGTGATCCCTTGTCTGTCGACTTATGGGTCTCTCTGAAGGACATCTTTGATTTCAATGGGCCTCCCTGGTTGCTCCAGGCTTGCCCTAACTCTCCCTTGCTTGGGGAGTTCCTCGGACCTTGCTGGTCCGCTCTGAAGCCATTGTTCTCTTTCTGCATGGATTGCTGTTACCAAGGCTTGTTGGGTCCAATCCGGGCACTGACACCGCAGTCAGCTACTACCTTTGTGGGACAGCTCGATTCCAGCTCCTGGTTGTCATCGACACCTCCTGGTCCTCGTGGCTGCAGAGACAATCTTCACCTCTTCGAACTTGAAGCACCCGACATCGGTGGGCATTCGACTATCGTGCCCCTGGTCACTGGCTAGTGACCTAGACTCTGTCCCCTCTGCTTTCAGGTTCTTCTCATCCTTGATCCAGGCTTGGATCTCTTCGGACACTTCGCAGCTTCTCGGCAGCAGCACTTTTCAGCCAGCGGCCATTGAGAACGACGGCGCGGCCCGACACCATTTGACACCTGTGCACCCGGCTTCCCTGGGTGAGGTAACATGAGTACTACGGTGCTCCCATGGGTGTTGGCCCTAGAACCCTCTAAGTCCAAAAGGGTTTGTTCCTAGTCCACTCCGAAGTGTCCCTAAACTTTAAAACTCTAACCGCGACTTTCCCCATAGACGCTAACGGAGCTCGCGGCTGTGTTCACACACTGCACACGTCCCCCGTGGGTCCCCTGTGTCACTACCTTGGGTGGTTCCTTGGGGTTCCATCGATTCTACAGGCTCTAGGCCTTGTGTCTAGTAAAGTCGTGGTTCTTATACCACTTTCTTAATATATGGTTTGGTACGCCCCTAGGGCTAATCGTATATTGTGCTAATTTACTCTGTTATTTGACTTGTAACTTGTGTATTTCGACCTCTAGCCTCATACAGAGACTAGTGGGTAGTATTTAGTAATAAATATATATATTTTATATATATACCTGGTGTGGTTCTCCTTTCATTTGGTCGTTCATGAGATTATAGACTGGTAAAACAAACAGCTTAACACTCCTTCAAGACTTAGCCTGAAGGCTGCTCTCCATAGCTACCACTAGGATAGCTTTCAATAAAGGTTGTCTTTTAACCTACCATCAATAAAGGTCGTTTGGACTGGTGCAAGGTGCCCACTATAACTAGTGGACAGCATATGCCAGGCCAACTTCTCACAGCCGCCACCCTGCCGAGCCAGGAAAGCGGGTAATGCTTCCATTGGCCCAGTTCTTTGCGAATTTGTGATCGCAGTTGAGCATAATTGATAGCGGCTATAGCCGGAATGGAGGGGGCCAACTGGATCCCTAAGTAGGGGACTGCATCTACGGACAATTGGATAGGGTGTTGCTCCTGAAGACAAGCCCGAGTGGAAGGTGACAGGGAAAGGTCAGGCGCCACAGACTTTTCCATATTAACTTTAAACCCTGAGGTTTGCGCATTTTACCATGTTTAAAGGAGAAAGCACAAGTAACTCAAGCACTGGTTAGCAGTGGTAGAGTACGCAGAGTCACAAAACGAACAAAAATAAGTTCAGTAGACAGGAAGGGTGAAAGCAAAAAGTTTGGGAGTGACCCTGCAGAGAGAGCCAGGCCCAACAGCCCTAAATGTACTTAATTTGGTAAGAGGAGACTTAGCCACACACATAAGTAAGCAGCATGCATCTGTTTAGAACTGAAGCCTTATGTGTTCACCCACATGCAAATTATGCTACTTTGTTTTTGCAATGACTTATGGTATTCAAGCTCAAGTAATTAATTGTGCAAATTTTACAAGAATAAATTGTTGGGAAAATGAATACTGGTAGAACAAAACAAATTAAACTTAGACATTCAAGAGGAAGTAGGAATAGACAATTTAGAGTAACATTTTAGTAAAAGTCGGTTTTTATGAATATCTCGTTTATCAATGTTGCCTTTATGAATATGGAAGCTTCTATATGATTTATTTAAATAAACATTTGAGTTACAGTGGCTTTTTCTGTAAATTTAGCATACAGGGACAACTGAGTTTGATATCCCTGCTGAATTCCTGCTCATTGAAAGTGGTTTCTAAATCTAGGCACAGAGAATGTAATCTTGCAACGTTCTCTCACTGTCCCTAAAACACCATTCAGTTTGAGTAAGACTAACCTGTGACTTCGTTAAAATATTGGAATTCATTTAGTCAGTGATTTTATGCTACGATTTACTAGACTTTTGCATCCTATCTGTAATGTTCTTCATTGTACAATCTGCACAAAATATTTAATGATGAAAACTATGCACATTTATAACTGTGTTAACAAATTTCAAGATTTTAAACAAACGCGAACCTATCACTTGAACATTCCAAAAATACTTTTCCAATGGGGATTTTCAAAGTCAATGACGATAATTCTACAGTTGTGGTTGATTTCTATTTAAATTTTTTAAATAATTTTGGTGCTATTTGAAACTGTAAGAAATGCAAGAAACTTTGGGCCTGATGCACAAACGGAACATTTTGTGAATCAAAATGTGTAAAATTTACCAAATCATAAATTGGAAATTGCAAAACTGTATGTACGTTTACGGAGGGTCTAAAACTACGATTCAGTATCATCTGCAACCATAAAATAGGGGATCAAAAATTGCATTTGGTAAACATCATAAATTTCTATCCCACCTCTTCGGCTGCTGATGACATCACTAACCTGATACCACTGTCACACCCAAACACAGCACTTCGGGAGCATACTTATAAAGTGAGGCATGGAGGCCAGGCCTGTGAAATATGTCAAGCCAGGAGGAGCAATAGAGGCACAACCAAAGTCTTCAGACAAGGAGTTGGCCATGTTAATAGAAAAACTAAACATGGATATTTTGGGGGAAAAACAACAAAGAAAGTGCCATAATCCACCAAAAACCATGCAGCAAACAGTCCAGATAAATGTCAATGATGTATGAAGAACTAATGCACTATAGAAAGGCTGTGAAAAAGGAATATGATATCTGTTCTTGGAAAAAAGAAGAGGCTACCTCCTGATCTGTGTATGTGTGAGCTGTCAATGAAAGGAAAACCACATTAACAGCACCCATGGTGGAAAGCACTCCTACCAGAAACAGCTCATGGAGCAGCTGTGATTGACAGTACAGAAAAAGACGTAGGTGCAGGTCCTTCAACTTGTAAGTCTACCCTCATAACCATCAAACAAAAACACTTGTGCAATGCAAATACACATACTGAATGGGGTCACTGAAGATATCCATATAGGACCTCATGAGGGGTGTCCAGTTAATCCAGCCGCTAACTCACTCCCCAGAGTTACAGATTATGTTGGTACCAGAAACTCCAGAAGTCCTCTAAAACAGGAGAAATTACCATGGGAATCTATTACTCAGTCTCTGCGTCCTCAGTAATGACTCATTTTCCAAAGAACACCCAGAGATTCCACATGGCTTCAGCAGCCTAAGTGCCCAGGTGAAAGTTAAAAGATCCACGCCATTCCCTCCTTTCTCCTAACTGTGACATGGCCAGATAATAGTGCCCTCTGGATGAAAGGAGACTTTGTAATGATGCCCTATATGTGTCACAAGAACATGTAGCTCTATTTATGACACTGATGGACTAGCCCATCAGAAATGCCAATGCTAAACGGAACTTGTACAAATGCACGAGAAACATGTGCCATGGCAAATAAGCACACTTTGTAAATTGAATTAAATATATGTAACGCGTTATCCATATCTAAGTGCCAGGACCTTATCCTGCTAAGGTCCTTTTATGCGCATAAAGTTAATTTGAGTGCTAATGATGCCACCAAATATGCAATGTTACATGTCAAAAGGTGCAAACCGTGATGGTTGACTGTACAAATGTACTTGCTGTGAAACTTGATAGCCTTTAACACGCAGTCCTACCTTGCAATGCTAATGATAAATATGTCCTCCACAAAATGACTTGTCGTGTACCTTCGTAACAATAGGAGAGTCAAAAAGTACAACATAATGGCCTTACTTTTTAGTGAATTCATAGTCTGCATGGGCATATTGATACAAATTGATATATCCTTGTGTAAAGTAACCAGTGGTAATTGAAAGAGCTTCAATACCTTCGGGTGGTGTTGGCGCTATATAAAACTGCACAAAAAAAAATAACTGGTGATAATGTAACGCACTCCAATACCATTGGGTGGTATTGGCGCTACATAAAACGGCACAAAAAAAGTAGCTGGTGCTAATGTAAAGCATTCCAATACCTTTGGGTGGTGTTGGTTCTGCATAAAACTGCACAAAAAATGTGAAAAACAGAGTAGGTGGAGGAGGTGATCTGTGCAACAGAGTTCAATGGGGGCAAGCAGCGACGGGCAGGAGGTGGATGGGCAACCAACAGCAAATGCGGGCAGCCACAGGTAGATTACGTGATTTTGCGGTATTTACAAAATGTGGACTGAAGCGATGTAGCATCCTCTTGGGAAAGGATGTGGCGTAAGGACTGGCGCTGCCAACTATGGAGCTGGGAAACAAGGTTTGAGTTTTGGGGTTGTCTTGATATGTTTGATTCTGGGCAAATCACTTAATCTTCCTGTGCCTACAAAAATGAATATGTCCTTGTGTGAAGTGACCATTGCTAATGTAAAATGCTCCAATACCTTCAGGAGGGGTTTGGCGCACATAAAACTACACAAAAAAGTAACTGGAGCTTATGTAAAGTGCTACAATACCTGCGAGTGGTGTTGACGCTGATGTCCGCCCGCCATAATAATGAGCCCCTAAGTGATTTGCCTAAGTTTATGGTGTCCTTGTGAAAAGTAATTGGTGTTAATGTAAAGTGCTCCAATACCTTCAAGTAGTGTTGGCACTATAAAAAACTGCAAAAAACAGTAACTGGTGCTAATGTAAAGCGCTCCAACACCTTTGGGTGGTGTTGGCGCTATATAAAACTGCACACAAAAAATGTGAAAAGCAGGTAGGGGGAGGAGAGCATCTCTGCAATGGAGTTCAGCGGAGCAAGCAGTGACAGGCGGGCGGGCAACCAACAGGGAGATTAAGTGATTTGACGGTAATGTGCAACTGAGGCCGAGGATATCGAGACCATGTGACGTCCCCTTGGGAGAGGATGTGGGTTAAGGGGCACAGCTGCTGACTATGGAACTGGGAACTGGGTTCAAGTTTCGGCATTGGCTTAACATCCTTGATTCTGGGCAAATCATTTATCTCCCTTTGCCTACAAAAATAAATGTGTCCTTGTATAAAGGAACTGGTGCTAATGTAAAGTGCTGCAATACCTTTGGCTGGTACTGGAGCTATACAAAACTGAACAAAAAAGTGACTGGTGCTAATGTAAAGTGCTCCACTACCTTCGGGTGGTGTTGGCTCCATATAAAACTGTGCAACGATAGGAAAAGCAACAAAAAGCAGCAACGATAGGAAAAGAAGTGATGGGGAGGACGGTGATCTGTGGATAGGGCATGTGACAGAGCTGGTAAAAGCATGAGCACTGTGTATAGTGCTGATAAAGAAAAAATGTAGGTCCTCAAATGGTCATAAAAACGGGAGCAGTGGATGTTTACAAGTACTTGGTCCATACTCTGGGGGGAGAGCTAAACACAAGAAGAGGCATGATCATGCATGCCAGGGACAAATGATGACAAAGAAGATGAGACAGACAATGGAGCAAGCAAATGGGAATCCTTTCGGGGGCTGAAGCTTACAGACTAAACAAAACATGTTTGTTTGAGACTTGAAACAGGGAACAACAATCATAAGCCTGGATGATGCCCAGCCTCCCTGCGCTATATGGATCCAGCTGCGACCCTGGGGCCACCACTAAAAAAACAAAGAGCAAGCGCACTGGATTCAGCTTCATGTGGATCCGGAGGTGCATTTTTGGGTTATTTTGGGCAGATGCTTGCCACAATTAATGTTGCCTAACCAGCAGACGCCTAGCTTGTTTTCCAGTGCTGCCTGTGCCTGCAATGATAGTCACAGCTAGCCCCCAGCAAAGAAAGGCCATCCTGTGTGAGGCTTCGGACGATTTAGTGGATGCCATTTCAGAAATCGCCTTAAGCACCCTAAAAGGGAATGCCCCTATATCAGAGAGTCAGTTCCGTGTGCTGAAGAAGAAGCACCACCTTATAAAGAAGCTTAGTAATAAACTGACCTCTCATTTCTAAGCAGAAACTGGTACGGGGGGGGTGGCTTTATAGGCTCTTTGTTGAGCATAGCTATACCGTTAATTACAGGCCTCCTAACAGAGAACTGATGAATCACGCCCAAAAGCTGTCCCTGGTGCCATGCTGGAACAGATGGGCCCATCTATGGGCGACGCCTGGGGTATACAGAAAAATGAGACGCTATGCCTAGATGCCGAAATTAACAACATTTTGAACCGTACTGATTTAAAACCTCACGACAAAGCAGGTCTTTACTCCAGCGCTCTTCAGAACTTTTTACAATATTACAGGCAATTGAATACTGGAAAAAAAACGTCTGACTCTATATACCCCTTACGCAAAACTCCCTCCACCCGCCCCAGCACTTTTAAAAAATATAAGTCAAAGGTATAGAGGGGCCGCGCAAATGTTGCAGAGTAAAATATCCGCTTCTAAAGACTGAGCTCTTGGAATGATAGAGGCAAATTCCTAAACAAAGGGCAACCGGTTGCCGGCTCACACATGTACGACCTAGTCAAAGGTGTTATGCACACCAAAACACTATCGTCCCAGAACGCTCCTAGAGGTTAGGAACAGTTTCTGCGCTCCTCAGTGGGACTTAACATTCCTTCAACAATCTTCAGTACTGCCAGCCACAGACATATGCTTGAAAGTTTGAAAGCCCCCAGTCACCAGCAGCCTCTTTCCTTCCCCGGGTACCCCCCTCCTAGAGCAGCGCTGCTCGGCCTGGTTTACTGTCTGGTGTTTCTTCTGACTTTTGAACCTATGTATATTTGTGGATGTTTTTGATGTGTGTAGTTAATATCTTGACTTTTTTCTTCTTTTATTTCTTTAGTAAGTTTATTAGCATGTTGATTGTACTAAAAACTGCTTGTAATAAACACTTTTAACTTTTCAATGTGCTCTGTCATCTTTTAAAAGCTTTTTAAATGTGTGTTCTGGTGTCAGAATAACAATGTGTAGTCTGAATTCAGGTTTGAAATTATTTTATTTTAGACAGTCATCGTTACACATAAAGTTGTTATACGACTTTACACTTTTGACAAACATCGTATTCTGCTTTAACAGAGCTTGACCTAGACCTGGCATTTTCTTTTACATATTTCACAACAATACCATCATTGTTAACAAGGTCATTCAAATATATGTTTTAAAAATGTCTACATGTCATACCCTCAGACATTTTACTAATGTAATATATACAGTGTTCCCACATGTGATTGAGAGAGAATCCTCTACCTGTATTTTGTTATATTCTACCCTTGTAGCAGCTTTTTTTTCATACTTGAATATAGGTTTTGTATAGATGCTATGCTGAGGGAATGCTGCTGCACTTTCAAACTGTAACCTTGTCTATATCCAAAAACACGGCCAGCCAGTGTGTTCTACCCTTGTAATGTGGATCTGTGTTAAAGACGAGCGTACAGGGTCTTTCTACCCCTATTTCCCCAGGTAGTCCGTCGCTTGGAAAAAACACCTACAAATTATTTCTTAACTTATTTATGATGGTTTAAGAACTCTTGTATCGGAACTGTGCCCATTTCTCAATATTTTAAAGATAGTCAAACAGAATTTTCAGAGAATACAACCATGTACACATTCATAGCTAAGGATAGACTAAAACATACTTCTGCTTTTATATGTCCATTTTTGATCAAGCTTTGATGGTCCCCGTCTTCCATTTCAGGAGTCAGATCGAATGCGAACAGCATTTAGCAAGCCCCATATCCTTTGCTTGATACGATGACTCCTGAGTCGTGCAGGTGTTTCCTGGTTATCAAAACCAAACCAAGATATTCCCTGATAAAATTATAGGATCCAAAACTGGGTGTGTAGGGTTTTGCAGGTATCACAGACCCCTCGTGGACCAACACAGTGTAGTTGATGTCGTAGTGTTGTGAAAATGAAAGCGTTTGAGGTATAAAGGCCGCTAAAAGCAGTATTGTTGACAAACCCTATGATAATAAGTTTCGGTAGTAGCCCCAAAAATAAATTTTGCTGCTGGGTTAATCTGGTGCCTGTTGGGATGCTGAATATCTCCAGAGCTACTCATTCAATGGCATATTTGTCGTGGGTAGCTGCAAGGCATCAGCGTGAGCTAGATTGACGCTTTGTGACACTTTCACTCTCTTTACAAACAGGCTAACAGACAATATGACCAGTTTATACTGTTCAGCATCCCCGCTGATGAGACAGAATGAGTCCTTGTTGCAGTCAAGTTTGATCTTAAGATCGATACCATTGACGAGGAGTTTATCTTGGAAGAAGAGGTCTGAATATATATGCCCTAGGAGGTCAGACTGCCTACTGCCTGCTGCAAAGCTTGCTCTGTTTGCAAAACCTTGATTGTCACCGTCCAGTTCCTTGTCCTCAAAATGCCCGTAAGTATATTTGTAGAAGAACCCCGCTGAAAGTTGGGTGTCCTGGCTGTAATTTAGAATACTCTCGATGTAGGCCCTGTTGGCATACATATTTTCACTTTGCATGATGAGTCAATCGCCTAGGTTAATGACCACCTGATTAAATATGGTTGCGATGGGGTAGACGATTGTCGCCACTTTAGCTCGTTTGCTATTTTGGAACCATCCGCTTTTACGATTTTACAGACAAGATGCAGCAGAGTGTTGTTGAGATCCAGATACATATCGATGGACACATGAACTCTATTGGTGCCAACGGTGTCAAAGCGGCTAGAGGCCATACTTCCATGAACTACTTTCGATGCTGGTCTGAGTGGGCTTTAGAGAAAACTGGTCTAACTCTGATTTGGCGCATTCGCCCGATGAGCAATGTACGAAGGCCATGTTTCAAGCTGGTGGTCTTTGAAAAATATTTATTTTAGAGAAAATTCTCTTCTTCATTGAAGCTCTCTTTCATCATACGGATGTTCTTTTGTGACCGCTTTTGAAAAGTGAGTCTTTTTTTATAGGGAGCTGGTGGACCCCTGTGCCTCGAAGACCTGAGCTTCCTCTTAATACTTGTGCGTGGCTTGTACGCGAGCCCCGCTCCTTCTAGGTGTTGTTATTTCATGTGTTCTGCGAAATCTGACATCACAGAACCCACCACATCCTGAGCAATGTTTGTGGCCACCGCTTTAACGTGTAGTTTTGCAATTCCCTAACCTCTTCTAAAGGAAGGCATAGCTCTTCTAAACAGACTATGGAAGAAACGCCCCAAACCGGTCCCGTACATAACAGGGGCCCCTTGAAAAATTGGCGGCCGTTCATATCCTGCGTAGTGTCTGTAATAATCCCTGTACCTAGAAGGGTCACCATATGTTTTCATGGTCACCATGATGCCTTCTTAATAGTTGCTGTTGCGCCGCGGCCCTAAATGAAGCTTTACAATAACTTTCCCGTTATTTAAAGGACTCCGGCTCAGACAGATCGTCAAAAGATCATGATCGAAATAGTGTCAAAGTGGTTTTTAGAAATTGTTACGTTGTCGGATTTTATATATTGAATATTAATCATGATGTTATTTTCCCACTTCACCTGTACCCATCATAGCAATGGTGAATATCTATTGTCGATCCTCTGTGGCTCTACGATGTCGCTATACACATAGAGTGTATAGTACCAACCGTTAATATTGGGGCACATTGGGTCCGGCTATACATGGCTTTTTATATGTTGTACGTTGCATAAAACCCTTCTTAATTTTTCCGTGCAGTTCAAGGTTGTATTGTGACTTGGAGCTTTAAGAAACACCTTCATTCTAAAGTTATCTAATACTAGATGAATATTCATATACATTTCAATGTTGGCTATGGATTGTTGATGGCCCTGACAACCGCTGTGACGTGTGGGTAATAGTCATGAGGATAGCCGACGTGGATGCTCAAGGGTTCCTGTTCGTGCTTTATGTTAAATTTGGGCTCGAACATTGTAAATGCATTTCATGTTTTGGGTATTGGATTTTGGTTAGGGCTACCTCCCAGTCCCCTTTTAGATCCACAGGTTTAGCCAGTTTCACTGTGTAATTAGAAATCTGATTGTCGGGGAACATATGCTTGGCTAGATCTTGAATATTGATTATGTCCACCTGCCATTGATAATCTAGTTGGCAAATAACGATGGTAGGTCTCCTCTTAAAAATCCACCTTTCTGGTTTGTGGAGTGAATATTCCTCTTCCTCAGATAACCATGTTTTCACCCGCGCTCTGTTTACCGGCTCATTTTCAACTAGAGCCCTTCTAAACAGAGCTTTGGCGCTTCCGACCCCTCTTGTATCGTAATAAAACTTCCCTAACACGTCCACCGACATGTTATCATCTGTTACAACCCATGAAATGAAATACACTTGCTTTGTGTAAGGACATTTTAATAAAAATAAAGAATGTTAGCAAAACACAAACACAGCATACTTTACAGTTTCTTGGTGCACGTCTTATCGTCGTTGTTGGACAGTTTGCAGTATTTTCACTATGTATACATAATATGACCCCTGGTACATACATTACTAGGGGCCGGGCAGCTAATCTGCTTCAGCGTCATAAGTTTTGATATTTTTGCACATATACACTCAATGGCTCTAGACAGGACTTCTCGCTCACCCACCCCTCTAACTTTGTACACTCAGGATACAGACAGCATTCAAAAGTTCATACAGTTCTAGGCTGGACAATACAAAACCTTTATTTCTGAAATAATCTTCGGTCAGTAGCTCCGAGGCGCTGCGTAAGCTGGTTGTCAGCGACAGTCTTAACTCACGCGTACAGCATTTGTACACGCTCCAGTATTCAGCCATTGTAGGTAACCATGCGTTGATACACAATTTGGCTATACACTCAGGACTGTTGCACTACATCGCGTGAGCTGCTCACAAAGCTTAAGATAACACAGAGTTACAGGGTGTATTTCAGCTATTCTTTCCTTAAGCAACACATATACCCATCAGGCAACACATATGTATCCTGGGTGTAACTCACAGGCATCGTGCGCTGCGACATTCTGATTCTCATCCTAAAAGTAAGTAAGTATGCAACGTTAAATAACACAGTGATGACCCTCTACCTATGGACTCAGCATTTTTTAAAACAGACTTTGTGGATCTAAAGAACATATTCTTCTATTTTTAAAATATATATTACATATACGTCTTTCTTTGAACCTTTCTATCATCCTTCTATCAAAATATGTACACAACCCTTGCATACGACCGAGTTTTGAGCTTGGTTTGCTCGAGTATCAGTTCTCTTTGAGCGTTGCTGACAAAACCTTAATCATATCAGGGTGGACATATTTCTTTTCCTCAGACAGCCTATAAACCAAGCTTAACAGTTCTATACCTGTTAGGGTCTAACAAACTACATATATGACGGATTGTTCTTGATGTGTATGAGTCATATGGACACTCGTGAACTTCCTGCTGTGGATCATTAATTTTATGACCATAACAAAAATTATAATAGTCACATTTGACACAGGTGCTCACAACAGTTGCAGCAAAACCTTTAACAGGCCATATGGCATCATAGGGGATGCCTGGAGTTTCTTTTTCAAAGTTTGCGCTATTACAGGTACAAACACATTTCTTATGAGGCTCTTTGTTTTGGCTTGTGGAACTTTCAGAATGTTTTAAACAGCATAAGCAGGAAAAATTTACATAGTTAACCTTTGAATGCTTCCCCTCTACCACAGCTCTTTTTGATCATGCTTTCTGCGTTTCAAAAAAGAAAGAAAGACACACAATTAGTTAAAGTAAAATATCACTGTATACAGGTTAAGTGTCTATAACGATTTTACTAACCTCTGCATTTTTGTGGGACTTGGTGGCGGCTCTGAAATTTTGAGAGTCGCAAAGGTCCATCGATGCATAACTGTTTACACAGGTCTGTTGCACAACTATAGGCTCCAGAGCCGTTTCCTCCAGAAACCCCATAACTTCATAGACTGGTGAGTTAGGAGGGGCTATAGATTCTTCACCATCTTCCATGTCGATTTAAATTGTTTCTAGCATTTACTTCATTACTCAGGTTTCGCTGCCACTGGTGGCACCCTATAGGGGGTATCACTTGAGGCAGATCCTTGAGGCTGAGTGCTTCCATCCATGGGCAGAGGTCCTTGTGAAAACCCGTAACATCGCAACCCCCATCTTAGGGGCGCTCTGCTGCGCATTCTCATCCATGACCTTGGGTGTCAAGCTACGATAATATCTATCAATAGTTTTAAATCCACCATCGGAGGCAGCCTTTTTGCTGAGCTAGTTGTATCTCTTTCTTTAGGACGGCTATTGGTTGTTGCATAGACCGCTTAGGAGCTCCTTATATGTATTCTAAATACCCCAAAACAGGAGTACACCTCTACATCACAGCGTGGTCACCTGATCTCCAAGGGTTCTGATTCAGTGAGGGCTGCTGCATAGCCCCAACCCTACTGTAGGACCATGATCACATGACTAACACCTGACAAGGGTGAAGTCACAACACACTTGATCCCACCTACACCTACGTCAGTTCCAGGGAGGGACATCCAGGGGTCCAGAAGTCCCGGTGCATGATGATGCCACTTCCAGGGCAGGGCAACTATCACTTTTTACTTGATGAGCAAAGGTATACTGGTATTCTACTTAGGATCTCAATGCTCAAACATGCAATTAAATTGCAGAATTATGAAATTCATGGGTTATGCTTTATACCTGCCAGCAGCTCAATGACTGACTGTTCATCTATACCGTCGTCTTGCACAAATGCAAATGAATCTAATCAAATAAACTAAGAAAACATATTCTTGATTAAGCACTGGTTTTTATCCGCCTCTTCTTTCTCTTTGTCACTTTGATTAATTGCCACTTTTAACGAGTGTCATGTTCATGTTTAATTTGTGAATATTTATAAAGTATGAAATAATTTTGTAATGTTTTTTACTAACCATAAAACAAAGCTTTACTGACAACAACTGGCACATCCATATTGCTTTTGCACAATGATAAATCATTCAGGTTTATTTTAATAAGAAATGAGAAAACCTTTAGCATTTGCTGTGATGGATACTGTGTGTAAAGTGTTATTTTGCTTTCAGAGTGTAGTGTCAATTCATTTTGGGAAGAGGAAGTTGCGTAGGATCTATTCTTGAGATTTATTGAGCCTTGTGTGGTGAGGATGTAGGTATTATTTAAGGGTTTCTAAATATACTGATATCCAACACATTTTCAAACGATTGGCTTTAAGGCATAGGCAAAGTGGCTCTGGCCAAGGGCCCCAGCCTTTGAGGGGGCCCCTTGATAGAGTCGACTCTGTTCTGCGGACAGTCGTGCCCTAATGACCTTGATTCATTATCAAACATAGATGGTTTTAAATACTGTTTTCCATTAATTTATTATTAATGCGGGTAATGCGTGGGAGTCAGTTACAAGCATTTTGTGCATGGAAATGCTGTGTTTATGCTTTTCAAAACCATGCAAACACAAGGAGATGATGGATGGAATGCTGAAACTTTTCAGACACTCACCCCCAATCACAGATCTGGGTTGAATCCATCATCGTTCTTTAGCTCACTTCTCCGCCCCAGTTCAGACCCAGTTATATGCAAATCAGTCTCGACCCTGTGCCTCATGGTAACAGTCCAACCCAAACTGCCAAGCCAGGTCTTCCCCGGACTGGAAACCGGCACCCTTGGACCGGTATCAGTAACACCCCTCATCAGCCAGGGTAGCTTGAATCCAGTGTCAAAGTGAGCAAAGGACCCACGTCTGGGCATACCCTGCAAACTTAGGGCGAGCAAAGCAAACACAAGGAGATGATGGACGGAGTGCTGAAACTTTTCAGACACACTCCCCCAGTCACAGATCTGGGTTGAATCCATCATCGTTCTTTAGCTCACTTCGCCACCCTAGTTCAGACCCAACTATATGCAAATCAGTCTTGACCCTGTGCCTCACGGGAACAGTCCAGCCCGAACGGCCAATTCAGGTCTTCCCTGGACCAAAAACAAGCATCCTGGGACCGGTTTCGGGGTAATAAACTGCATCAGCCAGGCTAGCTTGAATCCAGTTGCAAAGTAAGCAAGGGACCCACGTCTGGGCATACCCTGCCAACTTAGGGCAAACAAAACAAACCGAAGGAGATGATGGACGGAGCGCTGAAACTTTTCAGGCACTCACCCCCAGTCACAGATCTGGGTTGAATCCATCATTGTTCTTTAGCTCACTTTGCCACCCCAGTTCAGACCCAGCTATATGCAAATCAGTCTTGACCCTGTGCCTCATGGGAACAGTCCAGCCCAAACTGCCAAGCCAGGTCTTCCCTTGACTGGAAACAAGCATCCTGGGACTGTTTTTGGAGTAACAACCCTCATCAGCCAGACTAGCTTGAATCCAGTGGCAAAGTGAGCAAGGGACCCATGTCTGGGCATAGCCTGCCAACTTAGGGCGAACAAAGCAAACAGAAGTAGATGATGGATGGAGCGCTGAAACTTTTCAGACACTCACCCCCAGTCAAAGATCTGGGTTGAATCCATCATCGTTCTTTAGCTCACCTTGCCACCCCAGTTCAGACACACCTATATGCAAATCAGTCTTGACCCTGTGCCTCATGGAAACAGTCCAGCCCGAACTTCCAAGCCAAGTGTTCCCTGGAACGGAAACAAGCATCCTCGGACCCGTTTCGGGGTAACACCTCTCATCAGCCAGGCTAGCATGAATCCAGTGGCAAAGTGAGCAAGGGACCCATGTCTGGGCATACTCTGCCAACGTAAGGCGAACAAAGCGAACTCAAGGAGATGATGGACGGAGCGCCGAAACTTTTCAGACACTCACTCCCAGTCACAGATCTAGGTTGAATCCATCATCGTTCTTTAGCTCATTTCTCCACCCCAGTTCAGACCCAGTTGTATGCAAATCAGTCTTGACCCTGTGCCTTACGGGAACAGTACAGCCCAAACTTCCAATCCAGGTCTTCCCTGGGCCAGAGACAAACATCCTGGGACCGGTTTTGGGATAATAAACCTCATCAGCCAGGCTAGCTTCAATCCAGTAGCAAAGTGAGCAAGGGACCCACGTCTGGCCATACCCTGCCAACTTAGGGCAAACAAAGCAAACCGAAGGAGATGATGGACGGAGCGCTGAAACTTTTCAGACACTCAGTCACAGATCTGGTTTGAATCCATCATTGTTCTTTAGCTCACTTTGCCACCCCAGTTCAGACCCAGCTATATGCAAATCAGTCTTGACCCTGTGCCTCATGGAAACAGTCCAGCCTGAGCTGCCAAGCCAGGTCTTCCTTGGACTGGAAAAAAGCATCCTGGGATTGTTTTCAGAATAACAACCCTGATCAGCCAGGCTAGCTTGAATCCAGTGGCAAAGTGAGCAAGGGACCCATGTCTGGGCATACCCTGCCAACTTAGGGTGAACAAAGCAAACAGAAGGAGATGATGGACAGAGCGCTGAAACTTTTCAGATACTCACCC
Source organism: Calotriton arnoldi (assembly GCA_963921515.1). NCBI lineage: Eukaryota > Metazoa > Chordata > Amphibia > Caudata > Salamandridae > Calotriton > Calotriton arnoldi. The sequence continues at coordinate 469,702 of CAWUFW010007432.1, forward strand.
CCAGTCACAGATCTGAGTTGAATCCATCATCATTCTTTAGCTCACTTTGCCATCCCAGTCCAGACCCAGCTATATGCAAATCAGTCTTGACCCTGTGCCTCATAGGAACAGTCCAGCCCTAACTGCCAAACCAAGCGTTCCCTGGACTGTAAACAAGCATCCTGGGACCAGTTTCAGGGTAACACCCCTCATCAGCCAGGCTAGCTTGAATCCAGTGGCAAAGTGAGCAAGGGACCCACGTATGGGCATACCCTGCCAACTTAGGGGGAACAAAGCAAACTTATTTATTTATTTATTTTATTTATTTATTTATTAAGAGTTTTATATAGCGCTGTCCAGACCCGAAGGTATCAGAGCACTTTACAGCATTAGTAGCGAGGAAATCGCACAATATAACAGAAGCAAACATATTGACTCGTGACGAATCGGAGTCACAGAGCGCTGTACAACATTAATCGTAATGAAATCACATAATATATCAGTCATATACACCTTGGCTCGTGACGAGACTCTTTCAGGGAGGGGGGACACAGGAACAAGTCTGGAGGTGGGTGAGGTAGAAGACTTAGTGTCAAAGTGGCTGAGTGCTGTAATGGGGAGGGTTCAGCGTTTGGGCGGCAGCTATCCATTCGGAAGGGATCGGTTGAGGAAGAGGTCTTTGAGCTGCCTTTTGAATTTTAAAAAGGAGGAGGTAGTCCTGATGTGGACTGGGATGGAGTTCCAGATTTTGGGCGCATTTCCTGAGAATGATCGAGATGAGGTTTTTTGTTTGCGAGTTTTCGGAGGGATGAGGAGTAGAGTGTTGGTACTCCTGAGGCTCCTTGTCTGACCGGCCTTCTTGAGTTTGGAGGCCAGGTAAGCGCGTTTCCCAGTGTGCAGAGCTTTGTGCATGAGTCAGGCAGTTCTGAAGTTGGCACGCATTTCGATAGGGAGCCATTTTAGCTCTCTGAGTGCGAGCGAGATGTGTTCATATTTCTTTACTCCTGTGACCATTCTGGCTGCTGCATTAAGAGTTGATATGAGGGGAGCTAAGTGGGATTTTGCTGTTCCTGTGAGGGTAGCATTCCCGTAGTCCAGTCTGGACAACACCAGGGATTGAGTAGCTTGTTTGAGGTCATTGGGTGGGATGAAGGGTTTTATTTTGTTGAGTAGTTTTAGGTTGAGGAAGGAGCTCTTTGCGGTGTTCTTGATGTGTTTGTCCATGGCTAATTTTGGGTCCAGAGTGATTCCCAGTGATTTTACGGAATTGGCCAGGGTGAGATTGCAGTTGAGAGCATCGATGGCTTTTAGCCTTTCTGTGGCTTGGGGATTCTGCTCCTTATTGGAAATTAGGAGGATTTCCGTCTTATCTTGGTTGAGTTTCAGGTGGTTGAGTGATAGCCAGTGATGGACTTCTCTTAGAGTATAGTTTAGTCTCTGAATGTCATCAATGGAGGAGGTTTCGAGATAGATCTGGGTATCGTCAGCATAAAGGTGGAAGGGGATGTTGTTTTTTTTTTTAGTATGGAGGTGAGGGGTACCATGTAGATGTTGAAATGTTGCGGGGAGAGAACTGAACCTTGGGGGGCACCCCTGCTGACGGGCAGTAGGTCGGACGAGAAGTTTTTGATTTTTATTCTTTGGGTGTGGTTCTGTAGAAAGGAGGTGAACCACTGTAAGACCACCTTTTCCGCTCCTACCCTTTCTTGAAGTACCTTAATGAGTAGTTTGTGGTCAACCGTGTCGAAGGCTGCTGATAGGTCCAGGAGTATGAGTAGACAGCATTGGTCTTTATCGAGTGAATTGTAGATATCGTCTATGACATTTAGGATCGCTGTCTCTGTGCTGCAACCTTTTCTGAAACCCGATTGGTGAGGGTCTAGAAGGTTGGTGCTATCGATGTGTTGAGTAAGTTGTAGGAGAACATATCTTTCCAGGATTTTAGCTAGGAGAGGGAGATTGGAGACGGGTCTGAAGTTGTTGAGATCGTTTGTATCAGAGCCCGGTTTTTTTAGAAGTGGATTGACTTGGCCAATTTTGAGACAATCAGGCATGATTCCGGTTCTCAGGGAGCTATTTATAATCTTGGTCCGGATCGGGGCTAGGGTGTGTTTGAGCTTTTTGGCCAGTTGGGCAGGAATGGGGTCCGAGACGTGTGATGAGGGTTTGGAGCTGGAAATCAATTTGACGATCTCAGCTTCAGAGATGGGGTTGAAGGATTTACAGTTGTTTGGTGGGTGGTTGGGTGTGGTATCTTCTGTCTCGGTGGGCGAGCTTTGGTAGGGGGGACTGCGGTGAACGTCCAGGGAGAGCTCAATCTTTGAGATTTTATCATTAAAGAAATTGGCAAAGTTATCACACAGGTTTTTGGAGGACTGAACTGAGGATGAGGGGGTTTGGACGTTTGTTGCTTAATGAGATTGAAGAGTTCTTTGGGTCTGTTTTTGCGTTGTCGAGAGCATTACAGAAAAGGACGTTTTTTCAATTTTGATGTGTTTTTTATATTTCCTGCGTGCTGATTTGAGACAATCAAGGAGGATTGTGGACGGGTTGCTCCGCCATAGTCTTTCTGCAGCTCTTAGCTGTCTTCTTTCGGAGTTTATGTTGGTGCTGAACCAAGATCTAGATGGAGTGTTCCTGGCTCTTTTTTCTTTCAAGGGGGCTATTTTGTCAAGAATGGAAGTCATAGTTGTATTGTAGTGTGAGGTGAGTTCAGTTGTGGATAGGTTGTCTGGGTGATGGAAGGAGTGAGCTTACCTTTTCCTCCAAGTCGGCCAGGAGAATCTGACTTAGATTTCTCTCCCAGTGCGGGCGTTCCTGAATACGGGGCAGGCATTGTATCGTTTGGTTGATGTGGAATAAAATGATATGGTGGTCTGACCGGTCAGTGGGCAGGATGTGGTCAATAGTGACTGTATCAACTTGAGCAATAATGGCATCCAGGATTGCGCCTCTGTTGTGGGTTTGCTCTGTGCAGTGTTGGGTAAGGTTATTGTTGTGTAGAAGTTCGTTCAAGGTTTGGATCAGCGAGTTGTTTTCCTCATTCCAGTGTAGGTTGAGGTCGCCTAGAATTATGTTGTTGGAATCCCGGAGTGAGCAGTGAGTTATCAAGTCGGAAAGGTGTTCTCCGAATGAGGTGGTGTTGCCTGGCGGATGGTAGAGGAGATGGCAGAATAGTGTTTTGTTGTCACTCGTCTTAATGGTGGCAGTTAGACATTCAAATGTGTTGTATTTGAAGGAGTCAGTTTCCGTTACGGAGATGTTGTTCTTGTGTATGATTGCAATACCCCCTCCACGTTGGTTTTTTCTGTCTTTATTGATGGTTAAGAAGCCCGGGGGCATAAGCATGTCAATGGTAGGGGAAGAGAACTCATTCAGCTATGTTTCGGTGATGAACGTGATGTCTATGTCGTGGGTAAGGATGGTTTCTGCCAGTTCAGTTGCATGTTTGGTGGCCGATCTGCAGTTTATGAGCATGCATTTGGTGGTGGTCCCCTCGTTTTTGAGTTTCCTCTTTAGGGGAGCCCTGGGAATGGTCGAGAGGAAGGCTGGGGGTCGTGACATTCTGGGTGGTGAGCGGTCTCTACCAAATCCAGTGATAACCTGGATCTTGGAGTTTGGGGTGACAGAAGGGGATGTGTCATAGGAGGTGACAAGATCCATTGCCTCTCTCGTGGACATTGCGGCTCTTGTTCTTTTGGGTCTCTGTGTCTGGTTCAAGAGGGGGGTTGTGTTCCAGCTGTGCCATTGAGCCTTGGGAGGCCTTGAGTGTTTAGTTTTGGAAATTGTGGGTGTAGGGTGTGAGCGTTGGCTAGACTCCCGGGGTGTGGTGAGGTTCCGTAGGATTTCATTGAGGCCCACTATTACAGTTTCTAGCTGGCTTTCCAGCAGAGCAACTCTCTGGGTCGTCTCCAAGGAGGAGGGGGTGGGGGCGTCTAGGTTCTATCTGACCTGGGCGAGGTCGACGGGGGAATGAGAGAGCTTGGCATTGTGAGATTGGCTTTTGGTGTTAATGTTGCCTATGTTGTCCCTATTGGTAACCATGGACATGGGGAGAGGAGAATCATGTTGTGTTTCAAGCGGCCGCCTCTTGCGTGCCGGTAGAGGGAGAGAGTTATGAGTCATTGACTTAGGATTCGGTTCGCTGGTTGTTTGTAGGGAATAGTAATTTAGGGAGGGAGGGGGTAGGGGCCGGTCGGCTGGAGGTTGGAGAGTCTCATCTGAGATGTATCTTAGATTGGTTTTGGAAGGGAGGTATGAGGTGTGCGCTTCAGGGGAGGGGGGAGTGGGAAGAGAGGTTGGTGTCCGGGGGGGGAAAGGTTGGCGTTGTTGGCATAGGTCTTGGGTGGGATCTCCAGGAGGGACCGCCTGACGAGGGGTAGGGAGTTCCTCGGGTGGGAGTGACGTGAGTGAGTGAGGGCATTGCGAAGCGAAGGGAAGAGGGAGTCAAATGCATCTAGGTTGTCGTTATTGGCTTGGATCATGACTGTACCGTTAGTGTAGATGGTCGCAGAGGTGTTGCCACTACGCGTAGGGCGGTTTGGTATTGAGATCGTCAGTTTGCAGCTGTAGGGAGTGCTAGTTGATTTGGATATGTGAAGATATGTTCTGAGAATGGTGTTCCAATTCGTAGGGCTTTCGGTATGGAAAATGAGATCCATTTTTATCTGGCCTTTGGAGGCGCAGTGGTATATGTCAGCGAATAGTGTTTCTGGGTGTTGTCTAATCGGTCTGTGTTTGAAGTTTCTTTTTGCTTTTAGTGAGAGGTTGGGGTGGAAGATGATGGAGAAGGAGTTAGGGCCATGTGATTTCAGGCAATTTGTCATAGAGGGGCGGAGGGAGGTTGAGTTGATAGATGCCATTTTGTCTCAGTTGGAAAGGTAGATAGCTACCCAGAGCTCTGCTCAGTCTATTGGCCTAAGAAGGGTAGGACTGGGAGGTGTTAGCAGTTATTATCCCTCTCCGTGGCTAGGTGACAGTTAGATGAGCTTTGTCTCTTGCTGACAGTACGTGGCCAACATTCGAACTCACGGCGTGAGTCGATTGGATTTAGTGATATGGGAGCTACCTCTCAGGCCCTCAGGAGAGGTCAGTTAGGTAGGAGAATAGCCCCTCAGTTAGGTCGGGGTAATTTCCCTCAGTGATCTCCTCAGAGTGTAAGTATTAGAGGAGTGTAGGTGGTTAAGTGGGGGTGTCAGGGCTTGTTCTCATTCTAGGTGGCTTAGGTCGGTAGCGTGCGATTTCTGGACTTATTGATGGACAAAGGCCGCCATCTTAGGAACAGGCATCAGGTTTATATCATCCGTGCCTCCAGTTGATGAGGCCAGCGCGTCTGTAATGATTGATGTAAGGATCCTAGGGATATTATTTAGGATTAGTTTATTGCGGTTCTGTAGGGTCTCTGGTGATTTGCCCAGTAGATAGGAGGTATGAATGGATAGAAGCCGCCATCTTGGGGACAAGCATCTAGTTGAAGTGAGGATTCGTTAATTGCGGTTCAGTAAAGTCTCTGGCGATTTGTCCGGTAGATGGATGTTAATGAGGATTAATTTATTGCAATTTTGTAGAGTGTCTGGTGGTTTGTCAGGTAGATCGATGTTGTGGACGGACAGAAGCCGCCATCTTGGGGACTGGCATCGAGTTAGTGTGAGCCGCGCCTCTCGTTGCTGAGGCCAGCACGTCTGTGTTGAATTGTTGCAGGGTTCGGTGAGAGGATGTGGACAGTAAAGGCCGTAGATCGGGTGAATGGGAATGTCCGGTGAATAGTTATTAGTGCGGGTCGAGGTCCGCCATTTTGGGGTCAGGCATCGAGGTAGCTTGACCCGCATCTCACGTTACTAGGGCAGCGCGTCTGAGTGGTTTTCTCAGTTTCCAGGGTGTTTTTTCTCCAGTCCTAGGGTTCCGGTGAGGTGAGGACAGTAGAGGCCGTAGATTGAGTAGTGGAGTTGTCCGGTGAATGGATGTTATTGCGTGTCAGAGGCCGACATTTTGAGGTCAGGCCTCGAGGTACCATTGCCCGCGTCTCACTTTCCGGGGGCAGCGCATCTGAAGAGCTTTTTCATGAGTTCCAAGATGCTTTTTCTCATGTTCTAGGGTTCCGGTGAGTAGACCCTTTATTTTCGTTTCTCGGGTACTCGCCGGAGTTGCTTTCCAGGACTCGATGGGTGTGGTAGGCCAACGTCTCCGAAGAGAGGGAGCTCCTCTTTCCGTCCAATTTTGCTCGGTGCTTTCCACCTTCCAGTCTAGTTGCAGCCCGTGACTGCCTGGCGTCCTGTGTTTCTGAAGACTTATGGGACTCTTACGGGTCCAAGCTAGGCTATTCTGGACCTTCGGTTGCAGAGTCCGCTGATCCAGCGGTATACCAACAACAGATACTCCACTACCATATACTCACCTGGGCCCATAAAACACACAAATTGAGTAAACCGTTGGAGTGTCAAGGTTTTATATATATATTTCACAATATTCAGGATTAGTTATTTAATTTTCCTAACTAACCTTTCACTGATCAAAAAGTTCTTTCCTCTGCTCGATGGACCATTAGTTGAACTAGTTGATTGTGATAATTAACATAACCCTTAACTATTCTTTTGTTTGAAGTAAATGATCTCAGACTCAGGAAGGTTTAAAATCTTTATCTAAATTAAATGCATGTGAACCATTTCAAAAATACAGTGCAGTCACCATCATTCTTAGGAGTGAAAATTCAATTGATTAAACATCAAGCATATACTTCGGACTCATACAATAATTAATGCTCAGAAAGGGAGAGGACAGAGAGAAAAGAACATTTGCAAATAACGTGAAATTATAGTTACCAAGAATGGTGTGAAAGACCAACCCCCTGGCCAAAGGGCTGGTAAGGGTCCCCCAGGATAAGTCAGGAGACAAAGACTTCAGGACAGGATTCAGGACAGGATAGTTGACCTCACTAGAATACCGACTATTGCTCCGCACCCCTCTCTGACACTCTCTTCCTCCTCGAGATTCTTCCGCGATCTTCTGATCTAACCCAATTAAGTTAGGATAGAAAGTTCTTCCTCAGAGTCTGCGTTCGATTCTTCATCAGAATCTCACAGCATCTCTCCCAGCAACTGCATCTCCGACTCAAAGCATCTGCGTCTCCTTCCTCTATCTAACTAACTAAAGCTACCTTAGTTATAGCTTCGTTTCTTCATGTTCCACCCACTAAAGTTTCAATATCGTAAAAATAGGAAATATGATTGGTCAGGCAAGGGGGAAGCTCCATCACACCATGCTTACATGTCATTAAAATCAGTTCAACTATTGTTCGCAAACCCATCCCCTTAATTTTTATTCATGTATTGAGTTCCCATACGGTTTCACACTTTACTTGCAACATTATTATAACTTTATGAATAAGAGTCTTCATCGTTGAACTTTTCACCATCCGTTCTCAGGGTATGTCATTTGTGACCTTGGCTCCCGTTCAACCTCCATGTCATCATTCCGGGTTAACTTTCAGTGGACATGCGCAGTCGCTTCATCACTCAGCTTAATTCAGCTATGCGTGAGAGGCCCAAATATGCACTAATAATAAAGTCAGAAAGACAAATATTAATTTCACAAATAAATGGTCAAACTGTATACCTCCCACCTCTACTCTATTCCCATTTTCTTATTAATACTTTTCCCGCATTAGCATTAGTAAAATAGCTTGTTTTAGTTTCAGCTAAGCAGATGCCATGCACGCGAGTCTTCAAGACTCCATTTTAGTGTCTTCTGCTCATGCGCTAGAATTTCCCTTCAAGCGTTACCTCGTCATACTGCATAGATGCAGTTGACACATGCGCACAACAGTTTCCCCATTTAAAGCGGTATTAGTCCGTTTTAATTGTTATCCGCATTAGTACACACATAAGCAAGCTTCTCTAACCTGCGTGTTCATGTGGTGCGTATTAGTTATTTACCAAACATAATTAATTACTTGTTAATGAGTTAAATGAGTGGATTGCCTCCGAGCAATTCTCTTTTCTTTCGAGACCTTGCTCCATCACGCCGGCCGATTGCTCTCCTCCGAGGCGGCGGCAGCGAGGCACGGATCTACGATCCTGGCAGAGGGTCCACGGCGCGATTCAGGGGTACCTTCTTGGCGATTGTGCTCCGCTGAGTCTCAATTCGTCGTGGTGGACGCTGGGGGGTGGGGGCATCAGGGATTTGCACTTAGTAGTGATCCCGTGCCCCAGGAGCTCTCTCTCAGACTTCTGCCCCCACTGCCATCTTGACCACCAGATGTGTTCAAACACAAGGAGATTATGAATGGAGCGCTGAAACTTTTAAGACACTCACCCCAAGTCACAGATCTGGGTTGAAAAGAGCATTGTTCTTTAGCTCACTTCGAGACCCCAGTTCAGACTCAGCCATATGCAAATCAGTCTTGACCCTGTGCCTCATGGGAACAGTCCAGCCCAAACTACCAAGCCAAGTCTTTCCTGGACCAGAAACAAGCATCCTGGGACTGGTTTCAGGGTAACACCTGTCATCAGCCAGGCTAGCTTGGATCCAGTGGCAAAGTGAGCAAGGAAACCATGTGTGGGCATATTCTGCCAACTTAGGGCGAACAAAGCAAACACAAGGAGATGATGGACGGAGCACTAAAGAACGATGATGGATTCAACCCAGATCTGTGACTGAGTGTGAGTGTCTGAAAAGTTTCAGTGCTCTGTCCATCATCTCCTTGTGTTTGTTTTGTGCAGGGTATGCCCGGACGTGGGTTCCTTGCTCACTTTGCCACTGAATTCAAGCTAGCCTGCCTGATGAGGGGTGTTACCCCAAAATCGGGTCCCAGGATGCTTGTTTCTGGGTCAGTGAAGACCTGGCTTGGCAGTTCAGTCTGGACGGTTCCCATAAGGCACAACGTCAAAACTGATTTGCATATGCTGGGTCTGAACTGGGGTGGCGAAGTGAGCTAATGAACAATAATGGATTCACCCCAGATCTGTGAATGTGGGTGAGTGTCTGAAGAGTTTCAGCGCTCCGTCCATCATCTCCTTGTGTTTGCTTTGTTCACCCTAAGTTGGCAGGGTATGCCCACCCATGGGTCCCTTTCTCACTTTGCCACTGGATTCAAGCTAGCCTGGCTGATGAGGGGTTTTATCCTGAAACCGGTCCCAGGATGCTGGTTTCTGGTCCAGTGAAGACTTGGCTTGGCATTTCAGTCTGGACTGTTCCCATGAGGTCAGGGTCAAGTCTGATTTGCATATGGCTGGGTCTGAACTGGTGTGGCGAAGTGAGCTAAAGAACGATGATGGATTAAACCCAAATCTGTGACTGGAGGTGAGTGTCTAAAAAGTTTCAGCTCTCCGTCCATCATCCCCTTGTGTTTGCTTTCAATACCGTGCAACATCCATAACAAATGTTTTTTAGATCAAACAGGACCTCACATATTCGAAACGGGAGAGGGTCACATAAATTAATTTGTAATAATATTAGTGACCTGCTGCTGTATTACAATATTGAAAACACACATCACTATCCCTGAATATTAGATGGAAACACATTTAGAATTTGAATCAATGTGTCAGCGACCTGACCAAAGGGGCCATGAAAGAGCTGTAATTACATCCTATTCCAAAGCTGTTCCGAACAGGATCCCCCAAAATACATTTGCCCCGGAGCGCCCAAAATCTTTAAGATGTCCTTGTGCATCCCCGGGATGCTTTATAATTTGACCACCCTTTGGTGATATTTGCTTTCTTTCAGTTGCCATTTGCCCTCACAATTGAGGTAGTTTTAAGATACCAGTGCACAGAGCAAAGGATATGGGCAGCGTTGGCAAACATTATTTGAAACTTTTTGAGAATAACATTTTAAATCCCAAACTTGTCCAGTACTATCTGATTTTCCTTTGCATTTTGTGTGGAATGCTGGAAATGCACTCCTCTTCCAATCCCAACTGCAAAACATATAACTGCACAAAAGTCCTCGGGGCTGATATAAAAAGCGAAACACTTCAGGTAAGTAATGGCTGAAGAGGCTGACCAGAGAATATGCTCCGTGTTACTTACTGTGTGTGCTGAAGACGTAAACGTCGGCGAACAGGTGCAGCTGCTGACAGACAAAACTAAAAGCACGCTATATCCATGCCTGCCAACACCTGCACCTCTTCCTTTTCACCAATCACAATTACATATATGTACATTGTTTTAGAAGCATACCGCCACTTTGTGTTCATTTGTGTAATTTGCGCAACCACAAATGTGAGCAGAAGTGTATCAGACACTTTCACATTCACAAAAACATTGGCAAATAACATTTTTATTTCTGGCAAAGAATGTGACTTTTTATCTGAGTGGAATGTGTGGCTAACTTTCCTGCCTTATATATTTAGATATGACCACTCTGCAAACATTTACTTTCGATGTTTACAGCGTGGTGAGGTATGAGTGACTTCTTCAACACCTACACCCTCGGCGGCACATTTGCCGGTTCCAGCTCCCAAGCAACCTCTGAGAATGAACGCTTATTAGTAATTAGTAATGTGTAGTTTATCATTCGTACAAGGCAGTCATTGGTAACAGATTTCTGTTCATGCCCCAGTAATCAGTGGTTTGTATTTCATTTGGATGGAAATTAGAATTAACAGGCCTGCCAGTGCTTACCAAGCAACTAATCACTTACACTGGGACCTCGTCCTCAACCCCCATGACCCTAGTAAAACAAATCAACCTTGAAACAAGCTGCTGCAATAATGTTTTATTGACTTGACTTTATGGACAAAGTTGTAATAACTTTTTATTGACGTGCTTCTCTCGCCGCAGTTTCTTTAGTGCGCACTCTCCCACGCGCGGTGTGATTTGTGGGAGTTAATACACTCTCGCGATCAATGAGCAGTAAGCCTTCTCATATCCCCCTGACAACTGAGGGGTGAGCGAATCGAGAGAAATATGCAGATTAGCTCATTCCTCTTTCGTTGGATGGATTATATGACATATGTTAGAAGCGATAGTTCTAGGATGGGCACTTGCGTTGTGATGCTGCATGTTCACCTTAATTTAACATTATATGCACTGTTCGCAATCGCAAAACAGGCAAGAGTGGCAGCGTGTGTAATAACTGTTCTGCTTCCATATCCTGCTACGTCATTCCGTTGAGAAGCTCCAGGTGTGCAATATTAAGGTGTTTAATGAAAACAACTGCCTTTTATATATATGTACGGTTACATTGCATTTCTACAGTTTTCAATCACTACAAATAACGGCTTAAACCGTTACTTAGTTTAATTTGCCATCTTCTGGAGGGTGGAAGGCTGAGCTCGCTCTGACAACATCAAAACGCATGCTCTGCAAGCCATGGCAGGCGTCATTGGGGAACTTTAACATCCTGAGCTGTCTTGTGAGACTTGTTAAAAGCACATGCCCTACTTTTTAAATACACTGCATCCTGCCCTTGGTCTGGTCAGAGCCTACCTTAGGGGAGACTTAAAAAGGAAGGTTTGAGTCTGTCAAGAGAATTAACCAGCTAGGTCAGCATGGCAGTTTAAAACTGCACACACAGGCTCTGCATGGCAGGCTTGAGATGTTTGAAGGCCTGCTTAAGAGGGTGGCACAGACAGTGCTGCGGGCCCACTATCAGCATTTAATTTACAGACCCTGGGCACATGTAGAGCACTACATTTGGGACTTATAGGTAAATTAAATATACCAATTGTGGATAATCCAATGTTACCATGTTTTAAACAGAGAGCACATGCACTTTAGCACTGGTTATCAGAGGTAAAGTGCCCAGAGTCCCACAGCCACCAAAAGCGAAGTCAGCAAAACAGGAGGTGTGAGGGCAAAAAGTCAGGGGAAACAACGCCAAAGATGCCTGGTCTAACACTGCCATACTTCATTCATGTCTCCTTTTGAGCCCAGCAGGCAGGCAGACATGCATCCACTCCAGCCAACCTCCCCACTAAGCTGGAATGCCAGCCGGAAAAGCGCATACCAGTGGCTCAAGCCCAGCAGAAGCAACCCTTATCCTTGTCCTCTTACATGCAGTCAGTCCAGCAGAAAAAAGAACCAGTGGAATGCTGGGTAAGTACTGCTTATATAGGCTCTTGCAGGAGGGGGAGCGGGCAGTATGTACAAGCACTCCTTTGTTCATTTTTCTGTATGACAACATGGATACATCCCATTTGTGATGAATGGGACCAGGACAACAGAACCAGGAGTAATGAAGATCACTGGTAAGTAATGAGACATTAGTGATGGAGCAGGGTTTCTCGTAAAATGAAACCTGCTCGGATTGAAACCCCTAGTAACATTTTCTAATTTTTCTAACAGTGTGCGGTGAAAAACATGCGGTTTAAAAACTAACATGAGGGAAAATAATACTGCGCAAGCGCGTACTAAAGCACTGAACTAGGCCGCAGATGCTTGACTAATGAAAATAAAGAGACTAATGCTGCTTTTGTGCACGTTATTAACGTTTGCTAGGGAAAATAATAATATGGGTTGCGCATGGTTAGGTGCAGCATTGGGAGGGTGCGTAAAGAAAAGCATTACAAAATGAGTAATAATGCTTGTTTTATTCTCCGTAGAAGCATGGGTTAAGGAGAATGATTTTTACAAAATAAGCTGAAAAAGCAAAGAGAACGTGGAGGGAAGGCAAAGGCGAGCAACCTTCGAATTTACGTGTGCCTGCCAAATGTTAAACGTGGAGACGAAAAACAATGAGCAAATGAGGAACGTTTCCTCTGGAAGTGCACGAGTGGCACAAGAAGTAACAGATTTCGAAACATTAGCGGAAAGAAGGAAGCTGAAGCCTGAATATTTGTATACTTGTATTTCCTGGGAAGAATCCAACATGATGTTGAAAAAATAAAACAATAGAACATTGAGTGAGATGAACATGTCGAGTGTGGTGTGACAGTACACCCCCTTCCTTAACCAATCAAATGTAGAATAGTTTCTTATTTTGAAACAAGTGTGGGTTGGACATTTGGGTTTTAGGGTATAATTGAGGTGCCCGGTGGGAGGGGTGAGCTGGAGGCGTTTAGGCTGATCCTTGGGAGATCGTCGCTGTCGTCGGTTTGCTGTAGAGGCCTACCTGTTTCCTTCCTGTTCCTGATTCCTGACTTAATCTTTGCCCTTTTCAAATCTTCTTGAGGGGCTTTGCTGCTCTCGTGGCCAGAGAGTAGATTTCCTGTTCCTACTGGGTTAGTATAGATAGAAAACTTAATTTGCATAATCATTTGCAAATGTATTCGGTTTCTGAACCTTTTGTCTCTTCGCCTTTTCACTCCTTCAATGCACTGTCAATATGATGTGAATTTGTTTTTTCTTTGCTAATAATTCACTCAGTGATATTTCATGATTTGTACTGTGTATTGGTACTTGATGAGCATTTATTTCACATTATTTAGATAAACATTATAAATATACACATTGAGTCCGTCTTTATTTAGAGTGAGTTTATAAATTATTGCCTATAACTAACCAACTATAAAAGATGTAATCGCCACAATATTTTATTATGAGAAATGCAGGTTCTGTTGGAGATTGGTAAGTTAGGAACAAACTTTGCATTCCACTGAACCCAGCGTGAAGGGACTTGTTGGGTAATGTATTTGGGCCTTGTTTATTTGCAAATTTATTGATCCCTGATCGCTGGATCAGTTTTGGTAGCAGAGGATGGTCATTATTGATTAGTTTGGCAATAATTATTGATTATTGATTTTTGGTTATTAATATGAAAAGTTAGTGTTTTGTTATATGTAGTCTGGAAATACGGGTACGGAGTTGACTAAGATCCCGGGATGATGATGATGATAATGATGTTATTTTAGCCACAGTGGCAGAGGAATAGTGTGGAAAAGTATCACACTGCAGAAGTACTTTGTCTGTTATTGTAATATCAAACAGTGAGAGGCTGTTGATGTTATTTTAGGGACTTATTCTGTTGAGAAAAGATTGTGTGAAATAGTGAAAGTCCGCTTCCACAATTTTGGCTTTACATCCCCAAAGGAGTACCAAGACTTTTTCACTCGAAAATTCTCTTCCGAAACTTTGGCTAGTATCCCCAAAAGAGTACCAAGACCTCTTTTCACTTGATTGGGAGTAGAGTAGCGCTGGTCGTTATTTTACTAGAAGTGAAAGAATCTTTTTGAATAATTGAACTATCTCTTTAATTAGTGGAGCAGACAAAGTAGCATTGTTTTGTGTTGTTTCTAACAAGAAATTAGTTAAGAAAACCTTGTAGTACATTGCCGTATTATTTTGTAAAGGGAGGGTCAGTAGCAGGAGTTATACTGACGTCACAAAAAGCTGCATTGGCATTGGCTGAGATAGTGGGTGCGTAGTGAGCAGTGATTGGTAGGTTGGTGTGAGTTGCGCTGGCATTGGTTGAGATAGTGGGCGCTTAGTGAGCCGTGATTGGTTGGTTGGTATGAGTCACGCTGGTATTGGCTGAGATTCAGCAAATAGAGTGAGTGGAATTACGGAAGATTTCTTTGTTTGTTTCTGATTTATTTAGAGAGAACAAGAGAGTTTAAAAATGAAGATGGTAAAAAGAATACAAGATTTCTTTAAAAAGGACAAGCCGATAGTTACTAGAGAGGGGCTTCCTGTACCTCCTCCAAGATCACCTGCTTCTTTCATGATGTTAGAGTATGGATATCATACGTGTACATGGTTAGAGAATTGGATGGGTTACACGGAAGATGATGGAGTTTTAGCTTTCCCGAAGTATGGTACTTTTAACGTGAGGATATTGGAAAATTTGAGGAGCCAAATGAATTTATTAAAAGCACATCCTAGACCTATGCAGTATGAGGCACTTGAAGAGTGGGAACATGAGGCGTATAAAAGAGAGAGAAACAGGAATGGGACAAAATACAGAAATACAATATTAAGGTATTCAGAAGCTAGGTGGGATGATCAGATGAAAAGATGGAGGAGAGAAGTGATTGCGAATGGATTATATCCAGTAATAGTTGCTGAGGATCAGGCTGGAGGAAAATGTGAAGAGAAAAAGAATAATGTAGAGATTTCAGAATTAGATATGGATCCAATTGAAATCGAAGATGAATTATTAGATGAGATGCTATTAAAGAGACCTCCACCATATCAGGAGAGCCCGGATGGGAATTCTCAGAGTGCACCATTAATAGGAATAGAAGCTCCACAAGTTCCACAAGCTTCACAAGTTACACATGTTCCGACAGTCTTCATTGGGTACTCGAGAGTTGCAGGAAAGAGAGATTGACATGTTCAATAGAACAAGAGGGGAGTTGACTCAGAAAATTAGTCAGATGAGTTTAAATGCTGAAGCGTTATTAGTTACGGTAACGATTGGTCCTATAGTTCCATTGTATAGTGAGGGTCAGAATATTTCGAGAGTGCATGCATTAACAGTTCCAGTGAATAGTACTAGGGATGTTAGTGGACCAGAATCAAATGAAATAAATACGTCACTAATTGATATTTCAGCAAATGGAAATATGACTAAAATGCCCAAAAGAAGTGTACAGATTGATCCTAGAAAATTAATGTCAAATGTGAGAGAAACAACTTCAGTATCAGGGAGTTCAGTGGGACATTCGCCAGAAGAGTTGGATGATTGGATTAGGGGAATGGCATCTAATAAGTCCAAACAGAGTATAGATATGGGTAGGTTAAGAGTAGATTTGGAAGAAATGATTATTGGTACAATAAGTCCGGAGAAATTGAGTAAATATCAGGATGATGAGTTGTTATTCTTGTGTAAGAATATTACTCTGAAAGCGAGAAATTTGCATGAGAAGTTGATAGAAGCAGCACAAGAATATAGAGTGGATATTGGGAAATCTAAAGCTTTGCAGAAAACATATAGATTGGATTTTACTGAAAAGGATTTAGAGAGTTTGAAAACATCTGGTAAACGATTGCAAATAAAAGAGTTGATTAATACCTTGAAGAGATGGGGTGATGTGGAACGATGGAAAGGTAGATGGGCGAAAAAGAAGGAAGAAATGTGAATGCATCTTCTTTACTTCCGTTAAGAGAAACAGAGCAAGTTGAAATGATATATCTGATGAGAGAAATTCCAGGTGGTGGATATGTTCATATTCCTTGGTCAAGACAGGATATATTGTCTTTTACTAATGATTTCCCCAGATTGAGAGAAAAGCCTGTTGAGTGGTACAAACAGGTAGCGAGGTTTGTAAAAGTTTCAAAAGTCTTGTTGAAAGACTTGGATGGTTTGTTTGACATTGTAGTTCCAGTTAATGTATGGACTGAGTGCAAAATTGCAGTTGATTGGCCAAAAGAGGAATATCCTAGAGATGTCAAAACAGGAGCACGATCAGAAGAAGTGATGAAAAAATATAATCATGTAATTACTAACTTGAAGGGTAAAATTTCTCCAAAAGAAACAGATTGGGTTAAAATTGATAGGACAACACAGGAGTCAAACGAATCAGTACATGCATATTATGAAAGGCTTTTACAGGTGTTTTAACAATATAGTGGTTTTGAAAGTATAACTGACAAAGATATGGGAGATTTTGAGTACAGGTTTGTATTTGGATTGAGACCTGAGATTAGTAATATAATTCAGCAACATTTGATTTGTTGGCAGAGTAAGACAGTGGATGAAATTTTGAGATATGCTAAGTATTGTAGTGATGATATTGAGTCAAGGCATAAGAAATTAAAAGAGAAGATGATGTAGGCACAGGTGAAAGTGGCGCAACAGAAACATGGGAATTATGTTAATGGTTCTCAAACAGATTTTCAAATGAAAGGACAGAATCAGAATTTTCAGGATGGTCAGGTACCTAAAATGAATGGTGTATTAAATGGAGGAAGAGGTAGAGGTAAGAATAATAGAGAAGAAATGAAAAAGAAATTTCCTTGTCATGCGTGCGGAAAGTTAGGACATTGGAAGAACGAGTGTAAGTCCTTGTTAGGAAATAATGGAATGATTCAAAATTTCAATCCACAGATGCAGAATGAAGTGGTTGTGAATCAACAACAGCTGCAACAGGTAATTACACCACAGGTTCAACAAATACAAGTACCTCAAGCTCCTATGCCAAATAATGTGAATGCTCAGGTACAGAGATACAGTGCGAATGCTGGATTTCACACGAGTGAACAAGTTGCTAAGAATCAAAATGTACAACAATATTGGTTGCAGTGTCCTGAGAGTGATTCAGATTCATCTCAATGACGGTGGCTGAGGGGGGGAGGAAGAGTGCGTGCTTGGCTCATCTCTACTGGTAGATCAATCAGGTTCTTTTGTTGATGGGAAAGTGGAAGGTAATGATATGACATTCCTTGTGGACACTGGTGCTACCCGTTCTACTGTAAGAGCAGCATAAATTCCAAACCTACCCCTCTCAGGAGAAACTATCCAAGTTGTGGGAGTCTCAAATAAATATATTAAGACTCCAATAACAAAACCAATGGAGGTTCATATAGGAAAATTCAGAGATATGCATCATTTTGTGGTATGTGACACAAGTCCAGTGAATCTTTTAGGTAGGGACTTACTTTGCAAAATGAATTGCACCATCTATTGTACACCAGATGGTATTGCTTTTCAGACACCAGATGAAGATGTTGCTTTTAAAATGATGTTAGCAAAGCAAGGGACAGAAGTGAATGATTTATATTCATTACTGACACTTGAGGTTATTCCTGGTGAGTTGAGAGGCACAGTAAGAACTGATGTGTGGGATTTTACAGGAAAATACATCGGATTGATGAAGGGTGTTGATCCTATTCAAATTATGGTCAAACAAGGTGCAGAGTTTCCAAAAACACCACCGTATAAGATGAGTCCTGAGACCATAGCAGGAGTTATTCCTGTAATAGAACAAATGATTGAACAGGGCATTCTGAAAGAAATATTAGGAAGTCCTTGCAATTCACCTATTATGGGAATTAAAAAGCCAAGTCGAAAGTACAGAATAGTGCAAGATTTACGTAAGATTAATAAAACTGTGGTACCTTGCTGTCCAATAGTGCTAAACCCAGCAGTGATTCTTTACCAAATTCCTTGTGATGCGGAATGGTATACAGTGATTGATTTGTGTCAAGCATTTTTCTCGATACCTTTACATCCGGATAGCCAATATTTATTTGCTTTCCAGTTCGGAGACCGTGTTTTGGCATAGTGCCGAGTTCCTCAAGGGTATACAGAGAGTCCTTCAATTTTTAATCAGATTTAAAAAAAATGTCTAGAGTCATTAGTTATGCCAGAGAATTCAGTATTAGTGCAGTACATTGATGACCTACTGGTGGCATCAAAAACACGAGAGGCATTTGTCTCAGATACAATTGCTCTACTGAACCATTTGGCAGAAGGTGGGCATAAAGTGTCACCAGCAAAATTACAATTTTGTCAAAAAGAAGTACAATATTTGGGACATAAAATTGAGAAAGGAGTCAGGAAAGTATTAGAGGATCGAATCAATGTGATCTTGCAAATGGAACCTCCTAAAACACAGAAAGAAGTTCAAATGTTTTTGGGCATGGTGGGATATTGCAGGCAATGGATCAGTGGATTTTCACTGATTGCCAAGCCTCTACAGAGGTTGACACACAAAGATGTGACTGATCCGATTGAATTGGATGAGGAGAGCATGAAAGCTTTCATTGAGCTGCGAGATAGTCTTTGTCGATCACCTGCATTGGGAATGCCAGACTATACGAAAGATTTTGCATGGTTCTGTTGTGAGAAAGATGGATGTGCACTTTCAGTTCTGACACAAACACATGGAATTGCACGTCGACCAGTGGCATATTTTTCTGCTACTTTGGACTCAGTGGCTGCAGCGTTATCAGGTTGTTTGAAAGCAGTGGCTGCTACCTGTGTGAGTCTTGAGCAGAGTGAAGCAATTGTTATGGGACATCCAGTGAAAGTGTATGTGCCACATTCTGTTGAAATTTTATTGACTCATACCAGGACTCAGCACATGACATATAGTCGATTGACTAAATACGAGAGAGTGATTCTGGGTCCCGAAAATGTGACAGTAACAAGATGCACTACATTGAACCCAGCAACTTTGTTGCAGAGTTCAAATTGTGAAGAAGTGAAAGACGAAGCAGATCATGATTGTTTGGATGTGACAGAGTTGTGTACAAAAGCAAGACCTGACATAAAAGATATACCACTGGAAGAATCAGATTGTGTGATGTTTGTAGATGGATCTTGTCTGAGAGATGAGAAAGGTGTATTGAGTGCTTCGTATTCTGTATGTACAGTGGCCATGGTTCTTGAAGCATCCTGTCTAAGAGGGATAAATTCAGCACAAATTTCTGAATTGGTCGCATTGACCAGGGCATGTATGATTGGCAAAAATGTGAGAGTAACCATATTCACTGATAGTCAATATGGTTTCGGGGTGGTGCATGACTTTGGTCAATTATGGATGCAACGTGGATTTCTGACTTCTTCAGGATCCCCAATCGGAAACAGTAAAAATGTGAAAGATTTACTGAATGCATTACAATTGCCTAAAAAGATTGCAGTGGTTAAATGTTCGGTACATAGGTCAGGAAATGACTATGTGACCAGTGGAAACAGATACGCAGACCAAGTGGCTTGTTTCTGTGCACAAAATTCAATTTCAATAAACAGAGGAAAAGAGAGAAATAATACAAATTGTCACTTGATGTTTTCTGCAATAGAAACATGGGATGAAATTAAACAATTGCAGGAAGAAGCTAGTGAAGAGGAAAAAGAAATTTGGATCAAATCAGGCTGTAAAAAGAGATCTGATGATGAAGTATGGGTGTATGTAGATGAGAGGCCAGTAAAGTCAGACTGTTTACTTTCACAGATGGCAAGGATGTACCATTGAATAGCACATGTTGGGAGAGATGCTATGATTAGACTTTTCAAACAGTCATGGTACAATCCAAAGTTCAGGGTCATTGCAGAGAGTTTATGCCAAAGATGCACAGTGTGCCAGCAGCAAAATCCAGGGAGAAAGACAGTTGTTAGTTGGGGCCGAATTGGGAAGGCTGCTGGACCTTTTACTAGGTTGCAGGCAGACTTCATTGAGCTCCCTCCTTGTAATGGACTTAAATATGTGTTGGTTGTTGTTTCTCTGTTTTCTCGTTGGGTGAAAGCATATCCAACAAGAAGAAATGATAGTCTAACAGTTGCTAAATTGCTTTTGAGAGAGATAATTCCTAGGTTTGGATTTCCAGTCTCTTTAGAAACGGATAGAGGAACTCATTTTAATAATGAAATAATTCGGATGCTTTGTGCCTATCGACCAGAAGAATCAGGAGTGGTCAAGCAAATTAATGGCACTATCAAATCCAAATTTTCAAAGGTCTGTGCATCCACAGAACTGAAATGGCCAGATGCTTTACCCTTGGTATTGATGAGTCTGAGAAGTATTCCCGATAAAAAGACTGGATTATCTCCACACAAAATTATTATGGGAAGAGCAATGAGACAGCCGATTGTACCAGCAAATCAACTGATGAATATTACTGATGATCTGGTGCTTGATTATTGCAAAGGATTGGCTGATGTAGTGCATTCTGTGTCTCATCAGGTTGGAGAAATTGCAACTACAACTCAACAAGAACAAGCACATGAACTTAGTCTAGGAGAATGGGTCCTGGTGAAGAAACACGTGAGAAAATCGTGTTTGGAGCCTAGATGGCACGGCCCTTACCAGGTGATACTGGTGACAACGACAGCAGTAAAGTGTGGTGGCCTCCCAAATTGGATACATGCAAGTCATACAATAAGAGTCCCAAGTCCACTTGAAAGACAAGAAGAAGCAGAAAGTGGAGAAAGTGAAGTCATAGAGTCTGAAGTTACAGATTCTGAAGTCGAACAAGGAACAAGTCGAATAGAGTGGGCACCAGCTACTGGGTCTCAAAAGACTGCTGTTGAGAATAAAAAGAGAAAGTGATTAATGAGAATCAACAGAGAAAAGGACTGAATAAAAGAACTTGCGATCTTGACAATGATGCTGAAGAAACAGTTCAAGTAAAGAAAGCAAGGAAAGGTGATGTGTGGCCAGAAGGAGTGAAAAGACTGAAATACACTCTGAAACAAAGATCACCTGACACGATAAATGAAGTGTCAGATCAGACTGAGCAAAGTGAGTCTGAAGAAGAATCAGTTCAGAAAACGAAAAGAGTGAGGGTCCAAATAAGAAATACATAGCACCAGAATGGACATATGTGGTGTTATAAGAAATTGAAAACACAGATCAGATCAAAGAAAATACTGGTACAGAGTCAAGTGAAGAAGACGGTTTTGAACCACCTTAAAGAACTGTGAAAATTATGGTGCAACAATCTTTGAAAAAATTATTCTGAATCATTCAAAAGATTTGAAGAAGAAGAAGAAGATATATATAAAAAAAGAGGGGGTAAAGAAGAAAGCCATAAAGTGTGTGGGGATACACTACTTTTGATAGATCTTACAAAACTTTTATTAGATTATTGATAGATTTTTGAGTTTTTTCTTAGTTTTGTTTTAGTTTTTTTAGAATTGGTGCAAATTTAACTAGAAATGCAAATACAGCAGAGAATGGACATCAAAATCATAGTTTCAAACGTAGATGTATTAATGCTTGCTTATTTAGTATTTTTCTACTAATGTTGGTGTGGTCAACATTAATTGTTGTTGTGCCTGTCTTAATGGTAACTAATCATAAGAATAACACTAATACTAATAGTGTGATGAGTGATAAAGTAGATACTAAAGATTCTAAAGAAAGCTCACATATTAAATTAGAAAAGATGAAGGATGACAGCATCTATCATCATGATAAATCAATTAATGATTTTTCGTTAAATGTTTTTACCAAGTTATTGTATGAGTATGTTGATGTAATGGATGCGAGAGATTGTTATGTGTGCATGCAATTACCGTCGTCTGTTTCAGAGGGGGTGACTTATCATCACCTACCCTTAACATATGGTGTGTCTTGTAGTATATTAACAAGCTTCTTTTACGAGAGGGGAAGCCTCCAATATTATTACTCTAACATAGATTTGGGGGGATATTCACAAGAACGTGCGCTAAACATCTCCAAAAAATTTTAACGCAACTTCACACATCGCAGCCTATCGCGGGAAAATAACCCTGTGTTAACGTGGAATTCACAACACAGCGGTACCATGCGATAGTTTGCCGAAAACGCGGCCAATGTCTGCGATACAACCACCGCAACGGAGATAAAAACACAAACCCCAACGCAAAAAAACGTGCGATGAGCCCATTCGCGATGAGGAAAGCAGCGATAAGCAGGGCCAGGCCCGCCACACACACACGGCAGGCGGGAATAAGCACAACAAAAGCAGGAAAAAGGAAGACAAACCAAACAGAAAACAACAACGAAGCACAATGGAGGCAGTCGGAGCAAGTACACAACCCCACAAGCCACATTGGCAACAAAACATTGTACATGGCAGCCGATCGTGGACAAGGTGAATGCAGCCGGAGAGCGGAGGAGGACAATGGAAGAAAACCAGAACAGCTGGAATGATGCGAAACGCAAAAACAAGCAGAAACACGCCAACAACCAGAAGGCAGCAATGCACACCGGAGGTGGGAGTCCAGCGCCACACCAGGAGCTGGATGACATGGAGGAAATGGTGTCCACCACATCAGTCTGGAGATGGTGGCAGGAGTCGGGGACCGGAAACTGCTCAAAATCAACAGACACAACAGCAACAGGGAGAGGAACGACCAGGGACTGGGGGGACGGGGGGTGATGGGCACAATGGCACACATGCACAATTAAGCACAGCACAACTGCAGACAAACCATGCCCAAGAGTAACAACACCAACCAAGAGCACAAGTCACACAAGTCGGCAATATCACACCACTGAACAAGCACAGAAGTGAAAACCACACTGCCTGAAAGGGAGAAGGGTGAGCCAAATCAGAGCTGAAGGGCCATCTCACACACAATGCAGCACACACACATAGGAAGCAGAGCACCCCAACATCGAACACAAAGTGGTACAAACACCAACATTTGCACAACCGAACACAGGACACAAGTGCACCCGCTTGTGGCCGGGAAATGGCCATACGCATCTAGCAAAGCACAAAACAGGGACATGACAATGCACAAGTACCAACCCACAGCCCTGATGGGGTAGCAATGCATGTATGGCAGGGACCCAGATAGGCTGTGACACACACATTTGCATACATATCAACACTCATCACAGTTGGAGACAAGTGAAGGTGCGGAAACTTCATCAACAATTGTGTGTCAGTACGGCTAAGAGAAGTGCCACAACATGCAGACCAATGCAGCAGCATGTCTGAATGAGGAACATTGGAAAGCGCCCATGTCCACCCCAGGGGAGTCCATCACCCACACAAGTCAGTGCCAATGCGCGTTGGTTGTCCGCGCATGTATCCGGAGTCCAGGCCAATGCAGCCATGTCCACTGTCATCTTGGGACATGTGACCAGATCCCCAACATGCAACCAGGCGCCGGGACACGTGCAATGGGTCACATTAAGTGGCTGCAGGTACGTTGTCACTCGTCCATGAACGCGAGTGCAGCAGCGTAGGCCAACATTTCAAACATGAGCTCGTTGTCGACTACATCCAACATGTCGGCGACGTAACCCATCAGCTTTCCCGGACAGATGTGCTGACTCCAACCCCTGGCCCCAATTGCACTAAAGCCCAATAGGGGAGCGGCTCAATGTGGTCACTGCACACGACTACTCGTGCAATCTCCCAGGTCCAGTTGCCAGCATGCATGCCAATCATCCAGGCATACCATAAACGGGCATCATGGTGACACTCCTGGTCGTGGGCCAACAGGGGGTGCACACACACGTCGAAATCCAGGTCAGCTACCATTACGTTGGAGAGGCAGACATCCATGGTCCACTCGAATATGCACGAGCGACAATGCAACAGAGGCTGAACGCAGGTGACGTTCCCAAGGTGGAAGCTTAGCCGGTAACTGATCCGCAGCACTGCCAATGGCAGTGCCCCCAGTACATGCAGCAGATGTGCACGGTACCGGTCCACGTGACTTGAGTTGTGCATGTGTCCGGGATGGTCTGCCATTGCGTCAGTGGCTCTGCTTGAAGCGGCACTGTGCTGACCCGTGCCAGTCCTGTGGATGAAATGCCACAGCTCGGATCAATGAGCAGTGTCTGTGTGCAATGGGTGCAGGCCTGGGGTGGGGTGGGATACGTGTGAAGGCCATTTCACGCACGCTAACTACGACCAATGACTTCTTTGTGTGGGATGTGTACACGTTGGTCTCACATCGGGCAGTGCGTAGTGTGGTAGTCACCAGCAAATGCTATCGTATCTGCCAGGGGGTGCTGGGCACATGCAAGTCCCAGCTCGGAGCTGCAGATGTGCTTCCGCCTGATAGTTCAGACAAAGGACCTTTCATCCCTACAGTAACTCTACCATCTGCTTGCATACAGGAGATGTACAGAGGCCTGTCGTGGGTGGGATGTCTGCGTCCCAGGGAATCATGGATGATATGCCAAGCACGTGACACATGAGCGGCCTCTCTGGGCGTCACGTTGCCTCACAGCTGCTCCTCCCTCCCACGAGCCCCCACACTTGTGTGCTCTGCGCGGCTGTATCACATGCACTCCTACGGCACCCCATTGTCATGCCTGTCTGCGCATGTCCAGCGGCATGCCAACAACACCGTGAGGCTGGCCGTTGAGGTTGTGCGGCCACGTGAGTGTAGGCCAATGGTCTGGACAGGGCGGACACAGGTGTACAGTCCATGGCTGGCTGTGATCGTGCTGCAATTGAGGCAAGGCATCTGACTTATGCAGCCGCAGGACTGATACACATAACACTTGGCATGTATGAGCCAAGACCCCGAGCAGTCTTGCGCTCCTCTATTTCCCCGTACGTGCGGGCCCGCCCTCTGGGTGCATGCAACATTGCAACATCAACTAAGGTGGCCCTGGTGGCGACAACACTCCAACACAGAGACACGCTTACCGCACTTCCTGCTCAAGGCCAGACCAGAGCCACGCCCTGATCCCACTGCCGAATCAGCACACCCCTGCGCTGACCTGACGTACGCCGGACCAGCACACGCCGCTTGTGCATGCAGGGGGGGGCGGGCGAAGCTACATGTCCAAGGTCTTAGCCACTGCTGTGGTGACATGGTATCGACGCTGAAGACAGCACACTGTGATGTTGCAGGGCTCGGGCCCATCATGCTGACATAATGACCACACGGACACTCTTGCTTAGATGGTGTGAATGGCTACAGGCACATGCGTCCGGCCACTTTTATTAGCAGGCTTACATGTCGAGTGACACCTGTGTTGGATGTGTGTGGGGTGTGTGTACACCAGCCGTCATGGAGTGCCTGGTGCAGTGAAAAAACGACAACAGTGTCCATCGTTAAGGACACAACCATTCAACCATAAAGGCCCCATGACTTGAGTTGCACAGAGTTAGTGGCCCCGGATGCACAGCGCCCTGCACGGGCCTACCGCCATGGGCCGCTGACTTGTGGTGCACTGGGGCAGGGGCACGAGAGCAGAGCAGGTTCTCGTAGATGACAAAGGGGTTTGTCGCGGAGTGTCTCGGTGGACAGTGGAAGGTGTACCCCCAGGGCATGATGCAGAGGGCAGAACCACGCAGAAACAGTCACTATGGTGGAGATGAATGGAACAGACACATGTCGGACACCAAGTCCGTCCCAGCCAGATGATGATGCAGACAACCCCCAGGCCATGGACTCAGACGCCACCAAAGTCCAACCAGAAAGTGCCCATGACTCATTGCGCACAGAGTTAGTGGCACCAGTGCTGATAGGGGATGCCGCCTGCGATGAGGCGTTTCCAATGGTGTGGGCTCCTCCATATCTTACCCAAGACACAGTTCCACATGTGTGTCCTACTGGACCGCAGTGTAGGCCTGAGGCAGCGGACAGCAGGGGCCCTCATCCGAGTGTCGCCGGCTTACGTTGGATGGTCCCACCGGCCTGCGTAGTTCAGGTTCAGTGGCACCATGGCACGCGGACTTGCGGTGAACAGGGTTAGTGGCACCAGGTCAGTTGTTGTTAGTGTTCGGTCACCTCCGTGACGTGGATCCGGCTTTCATCCAGACTAAGCCGCATCTTCCTCTTACTCCTCTCCGTGCGTTCACTGGTATGGACTCTGCCATTAATGAATCACGACTAAGTGCTGGATGTGGGACCTACTGGAACGCAGTGTAGGCCGGGGCAGCGGTCAGCACGGGCCCACAGACACATGTCGTGTGCTTGCGATGCAGACTTTTGCTTCACTGATCGGAGGGAGTTTAGTGATGTGGACGCTGCCACGGACTTGGGGTCACTGCCATTCAAGACTCAGGACACAGTTCCACATGTAGGACCCACTGGACCACAGTGTAGGCCTGAGCCCTCATCCAAGTGTCGCCGGCTTGCGTTGAACAGGGTTAGTGGCACCACGTGTCGCAGGCTTGCGATGCAGACTTTTGCTTCACTGATCGGAGGGAGTTTAGTGATGCGGACGCTGCCACGGACTTGGGGTCACTGCCATTCAAGACTCAGGACACAGTTCCACATGTAGGACCCACTGGACCGCAGTGTAGGCCTGAGCCCTCATGCAAGTGTCGCCGGCTTGCGTTGAACAGGGTTAGTGGCACCACATGTCACAGGCTTGCGATGTAGACTTTTGCTTCACTGATCGGAGGGAGTATAGTGATTTTGACGCTGCCACGGACTTGGGGTCACTGCCATTCAAGACTCAGGACACAGTTCCACATGTAGGACCCACTGGACCGCAGTGTAGGCCTGAGCCCTCATCCAAGTGTCGCCGGCTTGCGTTGAACAGGGTTAGTGGCACCATGTGTCGCAGGCTTGCGATGCAGACTTTTGCTTCACTGATCGGAGGGAGTTTAGTGATGTGGATGCTGCCACGGACTTGGGGTCACTGCCATTCAAGACTCAGGACACAGTTCCACATGTAGGACCCACTGGACCGCAGTGTAGGCCTGAGCCCTCATCCAAGTGTCGCCGGCTTGCGTTGAACAGGGTTAGTGGCACCACGTGTCGCCGGCTTGCGTTGAACAGGGTTAGTGGCACCACATGTCACCGGCTTGCATTGAACAAGGTTAGTGGCACCACGTGTCGCAGGCTTGCGATGCAGACTTTTGCTTCACTGATCGGAGGGAGTATAGTGCTGTGGACGCTGCCACAGACCTTTGGTCACTGCCATACAAAACTCACGACTCAGTACAACATGTGCCAACAACTGGGCCGAAGAGTACGCCGGTGGAGTATGTCAATGAAAAAGGAGTACTGTGGGCCAATGCCATGGAGGCCAGCGAAGATCTGCGGAGGCTGCAAAGGTCACGGGACTGGGGCCTGGAGCTTGCACCGGCACGTGGTGGGCCCTCTTTGACACACGCCGGTGTCGGCAGATGAGCGGAGCCTCCTTGGTGCGCTGGGGCAGGCCTGACGGGTCTGGGGACTAGCGGCCCAGGGTGCAGCAGGCGCACAGGGATGCAGGCCCCGCCGCGCACGGTGCCGGCCTCGTGACGGGCTGAGAGGTGCCGCCCTGGCAGACATGTTGGCCATTCCGAAAGAGAACCACGCCCAGTGCGACGGGCTTTTTATTCACACCCCTACGCAGGCCTGGCGTACGCAGGACCAACCCACTCCGCCCGCGCATAAAGGGGGGACGTAACATGTGACATTTCCACGTTCTGCCCCACAGCCTGTGGGGACATGGTAGCGTCCACTGGCCACTACACTCCATGCACCAGCAGTTAATGTCCACAAGGCCATTTCCGTGGTTTGCACACTGAAGTCTGTTTGGCACCTCCACGCCACACCTGGCATTGGGTAGGTTCTCATTCATTAGTCACTTGCCACTCTCGCACATGCCTGCTCCAAGCCTCTCCTCACATTCTGCTATTGTGTGGCTGTGGTGCCATGCCGTGGCTGGGTTGTGTGCATGGCAAGCCCAGGTTCCCAATGGAGTCGTGTTGTTGTGTCTGGTCGGTTGGCATGTTGTGTGGCATGTTGCATGTAGTTCTGCTGCGTGCCTATTGCCAGTGTCGTGAGTTGCATGACTGTGGGGTGGAGGTGTGTGGTGTGTTCATTTGGTACTTACCAACAAGCACTGCATTTCCATAGGTGCCATCCTTGGAGCGCTGGTTGATGATGGACTGTCGGGAGATGTAGGAATCATGCACACTGCCTGGGGAGTTGGCCACGACATTGTTGAGGAGTCCCCGGTGGTTCACTATTGCCTGCACATTGATGGAATGCGTGTGCTTTCTGTTGCGGTAGTTGTGCGCAGTGTCGGCAGGGGGCACGAGGGGTACATGAGTGCAGTCGATTGCCCCCGACACGTGAGGGAATCCAGCTATGGCGTAGAAGCCTTGCTTGGTCTCCAGCTGCTCCTGCGCAGTGTGGGTGAAGTGGAGGTGCTGGGGTACCAGGCTGATGATGGCATCCAGGACAGTTGTGATGAACTTGGATAGGGCTGGCTGTGAGACTCCCCCGACTCTGGCAGTTGTGGGTTGGAAGGTACCAGAGGTCAACATGTGCAGCACAGCCGGCAGCTTTGTCTTCGGAGGGATGTTGGTTGTCCGCTGTGTTGGTACCGTCAGCCGGTGGGCGATGTGGGTCAGGATGCGGGGGATGGTTGTCCTTTTGGGCCTGTAGTGGGCAATGTCCTCCTCTGGCGTTCGGTCTGTGCGGCTGGTGCGTTTACGGTGGGTCCGCTGTCTTTGTGTACGCTGACTCTGTGGTGGTCCGGGGGGGGGGTGGGGCGGGTCCTGGGGGGGGTGGTGGTGGGTGTTGTGGCCCTCATGGGTCTCTGAGCTGCATGATCATTGGCTCCATGGCATCTGTGGGTCTTCAGATGTGGCTCTTGGCTGGGCTCCCTTTTATGCTGCAGGTAGTCGTCCTGCTTAACTCCAGCAAAAGGCAGGTGTTAAATCCCTGCTGCTACCGCGGCTTATCGCCTGTTTTTGGTTCGCATCGCAGATCTGGCAGTTCGTTGTGAAAGTGGTGTAGTGGTGTTTTCGTGAGTTTATGCACGGGAACGCCTACTCTGCATCTCATTAGGGTTAGTTGGTGGTGTCACCCGTGGAGATAATTTTTGCAGCAGTTATCGCGGGAATACTGGCGATGTCTGCAGTTTTCGCCCGCTTGTGAATGGGGCGTTAAATCTATCTCCACTTTTGATGCGTTAAGGTGGCGATAACTCGGCGATAAGTCCTTGTGAATATGCCCCTTAGTGTTTTCAGAAATTCCTACTAGAAAAAATATGAATAAATAAATAGTGCTACAAATGCGGAATACATGGGAGAATTTTTTCATTCTATACATACAATAGATATAGTATATGCACATAGACACTACCTTACCTGCAGATTACGATATGAAGAAATAGAATTCATTAACATGGTTGAAGATAGAAGACAAGTGTGTCAGAGAAAAGCTGCTGAGCAAAAGTCTCATGTACCTCCATGGGTTTTCAGAGAAGGAGATTACAAAAAGGGCGAGACTTACGCTGCCATGAACTTAGACTGGTATCATAGAGGAAAGCTTTGCTTGCTTAGACAAAAGACTGAATATAATAATTATTTCATTGGTTCTAGTGAATGTGACCATACCTTCCTAATTACGGGAGGATGGGGAATAAAGGGAGGAACTGATCCTGTTTTCCCGGGAATTTATTATGTGTGTGGTAAGAATGCCTACTATAGGTTGCCTGCACATTCGTATGGGTGTTGTTATTTAGCAACAGTATTTCCGAAAATTTATCATATGGATCAGAATAATAGAATCAATGAAGCAAAGAATGGACTAATACGTAATAAGAGAGCGAGCGTATCAGAAATAATAGGGGATGTTTTGGGGCACTGATACCTTCAGTTGGAGTTATTTTGAATTCACACAAAATTAGAAAGTTGTCCACAGTGGTTGAGCGTTTATCAACAGACACTGCTGGTGGGTTTTTAATGGTTGATACTGAGATGGTTGCAATTAGATCTATGGTTTTGCAAAATCGACTTGCCCTTGATGTATTATTGGCAAAAGAGGGTGAAGTCTGCAATATGTTGAAAATACAACAATGTTGCACTTATATCCCTGATAAGAGTAAGAATCTTGAGGGGTATATTAAGAATATTACAAATCTTCATCAAGATTTGTCTGAATTGAAGGTTGATGGTGCTTGGGAGAAACTTGGTAAGAGTTTTTCCTCTGTGGGAAATTGGTTTTCTACATTTGGGAATAGTTTATTAGGGAGAATACTGACACCTATCATTGTAGTGGTTACAGTGATACTAATGATTTCCTTGATTTATAAGTGTTGCAAATGCAAGAAAGAGACATCAGATAACAAACGAAGAGCAAGAAAAAGAAAGAGAGAAGAGATAGAACTAGAAGATAGAAGAGGAAATTATTATGAAATGATGAGAGATTTAGATGGAATAATGATAAAAC
Organism: Calotriton arnoldi; assembly: GCA_963921515.1. Classification (NCBI taxonomy): domain Eukaryota; kingdom Metazoa; phylum Chordata; class Amphibia; order Caudata; family Salamandridae; genus Calotriton; species Calotriton arnoldi. The sequence continues at coordinate 500,089 of CAWUFW010007432.1, forward strand.
GAGAGAGAACAACAGCTTTCTAAGTGACAAATTGTATTGGTGGGTATTTGGTGATGGCTCAAAGACGCCATTAAAGGGGGGATTGATGGAGCAGGGTTTCTCGTAAAATGAAACCTGCTCGGATTGAAACCCCTAGTAACATTTTCTAATTTTTCTAACAGTGTGCAGTGAAAAGCACGCGGTTTAAAAACTAACATGAGGGAAAACAATACTACGCAAGCGCGTACTAAAGCACTGAACTAGGCCGCAGATGCTTGACTAATGAAAATAAAGAGACTAATGCTGCTTTTGTGCACGTTATTAACGTTTGCTAGGGAAAATATTAATATGGGTTGCGCATAGTTAGGTGCAGCATTGGGAGGGTGCGTAAAGAAAAGCATTACAAAATGAGTAATAATGCTTGTTTTATTCTCCATAGAAGCATAGGTTAAGGAGAATGATTTTACAAAATAAGCTGAAAAAGCAAAGAGAACGTGGAAGGAAGGCAAAGGCGAGCAACCTTCGAATTTACGTTTGCCTGCCAAAAGTTAAACGTGGAGACGAAAAACAATGAGCAAGTGAGGAACGTTTCCTCTGGAAGAGCACGAGTGGCACAAGAAGTAACAGATTTCAAAACATTAGCAGAGAGAAGGAAGCTGAAGCCTGAATATTTGTATACTTGTATTTCCTAGGAAGATTCCGACATGATGTTGAAAAAATAAAACAATAGAACATTGAGTGAGATGGACATGTCGAGTGTGGTGTGACAGTACACCCCCTTCCTTAGCCAATCAAATGTAGAATAGTTTCTTATTTTGAAACAAGTGTGGGTTGGACATTTGGGTTTTAGGGTATAATTGAGGTGCCCGTGGGAGGGGTGAGCTGGAGGTGTTTAGGCTGATCCTTGGGAGATCGTCGCTGTTGTCTGTTTGCTGTAGAGGCCTACCTGTTTCATTCCTGTTCCTGATTCCTGACTTAATCTTTGCCCTTTTCAAATCTTCTTGAGGGGCCTTGCTGCTCTCGTGGCCAAAGAGTAGATTTCCTGTTCCTACTGGGTTAGTATAGATAGAAAACTGAATTTGTATAATCATTTGCAAATGTATTCTGTTTCTGAACCTTTTTTCTCTTCGCCTTTCCACTCCTTCAATGCACTGTCAATATGATGTGAATTTGTTTTTTCTTTGCTAATACTTTACTCAGTGATATTTCATGATTTGTACTGTGTATTAGTACTTGATGAGCATTTATTTCACATTATTTAGATAAACATTATAAATATACACATTGAGTCCGTCTTTATTTAGAGTGAGTTTATAAATTATTGCCTATAACTAACCAACTATAAAAGATGTCATCGCCACAATATTTTATTATGAGAAATGCAGGTTCTGTTGGAGATTGGTAAATTAGGAACGAATATTGCATTCCACTGAACCCAGCGTGAAGGGACTTGTTGGGTAATGTAATTGGGCCTTGTTTATTTGCAAATTTATTGATCCCTGATCGCTGGATCATTAGTGAAGAGTCACTCACGAAGGAAAGCAAACTAACACTTGCGAGAGAAAACTACGCAAGTGCATAGATGTAGGAAACTCTGCAGATGGGTAAATAATTGAGAGATTATGTTTGCCTAATACAATCTTTGCACAGCTCAGTAGTTCTCAACCTACCTTCTGACATTAGAAATGTGGCATACATAGAATGAATGTCATAGTGAGTTTGAACATTATTTTTCATATTTCTATGCAATGCGCCCAGCTTGATACAGGCTTCTGGCAGTTGGCTCTGTGTTTCAGTAGAGATTCTCTGGCTACAGACAGCTTCATCTCTCTGAAAGGGCTCAAATCATCAATATACACAGAGAGGGGCTTGTGGCTAACCTACGTCAGCTATTGCTTTTTACATAAGACTCATTCAGTCATGGCTCAAAAAAATGTATGAATCGCATGTTTGCATCAAGGCAGAAGGGTATTTGTCTCGTAATGCTAATGCCGCCTGGTCCTACTCCTAATTTTGGACTTCTTTATCCAAGTGGCATTAAGTATGTCTTTTATGTCTACAGACCTTCTTTCGTTGTATTGTGTCAACCCAGCCCACTTACCTTCCTTCCGGGGGGCAATGTCCATCCAGCTGAATCTCGCAATCGGGCATCCATAGAGAGTTCCTGCTCCTCCCTGCTGCCCAGAGAATCTTCCTCTGCCTGTTCCCCCCCAGCTAGTCGAACGGCCAGCGCGCGCAATTTTTGGCAAACATGCTTGATCTTCCCCATCTCTCACCACCAGACACCAGCAAGTAACCAAAACCACAAAAACCAGCACACACCTGGAAGGAGCTGGACCACTACATCTGCCCTTACTGTAACTGAAGCAGCACGGTTGCTCTCCTTGAGCACCACCCACAATATCGAAAAACTAGAACAGCATTGCCCAGATGAAAAAACAGATGAGCTACCTTGAAAAGGCATCTAAATATTTTCCCTTTAGTCTGTGGCGCTTCAACAACCAAAACTGTAGCATATGCTACTGGAATGGTTTTTGTAGCAATAGTATATCCCCTACATTTAATTTTCTTATAATCCTGCCAGTTACTCTATTCCACACTTTGCAGCTGAAATATTTGTGTATTTTAAATTAAACAAACAATAAGAGTGGTAGCGTTTCTCAACTTTCCTGAAAAAGTGCTTAAGATATTAAGCTATCTAGGAGCATAAGTGTATTTACAACATAATGCTACTGTGAAGGCGCGGAGAAGCACCATTTAAAGACAGCTTTTTTTATAGTCTGTTTTCTGTATCAGTATCCAACAATAGAGGTGTTGTGCATCTGTTATCAGATCCTTGCTTCCCACATTCTGGGATCTGAAGCAAAAGGGACACTCCTGACTAACATTTGCATAATAGTCATAAGGTGGCTGACAGGTGTGCACTGGTAAACTCCGCTCTGCTGGCGGCTAACGTCGTTTTTTTTGCTGAACACCATGCTCCGCTTGGAGCGCGGAATACCAAAACTCTGTGAACTCCCCCAGCGGAGTGGAGTTCACCCCCTACCCCTAGTGCTTTTCAGTTCTTGCTCCAGCCCTGTACTGAATGAAGCAGACACCATTTTTCCGTAGCCAAGCAATGTGAAAATATGCATTGTTGCATGCACTAGTGCACAGGATGCATGACCTTCTTAACCCTTACTCATCCCAGTCCTCACTAAATGAGACCTGTTACCACACCTGCTTGTTATCCTCTCTCCACAGTTGGCACTATATGAGTCTGGCTTTCCCAGTTCTGCTTATTTATGAATGTTCATCTATCTTCTGGGTGTCCAGTTCACTCCGACCATTGGACTGTGCTGGGTCCTGAGGTATGGTCTCCTTTGCTTGGTTATCGCTGCTCATCCTGGTGATGTAGGTCTGTTCTTTCTCCTCTCCTGGTTTTTGGTGGGAGAGGGAGCCCTGCTTCATTCTGGGCTCCCATCTTTTTTCTCTTGCCTTCTTTCCTCTAGCTTTTGTGCTGCTGCATTGGGCCTGTTGGCACTGTTATCGCCCTGTTGGGTACCTTCTGCTTCATGGCAGGGTGGATGATTTTTGATCCCTGGTTGGAGTTTCCTATTCCCATTATGTAGCATCCTACCCCAGCCCGGGTACATGCAAATGATCACCTCATACATGAAACTTGGTATTAAAATATCTTTATTCCACTGCGTGTAACCATTAACTGCACATTCTACATCATGAATTCCATTACCCATACCACACACTTTTGTCACTGCTCTATGGAGTCCGTCAGGATCCAAAAAGGTCTTGTTACATCTCTCTTACAAGACACTACACATTATGGGTGTTTGTCTACCTTTGTGATGGGTTGCTGAGGAGCCTTTTCGGTTCTCCTTCCTGGTTTAAAGTGGCTTGGTGCTGCTGCCTCCTGTCTTGGACCTTAGTTGTCACTGTTTGCCCATTGCAAGCTTTTGTTTGGAGCCAGCTAGCTTACCTTCCTGATGGCTGAAATGATATGATAGCTTTCATCTTTAAAGCGGTTTTCCAATGTATCACTCTTAGTTTACCTTGGCTGCTTGTTGGTCCCTTGTTTGCTGTGGTGGATTTTGGCTATCTCTCTTTTTCCTCAGTTCTTCCCTCCTGTAATGTTTTGCTCTTGTTTCTGCAAGCCTCTTGCATTGCTTAGTGTTTTCAGTGCTTGGTCGAGGGCAATGTTGCTGCATTTTATGAAGTCTGAAAGAGGCATAAATGATACATTATCTGTATAGAGTACATGCTGATGTTTATTAGGTAAGATCTGAAGTGAGGCTTGCTTCAACCTATGGTTACTGGCTTGCCACAATGCCTTTCCATCCAACCTCGACCTGCTCTGGGCTATTGACCCTATTAGTGTGCCTCTAACATCCGCTGTTTCGAGGTGCTATTTGGTATTCATTAATTTACAATGTACTTGCTACTCCTTTGATGGCCAGGCCCATTTTTATATTTTGCACACACTCTATAAATGTCTGAAAATAAAATAAACCTGCTTGTGTTTTAATGTTAGGATGTGAAGTGAAGGCATGTTTAAATGCATTATGTGGTTGGCTAATTACAAAAACACATAATCCCTTCAAGGCCATGGCTGGGAATCTCTTAGTGACACCAGCCTGCCTTTACTAGTGCTTGCTAAAGTACCACAGGGCATATTAACTAGCCCCTTGCGCTGCCGTAGCTTCGCTTTTTGTGGGGCAACTACGGTGCAAACCACCAAATCATATTTATGAGGCCTCTGTGCTAGGGAGGGGTTCCATGGGGGTTGCAGTTGGAGTTCCCATGCAACACTTATGGATTTTGATGTATCCCCAGATTTACAAGGCCATGTAAACCTGGGGATACACCAAGCCTTTACGCATCCGCAGGGGAAGCGCATTGAGGAGAAATAACTTTATTTTTCCTCGATTTTTCCTCTTTCTATGTGTGCTGCATTCTGCAGCAGATATTGAAAGAGTCCCTTCGTGCACAAAAACAATCCTGCATGCAACGCAGGCACCCTTGCACCATGACGCAAGGGTGCCTACATTGGTGCCGAAATGGCACTAGCGCAGGGGGGAAGGACAGGAATGCGCCTCATGGCATAGATATGGCGCATTCCTGCCCTTTCACTTTGATGCCAGGCAGCGCAGCAAGGTGACTTGCTGTGCAGCCATGCGCCAAATCCCCATTAATATGCCCCCACATTCTTATTCCCACACACCGTCGGCTCACACACACTTCAACACCGTAAGCAGAAACGTACCTCTGACCACAGGAATGGCTATCAATCGTTTTAACATAATGCAAAAATACCTCTTCTCTCAATGAGAAATTCAAAGCATAAGATAGGTTTCAATCCACGCTGTACCCTCTCGACTAGAGTGCACTGTCCCTATACCTAGATTGTGAGTCAGGAATATGAGGACTAGGCATGATACAGGATTATCGATTTCAAAGGCGTAACACAGGGCCCTGCAGTCCCTGCTGCGCAGGCTGGAAGGGGGCAGCCTTCGAGGGCGCTCCAACCCTCGAGGGAACCCCCATTCAACCCAAGTCCAAGCAATATCTGAAACATATGGGAGGCTCGGGGGCACTTCATCATATTCTGCAGGGGGAGGGGGAGGCTGGCCTTACGCTACTGATCGATTTATATTAATGAGGAGCACAGCTATAAATTGTCAACTAGCTGAGCTGCGATAGAAAGTGGCTGAAGCAGATTGAAAGTTTATGACTACGAATGTTGAGGAAACATTGCAGACCTTTATAGCACACCGAGGCAGTACTATCGGATTAAACTGGATATGATTTAGACACTATACCTAAAGAATTGTTAGGGAATACTGTAGGAAATAGTACATAATAAAGCACAATGGATCAAAACACCAGTCCTACATGAATAGGAATGAAAGGTGTTTATATGGGGGATTGAAGTACTCGGTCCACAGTTATTGCAAGAAAAGCTGAGGCAAGCAGGGCATTTTAAAGCATATTTCTCAGGTAACACAGGTCAAAACTAGATAGGAATAAAATGTAACTTACCAGTACAGGTTTGCAGTTTCTTCCCAAGGCAAATGCAAGAAAAGCTAAGAAAAACAGTGCTAGTTAATACACTTGGGCAAGTAAACTAGATCAAAACTAAATAGAATTAGATGTAGTTTTAGAAGGCGGTTTTGGGGATGTTCCCCAAGGAAATTTTTTAGAAATGGCTTACAAAATAATCCAGTTTTACTCATCCTCGGTCAGTTTTCTAGATGAAAGCTGGACAAGAATCTGAGAATCAGCTTTTAATATTACCATAATAAAACGTATGGTGGGAGGGAAAAGTCCTCTGCATGGTAAAGACGTGTACCCCTGTCTTGAGTGCTCAACTGTACTATTGTCTGGAACCCTAATGCCGATTGTTTTGTCATAGGCGAACACGGATCATGTGTGCGTGGCATGACATAGGCCTGTCTCAGAGATTGGGTATTGTTAGACCGGAAAGGGGTACCCAAAGCTCTACCCTCACAATGGTTCAAGGCTACCACCTTCTCCAGGAGTTAAGCAACATGAGCGCGGTGGTGGCAGCATAGGGCCTCATTTATGCGCCGTTGGAACATAATTTTTTGTGACGTTCCATGGCGCAGGAGCCTGCTCCATATTCACAAGGCGGCACTAAGCCACTTTTTTTGGCTTAATGCTGCCTCGTAAATATTGGCCCCTTTAACGCAGTTTTCTGCAATCCATTGTCTGCCGGCGCAGCAGAAAAGGACAGGAATGCGCTGTGTCTCATAGATACGGCACATTCCTGCCCTTTTCTTTTGCCATAGGGCAGTGCAGCAGGAAGGCCTGCTGCGCTGCCCTACGGCAAAAACACCTAAATGAGGCCCATACTGCTTAGTGATCAGTAGTAGTGAACAGGACCTTTTAACCCATTGTCATTGGAGTGAGGCCTACAGGCTCACTCACCATTTTAAATGTTCTGCTACTGTATGCTTAAATCACCCTTGGCCTACATCTCGTGAGATGTGGAGTGCTGAGAAGCGCAGGAGTAGTGACTCTGCGGTGGTTGTATGTATGCCTGAGAAGGATACAGTACAAGGATGGAGCAGTACTGTGCAGTGCATGTGTGGTTAGTACCAGCGGCAGCCGGCACAGGTAAACACGGTGGGGCGGGGTGGTGTGGGGTGGGAGCGAGGGGAAGTCGACAGACGATAGAATAGGAATATTTAAATAAATAACACCTATTCCGTCGTCTGTCAGCTTTCCCCCGCCACACCCCGCCCCACTGCCTCACCGCGCTTACCTGTACCGGCCGCCACTGGTTAGTACATGTGCTGGGTGCATGTATGCCTGGGAGCTATACATTACATGAAAGGTGTAGTGCTGTGCAGTGCGTGCGCAGGGAAAGCATGTGCTGATAGTGCGTGTGCTTGCGCAAAGTACAATACAAGAAGGGTGAAATGTTGTGCAGTGCGCACATAGTGAGTGTGTGTGCTGGCGGTGTGTGTTTGTAAATAACACACCCTGGTTAAAGAAATGTGCTTTCAATGCATGTGTACATGTAAAGATACAATGCATAGAGGTAACAATGCTGGACCCAAACTGTCCTGTGAATGTACACTGAGAGTGCTTGCAATGGTACATCAAATGGAGGACCCTGGGTTCCATTTCAGGAAGCCCAGGCCTGCCTGATGAAGACATGAGGAGGAGAGAAATCCCCCAGACAGATTTGTGCATTGTTGAATTCATGTGAGTTGAGTGGGAGAACACTGGAGGGAAAAGGAAGAGACTCCCTTTACATTTCAAAAGACTGTTCTTTGCTTCCGTGATGGATCACAAGGAAGGGGCCTGGACATATTTCAGAAAGGGTAGTGAGGCTGATAAGGGAATGTTAGAGAGTAGGCCTGGGGATCTGGGAATAACATTTTGATGTGCAAATCACTGTGGTTGAGTTTCAGGTGTGAACTCTGGTCACTCCCATGAATTGTGTTGTGGACAATCAGCTTCGGAGTCGTACCTGCTGCGAAATCCTTCTTTCATGAAGGAAGATGAAAAGAAAAAGTGCCCACTTCAAAAGAAGCACAACCACAACATAAAACTTCAAAGACCCAGACCCAAGATCACATTTGGTGTCTGGAACATCACTATAAGAAGGGGAGGTTGAGTCACCAAAATCTTGTCATCTGCCAAGCAGCCAGATGTGCTGTGTGAGTAAGGGAAGCTGTGCAAGATATATGCATGTGACCAGCACTCGGGGCCAAGCCTGCCAGTCTTCAGGCTGGGTGAGGTGACATTACCCAGGGAAAGACCACCTGCCCTGGAATAGGAGTAACAGAGCTTGCATGCTTGCCAAGAGCAGTGTGCCTGTGAGGATGAAGAGGGCATTGGAGGGAGCGAAGTCCAGTGAGGAGTCGTCCTGTGAAGACTCCCTGTGCGAGGTGTGAGGGTTCCGTTGTGCACAAATCGGGCTGTAGCCTGTGTGGAAGACTGTTTTCCACAACCCCCATATTCCAGGAGATGGCTGACGTTTACTGAACCACGTACAGAGCGCAGTGTGGTGGATGCCGAGCTCATACAGACTTGTTGCGGTGACCCCATTTGGCAAAGGGGGCCACCGGTGAAGAACTCATGTGACCAGTGTGCCAGGACTCGTGAACACCTCGTATGCTAGGTGGGACTGCCGTGATGTGGGCGATTGCACCTGAGTAGTCTATGTTGCATCTGGAAGGGACAACAGCATCCCTGTGTGCCATAAGGGGCTGCCAGGACCAAATAATCAAAATCTTCAGACCGTCGCCCTGGACTGGAGTGAGACTGTGACTGGTGGGTTTAGCTGCATCGTGGGATCTGCCCTGACTGACCCCTCGTGAACCAGGCGGATGTGAGGAGGACGATGAACCCTCGTGTGACTCCAGTTGGTAGCTGAAGGACTGAATTCCATCTGCCAGGGAGAACTTGATTTACTGCATCCCCAAGAGCTGAAAGCTGCTTTGATCACTGGGGAGAGCAGCTGCAACAATCTGGATAATGACACTCCGCCCTCTTGACAATGCTGCGTGTATCATGAGCAGTTCAACGTTTCCAAGCAGGATTTGATCTTGTGAGTACCCATGCTGAAGGCGCTGTAATGCTGAACTCTTCTGTGCTACAGGAGTAGGTAAGACTTGAACTTAGGCCTTTGGGGTCCTAGAAGACTCGCTGCTGAAGGTACTGTGGAACCATGGACACTTTTGACTAACATCCTGAAGTGTCAAAGGGAACTCTGGAGTACTGCGTAATAGTTTGCATTTCCTGATGCGACCACCAGAGAATGGGGAATAACCCCGAACATGTTACAAGAAGGAGGGTGGGGCAGGGATTCGCCTGACAACAACTAGAGCCCAGACCTCAAGGGGTATTGTGTTGTTGCATTTGAATGTCACATCTCTTTCCATGTGTAGAGTTAGAAATAAAATACTACTTTTACTTATAAAAGCAAGTATTTGGCTTGACATTCATTTATTGTTCGCACTGTTTGCACTTTGAGTTATTAGTCATATTCCCTGACCTGTATCTACAACCCCCCCCCCCGAGGGAGCATTGACTGCTCGACCATGGCTACCTCTGAGAGTCAAGTGCAGAAGAGGCACTAGACCCAGTTGAGTGGGATGCATAGTAGGGCGGGCCCCAGTATATCAGGAATAAAAGGCCTTAACCACAGCAGTTGGGCCCATTAACCCCTGCATGCCCCATGGCCCTCTGAAAGGGGTTCTGACAATGCCATTTTTGGTCTAAGGGGTATAATCCCAGTTCTGGCATGTGGCCAAATATTGTGTGAGTGTAGGAATACTGCTGTATTGTCAGATGACACAAAATTGTGAGGTAAATTCCCAAAGGCATTTTGGTGTATGTTAAGAAGTACGCCTGTACTGTTCTTTTGCATACTTTTATATGCCTTTGTGAATTGGCTCAAAAGCATCTAAAAAGGAATAAAAAGGGAATATTCATGGAATGTTCTTATACAGTTAGTACAAATTGAAAGGATTATGCTCTTTTTTAACTTTTATTTTAGGGAGTAGAACGATTTGGTGTTAATTCACTAAAGTATATAAAAGTATATCAAATGATACTCCTCTAGCACTGCTTCCAATACTCATAAATTCTTTTGTGAATTGGTCCTGTCCTGGAATTGTGCAAGAATTTGAGATGCTCCTGCCACCGAACAATGTTTATCTGTAAAGGGCTGACTTGGGCTTGGAGTCAGGTTCATGCTATAACAAATATATACAATAAAAGAACCCTGATGTTTTGACGTTACTTGCATATACAGAGAAATTCATACACCAAACTACCTTACTAGCAGTGAAACATACAGATTGTATGTTATGCACACTTTTCTCTTCATTAGACATTTGGTTTAGGATTGGTGAACTGCAGGTTAGGGCCGACTTTAAAATGGTATGGGGGGTATCAATGTTCCAGGCACCAAGCTCTGGGGGTGTCATTTGCACGTGCGTCTAAAAGCACCCTTTGCTTGGAGTTCAGCATGCATGCTCAAATAGTGGTGCCAGATTGGGCTTCTTCCTACTCAAATAGTTCACATTTTCCTATTTGTCAGATGAAAAAAAGCTTACATGTCTAAATTTGCGCTGCTATTTACTCCTATACCTCAGGGTGTATGATAGTTTTCGGTGAATGCTTGCCTGCACCTGCAGCTGAGGTGAACGGACAGACGTAGGTGGCTCTCTCCTCTAAACATGATATGATTGGTGTTAGACTTGGCATTCTTGGCATGGTTTCCTCTGACTTATTGCCTCTACCTCCTGGTTTTTTGATGCTATGCTGATTTCATTTTTGCTGGCTTAGGTGCTTTGGGTACTTTGCCACTGCTGATCAGTGTCAAAGTGCAAGTACTTCCTAGGTAATTGTTATTATGATTGGTTATCCATGATTGGCATATTTGATTTTTTGGCAAGTGCCTAGTAAAGTACACTGAGTGTGCGAGGGCCTGTAGATCAAATGCAACTAGTGGCCTGCAGCACTGATTGTGCATCCCACATGAGTAGCTCTGTAAAGATATCTCAGACCTGCCACTGCAGTGTCTGTGCGCATTTTTAAACTGTCATGTCAACCTGGCAAGTGCACCCACTTGCCAGGACCTAACCTTCCCTTCCCTTACATGTAAGGCACCCCTATGGTAGGCCCAAGGTACCCCCATGGGCAGGGTTCAGTGTATGTGAAAGGTAGGACATGTACTGGTGTGTGTGACATATCCTGATAGTGAAATACTGTGTACTTAGTTTTTCACTATTGAAAGGCTATCTGTCCCATAGGTTAGCATGCGAGTTGCTTTGTAACATCTGTCAAGTATAACTCTTCATGGGGAAACGATAAAGAAATGGGGTTTATGCTCTCTAAACTTAGAATTTAATAACACATCTTTTTAGAAATATGGTTTTTAAATTTTATGTTTGAAAATGCCACTTTTAGAAAGTATGCATTTTTTTATTTAACCATTCTGTGGGCCTCTGCTGGTTTGTGTATTGACTGCCTGGTTTTGGAGTGACAGGGGCTGGGGATGTGCATTCACTGTAGACAGTCACAAGGAGGGTTGAGGTGTGTCCTGCCTTTCCTGGGTGACTCATAGCTGAGCTGAATAGACCTTGGCTGCATTTAGAGTGGTGGGAGGAGTTTCCCTTGCAGCTGAATAGGCTGTGTCTCCCTTGCACAATGCTGTCTCAACCTCCAGTGGTCATGCTGCACCAGAAGGGAAATAACTGGTTTGGACTGTGCTCAGAGACTCTTGCCACAAAGAGAACAAAGAGAAAATGGGGTATAAGTGTTGGATCTTAAACCCCAGAGAATTAGATCACTTTTGAACTCAAGAGGAACCTTTGCAAAGGAGAAGAGCTGGAGAGGTTTGAGGAGGAGTATTGCCCCTTTGCTGTGCACTTTGCTGGGTTGGCCTGTAGCTGCTGATTCTGCCAAGGAGAGGACAAAGACTGGAATCCTGTGAACCTGCTTGAAGAAGAATCTCCAAAGGCTAGTGTGTGCTGGCCTCCTGTTAAGAAGTCTTAGGGACACAAAGACTTCACCTGCAACCACTGACCAGCACCCGGACTCCTGTGTGGACACCACTCGTGAAGTGCACGATGCACCGCCCCACCTTCACCGCAGCTCTGATGTCTGCCGACGCCTGCAGTTTTCAGCCTTCATGATGCCAGCACTCGCACTGATGCCATCACTGCCAGCGCTAGCATCCCGTTATCACAAAGCCGAAAACAGACAAGGGTGACTTCACAAACTCTTTAACTTCGTATCACCTCACCGGAACCGACGACTCACCGCTGATGCAGCTGACTTCCCTTGTCCTGGACTTGATGCATCGCCGCCTCACGGACACGACGCCTCGCCTCCCCCGTGGCAACCAGGGTGCCTGCCTCAACCTCGGCACCAATGCCTCACCTCCATGACGCCTTGCATCATCCATAGACTTTGTTTCCCAAGGTACTGCTGTTTGGGGATCCGTGTGACTCCGTGCCCGATGCCGCGCACCTCTCATTCAGCGCCATACTTTAGATTTATGCCTGTCATGAAGTAGTAATAGCCCCAGGGGGAGCTATTTTGTTTCTACAAGTTCTATCTTTGCAATAACTGTTCTAAAATGATATTTTGATAAATGTATGTTAGATTTTTTTTTCCGTTTGGTCTTGTTTCGTTTAGATAAAGATACTTTATTTTTCTAAACTGGTGTGGTGTCCATTTGTCGTGTTTTCATTGTGTTACTGTGGGTTTTGAGCAGAAATACTTTATACATTGCCTTTGGGATAAGCCTTTCTCCTCGTGCCAAGCTACCAAGGGGGTGAACAGGGGTTATCTAAAGTGTGTATGCCCCTTACCCCGACTAGAAGCAACGGTCCCTACTTGGACAAGGGTGCATACCTCTGCCAACTAGAGACCCCCCAATTCTAACAATTGGTTTACACCTGTTTGGCATATTTAATTTACTTGTAAGTCCCCTGTAAAGTGGTATCCCATATACCCAGGGCCTGTAAATTAAATTATTCTAGTGGGCCTGCAGCACTACTTGTGCCACCCACAGAAGTAGCCTTTGAACTCTGTCTCAAGCCTGCTACCGCAGAGCCTGTGTACACAGTTTATTGCCACTTTAATGTGCGACTTAAAACTACTTGCCAAGCCTTAAATTCCCCTTTAATTGCAGATAGGTCACCCCTAAGGTAGGCCTTATTAGCCCTATCGGCAGTGTGCTTTGTAAGTAAAAGGTAGGACATGTGAGTTCATGTGTGGGATATGCTGGTAGTGACAAATGGCCTATTTCAGTTCTCACTGCTGTGAGGCCTACTCCTCTCATAGGCTAGAATTGGGAATTCGCTTATATGTTTTCAAGTTGTAATTCCTGATAATAAAGGAGTGGCATTGCCATGTTTGGTATGTATAGAATTGTGGTGGTAAATCCTGTTTACTGGTTAAGTTGGATTTTACATAAATGTTTTAAAAATGACATTTTTAGAAAGTGGCCATTTCTCTGTACTTATGACCCTTGTGCTTGGCGGCCTATCTCCAATAAACATCTGGGCTAGGGTGACAGCTACACTTGGTGCATACTTTCCACACAGCCACAATACAGGATTGGGTGTGGCAGGGGATACATCTGCATTCATCTGCATTCTGATAGTCTTCCTGGGCTGGGAGAGGGAGAGGTTTGTCACACTTTACATTTGTATAGATTGTGTCTTGCCCTCACACAAAGGGCTTATTCACCCTCTACTAATCATCTGGCGTAAGGGCTGAGGGATTGTTGTGCACTTCTAAGAGTTAATTTGAAGTCACCCCTTCATCAAAGACATTTTTGAGTGTAAGTACCGGGGCTCTGACCCCATGTTTCGAGACACTGTGTGGAACTTGTAACCAGATGCTTCTGGCTCTACAATCAGCACATTGTCAGAGGACTACTGTGCTGCCAAGAGGAACCGCCTTTTGGACTACTTGCTTTTTTGTACTGGCCTGCCTTCTGAGCTGCTGGAGGGACTGACACTCTTCAATTGAATTTCATGTGCTGGCCTGTCTGCCTGCTGCCCCCTGTGTGCCCCTAAGTGTTCTCCAAGGGCTTGCTGCTGTGCCCCCTGTTCTCCTCGAGGTCTCAGAGACATCAAAGACCTTGGGGCTTATTTGCAAGCCCCTTGAATTGCTGGTACATCAATTTTCCCATTTTAAAAGTGATACACCAGCATCTCAAGAGGATTGCAAATAAGCCCCCTTGTGTTTTCAGCTCCCCGCACCACTCTACAGAAGTGAGCCTTCCTTTTTGTTGCTAAGCTCGTGCGGTGCTTCATCTCAGCCCCCACTCCCCTATACAGAAATGAGCCTTCCTTATTTGTTGCCAAGTGAGTGCGAGGCACTTCCTGGGGCACCTGGATGTTGCCCTGCCAAGAAAGGGATCGTCTCCCCATCTGGGGGACTCACACTGAGCCACCTTGTGTCCACGTGTCGTTGCCAAGGTAAACAGGAGAAGCCTTGCATTGTCAGCGCTGCTGGGACCCGGGGCCCACTGATGCTTGCAGCATCATACCGAGGAGTCGCCCCCTTCCCAGCCGACACCCAAGTCAGATGCTACCTCGGAGGCATTCAGGCCAAAGGGAGCTGCATTGTGTGCTTAGCAGCTGCACTGCATGATTGCGGACTGCTGCAGTCGTCTCCCTGCACACGCAGTCGTCTCCCTGCACACGGGGTATATAGCGAGGTCTCCCCGTTGATGTCTGCAGAATGTACCCCCCATGTTGGGATGTACCTTGGGGGCGTTTGCTTGATGGTGGCATTACGGGGTGAGTCCTCGAGGGAGGAACCACAATCAGGAACTTGACGCTTTTTGGATGCCGGTAAATTACTATATGGTTTCTAAATTGGGCGAAGGCATTTCAAGCACTAGCTTTTTTGCAGTGCACTCAATGTGAATTTTTTGAGTGTTCATGCATAGGATTCTTCAAGTAATTTTTGTCTTCTCTTAATCAGACAACAAGTGGTATATTTTAGAGTGCATTTACTGTAATGATTGATAATTGTGAAAGTTGAAAAGGCATTCATTTCAGTTAGACCCATAGAGATGACTGTAATCCTGCTAATAGGAGGGCAGGTGTCCCTGTATCTGTGCTTGCCTACTGTGATTTATGTGCTTTTCCGCTGCATTTCATGCCCTATGTACCCTACATATCCTACACTAACTTTCACAATCTATACTAAGCCTAACCTACCTTAACCTACTTATCCTACACTAACTAACCTTAAAACAACCTTAACCTAACTTAATTTATCTTAATCTATCCTAAACATTTAACACAAATGACATATCAGACATCAACCCCCCCATAACACACATACATTGGCACACATACTAACATCAACTACACCTAAACATTAACTACCTACACATGTAAACTAAAAATATATTTGTTTTTTGTATTTTATTTGATATTTTTTTTATTTTTTACATATCCTAAATATAAACCCCTGCACCAGCTAAAATCCTTATAAAATGAGTAAAATATTGAATCTATTTATCTTTATAAACATTTATAATATAAAACCTACTCACACTAAACCTATCCTAACCACTAACACTATGCCTAGCTAAATATTAAAATACCTAAAAAATGATATCCCCAAAACAATAACATAGTCCACAAACAAATTCAGAGAAGTTGGGAGATCTGCTTCATTGTGTCCTCATGAGTGGGCAGGCTGGCGTGGTCCCTCCATACATCATCCAGTCTCACAGTAATCTTCTTCAGTTCACGCACTATGAAGTACTTAAATAGGGAGCCACTATGCTTCCTGGCCCTCCTGGCCCGTGTAGTAGTGGTCTTGGTGGCTGCAGGTGTAGAGCTAGTACCTGGGCTCAGGGTGGCTGTTGCTGGCTTGTTCCCACTGTGATTGGGGTTTTGGAGGTGGATTTCAGTGCTGACGCTCTGGTGGTTCATGTGATGTTCCAGGATCCTCCTGCCTTTGCATGCTTGTACAATTTTTCAATGTTTCTGTAAGCCTTAACAACATGCTTAATATGGTGGTATCAGTCACTCCTTATTTCGAATGTTCTTGCATCTTCTGCTGTCATGTTATCTAGGGTGGTAATCAAGTTGGGCCTGATTCACAGAACTAACTTACGTCGAAAACGTAAAGTTAGTACTTTTTGGTATTCACAGAAGGCATTTAGGAGTCCTACAGTTAGGAGTCCTAACTTTACTACTCCTAAACTGAGAAAAATCCTAACTTTAAGACTTTCGGTATTCACAGAAGGCATTTAGGAGTCCTAAAGTTAGGAGTCCTAACTTTACTACTCCTAAACTGAGAAAAATCCTAACTTTAAGACTTTCGGTATTCACAGAAGGCATTTAGGAGTCCTAAAGTTAGGACAACTAACTTCTGTGAATACCGAAATGAGTACGTTCATTCTGTGAATACCAAAATGAGTAAGTGTATTCTGTGAATACCAAAAAGTACTAACTTTACGTTTTTGACGTAAGTTAGTTCTGTGAATCAGGCCCGTTGTACGTGTATAGCGTGGCTTATCACCCAAAAGGGTATTCAGGCTCTGCGCTGCAGGAATTAGTCAAAGAGCCAGGTACCTTCCTGAGGTAGGTCAACGAAGATGAGGTGCATAGGTGGAGGGCATTCCAGAATTTTGCGGGGAGGTGGAAGAAGGAGTGTTCTCCACAGTGGCCATGGTGGATGCGTGATATGAGGGCGAGGTGTGCGGAGCAGAGGTTCCTGGGAGGTTGGTGGAAATGCAGGTGGTGGTTCATGTAGGAGGGTCCTTGGTTGTGGAGGGCTTTTTAGGCATGGTTCAGAAGGTAGAAATGGCACCTCTTCTGGACAGAGAGCCAGTGGAGGTCCTTTAGGTGCTGAGTGGTGTGGGTCCTCTTGGGCAGGTTGAGGATCGGTCTAGCAGCTGCATTCTGCATTGTCTGGAGTCTTTTCATGAGTTCAGTGTTGGTGGTGCCTGCATAAAGTGCATTGTCATAGTCCAGCTGGTTGATGATGAGAGCTTGTATGACTGGTTTTCCTGGTGCTGACGGGGAGTCACTTGAAGACTTTGTGGAACATGCAGAGCATGTGGAAGCAGGCTGAAGACGGCATTGACCTGACGTTTCATGGAAAGTTTACTGTCCAGGATGATGCAGAGATTGCGGGCATGGTCTTTCAGAGTAGGGTGTGTCTGAGTTACGATGGCCACCAGGAGTCATTCCAGAGGGCGGTGTGTCTGCAGAAGATCAGAACTTCGGTTTTGTCTGTGTTGAGCTTTAGGCAGTTGTTCTTCATCCAGGCTGAGACGCTCTTGATAATGTTGTGGAAGTTGGTCTTCGATGAGATGGGGTCCGCTCAGAGTGAGAGGACGAGCTGAGTGTCGTCCGCATAGAAGATGAAGTTGATGTCATGAGATCTGATGATGTCTGCGAGTGGTGTCATGTAGATGTTGAAGAGGGTTGGACTGAGGGATGAGCCTTGATGGACGCCGCAGATAGTGTTCATGGGTTGTGAGGTTAAGACATAGAGGTGGACTCTCTGGGAACACCCTGTGAGAAAGGATGCCATCCATTTGAACATCTGGTCTTTGATTCCTATCTGGCGTAGTTGATCGATGAATGTGTGGTTGAGTAGGGCACGGATGTCAACTGTTACGGCGATCAGGGCTGTCTCTGTGCTGTGGTTGTCTCTGAAACCTGATTGGGAAGGGTCCAGCAGATTGTTTCTCTCAAGGTGATCGGTGAGTTGAAGGTTGATGGTTTTCTCCATGACTTTGGAGGGGAACGGGAGCAGTGAGATGGGACGGTAGTTCTAGAGCTCACTGGGGTCTGCAGAGGGTTTCTTGAAGAGGGTTTCACCTCAGCGTGTTTCCAGGCATTGGGAAAGGTGGCTGTGGTTTTGGAGACATTGAGGATGGTGGTGAGCTGGTGGCTGATCTTGTCTCTTCCAAGGTGGAAGATAGGTGGGTGCTCCCGAGTGGATGGAGTTCATTAGAGTGGTTGTGTTCGGTGTTCTGAGTTGTTCCCATGCATTGACTGGGTGGTCAGCGGTGGTGCTCGATAGGATGGTGAGGAGGTCAGTGGGTTGGGGATCGAAGTTTCTGTAGATGGTTCATATCTTCTTCTGGAAGTGCTCGCCGAGGGCGTCGCAGAGTTACTGTGAGGAGGGGATCGAGTTTTTGCTGTCTGACAGACAGGTGAACCCTCTGATGATGGTGGAAAGTTCCTTGGTTTGGTTGGTGCCAGTCTCGATCTGGTGGGTCATGGCCTCCTTTTTTGAGGGTTTGAGCTGGTGGTGGTAGCCGCTTTGAGCTGACTTGAAGGTCGCTCAGTCGGTGTGGTTGCTTCTGGTGCACCATCTTCTTTGCAGTTGTTTACAACTACGCTTCGATGTGCTGAGTTCTGGGATGTACCAGCTGGCTCATTTAGTAGGTCTGTTCATTTTGGCTAGTTTGGTGGGAGCGACTCAGTTGGCGGCGCTGGGGATTCAGGTGTTGAAGTTCTCTACTGCTTGGTTCTAGTTGGTGGTGACGTTGGACTGTGTGATGTTGAGGGCGTCAGTCCATTGTTGCTGAGAGACCTTGGTCCAGCTGCAGAAGGGGGCATTGTGGCAGGTGGGTGCAGTGCGAGGAGGTCTGGCGAGGGTGGAGTGTACCATGGATCGGTCCGACCCAGTGAGTTCTGAGGTGTTAATATTGGTGTCAGTTTACCAACAATACATATATATTAAAAAACGAGATCAAGTCACTGTTTTCGAAATTTACTGAGATGATCTCTCCATCAACCCTCAGTAAGAAATACATGGTCAGGCAGGCCCTGCGACCTACGCCTAAGACTACTGATTGACAAATCACAGGTAGGGAGGCACGTAACCAGCCAGACAAAGATGCAAACAGGAAAAACCCAGATTAGTCCGACAGATAGGCATCAACACAACAATGGTACCAGGAGATTGCCACCAATAAACCACATTTGGCCGGAGGGGTGCACACATTCCTAGAACACCATAAAGTTAGATGCCACATCTAGTTAGGAACATTCAGCCAATTAGAGCACAGCACACATTGTACATGCAGCGATCACACGCTCCACATACTGAACATCTGGACACTTCACCCACTGGCCCTCATTGTGTCAGGGACAGCAACTGGCAACTGTGGAGGGGAGTGGCTGACTGGACCAAGAAGTCAAAGGTTAGTGGAAAAACTTTTTTAACACAAGCTGTACAAGTACATGATGTGTGTGAAAATAGGCGGAAATTGCAACTCAATCATATGTGCCTGACCAGACCAACTCCAGAAAAGGCGATGGATTTATGTACAATATACTATCACTACATGGACATCCCCTACTTGAGCACGGAAAACAGAGTCTGGTGCCATCTATGTAGATGCATGTTATGTAAATATAGTCACAATGACATTACAACCATATCATACCAAACAATGATTCACACTCATGATGATATTTTGAATTTACATAGGACACTTGGTCCTGATTTTGTATATTGGGTTCTTGGATTGTATATTGCGAGTGGGCTGACAGTTTTTCACCAACAAATGTGAAAGTGGCTAAGGGGATATAGTCAGAGTAGTATGCCGCTATGTTGCATACTCCATCTGGAGTCACACAAGGAAGCACGAATTGCTGACTTGACTTACTCACTGTCAGGTAGCCAATAAATGGATAGGGGGTTGTCATTTATGCCCTGGGGTACATTACAAATATGTACCCTCAGGCAAATGTATAGAAATGTGACATGTTGCTTCTGGTTAACACTTGTAGCCAAAAACATTGTGAGTCATACGTAAACATTTCTGTACACACATCATCCTAACCCTGCATTCGGCGGCACAAATTGTGAATTAGGCAATGCTTATCAGTAGTGTGTGTATGCGTGACAGTACACCCATCTGATCAAGTTCTTTGTAGCATATAATGCAGGAACCCTTGCACTATGACTCTGGCAGAGGCTCAAGTACCCCAGAGGCTGGATTACAACAGCCATACCTTGTGGTAATCAACAAAGTAAAAGAGGGAGGGAGAAGCAGGGATTCATTCAGCTTCCCAAATTAGCATATTTGTAATCAATGAGAATGACTCACATAGGTCGTTTTTCCAGAGTCTAAAAAAGATTTGTAATGGAAACCCTTAATAACACTAGCACAATGGGTGGTATATCTTGATTCTCCACTGGTGTGGTTAGGTGGATTGCATCAACATCGGGTCTTAATACCGGAGTGTCTAGCTCTCTAGGTGTTCCGCTGTCCTCCACCAGGAGGGAGACTGTCTGGTTCATGACAGTCATGAGTGAATGAAATATATAAAATTATTTACTCTCCTGTGTGTAGTATCTTTATTGTTGAGGAGAGGGATAAGGTTAAAAACTGTAAAGATAGGTGCTTTTATGGATACTTTATTGGTCTATTGCATTTAGTGAAGTGTAGTGTAGCTCCTATTTCCCTAATAGGCTCTGTGCATTGGAATAATATACCCTATAGGTTTGACATAGGACTGAGGTCGGTATGTCCCTATCGAGTATATTAAACTTAATTACTTGTGCCAGCTAGCTCAGAGGCCACTAGAAACTCCTTGATTAACAAGAAGGGAGTAGTTTCTGGCAGCGCAAAAAATGACAACTTTGTTTCCCTTTAGAATCAGAACGTGTCCCAGAGTCGTTGAAACAATAGATAACTATTTCACTCAGCTCACTCGTGCATACTTAGTTTTCCTCAAAGTTATACAGAAAGAATAGACGGGCGTTTCAATAAAAGATTTATTGAACAGTCTTGTTTCTCGTGTAAGTAAAATGTGCTGTTACGATCACAAGACAGTATGCAAGATAAATAATGTACAGCGTAAGCAGTAGAAATAAATAATACTGCGCTAGCATGATCTTTAGTAGATATTCATTTACATAAATAACATAGACTAAAAATGCGAGTACTCATACGATGCGTTTCTAAGCTAGTTCTACCCCAATGTAAATAACCTAACCTAGGTATAGGGAGAGGTATGAAGTAGGTGGAGTATTCCTTACTATGGTATACTAAGAGTATGTTACGCCCAGTATGCCTAGTATGCCAAGAGTCCCTCTAGGTTTCTAGTCAGCTCCATAACTTAAGAATTAACCCATTGTATCCATCTTGGATGTCATGCTTTAGCATTTGGAATGCTTGCTTTCATGACCGCTTCAAAAGCTGGTACTGGGGTTACGACAATAATGCGTTTCCCTTGGGCTAGGGCTCTTTCTTTTGCTACAGCGGTTTGAACTGCTGTCAGAATTTTTTCAGTTGAAGTGAAGCGCATTTCCGCTTGTGTATACAAATGAGATTTGTATGCGATTGGTATTTTTTCACCCTCATTAAATGTTAAGTAGGTGAATCCGCATTGACCGAAATTATTCGGATCACCAGGTTGCGTTGACTTACGGCGTGTTTGTAAGTGATTTGTTGCTAACATGTTAGCCTGGAGTGAACGCAAGATTTCTGTGTGTTCCTGTGTCCAATTCCTGATTGAAAAATCAGGTTTGATTAATGCGTAGAGAGGTTTAACCCTTTCTGCGTAATTTAGAATGTATGTTCTTCCAAAATTCAGGAAACCCAGGATGGATTGTAAGTTTTTCAGCGTTTTTGGAGGTTGGAGCAGCGCACATTTCTCTAGAAAGTTAGCTGCCAAGCTCTTGCCTTCGCTTGAAAGCTCATATCCTAGAAATAGGACATTGAGATGGGCAATTCTGGACTTTTTGAAGTTGAATTTGTAGCCCTCAGAGGCGAATCCCAATATAATGGTGTTCACCCTGTTCAAGTGTTTATCCAGGTCATCGTCTGTCAGATAGATGTCATCGACATAGGACAATGCCTCGTTGTCATAAATTTGTAGTAACTCCGTTACCCTTGCTGAGAATAAACCTGGGCTGTTCTTGAACCCTTGTGGGAGTCGACAAAATTGACGTTGAGTCCCCATTATTGAGAAAGCTGTTAAGTACCTGCTTTCAGGTGCTATGTTTTGACAAAAGAAACCATTTGAGATGTCTAATGTGGTTTTATATTTTTACGCACAATGTTATTCATTAATGCTGTGCTATGTGCATTTTGCACTGCAAATGTTTTAGAACAAGTGTTTAAGTGTCTGTAATCCAAAACTAGACGATATGTGTTATCTGGTTTGGAGACAGGAAACAAAGGATTGTTCATTGAGGAGGTGCATGTTTCAATCACCCCTTGGTATTCAAGTTGATCTAAGATCTCCTGACCTGTTTTTTAGCTTCTTGCTTTATTGGGTACTGCCTTTGTGCAGTTGGTTCATGTTTCAGATGTATTTTATGGTGAGGTGAGTCCTCATCCCATCCTACATGATTTTTATATAATGCTGGGGCCTGGGCTACTGCCCATTTCCTGGCATATGTATATTTTAGGTGAATTGGAATATGGTTGGAGAAGGTAGGCATAATAATGTCCTCGCCGTGTGGGCACTCCCTGACAAATTGTGGTGGCCAGTCTTTTTCTGCTAGAAGTATGTCATAGCCCCTTGAAAGATTTTCCCCAAAAAGTGCTTTCACCTGTCTAGGTATGTCTCCCTCCATCCGGAGTGTTATTTCATATAACTTTTGTGGAGTACTAACCCTGGTGTCTACAGTCTCAACTGTAATGTACTCATTCAAGCCCACTATCTCCAGAAGTTCCTTCAGGTTCTGGCGAGCTATTGTGACTTCTGCTGCACTGTCCAGCATTGTCTGAGCCCCATCTCCGTTCCTGAGTTGTGTTCTCAGTATTCTCGGCATGTCTGATCTTTAGACCTGCTACTTTCTTTTTGGAGAATTGAGGTTTTGTTTTGTTTTTTGTAGCGTGTTTTTCTCCCTTGGATTTCACGCGTTCTTCTCTATGTTCTGACCGTCCTCTTCTTTCCGAAGTCTGTGACGAGATCTGAAAGGTACGAGAGGAACGTGTATCAGTATCTTGATACCTGTCAGGTTTTCTCAAATTATCCCTATTCCTGAGGTTATACCTCCTTTCAGAGGGCTCCTTTTAAGGAGACCTACCTCGGGATTGAGAACGTTTCTTGTTTGAATTTTGTTTGTTAGTCTCCCACTTCTTTTTAGAAGATGTAGGAGTTTGTTTAATAGAGTCCTTCTAAGGACTTTCAGATAGTTTTGGCTTCACTGGTCTTCCACCCAAACTATCTCTGCCTAATTCTGCATATAATTGTTCAATTATTCTGGGTAGCTCAGTTTGATGTTCTGTAACATCGAATTCCCTTAATCGTTGGCGGATCGCCACTGCTGCTGCCTCCCCTTTAATATTAGATAATATTATTGTTGAGACCTGGTCGAAATTTTTCAGTAATTTCATACCTAAATTTAGAGCAGGCTCTGCCCCGTATTCGTTTTGAATTTGTTTCAGGACATCAGGTATTACCGCAATTGACGGAATGCCATGTGTTTTAGTAAAGATGGCAGCAAAGACTGAGCTCCAAGTGGTGCAGTCTTCCAGTTGTGGTGTGATTCCCATCGGTAAACAGATGGTTAGGATTCTGTGTTTCTCATACGGGCTAGTATTTGGAAATACTGCTTCGATTTGAGTAATTTTTGGAGCTATCCAAAATGGAACTTGTTCACATTTTGTGGGCATTTTACCCATGACTGCGTATAGAGTCTGTGGTGTAATTTTTAGTGTATTCCCCGGTTGAGGGGTTTGATTTGGAAGTGTCAATGGTGGTTGGACTGTGAAAGTCTGCATGACATATTGGACCAATTGTCTGTAGATTTTTATTAACTCTGTAAGTTGAGTAAGTAGTTCCTCATCTGACATTATATCTAGTTCAGGATGAGGTGTGTAGCCGGCTAGAATCGGCCATGTTGCTCCTGGTCTACCTAGTGGACCGAGCCTGGTAATGTTTCTGTGATGTTTTAGAGCGCCTTTAAACCAGAGCTGATGCTCCTGGTATGTTAATGGAATTTCAATATCCTCGAAAGGAATATATTCCTCTGGTGGATCATCTTCTTTGTAGAAGTGAAACAATTTTGTAACTGGATTGGATTCAGGAAATATTACCCATGAATAGAATACCTCTGTCTGAAATGATTCGTGTGCCTCTATCACGAAAACTGCTCTACCGCCTCTTGGTGGTAGGCCATGTTTTATATGTTTTAGAGTGATGGCTCTTCTTAAGTTTGGATGGATGTCTATGACACCCTCCTCGGTTTCATTTAAACCTGTAAAATTTAAAACTGCCATGGTTGGGTCAGCCGCAGCTCCACCGTTTCCGGTGGCTTCGTCCCCGTTTATGGACATTTTGTTTTTTGAAAAATGTAGAACAAGTTTCAAGGAAACAAAGATAAGGTGCACAATATTTTGGAACACAGTATCCTTCAACGTTGAGCAAACCAAACAGCTAATATATAGGGTGCTTCCCTATGTAGCCGTGGCGGATACTTAGCCCTGCCCACTCCAGATGTCTTTTGGAGTATATGGGTAGGGGTCTCTGAGAGAAAAAGCACGGCTGAGTTACTCAGTATCTAGCGTTAAATTACCGCCTTACCAAACCGTTGGGCGCCATGTAGTGTATCTCCTATTTCACTAATAGGCTCTGCGCATTGGAATAATAGAACCTATAGGTTTGACATAGGACTGAGGTCGGTATGTCCCTATCGAGTATATTAAACTTAATTACTTGTGCCAGCTAGCTCAGAGGCCACTAGAAACTCCTTGATTAACAAGAAGGGAGTAGTTTCTGGCAGCCGCAAAACATGACAACTTTGTTTCCCTTTAGAATCAGAACGTGTCCCAGAGTCGTGGAAACAATAGAAAACTATTTCACTCAGCTCACTCGTACATACTTAGTTTTCCTCAAAGCTACACAGAAAGAATAGACGGGTATTTCAATAAAAGATTTATTGAACAGTCTTGTTTCTCGTATAAGTAAAATGTGCTGTTACGATCACAAGACAGTATGCAAGATAAATAATTTACAGCGTAAGCAGTAGAAATAAATAATACTGCGCTAGCATGATCTTTAGTAGATATTCATTTACATAAATAACATAGACTAAAAATGCGAGTACTCATACGATGCGTTTCTAAGCAAGTTCTACCCCAATGTACCTAACCTAACCTAACCTAGGTATAGGGAGAGGTATGAAGTAGGTGGAGTATTCCTTACTATGGTATACTAAGAGTATGTTACGCCCAGTATGCCTAGTATGCCAAGAGTCCCTCTAGGTTTCTAGTCAGCTCCATAACTTAAGAATGAGAGAGGTGGGAATCTCTTGCCAGACTCGAACTCCAACACCCCGCGAGGGAAGTCAGATCACTGAAAGCTGGACTCTGCGTGCAGGGATGACAGCGTCTTCTCAGTGCGTCAGGCCGGGAAACGGGCTCCTCTGAAGTCGAGGTCTCCTCTGATTTACAGGGGCTAGGGAAGGTATATTTATACTTGAGAGGTACCTCAGAATGTTAGCATTGACGTGAATCGGACAGCGGAAGACGTCATGAATGAACCCCTAAGGTATAACGGTTCATGCATAATAGATGAGTCCTTGAAGAAATCAATAGTCCTGTGCTAGGGAAACTCCCGAAGCCTAAGGGTCTGTTCTTCAAGAACTCGTTGTAGACGTTAGGGTGGACGGATGTCGGAGACCATGCCTGTATTTGGAGTGCACGGTTTAATACCTAAATAAGGACTGGGATTTTATGCCTATATAAGGGCAGGACGAATTGTGCCTATATAAGGACATGATACAGGAAAACCTATATACGGACACCCTAAGAGGAATACAACAGAAGGGTCGATATGTTTCAGCCAGGTTATGCCTGTGACTGTCAGGTGGCTTTAATCAGGATCAGGAGGGATCGATCTCTGTTTGAGAAGATGTACAAAAATAGGTGAGTATACAGGTAAGTTGAGTCACTCACCTCCCTTCGTCAGTGAGCTTAATGACTCAGGGGATGACAGTGTGTTACAGTTTCCATCTTGGCCAAAAAGTGTGAAAGATAAGAGATACTAGGTTAAGAAGCATGTATCAGTATCTCATATGTTGCCCAATGTGAAGCATATCTGAACCATCAACATTCTGGGGGGTGTAGGTCCTGTTAATCATACGTACATAGAGGGAAAGTAAACGATATTCATTGTAAACCAAACGTGAATAATCTGTGGTTACTAGAGGTTAAGATTGAACTTTCATTGTGATTTTAAGTTAATATCATGGATCTCAAGAGTCCTTGGCGTATGTGTGTTTTTACCTATGTGTATCATCCATCAACTATTGTGCTTCTTCTGGGAGTATGTGTCTCTGTTAGTATTTGGTCTGGACGTATCCCCATATAGCGTGGTGTGGTCACGGAGGAGAGGCGTTTGTGGCTAGCACTGAACCTCCACCGCGTGGTGAGGCATATGCCACATGGCTACAAAAAGAGCTTAGGGGAGCAGGGATTCCGTGAAGAAGCTGTCGAGAGGGGAGAGAGTTATGATATATTTGCTGAATCTCAACCTCGTTGTGAGGAATGTGCGTGAGGGCGCCAGCAGTGCTGCCACAGTGCGGGCTGCTGCGATGATTGTGGCCCCAGTGCTTAAGGTGCTGTTAAGAGGGGAGAGAGGTATCAAATCTATGGTACTTGTATGCTGGCCGACACAAAATTAAAGCTGTGATATATGTGGTGCAGATGTGCCATGTGTAAAGCTCCGTGTGTGGTTAAAGAGCGGTTTGGAGACAGACATATATTTCAACCTTTTTTTGGAGACAAATTTATGGTAAGTTTTTTTAAAACAAGAATCCCTCTAGAGTTGTGAATTAATGCTTACATAAGTTTAAAAGCAATAAAAATGGCATGGTTTTACCTTAAGTGGGGAACGGTGCATCTTTCTTCGGGAAGCCAGCAGTGCGGGTGATAATCCTGTATGTATCGGAGAAAAAGGTTTAAAGTAACGAAAACCATGGTAAGATTTTAACTAGGGGCAGCGCTGTTCCCTGGTCATCATACCTTGATTGTGGATTTTCCAGCAGGTACTGCTGCTGTTCTATATGCCCCGGAAGTAAAAGAGGGTGTGGGGTCACCTTTCTTTATAGCACCGGACACTGTCTGTGATTGGCAGGGGAAGACTGTTCATTCACTCATGGTGAGTGAACGGTTTGAAATATACTAGTGTGACTTTCAATAATGATGTTATGAAGGTCAGCACATAAAGGAGATATTTATTGCTGGTAAAGTTACGTAGCTGCAAAAGGGGGGAAAAAAGGGAGCTGCCTCCCATGTGACTATGGGCATGGTATTGCACACAGTGCCATCGTCGAGGTTCTGATTTTGTCTACTATTTCATGTTAAATTCTATCGAGAAATAAACTGAAAGAGGTGCTAGTGGTGATCCAGCTTGACTGATGGAAGTGTTTATTTTGGAAGAGATAAGTGAAGGTCAACTGCATGTAGGTAGATGGAGTTTTTTTTCTCACAAAGATGTTTTTTGTCTCGGTTTAAATCTGGACGGGGCGCATCGAGGGCGAGAGGAGGTTTTTAGTTCTTAATAGATAACTATGGAATTTCATCGATCAGTCCTTGGACATAAGTCTTCAAACGGTACACCCATCTTTGTTCTTTCTCGAACAAGATGCAGTCTGCATTTTCGTGGGATGTGTCTAGGGTTTCCAGGATGACCCAACGTAGGTCGCTGGTCATGTGTTGTTGAGTTATGAAGTGGTTACTCATCCGGGTAGTGAATTATTTGCATCTCACATTGCTTTGATGCTCCCCAATTCATTTACATTCCGGGAAGTCATTCCGATGTATTTTAGATTACATGGACAGGCGATCATATAAATTGCATGGGTTGTGTTGCAATTTAGGTGGCATCTCAAGGTCCACTCTAGTTTGTCAGTAAGTTTTTATGTTTTTGTGGGTTTTGTGAGATGACACACAGAGCAAGAACCGCAGGGATAATGACCACAGATTGGTGTTATGCCCCAGGTTGTAAGTACTGTCTCCTTTTCAGTCTTCCATTGTGTAGGTCTTGTATGTCCTAGAAGATCCCAGATGTTTTTGCTCCTTTGTTGGCAAATCTTGGTTTTGGCCACTTGAGTGCTCCCGAGGTAAGGATGAGCCAATGTTTATTAATGCTTGTTTGAGTCAGTTGGTGGCTGTTGTGTATTTTGTCACGCAGGTTAGGATGTCCTTCTCTTGGGTTTTTTGTGACAGTTTCAAGTAGGATCTCCCGGTTTTAGTTGCAAGCTCTTTTTTGGCATTTGGATATGATTTTGCTTGGGTAGTCTCTCTCTTTTAGTTTTGTACTCAGGTCTTAAGCTTGTAGTTTGTATTCGTATATTTCACTCAAATTCCGTTTTATGCTTAAAAATTGGCTGTAGGGGAGATTTTCTCTGAAAGGACATGTGGGAAAACTGCTGAAGGACAGGAGACTGTTTTTGGCAGTGGGTTTATAGAAAATGTTTTGCAAAAATAGTGATGTCTAGGAAGTCCAAGGTGGTGTTGGTGACCGTATAAGTGAATCTGAGGAATTTGTCATTAGAGTTTAGCCAGGTGTGAAACTCTGGTAGGCTGTCCTGGGTACCCTTCCAGATCATCAGAATATCATCTATATACCTCTTCCAGAAGTATAGCTTGGATGTACGGGTTAGTATTGTTGAGGATATGCCTTTCTCCGAATGTGCTGACAAAGTCCTGCCAGACTGGGAGCGAACGTGCTCCCCATCCAAGTTCCGTGGGTTTGGAGGTAAAGGATGCCTTCATATTAGAAAAAGTTATCAGTGAGTGCCAAGCGGCAGCACTCAAGAATGAAGTGTCTGGGGTCTGGTACATCCAGTTTTGTTGGAACAGAATGTTTTCAATGGTTTGAAGAATAGCCTCCTGAGGGAGGCTAGTATACGGGCTCTCTACATCGAGGCCCACTAGGAACTCAGGCTCTGGTTCATAGTTGATATCTTTTAGTAGGTTCAGGAGGTCTCAAGTGTCTTTTAAGTAAGATGGTTTTTTTTGGACTGTTGGGCTCAAGAAGAAGTCCACAAATTGTGACAGGGGTTTTGTCATGGTTACGGGCTGCGGCTCTAGGGGCACAACCACATTACGCAAACTCCAAAGCGGATGTTTCAGGAAACTGTGTGGGAAGCTGCACGGTCCATATGTGTTGGCAAACTTCTGGTGGCGATGCCCCTGTCAATGGCAACACTAATACTTAGGGCCCGATTCCGATCTTGCTAGGAAAGCCCTACGTATGACTAAGATCCGGAGGGTTTTCCAAGCGAGACGTGCTCCTGGAGTCCGACCGAACGAGTACGATGCAGCCGTATGCTGATGGACTTGGTTCACTCTGACTCCCATTGAACTCTATGGAAGCCTGTGTACAGACTCGTACGCAGGCTCCCATGGCAGAAAAGGGGTGAGTGGGGAAAAGCGTACACCCTGTGGCGGGCACCCCATGTTGCCCATCACACTGTGCATGCCTGGATCGGGGGACCCATGGGCACACCCCCATGACAGATTTAGAGGGCCCCGGGTGCAGGGGGGCCTGCTAAGACCCCCTGAAGTACGCTTCCGACAGCTGTTTCGTCTCGCTGAGACCGAGGCGAAGCGGCTGTCCGAATCGTGCATCGTACTCGCTCGGTCGGCATTCGGCGCCATTGCGCTGTACGATCCAGTTGCGAATGAGTCGTACGGAGCGGTTCGGGTCTGGAAACGACTCGGTCAGCGCTTACGCGATCTTTGCATCGTACTTGGTCGTTCGGACCTGTGTTCGAATCGGTCGTAAACAAGGGCTACGAATCGGATCCGGCAAAGCCAAATCCGATTCGGAGGCCTTCCGAGCAAGATCGGAATCGGGCCCTTAGTATGATACTGCCTGTCATTCATCT
Source organism: Calotriton arnoldi (assembly GCA_963921515.1). Taxonomy (NCBI): domain Eukaryota; kingdom Metazoa; phylum Chordata; class Amphibia; order Caudata; family Salamandridae; genus Calotriton; species Calotriton arnoldi. The sequence goes on from CAWUFW010007432.1 coordinate 529,918, forward strand.
GTAAATACCCATTCTTAGGACAAGCCTTTATTTGCCATTATTGACTGCTACATCTTTGTTTTATCTATGTCACATATTTGTTTATTTTTTACTTTCTCTGTTTTGATTGCATGGACTGTTGTATTATGCAGTCATACATTGCACTCCTGACTGCTACCGGCATTGGGATTCCATCATGAGCGAGATGGCCTGGAAGGGCGGGACTCTCGTATAAAACGAGCCCCGCCCATGACCGCATGCTCATTATTCTTTTGCCGAGGTTCGGTGCAGATGTCTCTGGATATTGTCTTCAGCGCCCAGGAGTGGGTGTGGTCTTGGCATCCTTAGGGGAATCTTGCAAGCGCAGGAGAGCAGAGAGGAATTGGCTCTCACTTCAGATCGGGTCCGAACATTCAACAAAACCGGAAGAGGTAATGAGGTCGGACTGATCTCTCCGGTAAGAGTGTTGGAGTTTTTTCTAACAAAAAGCCAAAGACTAATTTTTGGAAACTTAGGGGTATATTCACAAGAACGTGTGATAACCACCGCAAGAGTAGCGTAACGCAACTTTCAATATCGCAGCCTATCGCGGGAAAATAACCCCGTGTCAACGTGGAATTCACAACACGGCGGTAGCATGCGATAGTTGGCCGACACCACGGCCAATGCTCGCGATACAACCACCTCAACGGAGATAAAAACACAAACCACAATGCGAAAAAAGCTGCGATGGGCCAAAGCGCGATAAGAAAACAGTGACAACCAGCGCGAGGGCAGCAATACTCACACGCAATGCGGGAAAAAGCACAAGAACAGCATAGACAAAATGCCACAGAACAAAATACATCAACAACGGAGTACCACGGATGCACCCTGGCCAACTGCAGAGGACAACATGCACACCACAACATCCAAGCACTGTGGAAGAACAGAACCTACAGGCACACCTCATGAAAGAGACCAGTGGCAGACAAATCAGAGCCGCAGGAGTGACACACCCACCGTGCAGCATATGCACCTAAGCAGAAGTGCACCCTGACATTGACAACATCCCGGTACAAACAGCAAAACCTCCACAACTGAACACAGGACACAACTGGTTCAGAAAATATGCACAACCTGGCAAATAACATCTGAAACCCTAGGGATATGTAACATGACAATGTACAATTCCAACCTGTAACCTGCAAATATGTTTTATTCACACATGCAGTGCAATTGGACATCTACTACTGTCCCATGAATGCCATGGACGGTCACAATGTGACGTGCTCATGAGAAGTAATTGGCAATGATGGAGTCCCTATGGGCCATACCTGCCGCAGCTGCAGTGGGATGTGGGCCACCTGCCCCATCACCACCATCATCGTCCGGTACCTCTGGAACTGGGATCCATGGGGCCCTGGTGCGAACACAGATGGTGTGCAACACACAACATGCAACGATCATCTTGCACACGACGTCCGGGCTGTACAGGAGCTTCCCACCAGTGCCGTCCAGGCACCTGAAACGTGACTTCAACACACCAAATGTGCGTTCAACGATGCCCCTGGTGCGTATGTGGGCCGCATTGTACTGCCTCTGGGCGGGTGTGTTCAGGTCCCAGAGGGGTGTCATCATCCAAGGGAAGAGTGCATATCCTTGATCACCTGTGACAGTGCAGGGAGAAAAGAGTCAATACTTGGTTCGGCAGGATGTGATGGCAGGCCCACCAATTCAGTGACGCCTGTGCTGGCTGTGTGTGGGGTGAGTGTAAGCCAGCCCTCAGGGAGTAGCTGGTGCTGGCAACTACACCAACAGTCATCAGGCACACAGACATGCAATGTCAGAACTACAAGGGGGGATGACTCGAGTCGCACAGGGCTAGTCGCCCCAGATGCACAGCGGCCGTCACGGGCCCACCACCACGGGACGCTGACCTGCGGGAGACTGGGGTAGGGTCATGAGGGCAGAGCAGTGCCTCACATGTGTCATGGCTGCATTCCGCATCCCCACACATTTTGCTGTTGTGTGGCTGTGGTGCCATGTGAAGTCTGTATTGGGTGCAGGGGTAGCCCAGGATGACCATGGAGTGGTGTAGTCGTGACTGGTAGGTGGTCGTGTAGTTTGACATGTCGGATGTAGTTTGACATGTCGGATGTGTTTAGGTCACGTGTGCATCCCCACAGTTGTGCTTTGTGCGTTGGTGGCTGTGGGATGTGTTGATTTGGTACTTACCAACGAGCAGTCCCGTTCCATATGTGCCATCCTGGAAGCGCTGGTTGATGATGGACTGTCGGAAGATGAAGGAATCATGCACACTGCCTGGGTAGTTGGCGACGACATTCGTGAAGAGTCCCCGGTGGTCCACTATTGCCTGCACATTGATGGAATGCGTGTGCTTCCTGTTGCAGTAGTGGTGTGCAGTATCCGCAGGGGGCACAAGTGGGACATGTGTGCAGTCGATTGCCCCCAACACGGCCGGGAATCCGGCTATGGCGTAGAAGCCTTGCTTAGTCTCCAGCTGTTCCTGCGCAGTGTTGGGGAAGTGAAGGTACTGTGGTATGAAGCTGATGATGGCATCCAGGACAAGTGTGATGAACTTTGATAGGGCTGGCTGTGAGACCCCTCCGACTCTGGCAGTTGTTGGTTGGAAGGTCCCAGAGGCCAACAGGTGCAGCACTGCCAGCTTTGTCTGCGGAGGGATGTTTGTTCTCTGCTGTGTTGGGACCGTCAGCCTGTGGGCGATGTGGGTCAGGATGTGGAGGATGGTTGTCCTTCTGAGCCTGTAGTGGGCAATGACTTCCGCGGGTGTTAGGTCTGTGAGAGTGGTGCGTTTTCGGTAGGTCCGCTGTCTTACTCTGCGCTGCCTCTGTGGTGGTCCGGGGGGGGTGAGGGTCCGGGTCCTGGGGGTGGTGGCGGTCCTGGGGGTGGTGGCGGTGGGTGTTGTGGCCCTGTTGGGGCTCCGAGCTACATGTAGAGTAGCTCCATGACGTTGTTTGTTCTTCGGGTATGTCTGTGAGTGGGACTCCGTTGCCTACTGCAGGTAGACGTCCGTCTTTACACCTGCTTGAGGCAGGTGTTAAATACCTGCGGATAGCGCTGCTTATCGCCTGTTGGTTTGCTTCGCAGTTCTGTCAGTTCGTTGTGAAAGTGGTGTTGTTGTTTTTTTGTGTGTTTTTGCACGGGAACGCCTACTCTGCATCTCATTAGGGTTAGTTGGTGGTTTCCGCCGTGGTGTTAGATTTTGGGGCAGTTATCGCGGGAATACTGGCGTTGTCTGCAGTTTGCACCAGCTTGTGAATGGGGTGTTAAATCTATCTCCACTTTTGTTGCGTTAGGTGGCGATAAATCGGAGTTGAATCCTTGTGACTATGCCCCATTGTGTTTTAAGCTATAGTGCCTTTTTTCCTTATGCTTTTCTCCTCTAAAAACAAAGGCCAGAAGTTCACCTTTTTGGTAACATTGTCAATCCTATTGAACAATACTCTTGTATAAAGTTGCGTGGCTGGTTCCGCTAGCTCTTCAAAACTATAAGAAACATTTGGGGCTCTGTATTGGTATAATTTGATGAGACTGATAAGTAATAATCAACACCAAGTTTCAAGGGTGAAAACTGTCACCCTCCTTCAGGCAGCTGAGGCTCTTTAGCAACAGATTGGTATATTCAGGTGAATATCTGCTGATCACTGAATACAGATTTAGCTAGTAGTAAAGGTGCAGAAGACATGAATTCACGATCTTCATTGTCTTTGCAGGTCTCCTGCCCCGCAGTTCCTTCCCTAACACCCTTTCCCCCACTTGGCCACTCCAACAGTCTGCGCCATAACGGCATTCAGACTTGGTGGTGCCTGGAGGTGGACGTTCTATCAACGAGCAAGCCCTGAGGATCGTGGCCCCTTGACAGGTTCTAATATGGAACCAAGCCCTGACACAATCGGGCATTCTGGTGGTGGGAATCTGTTCTAATGCATTTTAGGCAGGGAGTAAAAGTAGGGTGTTTTGCTCATAAGAAGTCAGAATCTTTTTTTGATATTCATGAGTTTGTTTCCGCTTCCTCTACCATTATGTTAATGATATATTTAAGTCGTGGGGTAGGGTCTGTTGGCAAAAATCTGTAGCATTGGTCATCGGATAATAGATCCAGGCACCGACTACCCAAGCAAAATAATTTCCAAATCATATCTAAATGCCAAAAAAGAGCTAACAACCAAAACCAGGAGAGCCTATTTGAGACCATCACAAAAACCCAGGAGAAGGACATCCTAACCTGCACAACAACATACAACACAGCCACCAACCAAGTCAAACAAGCAATTAACAAACATTGGCCCATCCTTACCTCTAGAACTCTCAAGTGGCTAAAACTGAGATTTGCCAAGAAAAAGAGCAAAAACATCCAAGATATCCAGTCCATACAAGACATACACAAAGGAAGACTGAAGAAGAGACAGTACTTACAACCTGGGGCATGACACCAATCTGTGGCCATTTTCCCTGCAGTTCTTACTCTGTGTGTCATATCACAAAACCCACAAAAACATTAAAATTAACTGACAATCGAGAGTGGACCCTGGGACGCCACACAAATTGCAATACAATCCATGCAATTTATATGATCACCTGTCCATGTAATCTAAAATACTTCGGAATGACCTGGCGGAAGGTGAAACAATGAATTGGGGAGCATCGAAGCAACATGAGATGCAAAAAATCCTCTACGCAGATGAGTAACCACTTCATAACTCAACAACACATGACCAATGACCTACTTGGGGAATCCTGGAAACCCTAGACACAACCAACGAAAATTCTGAATGCATCTTGTTCGGAAAAGAACAAAGATGTGTGTACCGTTTGAAGACTTATGACTAAGAACTGAACAATGAAATCCCATGGTTATCTTTTAAGAACTAAAAACCTCCTCTCGCCCTCGGTACGCCCCATACAGCTAAACAGAGACAAAAAAGATCTTCGGGAGAAACAAAAATGTGCCTTCTTGCATGCAGCTGGCTGACCTTCACTTATCTCTTCCAAAATAAATACTTCCATCAGTCGAGCAGGATCACCACTAACACCTCTTTCAGTTTATTTCTGAGCAGAATCTAACATGAAATCGTAGACGAAATCCGAATTTCGGCGATGGCACTGTATGCAATACCATACCCCAGCTCCCTCCCCTCCTCCCCCCCTTTTGCAGCTACGCAACTTCATCAGCAATAAATATCTCTTTTATATGCTGACCTTCATCACATCATTATTGAAAGACAAACTCGTATATTTCAAACCGTTCACTCACCACGAGTAAATGAATAGTCTTCCCCTGCCAATCACAAGCGGAGCCCGGTGCTGTAAAGGAAGGTGACCCCTCTATTACTTCCGGGGCATAAACAATGGAAGAAGTACCTACTGGAAAATCTACAATTAAGGTATGACAACCAGCAAACAGCGCTGCCAGCCCCTAGTTAAAATCTTACCCCTGTTTTCGTTATTTTATACCTTTTTCTCCGATGCATTCAGGGTTATCACCCGCACTGCCGGCTCCCCGAAGAAAGATGCACCTTACACCACTTAACGTAAAACTGCGCCATTTTCATTACTTTTAAACTTTTGTCAGCATTAATTCACAACTCTAGAAGGATTGTTCTTTTTTTTTTTTTTAAACTTAGAATGAAATTGACTCCCAAAAAAGATTGAAAGCTATAACTGTCTCAAAATCGCTCTTTACACATGTGCACCACATTTATCATAGCTTTAATTCCGTATCAGCCTGTACACAAGTACCGCAGATATGATAACTCTCTCCCCTCTTAAAACCACCTTAAGCATCGGGGTCACGATCATCGCAGCAGCCCCGCACTCAGGCAGCACTGCTGGTGCCCTCTAGCACACTCCTCACAAAACGGTCGAGACTCACCAAATATATCATAACCCTCTCCCCTTTCGACAGCTTCTTCACAGAAGCCCTGCTCCCCTAAGCTCTTTTGGAGCCATGTGGCATATCCAGCACCACTCGGTGGAGGCTCAGTGCTAGCCACAAATGCCTCTCCTGCGAAACCACACCGCGCTATATGGGGATACGTCCCGACCAAGTACCAACAGAGACACATACTCCCAGAAGACGCACAATTGTTAATGGATGATACACATAGGTAAACACACGAATATGCCAAGGACCCTTGAGATCCATGATATTAATTTAAAATCACAATGAAAGTTCAATATTAACCTCTAGTAACCACAGATTATTGACATCTGGTTTATAATGAATACCATTTACCTTCCCTCTATGTACATATGATTAACAGCACCTACATTTCCCAGAATGTTGATGGTTCAGATATGCTTCACATTGGGCAACATACAGTGGCGGCTGGTGCATAGGGGCGAAAGGGGCGTTGCCCCACTAGCCTCGGGACGAGGATCGGGGAGGAGACAAGAGAGACACCACACGCAATGCCGCAGCCTCAAATGAAGCGCTCACTGCCCCGTGTCGAACACAAATCAAATTCTGTTTTATTTTTTTCTAGGAAGGGACGAGGTCACAGGTCAGAGACCTCCTGCGCATGTGCTGGCCGGGGCGAGGACTATTGCTCGCCCTCGAAGCACATGCGAGAAGAGTGATGTCATCCTGAAGGGAGTGGCCAGAGAAAGCGGAAAATGGCTGGTTTCAAATGGGGCGCCTATGCTGCGGCCCAGGCAACTTCAGCAGCGCGCCACTGAAATGAATGGCAAGGGGCAGGGCCGGCCCCCCTCAAGACAGAGCAGTGGGTGGCAACAACCGGAGCACTCCCTTGCCTTCGCGCTAGTCCTAGACCTCCTGATTGGACAATGGGAGCTGAGGGAGTGGGCTGCGGAAGAGCCCGCGACCGCCGCGCAGCTCTGACTCCGGCACCAGGACCGATCGGCACGCAGCAGGTGCGCTGCACTCCATGTGCTGCTGGCTGTGCATTGCTCGGGACGGACACCGGCCGCAGTCACAGCACAGCACTGCAGAAGACTACCGACAGGCTGGGGTGCGACAACAGGCAAGTGCAATTCCATTTTGGTGTCCGACATGCTCAGGTGGAGCCCATCTACTTTGTGTTTGCCAGTCTGACCCCGATGCTGTCCGTGCGTGCATCTGTCCCACCCACATCAATGTTTTGGTTGCCAGAATGCAGCGAAACCGCCATACAATGGGCATATGTAACATTATTGAAGCCATATAAGGGTTTACTGGCATGGGTGGAGATAGTGCTGAGTAGTGTGAATTATTTGTACCTTCCAACCTTGTGCAAGGATGCATACCTTGCCCGCTGGTATAATGATTTGGTGTTGACCTTTAAAAAACACAGGTCTAAACATGTGGGCATTTATAAGGCATAATAATATGTGTACATGTGTAGCACAATGCTGCACACATGGGAGATTGTACATCTAAGTACTTTGGACATAGATTGGCAGCTTCCCCTTCAAGAGTGGGTGCACTGGCAATTTGGAAGCACCCCTTACACATTCATTTATGTCACATAAGGGAAAGCTCATAATTCCATGCATTTACATTTAGAATGGATACCCCATAACTATTGAACAGGCCCTTGTGCCAGGTTATGGCAATGGAGCAATTCCAACTGTGCTTGCTTAACATTTGATTAATGTAGGCACTTGGAGGCACACAGAGTTCCCTTACTTTCGTTGTAATGATATCATAACAATGTGATATACATCTTGCATGTTGCAAAAAGTAAAAAGAACTAGAAAAACTAGAAAAATGATGTACAGTCTATGTTTATACTTGCCATTACAGATATAGCTACACTGCAAAATCAAAAGGAACCAACAATCTCCAAGGCCAAGGAGGTCAATTTAGATTGGCCTCCCGTGCCACCACGTCAGCCCACCTATGCTTCATCTGGATGCAGGTCCAATTGACCTGGAAGGTTTTCTGGTGATGCCAAAGCACACACTCCCACTGATCTTTTTTGTCCTTTGCAGGGTAGCCCAGACTCACCCTACCCCCAGCCACCACCATCCTGGGCAGATAGTGGAAGATCAGTCCTCCCAACTCCTACTCATTGACGTTTTTGCTCCTCCCCGACATGTCTCTATCCCTCCCACAGACACTATACAAAAATAATTAACCCCTTACCAACTATAACAACCCCTGCAAGAAAATACCCCAACAATGACAAACTCCCAACAATACAATAACAATAACTAAACAAAACTTAACATAAGGATAAAAAGGTAAGATAAAGACACAATGTAGAGACAGAGCACTCACTGACAAAACCAAATAACCAACAAGCTCACAGCCACTCTCCCAACACCTCCAGCACCCAACACAGACTAACAGAGAGTAAGAGAAAGTGAAAGTAACTTCACACTTCCTAGTATGCAGCCTGCCACACCCATTGCAACATTTCCTGTGTGTGACCCACCCATTTTCGTCAAATGCATCGTTTTTTATGGTGCATCGGTACTGAAAGTGCCATTGTATGATGAACTCACAGTGCTGTGGCCCTTATGCAGTTTTATACATGCATTAGTCTTGGTGCACCGCTTACGGAATAAATAATGCAATGCACCGCACAGCAGGGGCGGTGTGGTTTCTGTTCCATGCTACTGGCATAATGTATGGGATGTAACGTAGGGGACTGTGAAAATCAGGAAATCACTGCTTGGACACACTTCCATTGGTCCTAAAGTTATTGCAGACAAATTTAAAGGTTGGTTATGTGTGACATTTCATTGGTTGTAGTGTGCTTATGTGTGACATTATACCTTCTTAAGTGTTACATCTTTAGTGACAATTTATTGTGAGGGGAACAACATTGGTATTGAAATGTACTGAGACATTTACTACATTATCTACCTTTTGTGGTTTGAATTAGGCTTGGGGGACTTAGGTAGCTGCAGTGATGCTGCAGTTATGTAATGCATGAGTTACTAAATCCAGTGTTGCATGGTACTTGGCGCAGCTGTGGACTGGGTTGCCACCACTTGACAGGTCTGTGTGACAGAGGGCGGTGTCCAGGTGGTGAATCTGGCTTGGTGTAAGTGGTTCATGTCCTTGTCACTTCATGACCCTTGGTCTGGCACATGGCCCGTGTAGTGAGTCTGGATTCAAGGAGTGCATGTGCATTCCTCTTCACCCAGCCTGGGGAACCTCAGGCAACATGGGAGCACAGCAAGGATGGAATCAGGAGCATTCTGATCACACTTAAGTTGTTAGAACTGTTACCAGGATACATACCTGAATGTCCCCCACAGTCATATGTTCATGTGAAGAATGCTCCTAAGGGCTATGGGCCACGCTATTGTATTCCCTATACTGCCCAATATATTTATGCATGCAATCTGCCAGGAATCCTGCCATGAGATATGTTAGTGATGCAACACACACTTAGGGAAGCCCAGAGACAGGCTGGCTCACCCATACTACAGTGTATGTGCCACCCAGCTTGCAGATTTACTGTATATTTCAAAAACATGTAGTATTTCTAATATGGCACATGTGATAGTCAGGCAGCCATTTATTTGCATACAAAGCTAGGCAAAGTCCGCCATGTGATATGATGGTAAAAGGGCCACTGTACTCAGGGCGTTATATCTGAAACAATATGTGTGGGGGTTGCACAATGCACCATGGTAGATGTGCTACAGATATCTGTTTACATATTTTTTGAGCCAAACAAGTGCAACATGTGTAGCCATGAGAAGTGTAATTAATCATGAGTGACACAATGTATTGCAAATTACTGCATTGGCTCTCTGTGCACCAGAAAGAGGCTCCTTGACCATTGCATGGGGGTACCCATGCACACCCGATGGTTAAATGTGCATTCCCAAACATACCAACCTTGGTAGAGCAGGAAATGTGCCAGTAAGTAAATTGTCCCCAGGAGTGGCATTACAAGGACTTGGACCTACCAAATCTTCTCACTTCATTTTCCATGTGTGCTGCATTCTGAAGCACACATAGATGGTGGATTTCGAATCACCGGATATTTTCGTTAGCAGGAAGATGCCCCTTCATTCACACATACATTCCTACATGCAATAGTTGCTGCCCTGCACCATGGTGCAAGTGTACATGCGTAGGCCCTAAGCAGCCAAAACAGCACTGGCACAGGGGAAAAGGCATGATTATTTTGCATTCAGTTAGGTACAGCACATTACATACAATGTCCTTTCACACATAGCTATGCCATGGGGAGATTATCTGTGCTGCACTGTGTGGCTACGCACATTCTATGTCCCTCTGTTTATAATCACTGGACATTGGGGGAACTCTACTGTGATTCACATGTGTCAGACCTAAACAAACATCATGATGGGCAGCACACACACTCAGTCATCGCACAATGTTTGGATCTACACTCCTTTCAGCCTGTGCTTGAGTGGCAGAATGTGAACACACTCGTGCAACACACTCTCAGCATGTGCACACTGTTCCATATTGCAACATTCCTGTTGTGTATGCCTTGCACATGCTATTAATATGCACACATGTTTTAATAGACATGATGTTGGGCTGGGTTCAGTGTGACACACAGCAACAGACCTTTGGAATAGGTCAGTGAACCATTAGGCCTCACTGCAGTGAACCAGGGACACATGGTCAGGTACACTACTGATGTTCAATGAGCATCATTCTGCGAATCACACATGGTCTCTGTCTCACTCCAGGCATACGCAGTTGTAGGACATCTACTCTGAGGGCCAGTCTTTGTGTGGGCCTTCTGGTCCAAATGACAGCATTCTCTGACACATGCCTATGTAAAGACACACACTCAAATGCCATTTCCCCATTGGGATGATACGAGATAAGTAAACCAATCAACTATGCACTTGTACACTCAGGGCAGGGTTAAAGTACTCAAGCCATGCTGAGATAAGTGTTTATCCAAATTCCTCCATCACAACATGCTCAATGAATGTCTGTGTGTAACCATTTGGTTTTGACGGACTTTCACATGGACATATCACACCCTTGACATCTCTGTATTCTTCAGGTGTTGTGATGTTGGCAAAACACCTCTCCATTGTCATACTTCTCTGGGTAATTACTCACAATGGAAAGTCATCTGCTTGTATTGTTGTGTTACAGGACCTTGACTCTCACCACATGACTGTGCAAGGCCTGTGAGTTGTGTATACTGACAACTGTGGCCTGAAGTGGTATATATGACAATCTGGCCAGGAATTGAGTCACATGTGTAGTGGTTTGAGGTTTCCCCAGACATGCATGTATGCATTCTGTAACAAGTATTATATCTTGTACACATCATACATGGCCTTTGTCCATGACAATTGTCACTCATGATCTATGAAGGTATGTGCAATGACATTAGCTCCTGCAAAGTACTGCTATTGTTCATACTACCACATTAGTGAGACAGACTATACTGAGTTGATTATCTCAGCTATGGACATATTTGGTGGTTTGTGTTCCAACACTAACTAAGTGCTATCTGAAACATATTTTGCTGCTGCAGAATACTGCAAAACTGCTATCTGTGCAGCACTGCACTGCTCAAGTGCGTGAGGACAGAAATGATCATTTTGGATGTGGATATGTAGCATGCCTGCCCTGTCCCTTTAATGCAGTGCACTGCATCCCATTACAGTTCTGTATAGGTGGATTGATTGATGAGAGCCATGGCCCCATCTAGATCAACGGGTCTGACAACATGATTGTTACATGTTGAGGCCTAATGCAAGTTGAGTAGATGTGAGTGACTTGATATTTACAGTGACATATAATTTCGAAAACAAAGAATAAGTACAAACATCTATTTATATTTTGCACAATTCAGTTCATAGCTGAGATTTTGTCCATCCAGTAAAAGGAAATTTACGCAAAGAAAGTCTGCACAATGTGTTTGCATCGCCGCCTACCAGACATTGTGAGTTGGATACCTCCTTCATCCTCATCCTCCTCCACTGGTTCGTGCTCCTCATGGTTCTTGTCCCATCGGACATTTGTCCGTACACATCTGTTGTGTAGGATGGCATATACAAGGATGACCTTCACACCATAGGGGGTGAACATAGCAATCTCCCCCCTGACATGTCCAGGCATCATGACCGGGACTTCAGCACACCAAACGTATATTCCACAATGTTCCTGGTATTGGCCAGTGCCTGGTTGTACTGTTGTTCCGGCTCAGTCTGGGGATGTGTATTTGGGGTCATGACCCATGGCTGAACAACATATCCTTGGTCAGCTGAAATTAGAAAAAATATAATACTCTCATTGATTATGCTGATTGTCACAGCCGCATTCATGTCCATGTGTGTTATAGCACTGAATAGCTCATACACATTACTTATGGTATTTGAGAATATATGTTACATATACATTTAGCCACTGTATTACACATGTCTCTTCTATTTCTCTGTGTTATAGCAAACATGAGCATGCCCTGATACTTTGGACAATTTTTCATGCAGACATTCATATTTGGCCTGTATCGATCATATGCTTTTCATTTGGGCAACTTACACCACAGAACAGGTGAACTATCACGTTGGTTACATATGTGAATGCGGCTGTATCCTATGTGTATTTGTGCATGTTGACTGTCAGTATGGCTGAGACATATGTGTGTTTTGTACTGTTGGTGTCACTATGTTATCCAGTATTGGCATTTACACATGTCTGGTGCCTACACTGGAATAGCATGCCACACATGGCCTTTCCAAATACACATGGCCTTTCCCAATCTTCTTCCTGTGTTGCTCCAGAAACTTTGGTCAATGTACTTTCGTCAATATACAAGTATACTGCCATGTGTGAAATATTTACTCATTTCCACAGTACGTGTTATCACATCATTGAAATGATTGACCTTTGACTGATACCGAGAGAAGGTACACCGTTGAGGACACACTCATCTCCCACTTGTGCTTCCTTTGTTCTCATATTGGCTTGTCTGGCATACCACATGGTTTTTATCGTCATTCGTTACACAGTGCAGATGATGTGGTTCCGTCCACTCACACAGTGTCACAGTGCAACCTTCTGAATCCTCAGGATCAGTTTGGGGCTCAAGTGGGTCCACTCCTTGATAGCCTCAATTCTGAATGCTATAATAGCACAGAAGGTTAAGGTGATCAAGTGAGGGAAGGAAAGGATGGGAACAGCTGGGAGGAAGACCTGAAAGGTAAAACAAACACCATGAGGAGATCATACATGGGTTCTATATTTCTAATTCAGTTTGACTTTCTCTATTTACCTGTAAATAAAACAAGAATTTTTCTGTATCACTATGGGACACAAGGAGTGGATCGTTCCTTTCTGAAGTCATGGTTCTAATATAGACACACTGAAATAAATGACAAGGATTACAATAGGAAAGTTATGGTGTACCCCAGATTTCTTATTACATCATCTACCGAATAGATACTAGGATATCCACCAGAACAAAAGATCTGCCAAGCTTCACCGGGGGAGAATCCCAGACAGACCTCTGAACACCCCTGTTAGAAATGGCAAAAAAAGAATTTGTGAGGAAATGAACAATAACCACTAGTTGCATTGTTTCCTGAACAAGTGTGAATTCTCCTCACTGCAATCTTATAATCTAGATCAAGGGAAAGTAATATGAATGCAGTTTTAGTCACTCCTTGTGACTTTGAACAAAGTCTCGATAATAAAGTCAACTAAAGAACAAAGTTTATATCTCTCCATATATATATATATCCACTGAAAAAACCATAGGTTTCAGGCACGTTATAGTTAGAAATTAGCATTTAAAAAACCTTTGAAATTCACTGAAAAAACCATAAGGTTTTAGGGACAGTTATAGTTAGTTGGACATTGCACTCGTACAAAACCCGTGAAATTCCCCCGTTATAGTTAGTTCAGCTAACTATAACTCGCGCCCCCGCAATGCACTGCTGATGACGTCACATATTACATCACTCATGACATGGTCAGTGACATCACTGATGACATCACTGATGACATCTCAAATGACATCATCAATAAGCTGTTGATGGAGAAATAAACCTCTTCCTTGTCATCATCTCACGGAGTCAGTGCCTGTCTGTTCGTTGCTGCCAGGATTGGTACCAATATATATATATATATGCACCCGAAAACTCATGCACAGTCACTGCATGAGAGTCAAGCCCTCCAACCGAGACTAGTTTCAAACTTCTTTATTCAAGCAGGTAAGCCAGCAGCCTAACAGCATGCATAACGCGTTTCAATCCAAACGGATCTTAATCATATGCAAAGTCGAGGGGCAGGTGTTTGAAGGTCTTAAATACACTGCGAAGTCAGACAGAAAGAAAGGACTCAAGTGCGGGTGCTTTTCCCTATGTATATGCAATACTCTGACAATCAGTAAATGAATTTCACAGTGTCTCATGCTTTCAAGGATCAAGTGACATCTATAGTAATCCATACTCTGTAAAATATACTGCGATTGCACTCAGTTTCGTAATATTCGAGTTGGAAAGTCAATGCTCAAAAATTCCAATTTTGCAGGACTCCAATGTCCATACTGCCTTACACATGTAATTCGGCATCACTGCATCCTTCCTTAAAGTCAAAAGTACTTATTTGCCTTGTTCATCATTCTGAAAAACATACTACTCTCATATTGCCTCATGTGGAGTAACTTCCATGTAGGGCTGAGTGGTGGAGTTTAATTCAGATCATTCCTAAAGCACTCATCCTCGTGCGTTCATGTCTTTAATTACAAGTGTCTGTACCTGCTTGTTTTGAGACTTGATGATCTTCCGCTCTCAAAGTGCCAGAGTCAATACTCCTGTAAACCCTGGCTGCTTCCAAACTCTTAGCAAAACAATCAGCAGGCAGGCCTAACTATACATATATGTGCAAGGCACACAAGCATTGGAGAATCCTCTTTTATTCTCCGAACATCATGTAGGCAGCAGAGAATGTAGGAAAGAATAACACCGGAGTGTAAGCATAGGTAATCAGCTCTATCTATGAGCCACTCCGATAACTGATGCATCAATGGGAAGGAACCCAACCAGGAATATAGCCCCCAAGCGCACAAGGAAGTCCTGCTCAATGAAGTACAATCACCGACAATGGATGATAGCTCCACACAGCGTGAGCGGCCAAACCTTACTGCACCCTCACTAGAACGCCAAGTCGAGTAACCAGCATGTCGCGCCGCGTTTGGAAATCCTCAGGAATAATCTGCTCCGATGTGACCCGGAAGCGTCTTTTATGCGCTTCAGGTTCACGACTTGATAGCATTGTGCTCTGGAGCCAGACGCCAAACCGCTGCATCGTTCAGCGCTTCCTGGCTCGTACGCCATGGGGATTCTACCACCTGCAAAGCTTCCTCCCTTCTCGCAGGTAGGTGTTAACAGCCGAATGTATCTCAGGCAATCCACACATGGCAGCGTTATCAACGTTACCACAGGGCTCCCTCATTAATGTCGTGACACACAGAGTGAAATGACACATTACTGCTCACTGATGTTCTGTTAGTACTGCCATTGACAGATTAGTTAGGGCATGTCAATGTGGGAAATTATTGGCAACATGTTGCAGTATGTTGTTCCCACTATATGCACATGACACAAGGGCTCATATATTTGGGAAAGTGGCACTGTGCAGTGCAACAAGTCACCTATCTGAGTGCACTGCATCACTGTGAAAGGGCAGTGGTGCACAATATTTAGGCCATACAGTGCATTCCTGTCCTTACACCCTGCACTGGCACACAATGGGCTGCCAAGCACAAACACAGGCACATTTGCACCATGGTTTTAGGGTGCCAGCACTGCATGCAGAGTTGTCTTTGTGCAGGAGGGAAGACCTTCCTGCACTTAATGAACCCTTAGAGGCATGATTGTCGATGCGTTTGTGCCACAATATGCAGCACACATAGGAAGTAGGAGTGACTTGGAGGACTGAAGTTATTTAGCCTTGTTACACAATACCTGGAGAGACCAGTTGATTTGATGCATTTGTAGGTTTACCTGATGAAGTATAGATGACATGCCTCATGAACCATGGGAGTTACATGGAGACAGTCCTCCCTTGCACACAGTGATGCAACACTGATTTGTGTGCAGCGTTGCAGTGCTCAGGATTTTTACACCATTCAAATGGAAAACAAAGATGCTCTGTGTGTATTAAACTGTCTGACTTAGGGGTTTGCATTACACATGTACTGTTATGCTTGTTGCAAGTATAAGGCCCTAGCTCCCTCAACATACACAGTGATGGCTATTGTTGCAGACATTTCTTAATTTTAGTCGGTCTGTGATGTACTTCAGATTTACTTACACAACAAGTAGGCCATTCCCATATTGCCCAATCTGGAAGCGCTCATTGATGAGGCTGTGCCTGAAGATGTAGGCATCATGCACGCTCCCCGGGTAATTTTATAGCACAGATGGACCATGATGAACTGGAAGGTGATGGAGTAGATGTGCTTCTGGTTCCTCTACAGTTGTGATGATTCTGCAGGGAGAACTAGTTGCACATGTGTGCAAACTATGGCACCTTGCACATTGGGAAATCCCACAATGGCATAGAAACCTTGCTTGGTCTCCAGCCGCTGTTGTTGGGTGTTGAGGAAGAGAAGGTACTGGGGTGTGAGAAGGATGATGGCATCTAGGACAGAGGGTAGGATGGCAGAAAATGATGGCTGTGATATTCCTGCCTGCTCTGACTGTTATGAACTGGAAGGAACCAGTTGCCACCATGTGGAGGACTGCTAACAGCTTAACCAGTCGGTGTCTGAAGCCTTAGTGATATCTTGTTCAGAAACTCTTTATTGGAGTCCCTCCTGAGTCTGTAATATATGCTGACCTCATCCTCGTTAAGGTCAATGAGGGAAATCCGCTGGCAAAAAACACGCTTCCTTCTCCTGCGCTGCCTAGGTGGTGGTGGTCTCCTCGCAACTCCCAGCTGCAGATTGAGCACCTCCATGGCGTAGTTGGGCTTGCCGAATTGTTTTGTGTGGCTTGTCTTTCTTTACAACAGCCACTGCATCATTTCTAACGACTGGGTTGCCAATACACAGACATTTTGATGCATTTTAAGCTTTGCACACCACTTGCCGATGATGCGTCACACATTGACAAAACCATAAATACCACTGCATTAGTTTTCTGTTAAAATTTACAGGGGAACACCAACATTGCATATTTTACTCTATGAGTGGCGCAGTCGGTTTTGGCTCAGGTTTTTTTCAGTGCAGACTGACTCATTTGTCCACATGCATCAGCTTGTCGATATGGAGTACTGCCTGCACCACTGTTGCATCAAAATTAGTGACGCAACAGTGGCCCAAGCCTCTCATAAACATGCCCCTTAGTATGGGTGAGTGGTGACAGGGATTTTGTGAATATTTGGGGATGACCGGCAGGGAGATTTAAGGAACTATATGGGAAGTCACAAGAAAACTAAGCACAACAAGTAACAAGCAAATCGTAAATCTGTATTTTTTTATAGTTAGCTCAGTGGGTTACTGGTTTTGAAACAAAGATCTTTATGTTACTTGTAGCTCATGCATTATAGACCTTCTAAAAGCTGCAAGCAAACTGCTAGTCATAGGTCTAGAAAAGTTTTCCCTCAATCTTTTGTTACTGTGAGGTTGCTAAAAAGGGTACTTTTGGAAAGTGATACGTTCTTACAAGTATAGACAGCCCCAACCACTGATTTACATTTTAAATCCCGTATTTGTATAATGCCTACCAGTATGGATGACAAACGTATTCTACACCTTGTCTTCTGTAATATTTTCTTTACATCGATTTACACACTTGCATGATTCACGGTCTCTGCCAAATGTGTGTCTGATTTAAAGCACTCTGAAAAAGTTTTCTGAGAACTACATTGACATGATAGTGGTGCTATAAACGAAATG
Source organism: Calotriton arnoldi (assembly GCA_963921515.1). Lineage (NCBI taxonomy): Eukaryota > Metazoa > Chordata > Amphibia > Caudata > Salamandridae > Calotriton > Calotriton arnoldi. The sequence goes on from CAWUFW010007432.1 coordinate 547,734, forward strand.
GGGTGTAAAAGATAGGCTATGGGACGATGAGGGGCACTGTTGCTGGATGATAGTGAGGTAATCAGTGGAAAATTATGCTATGGGGGGGCAACCAAGGCTGTCGCCACCATGTTGTAACTGGCCATACTGTAGGTGAAACAGTTTCAATGACATCTCAAAACAGGCTTTTTGTTTGATTGATGACTCTCTCTCTACAAAAGATTATGCATGAGAAATGAGGCTGTTGGTTGAGGGAGCTGAAACCCTACTCAAGCAACAGCCACATTCCCTGTCAAGGTGAACCACTAAAAGTCTCCAAATTAACCTGCGCTTAACCCCTGTAGCTTGGCACAAATGCAGTTAGGCTTAACTTAGTGGAAATGTGTAAAGTATGTAGCACTCAAACAGTAATAAAGTGAAAAGACAACACAAAAAAATCCCGCAACAATCTAGAAAAAGAGTACATTTTAATAAATAAAATATCAGAATGGCCAAATTCTAATCAATAGAACTGGAGATTTGCAATTTCAAAGTCTTAAGTAAAAGTATTGCCAAAAAGCGCAAAGTGGCACATGGGGTCATCTGGTTGTGTAGGAGTGGGACAAAGTCAAAAGTTCATGCCGACAGCAATGGATTGTGGAGCGGGTACAAGAGTGAGTTTTTCCCCGCTAGTGTAAGTGGTTGTATTTGTACTGAGAAGCGACGTCCTGCATCGCGCTGCATTGAGATGCGTTATGCTGCATCAGTGCCAATGAGACCACCAATCAGTAACTGCGAGGTGCTGTGCTGCGATGTCCTACTTGAAATGTGTTGCGCTGCATCAGTTCCGATGAGGCCACTGATCATGAGCTGTTAGGCGCTGTGATGAGAGGTCCTGCGTGAAAATGCATTGCACTGCATCAGTTACGATGAGGCTGCCGATCAGGGACTGTGAGGTTCTGCCATGCGAGGTCCTACACCCCTCTGCATTGGTGGGGTAATATTTGATGCCTTGGGAGGATGTGTGTTGTAAAATTTTCATAGCTCGCTTAGTTTTTGTTTTTGGCATTACTGAATTAATGATAGTGTTTTCTTGGGAAACAACCTTTACTACGCATGCATTACATCGCATGCCATTAGATCGCGGTCTTTACAACGCAAGTCGTTACAACGACTTGCGCTGGAGGCGCTATAGGACAAGGAATAGTTTAATTTACTATCCAAAACCTTCCCTACTGTACGTAGGCTGGAGTTGGAATAGTAAATTTAACTACTCTAAGTCCAGCGCCCTCCAACGAAAGTCGTTGTAACGACTTGCGTGGTAAAAACCGCGATCTAATAGCATGCGATGTGAATGCATGCGTTGTATAATCATACATTCGTTTTCTTCATTGTTTACCATGCCTCCTTTGTCTGGCCAATATGTGTGTGTGTTTTCCATAGGCCACCATTCTGTCTGTGTTCTCCATGCTATGTGGCCGGTGGCCATTTGATGTAGTCAGTGTCCATAGGCCTGCATGTGCTCCTTGTTAGCCATGCCTCCTTGCTTGTTGTTGTTTGATCATGTGTCCATTTTGTGTAGCTAGTCAGTATGCTTTTGCCATAGGCCTGCATGTGTTCTTTGTTGTGTCCATGCCTCTTTGCTTGTTGTTGTTGTTTGACCATGTGGCCGGTGGCCAATTTGTGTAGCCATTCAGTGTGCTTTTGCCATAGGCCTGCATGTGTTCTTTGTTGTCCATGCCTCCTTTCTTGTTGTTCTTGTTTGACCATGTGGCCGGTGGCCATTTTGTGTAGCCATTCAGTGTGCATTTGCCAAAGGGCTGCATGTGTTCTTTGTTATCCATGCCTCCTTGCTTGTTGTTTGACCATGTGGCCAGCGGCCATTTTGTGTGATCAGCCACTGTGCTTTTGCTATAGCCCTTACATGTGTTCTTTGTTGTCCATGCCTCCTTGCTTGTTGTTTGACCATGTGGCCGACGACCGTTTTGAGTAGTCAGCCAGTGTGCTTTTGCCATACACCTGCATGCATTCTTTGTTGTCCATGCCTCCTTGCTTGTTGGTGAACATGTGGCCAGTGTATTAAATAAATTCTTTTTATCCCAGTTGTCAAAGCCATTTTCTAGGGACATTGAAGAGGGCAATGCCTTTTTGTTCATTTTTGTATTATTTCTCCTGATATCAGTTTAATGTGCTTGAGGATCATTGTAGTATGTATGTACATTGTTTATATAATATTATATGCATTTTTCTATTTTCCCATGAACCTCCTTGCCTCCAAAAGGATTTCACATAACCCCTAGTGAGACAATAGCAATTTACATTTTTTATATTATTTTATTTTTCCCTGACCTGCACCCCCTGCCTGCCATAGGTCTCTTAGGTCATAGGCGCACACTTTTTAAGGATTACTCAATTTTTTTCCCTGGCCTGGCCCTGCACCCCCTGCCTTCCACAGGTCTCTTAGGCCGTAGGTGCACACCAGCATTCACCTTTTTATGGATTAGTCCATTGCTTTCACTGGCCTGCCTCCCCTGCTTGCCTCAGGTCTCTTAGGCCATAGGCGCACACCAGCATTCACCTTTTTAAGGATTGTTTCATTTTTTCCCTGACCTGTCCCTGACCCCCCATTCTGCCATAGATCTCTTACACCTCAAGTGCACCTCAGCATTCATCTTTTTAAGGATTCCATTTTTTTCCCTGGCCTACTCTACACCCCCTAATCGCCATAAGTCTCTTAGGCCATTGGTGCACATCAGCATTCACCATTCAAAGGATTCTTCCATGTTTCCCTGCATCCGTCTGCCTGCCACTGGTGTCTCACCTTAGAGGCACATGAAGCTAACTTTAAAATCTGTATGTTGTGGTTATCCTGATTCAAATGTTATGTAATGGTTTAGATTGAAATGATCAATGGAAGCACTAATTGTTGTTAATTATTTGGGAATGGGATAACCTTACTAAATTATATAATCTGTATGGATAATTGAAACTGCAAAAAATGCCACCTTTCACTGAACGTTTTTCTTGCTTGTTTGGTTTTAGGTGCACAAGATACATCACCCACAGTACTTTCAAACACAAGGCTGGCACAAAGTGACACCACACCGCACCAACTCAGTCCTCCTATACCTGCTGCCGCTTGTGAAGCAAATTGCCAACTGACAGAGCATGAAGATGGCCCCATTGAAATGCGTTCCTGCTAAGAAAGTGGCCAGTGAGAAGGAGAAGAAGAAGCAGATTGCCACCACTGTCATGCCACCCTCTACTTTTTTCAGGAAACGTGGTCTGCCTGCCACACCATCCTCCGGGGAGCAAGCTGGAAGCAACACTCCTGCATCAAAGGCACCATCCCACCCTAAGCCCAAAGCCATGTCTCTCAGAGAGGCAGCCACTGCAATCATGGCAATGAGCAGTGAGTCTAAACCGGATCTGTCTCATCTGTAAACTAGTACCCAAACATTGCAGGAAACTAAGCACATTGGACAATAGGAGCAACAGCCAGCAACAGTTCATCCTGAAGTAGGAGCGAAACAGGAGGTTGAGCTGCCTGCTGAGCAAGATATAGCTGAACCATTGTCTTCCTAATCTCCAGCAACAAAAAGAAAGGGTGCTCCATCATCTTCTCCAAGCATCTCTTATGATGATCTGGACTTGGACTGAACCCCAGCCAAGTTTGAGACCCGCTACGAGAGGCAAGGGAAAGGGACAGTTCCTGAAAGCCTTACAATTATGGAAAGGGACGGTGATAAGGATGAATCAGTGATTGTCAGCATGTGGGCCGGCTCAGAGGGCACAGATATTACACCCAATATTCAACCTGCTCAGAGGGATGTGGTACTGGTTCCACCACAACCAACTTCCATATTTGTAAGATCCCTGCTGAGACCTGCATCCATCACTACCTCAGTCAAAGTATGCACTGAAGAGAGGCAATCTGCACACCCACCTACCTCCAGTTCTTTTTCAAGCATTGACAGTGGCACACTAAAAAAGTCCTCCTCAGTTTGGGACTTCTTTACGATTAGCAAGCAGGAGGATAACATTGCAATATTCTCCATTTGTTACATTAGTGTTCGTCGAGATAAGGAAGGTTCACACTATGGTACTAGAGGCCAAATGACCCATAGGAAAAAAAATCCCATAATCCAGAGGGAGGCGCACCTTAAAGAATTGCTGGTGGTGGTGATGAGAGAGGGGAATCAGCTCTGATCATGGTGATGGGAGGTGATGAAGAAGAAGTGGATGGCAGCTTTACACCAAGCAGTCCTGTTCCCAGCAGTGTGCCAGCATCACCCAGATCAGCAACCTCCAAATGGCATAAAACTAAGATGCAGACACTACCGCATACAGTGATGATTCCCCAAGATACACATTGAGTCTACCACCTCCTGGTACTCTCCGGAAGTCACCTTCATCAGTGGCACCACAAAAGAAAACAATCAAAGCTAATATACCAGGCATGTTTAGACAGGAGGGGTCCTATGAAAGCAACCACCCAATGGCACCTTTGTACAATGGGATATTTGATAGAATATTAGTGCTGGATCTCCTCCTTTTTTCTTTTGTGGAAGGAATGAGATTTTTATAATTCATGGCTGCCATCTGCCCAAAATGGAAGGTTCCCAGTCAGACCTATTTTGCCAGAGTTGCTGTTTCAGCGCTCCATCATGACGTGCTGCAATTGGGTGGACAAGCTTTGCAGCAGAGTGCTGTTCACACTATACACCTGACAACAGACATGTGGACAAGTTGTCAAGCAACAGATTACATCTGTATTACTGCACAATGGATTTCTTTTGTGGGGGTTAAGCAATAGCTTTCTCAAGGTCTTAGCGCTGAAGAAAGTTTTAAGGGCATTCAGCCGAATGCAACAGTAGCAATGCTCACCATGGAGAAATCCCACACGGCTGCAAACATCTTGGAAGATTTTAACATCAAGATGTTTGAACGGCTGTGACCCAGTGGTCCCAGAATTGGATTTGTTGCCACATGTGGAAGTACTTAAAAACAATTTCAGAAGAGGCCACAACTAAATGACACAGGACAAACTAGGTGTAGCTGGATAGTCCACATGTACAGCACCCATGTGAGAACCACCAGAAGCTGCAGTAATTTTAATCCCACCCACGTTCAAAAATTTAAGTCAGATCCTTAATCACTGTGCAAAAATGCCACATGCTTGTCACCATAAAAATATCCTCTGTGGGAGCATTTTCCTTTTTCTACTGTTCTCAGATTCTTTAGTCATACACCAAAAGTGATCTACTATTGTAAGACTCATCAATGAATAGTGGGGAAAAACAATCATAAAGATTGTGCAATAAAAACCCAGTACTGGGTTTATAACTCTGAGAAGTGCAGAATATACATGGGATAAGTTACATAACTTTTTCACACAAACAAACTAACATTCAAGACATCAAATTTAAGACACCAGGAGAACTTTGCTGTAGCATCTGTCAAATGTTTGCATGTACTTTAATCACAGATTAGAAATTTCACTGTTCCTCATCTGCAACAAAAACATCCACTTCTTGGAGAAATTACTGATTTCTTTTCACAAAAAGAGTACCAAAGAAGAGGTGCTCATCCTATTAATATGCTGTTCTTGGTAAAAGATGTACCTAATTTTGGAACAGACACAAATGAGTCTGTACTTGCTTTCATAGAACAGTATATTACATGTAACATTCCAAAAAACACTCTGGGAAAAAAGGATAAAGCAGCAAGTACTGCAATTCCAATCATATAAATGTGGAACATACTGTCAGCAGAAATATTTAATTATTTTCTTAGCTCCCCACTGAATCTTTATGTTTTTCCCAGTCTGAAGCCAGTTCCTTCTTCTCAGTTCTCTTTGGAAAAAAAAGAAAACATATAAAACTGTTAACAAAACCTTCTTGAAAACAACACTACTGTTTATAAACATTTCAAAGTTATCCCACATAATTCCCCCAGGACTGCTCATACAGTTTCTGACTGCCCCTGTCTTTCATCCTTCACTCCTATGGGGTTAATTCATACTTACTGAGAAGGGCCTCCTTCATGATGGGCTACCTCAACCTCTTCCCACTCTCTAGGGCCAGTAGGGCATCCCTTACATCACCAGGAATATAACTCAAAAGGCCAGCTCCCCAATCCTTCTCAGAGATCCTCTGTACCTCTAGAGCTAGTTCAGATGCCTGAAACAGCCTGTCTATTTCACCCCCTCGTTATAGTCAGGGCCCAAGTCTCTGGGTATAAGGATTCTTTCTTCTGCACTGGACACAGTAGTTTTGCTCCCACCATTTTTGTTTCACTCTAACAACTATTTGGCCTTCAAATATACATACTTGACATTCACTTCATGAGCCAATAAGATCCCTTTCTCTTCCAAGGCTCTCTTAGCCTCAGCTTCTCTCTCCTCTGCAGCCAGCTGGGCCAGCTGCAGCCTCAGCTCCCTCTCAGCCTGTCTGTCCTTGAGCTCATCAGGTGACTGGGTTTGGGAGGAGACACTACTTCTTGTCTCGAATCCAATAGGGAACCCCTCTCTGTGGGGGATCCCCTCTCTACTCTGGAGCCTTTGCCCAGTCATTTCTCTGCTCCTTTCCCTCCTTCTCTGACCCACTACCCTTAGGGGCCCTGATTCTAAGACCAATTACAATCAGGATTCTCCCTTCTCAAGAGTGCTGAAGTAGTCCTCTTAAAACTCTTCCTGAGTGCTGAAGTAGTCCTCTTAAAACTCTTCCTGTGGGTGCACATGTGAGTAAATGAGTGTGTGAATGGTCTTAAGGTGTGTGAGTCAGTGTGGCAGTCACTGTCTGCCTATATGAGTGATGGGTACATAAGTGCTTTTGTGGTAGTGTAGCTGGGTCTGTAAGTGCCTGCCTGATTGTGTGAGCGTGTGCAAATTATATACTATTAAATTACATACTATAAGCAAGCACCTACATTTAATTTCAAATACATTCATTTATACTGGCATAATAAAATTAATATTCATTCAGTATACCAATTCTTCTTTCTAGAGGAAAACAAACTGCAATGTAATCCGAATAAGATGGAAATTCTTCTGCTAGGGCCCAACCCAACCAGAACTGGCCAGGTGCTTGGCCAAGAGACGGACCCACTCCACCTCCACTGACCCAGTCAGCAAGAAATCTGGGAGTTCTTTTTGATAACAACTTATACTTCAATGTTCAGATGTACTTAGTCGCCAGAAACTGTATATGGATCCTTAAGGCTCTCAGGAATTTCCTACACTTTCTTCCCAGGGAGGCACTCAAAAAGTAGTTCGAGCCACAATTCTTTCTAGGCTAGACTAGGCAAATGCCTTATGCTTGGGTCTGTCTGCTTCTTGCTTTCAGTCGGTAAAATAATTACTGTCAAAGCACTTACTCTAGCACAGCATGTCCTGTACAACTCAGGTCCTGCTTACTTGAACAAAAGAATAGAAAAGTACCGTCCTAGCAGAAGCCTTTGGTCCAGTGAGGCTCTCTTGTTCTCCATCTCCAGTTTCACAAGATCCAGACGTGGATGTTCCTCTTTTCCACTACAAACTGCTAAAATATGGAATCATCCCCCATTGCAGCTTAAAAGCATGAAAAATTAATCTGCCTTCCATAAAATCTCTGAAGACCTATCTCTTTAATGTGGAATACCACCCCCTTTGTTACTCTGGTCACAGCGCCGGGACACTCTTTCTGAGTAGCTGTTGTGCTGTAAAAAACAGCATCATTCATTCATTCATTCTCCTTTCCTGCTCACTGTATTTTTAGATAATGTTCTCATCTAAGCACCCTTCTATTTTCCCATCTAGTATGGTGTCTAGAAGCTACACATTTTCTTTCACCTTACATATACTCACTTTTTTTTTCTAAATATACTTTTATGTACTACAACTTAATTAACATGCCTGTAAATGCTCTTTGCTGTTCTCTCAGTTTTATTTCTATGTCTGGGAACATCTGTTTTCATTCCAAATCTCCAGTCAAAACTCTTGAAAACCACTTCCTCTCTCAGTAGAAAAGCAGCTAAAAAGGCTACCCCTCACCATGTGCTCTTACTTTTGCCGCTCTAGTAAACAAATCACAGGCTTCCTTTCAGCTTTCTTTTTTGTTATACAACTTCTAAATGGTCAGTATCTGTTAGAAATGGGGGTCCCAAGTTGGCAATGGTTTGCACCTTTGTCCCAGTAGGGACCCTTCCTTCCAGTCAGGATAAGGGAGTTACACTCCTAAAATAACCCCTGCTCACCCCCTTGGTAGCTTGGAATGAGCAGACAGGCTTATCTCCGAGGCAGTGTGTAAAGCCTTTGCACATAACCAACAGTAATACAGTGAAAACATTACAAAAGGACACCACACCAGTTTAGAAAAATATCCAATATTTTTATATATCCAAAACAAGACCAAAACAATAAGAATCCAACATACAGTACTTAAAAATATATACTTTGCAAGATATCCTTTAAAATTGCAGAAATATCTCAAAAACACAGTTCTCCGAGTCGGTAGCTCCGTCCGGTGCTACTGCAATACTGAAAACAACAGAATCCAACAGATCCATCTGACCGGGTTGGTCGGGGGTATCAGCAGACTCGTAAACAGTACCTTTTGCATTGCGGCCGACAAGTTGGTGCATGACGGTCTTGGCAACCGTCGCGGTTCCGATGTGAAGTGAAGCAGTGCAGCTTGTGGTGCTCTCAAGGCGCGGTGCAGGCATTGGCACGGTGACGGTCATCCAGCGGCGTCGGTGAGACCAGGGCTACGATGCAGAGCGAGGTGGTGCTCCTTGCGGTGCTGGCAGGTCACGGTGCAAGAGACAGAACCGGTTAGCGGGAGCTGGTGTCGGTCGTCCCAGACTGCGATGCGTTGTGAAACTTACGAGCAATGCCCCCAGCCACGATGCGGTCACGGGTGTCAAATTCAGCAGGCAGCGACGGCGTAAATGAGACCAGGGCGGCGAAGTGAAGCTAGGCAGTGCAGAGTGCTGTGCCCACAGGTCACGGTGCAAGCAGCGGCTCGGTGGCGGAGGCGTCGGTCTTCGTTGTCATGAGACTAGGGTTGCGGTGTGAGATGCAGTGGTGCCCTTTGTGGTGCCTTCAGGACACGGAGCCAGCGACGGAGTCGGTGATGGAGTCGGTTGCTTTTCCCATCTCTGTGGCAACTGAAACAATGGTTCCAGAAGCAGTACCCAGAGGTTGGTGAAGTCTTTGCAGTCCCTGAGACTTCAGAACAGGAGGTAAGCTCTACTTCAAGCCCTTGGAGGTACTCAGCACAAATTAAGAAAGTTCGGTCCAGTCCTTTCACTGCCCAAGGCATAAGCAGCAACTGCAAGCCAACCCAACAAAGCAAATACACAGCAAACAGGCAGTGCCTCTCCTGGCAGCTCTTCTTCTTGGCAGGTGCCTTGATTCCATCGAGTTCTAAAGTTCTGTCTAAAGATTTTATAAGTAAAACTCCCATTCTAGCCTAGGGGACAGATAGCCTTTCCATAGTGAAAAACGAAATGCACTGTAATTCACTACCAGGACATGCCACACACACCAGTACATGTCCTACCTTTAAGATACACAACACCCTGCCCACAAGGGGTACCTTGGGCCCACCTTAGGGGTGACTTAAATGTAAGAAAAGGGAAGATTAGGGCCTGGCAAGTGGGTGCACTTGCCAGGTCGACATGGCAGTTACAAACTGCGTGCAGACCCTGCAGTGGCTGGTCTGAGATACCTTTTCAGGACTACTCATGTGGGTGGCACAATCAGTGCTGCAGGCCACTGGAGTCAAACTATCCTGGCTGATGAGGGGTGAAACCCCGAAACCGGTCCTAGGATGCTTGTTTCCAGTCCAGGGAGGACCTGGCCTCGCAGTTCGGGCTGGACTGTTCCCATTGGGTGCAGGGCCAAGACTGATTTGCACATGGCTGGGTTCAAACTGGAATGGCTTGGGGAGCAAAAAAACAATGGATTTAGGCCCAGATCTCTGTACTGGGGTGAATGTTTGATATTGTTCTGCATTCTGTCCATCAATTGTTCTTTTTGCAGGCCCACTAGTAGCATTTGATTTACAGGCCCTGGCACACTCAGTGCACTTTACTAGGGGCTTACCAGTAAATCAAATATGCCAATCATGGAAACTCCAATCCATAATAACAATTTACAACAGGAGCACTTGCACTTTAACACTGAACAGCAGTGAGAAAGTGCACAGAGACACTAAACCAGCAAAAACAGAGTCAAAACTTGGAGGTCAGAAAGCAAAAAGACAGGGGAAACATGCCAAAAGATGCCAGGTCTAACAGTATCTCTTTAGCCCTTTTCATGTTTTCTGTGAAGAAGCACTTTTTTTTTCTCACAAATCCGTGAATCCTGTGTGACTCTCAGTGCGGCCCCCCCATGTAACTCTGCAGTGTATTTGTGGGTCCTCATGGTGTCTATGACTGCGTGTGCCTGTGTCTGAGTGGGTCTGTGAGTAAATGTGTGAGTGTCTGAGTGACTCTGTCAGTGGGTGTGTGAGAGGGTCTCTGAGTGGATGTGTGAATGTCTGTGCGGGGTGGTGAGTGGGTGTGTGAGTGTCTTTGAGGATCTATGATTAGGTGTTTGAGCGCCTTAGTGGGTGAATGAGTGGGTGTGTGAGTATCTGAGTGGGTGAGAGAGTGTCTGAGTGGATCCATCAGTGGGTTTGTGAGTGTCTGTGTGGGTATGTGAGTGGGTGTGTGAGTTTCTGTGAGGGTCTGTGAGTGGGTACATTAGTGGGTATGCGAGTGTCTCTGTGGGTCTGTGAGTGGCTTTGTGACTGGGTGTGTGAGAGTATCTGTGGGTCTGTGAGAGTCTCTGGGCCCATGAGTGCATGTGAGAGTATCAGTGCGGGGTTGCCCTGAGTGCCATGAGGAGTAAAGTCAACTTAATTCCCCAACCAGTAGAGCCACATTTTCAGAATGGTGGAGAAAGGGGGCATGTCCTCCGAAGGCCTCTTAGGAATCCCACTGTGTGGGACTTCCTGGAGGTAACAGGAGGGGTAGTTGTCCCCCAAGGTCATCCTTGGTTGTCAACTATCCCTCCTGTTACCTCCAGTAAGTCCCACACAGCAGGATTGCTGAGAGGTTGTTGAAGGCCCCATCCTTTCTCCACCACTCTGCAAATGTGCCTCCTGGTGCACTACAAGTAGGGGAATGAAGTCCCCTTGGCCATTGATGGTCCTTGGGGGCCAACTACCCCTCCGGTTACCTCCAGTAAATCCCACAAAGTGGGTTTGCTGAGAGGTCTTCAGTGGCCACGGCCCCTTTCTCCACCACTCTGCATACGTGCCTCCTGGCACACTACTAGTTGGGGGATGAAGTCCCCTTGGCGCTTGAGGGTCCTTGGGGAGCAACGACCCCTCCTGTTACTTTCAGTAAGACCCACACAACTGCATTGCTGAGAAGTCATCAGAGGTCGTGCCCCCTTTCTCCACCACTCTGCAAACATGTCTCCTGGCGTGCTACTGGTTGGGGGAAGACATCCACTTTAGTCTTGAGGCCCTCAGTAGTAAAGTAGAATTCATTCCCCAACCAGCAGCACACCAGGGGGCACGTTTGCAGAGTGGTGAACAAAGGGGTCATGGCATCCAAGTCCTCTCAACAATCCCACTGTCTGGGACTTACTGGATGTAACAGAAGGGGTTCCTGGACCCCAAGGTCCCTCAGCATCCAAAGGGACTTCATTCCCCAAGCATCACTGTGCCAGGAGGCGTGTTTGCAGAGTGGTGGTAAAGGGGGCGTGGCCTCTGGTGACCTGCCAGAGTTTTTTTTTCTTTTTTGTTGATATTTTTTAAAAGAGGGAGACTGCATGGCCCCCCTTCCCTGGGCCATTTTCAGCCCTGCGGACCCTATCCCCAGGGCCAGGCCTTTTTTCAAAAGGTCAGGGGGGAAGTGCGGCCCCCCTCCTTGGGCCGATTTCGACCCTGGAGACCCCATACTTGGGGCCCAGCATTTTCTTTTTTTTATTTATTAAATTTATGGTTAGGGGGGCCAAGGAGCCCCTCTCTCGGGCCAAATCCTGCCCAGCGGACCCCATTCCCAGGGCCTGGAATTTTTATTTATTTATATTTTAAGTAAAGGGAGGGGGCCGAGAAGCCCCTCTCCTTGGCCAAATTCGGCCCCGGGGACCCTATCCACAGGGGCCTGGCCTGTAGTATGTGTGCGGCAGGGCACCTACTGCCTTTGGTGAAGACTGTGGGGGTGCCTGAAGGCCCCTGTGGTCCCTGCCAGCCTCACGCATCCTGTGGGAGCCGGCATTGCTTTTACACATAGGGAGCTGCTAACATGCAGCTCCCTGTATGTAAAAGCAAATTGTGTCCCGCTTTGAGCAAGCGAGAGCCAAATACTCTTGCTTGCTCAAAGCAGAGCACTATATACTATGGCTTGGCGGGAGTACCGCCATAGGAAACTGCAATGTCCTGAGGGTGGGCACCCAGGGACAGGAGCAGGCCCTGGGGTGTGGTAGTCCCAGGACCATCTAGGGTCGTGCCGACCCCCTCATTTGTTCAAATTTTCCCTGGTAGGTGGAGGTCTCCGGGGGTCCACAACAAACATCCTGCATATATATGGTTTGAGCCCTGGGGAGGTGGTGGTCCCCGGTTCTGCGGGAGGCCTAGCAGTTCCCCCCACATTTCAATTAGTGATTGGGCTGGCAAGGTGCCGGGCCAAGGGCCTGCGGGGGGGCTACGCTGCCCCCCAATTTCTGTTAGGCATTGCCCCAGGGAGGTGTTGTCCCAGGGCCTGCGGGGGGCCTACCAGGCCCCCCTGCATTAATACATTATTAGCCCCGGGAAGGTGGCAGTCCCCGGAGGTGCAGGGTAATCAATAGCCCCAGGGAGGTGGCAGAACCCAGATTTCACTTGTACAAAACCATAGAAATGTATCAGTCATAGTTACCTGAGCTAACAATAACTTACGCCCCTGCAATGCACTGCTTATGACCTCACAAAATACATCACTCATGACATGGTCAGTGATATCACTGATGGCATCTCAAATGACAACACTGATGACATCACTGATAACATCATGCAGTGATTGTGAGAGTTTTCTAAAAGTTTCTGAGTGTTAAACATATATACTAAGGGACCTGAAAAAGTTACATTAGTTAAGTTTGTGTACTACTAATGAGTGATTCTATTTTAAAGCATAGATTATGTGAGTGTCTGTGTAACTGTGTATATCCATGTGTGAGTGGCTGTGCGTGTGGCTGTATGGGTGAATAAGTTGGTGTATGAGTGCCTATATGTGTGAGTGAGTGGGTGTGTAAGTGGTGTATGGATGAGTGAGTGATTATGTGAGAGACTGTATAGATGAATGAGTGGGAGTGGGAGTTTTTGTATGGGTGAGTGAGTGGCTGCGTCAGTGGCTGTATGAGTAAGTAAGTGGCTGTGTGAGTGGCTGTATGGGTGAGTGAGTGGGTATATAATTGGCTGCAAATGCAAATGGTGAGTGACAGGGTGCATGAGTGGCTGTATGGGTGGCTCCCAGTCAACAAAAGGATCACCTTCAAGCTCCTCACACACGTCTACAAAGACCTACATGACATGTGACCTGCATACCTCAACCATCGCCTTGCATCCAACTCACCCACCAGAGATCTCCACTCTGCTCAACTGGCCCTGGCAACCGTCCCACTTAGCCGCAAGACCATGGCTGGAGGAAGATCCTTCTCCCACCGTGCAGCAAAGACCTGGAACACCTTGCATCTCCACCTCAGGCAATCGCTGTGTAAGTGGCTGTAAATGGTGACTGAGAGGGTGCAGGAGCGTCTGTATGGGTAAGTGAGAAAGTACATGAGTGGCTGAATGGGTGCATGGAGCCAGCTAGGGCTGCAGGTGCCCTGGGGCTCTACCCACAGCACCAAATGTGGTGCTTTGTGGGTACCCTGGGTGGGCACTGGGGAACTCCCCTTTTATTAAGGGGGGCCATGTCCTCCCCAGGGCCAAAATAGGCTCAGGGAGGGGGCAGAGTGGCCCCGCCCCTTTTAAAAAACGGACAGCCTCTGGTGATGGGGTCCCAGGGCCTGAGAAGGGTTGGGGGAGGGGGGCCATGCTGTGGTTCCTTGCCCAGCAGACTGCAGGCACACCCTTCTCACACTCTTCTTGGGCTGCTGGGGCCCTGGGTATCCCCCAGCAAACCCCAAAGTACTGGTTTGTGGGTGCCCCAGGTAGGCACTGGGGCACCTCTAGAGGCCACGGAGGATGGAATTTCTTGGTCCGTTAAGACATGGGGAGGGGGGCTGCATGCCTACCTCCCCTTAATTTGAAAAAAACGCCCCAGGGGATGGTGTCCCCAGGGGCCGTGCCTACTCATTGATAAAGTTTTGAGTGCCCCCTCAACTTTTTTTTATTTTTTATCCGAGGGGATGGGGTCCCCATGACCTTAATAGCTTGAGGAGGGAGGCTGAGTGCTTCCCTCCACTTATTGAAAACCACGCAGCCCTGGGAGATGGCTCAGGGAGGGGAGCCACATCCCTCCTCTCATATGAATAATATATGGGTGTCACTGGTGGGCACTGGGGCACCCACAGTAACTTTTTTTTAAAGTGAACAGCAAATGAGCAGCAAGAGTCTTTCATTTATTAATCACTGCTCCTTTAAAGCTAAACCCCATAATGCACTGCAAGCATTTTTTTTTTTTTAGCTTGATGGTGGCCCTAGAATAGGGAGAACGATGATGGATCCAATCCAGATCTGTGACTGGGGGTGAGTGTCTGAAATGTTTCAGCGCTCTGTCCATCATTTCCTCATGTTTGCTTTGCCTAGAATAGGGGGGACACAATCAAGCCCTTGTTTTAATGTTTCAGGGGCTGCAGTGAGTTCAGCAACCCCCCTACCAGCCCCATAAAGAAAAAATCACCAGGCTTATTGAATCCATGACCCCAGGAGAGCTCTCCTAGCTGAAACCTCTGCCATGGCCGATCCCAAGTCCGGTTGCAAAAGGAGGAGGGTTTTGCGTTGGGCTTGCTATCCTACCATGTAAATTATCCTAGCCATAGAAAAGTCAACTGTGAGAAATTAGGTTGTTGGTTGACTGGGGTGTGAGCCCAGGTTAAGCAGCAACCACAATCCTTGTCAGGGTAAGGCTCAAACAAACCTCAAATTAACCAGTGCCCAATCCCCTGGTAGCTTGGCACAGAGTAGTCAAGCTTAAGCTAGAGGCAATGTGCAAAGTATATTTGTGCAACCCTTCAAACAGTAATACAGTAAAAAAAACACCACACAAAAAATAGAGCTTAATTTAGTAAATACGACAAGACCAAAATGACAAAAATCCAATTAGTAGAACCAGATTAGTCCCTCTGAAGTTTTACATTATCAAGTTTTGTGCCAAGAGTCCCGTTTGCATTGGAGCGCATCGCCGAGAGCAAGGAGAGCATCGCTGGTGGTGGTAACATGGTGTGAAGAGCAGGCCAGGCATCATGTACGAGCAGGCTGGAGCTCCGTGTAAGTGGTCCTCTGTAGGCGATCAATGCTTGCTGTGCGAAGAGACAGGCTGGCAGCGGCTCGCTCTGAACTTCGGTGTGACTGGCACTGCCTTGGTGCAAACGGGCCCATTTGCATTTGCGAAGAATCCAAAAGCTTGCTTTAAAGAGCCTGTGAGCCATACCAAGGATCTAGGATCTGAGAGGCAACACTTGGGGGTCAGGAACTTGCTGAAGCTGGGTCCAGGAGTTGGTTGGGGAGTCTTTTGTATCCCTCAGCTCAGATTAGGAGGCCAGCAGACTAGTCCTTGAGTCACTCTGGGGTCCTGAGTTCAAGATGAAGTTGTAGGTCCGGTTTTTTCTCCCCAGGCAAGAGGGCAGGTCAGCACAGCAGGGCAGCAGTTTCTTTAGAGCAGTAGACCAGCAGAATGGCAGTCCTTGTAGCAGCACAGCAGTCCTCCTTCCTGGTAGAGTATCCACAGGTCCAGAAGTGTACTGAAGAGTTGGCACCTGAGGTCCTTCGTCTATATGCAGTTGTGCCTTTGAAGTAGGGAAAAGCTTTTTGAGGCATGCCTTTAAAGTATGCATGCTCCAGACTAACCACAGGGGGTATGCAGCACTTTGTGTGGAGACAAGACACAGCTTATTCAAGTCAGTGGGGCTGGGCCCAGCTTCTCCCCCATCCTGCCAGTGATGGCCGATCCAGTCACTCATAGGCTCCCCATTGAGTGTGGCTGTCTAGGAGGAATTCACAAAGCCCAACTGTTACCGACACCCAGGGACAGGCTAAAGGCACAAAATTGCTAAGGCAAGAAAATGCCAACTTTGTAAAAGTGACATTTTCAGAATAGCAATATAAAATTTGACTTCAAAAGAAGTTAGGATTTTTTTTAAATTGTGATTCCAGAGTTACCAAACATGAACTGGTTATCTCTTCCCATTTGGAAGTAACACTTATAAAATATAATATGGCAACTCCAATATTATCCTAAATTAAGTGTTTTTTAATACCAGGACATGCAAAACATTAAAAATACATGTCCTGCTTGTCAAATACATTGCACATTGCCGTCTGGGCTGTCCAGGGCCTACCATCGGGGTGATATATGTTTTAAAAAGGAAGGTTTGGGCTTGGCAAAATATTTACTTTGCCAGGTTAAAATGGCAGTTTAAACCGCACATAAAGGCTCTGCAACGGCAGGCCTGAGACACGTTTAAGGTGCTACTTAAGTGGATGACACAACCAGTGCTGCAGGCCTACTTGTAACTTTTAATTTACAGGCACTGGGCACAAGTAGTGCCACTTTACTATGTATTTACAAGTAAATTAAATATGCCATTTGTGTATAAACCAATGTTAAAATGTTTTTGGGGAAGAGCACAAGCAATTTGGCACTGGTTAGCAGTGGTAAAGTGTGCAGAGTCCTAAAGTCAGCGAAAGAAAGTCAGCAAAAACAGGAGGTCAGAAAGTGAAAGGTCAGGGGAAAACCACACCAAGAATCTCAGGTCTAACATCAACGAAAAGACCAGAAGATAGGCAAGAGGAATCTCCTTTACAGGATCTATGACGCTTCGTGATGAAAGCCAGTGATCCCGTGAAGCCACAAAGTCGTTTGCCTGCTATCGTCCAAGACCGTTACAATCAAGACATAGAATGTGAGGACCATGCATGAGACAGGCAAGACAGCCCAAATGGCAGTTGAGATGAAAAACTACAACTTTGCTCTGCTTGATATCAGCAAGACCAAATTGACACAGTCCGGACAGAAACAATTGACTCCAGGAGGAATGACGATGCATTCTGGATATGAGGAAGAGAAAACTCCATATACTCAGGGAGTAGCACTGATGCTTTTGCCAGCAGCCAGCGGAGCTCTGATTGGATGGGAAGCCCACAGTTCCAGTATCATCACAGCAATGTTCCGTACAAAGAAAAAGAGGATCAACATGAATGTTATCCAGTGCTATGCAGCTACAAATGGCAGTGAAAAAGAGGAAAAAAGAACCGTTTTAGCACAGACTGCAGTCTCTCCTGAACAAATGCCTTAACAGAGACATCACAATAGGTAATGGAGGACCTCAATGCCAAGACTGGAGGCGACAGCACCGGGTACCAAGAGGTCATTAGCAACCATGGTCTTGGTGACATGAACAAGAATGATGAAAGACTTTCAGATCTCTGCACCCTGAACAGTATGGTGATAGGTGCCAGTGTATTCCCACACATAATAGTACACATAACAATGTGGGTGTCACCATTCCATTCAACAGAGAATCACATCGACCATGTCTGCATTGCCAAGAAGTTCTAGAGGTCCCTGCAGGATGCAAGAGTGATGAGAGGAGAGGACATCATGTTAGACAATCACCTTGTCATGGCCAGGCTGAAGCTAAAGATTAAGAAAGCATGAATGGAACTGACAAACCAATGCCATTGATACACTGTTTTTAAAGATCCACAGAATCGAAGGGCATAATCAGTCATCCTCAGCAGTCAACACCAGCCGAACAAGAACAGAGAAAGCAAAGTTCATTGTGAGTACACTAAAACCAACAAGAAAGCAAAAAAGAAGCATATAAGCAGACCAGCAAAGATTCATTGATGGCCTTGCCACAGAAGCCAAGTAAGCAGCAAGCCATGGAAACTGGAACTAACTCTACGACATAACGAGGAAACGCTCCGACAGATACAGCAAGCTAGAAAGAACAATTCAAGAGAAAGCTGGGAAGATAATCATGGATAACAAAGGCCAACAACAAAGATGGGTGGAGCACTTTGAAGAGCTACTGAACCAGCCCACGTTGCTGTTTCCACCAGACTTGCCAATCAACTGCAGCAGACTAACCAAGGAAGAAATATGGCAAGCCATTAAACATCAGAGAAATGGGAAGGCAGCATGGGCCTGACAACTGAAGGCAGACATTGAAACATCAGTAGCCATGTTCTACCCCATGTTTGGATGGATCTGTGAAGAAGAAAGGGTGCCATCAGACTGGAAGGAAGGATATTTCATCAAGATCCCCAGGAAAGGTGCAAACTACAAATGGATAACTCTTCTTTCAACCCCAGGCAAAGTGTTCAATAGAGTCATCCTAAACAAAATGAAGGAAAAAGTTGACCCTCAGTTGCAAGACCAGAAAGCTGGCTTCTGGAAAGATAGATCCTGCACAGACCAGATTGCAGCACTGCATAATATTATTGAGCAGTCAATGGAATGGAATTCCCCCTCTATGTCCATTTCATTAACTATGAGAAGGCAGCGTGGACAGAGACAGTTTAGAAACTCCTCCACCACTATGGTATGCCAGACAAACTCATAAGAATCATTGGGAACTCTACGAGGGAATAACCTGCAAGATTGTCCATGGAGGACAACTCATAGAAGCCTTCCAATTGAAGACCGTAGTCCACCAGGGTTGTTTGCTCTCACCTTATCTCTTCTTGCTGGCCATAAACTGTATCATGAAGACATTCACAGCAGGGAGAAGAAATGGGATCCAGTGGACACCTTAGATGCAGCTTGATGACCTGGACTTTGCAGACAACCTGGCCCTACTCTCCCATACCCATCAGCAGATGCAAGAGAAGACAGACAATGCAGCAGCCACATCAGCACATGTTGCCCTCAACATCCATAGGGCAAAAACCAAGATCCTCTAGGTTAACGTGGCCAGCATAGCTTCACTCCTGCAGGTAATGCACTGGAAGAGGTTGTCATAGACAAGCAGGGCGGTACAGACGCCAACGTCAAGGCAAGAATTGGCAAAGCAAGGGTTTCCTTCATTCAGCTAAATAAGATCTGGAGCTTCAAGGACCTAATGCTGCAAACCTAGATTAGGCTTTTTAACTCTAGCATAAAATTGATCCTTAGGTATGGAGCAGAAACTTGGAGGACAGCAGTGACCACCACAAACAAAGTCCATACCTTCATCAGCAATGGGATATTCAGATCAGCCTTTTCAAAGATGGTGGCCATGTTTGCACTAATCAGATAGCTAGCCGCTTGTATCAGCCCAGGCTCATGGAAGTGACATTGCTGCTTTATGCGTTGAACCTGTAAATAGTGGCTTCACCACTTCAGCGAGGCAGATGCCGGCCATCAATCGAGACCTGTTCCCAGCGTCCATGTAGATTATGGACTTTATCAAACAAGTATGTGGAGCCACGAGGTAAGTTGGTAACAGTTTCATTTTGTTGACACTTCCTTGGGGCTTTTTACATGGCTACTTTATATTATTGTGTGGCGTTCCCGCATGTGATTTGTAACGATTAGTCTGTCCATAGACCTTACCACTAAGTGCCTCTGAACAGTTTTGTGATTTTACCTCACCACGATATAAGCAAGCATGGAGGTAGGCCCCACATATCCTATGTAGAGCGCTTCGATTGTTCCATCTCATTTTTTTTATTCTTAACTTGGGCTCTGGTCATCCTCATTTAGAGGGTCATGTAATCACAAGATTGGAAGAGTCAGAATTCAAGTGTCCTGGCTGCGTTGTACCCTTATTTAAAAGTAGTGTTCGTGCACAAGAGAATAGTTGGATCACTGCTTTGTCTTTTGTGTTTTCTAGCACATGTGACCTCTTCACCTATTTCAACTTTCATCCTTTTAATCTTCGCCAAGACATAGATTATCACGTGTGCTAAAGGTATGCAAACCTTCTTATAATCGACCATTTTAGGTGCCCATGCCTTTAGGATCCGTACATGTTTGGGAACATTCCTCTCATTTCGTTCTTCTGCTTTTCAGTACTGTTGCGGTTGTGTCCACAGAGAAGGCACACCCGTTCTTACAAAATCATAAACCCATTGGTCTTAAGGATCTTGTATAATAGGACGGAAAATTCTCAATCTTTTTATTGTTCGGACAGCATGGCGAGCACGCATTGTCTGCATGGATAGCCAGCACAATTAAGATGCATAGATGCCACCCAGTTCGTATTTTTGAAATAGAGACTATGCACATTGAGTGCTGTCAGTAGCCTGTGGGAGAGTAGCCAGGCTATATAAACCCCTGATTGATTGATTGTCAGTGGGATTTTCAAGCACCACTGAGTGAGGTATCTAGTATGGCCACCATATTTGTGGGCCATCAGATAATGGAGGTTAAAAGACACATGGTGGAGGTTCTTCTTTGGTGGAGGTTCTGACCACATTTGATGTTATTTTTAAATTTAAATTTATTTGTATACTTGGGCTCATTAGAATGTGTAATATGATTGCAAAATACTTACAAGACTTAGAATTGGAGGTGGCTTTCCTGATGAAGGTGCACTGGTGCCGAAATGCACGTAGAGACAGATGAAACAGGAAGACTAAGGGGCTTATTTACAAGACAAGCCCCTTGCGCCGCTTTTGCGTCATTTTTAACATGGTAAAAGTGACGTACGGGTGGCGCAAGGGGCTTGTAACTAAGCCCCTAAGAATTTAAGCCATTGTGGTATAGCCTTAATGAGTCATGATTGAAACCAAATTAACTGTATAGACAGGGAAAGATTAAGGGCCAGATGTACGACCATAGCATTTTGCGACTCGCAAATTGCGACGAATTGCGAGTCGCAATTTGTGAGTCGCAAAATGCTATGTGCAATAGTGTCTGAGACACTGTTTGCCATTCCCAATGGTGTTGCAAATTGCATGCCTCATGAATATTAATGAGGCTGTCGCAATTTGCGACCCCATTGGGAATGGCTAGCACTCCCAGGGATGGTGGCCTGCTGGGGTCAGCAGACCACCATGTCTGGGACTGCTTTGTCAATAAAGCATTTTTTTTAAAATGCAGCCCGTTTTCCTTAAAGGAAAAAGGGATGCATTTAAAAAATAAAACTGAAACTTCTCTGTTTTATTTTTAAAGGTCAAGCAGTGGTCCCTGGGACCACTGCCTGCCCTTGAAAAATATTTGCGCATGCATTCACAAATGGGAAGGGGTCCCCTTCCTGTTTGCGAGTGCTTTACCACCCTTCTGAGAAGGGTGGTACACTGTGAGTGTTTTGCGACCGCAATTGCGGTCGCAAAACATTCATACATTGGTTTTGGAGTCGCTATTAGGAAGGGATGCCCTTGGAATGCCTCTTCCTAATAGCGAGTCGCTAACCCTATTTTGGAGTCGCAAATTGTTTTTTTCAAGATGAAAGCCATCATTGCTTGAAATCAGTGATTAAAATATCTGCAAACATTTGCAGGGTCTAGTGAGCACAGTTCTCCTGGCCTCTTCAGACTAATGTCGTTTTATTTGAATTTGACTCCTGCAAAAATTCTAGCAGGTCATCCCATGCACAACTGAGCGTCAGAAACCAAGTAGGTGCTCCAAGGTTCCTCAACATCACTTGAGTTCCCCATAATGCTGATACCAATATTCATTAGTCCCACGTTGACATGCCATTAGGTTTTTTAAATTGTATTCCAAGTGATCATCTTTTTCTTGAACGTTCTCCAGAAATTCTCTTGCAGATATATTCTTCAAATAAACTCCTGTTTTTAAATTGTGATTCGCAGCACATGAGAGACAAGACAAGTCACTCTCAAATAGTAGGTGAAATATATACGAAGACACTGACGAAATCTAGGGTCTTCTGAATAAAGTCTAGTAGATCTATATTCAGCTTCAGGTATTTACAGAGGCCGGTCGTCGTACCTGCCACCTACTCCAGTAGGAACAAATGTGGGAAACGCAGAGCTTCTAAACTTTCCTCCCACACACGTAAGGGTGCTCCTTTCACCTCCTTCATTTGAAACAGATCAATGCCATCACCAATAACCTCTTTAGAATGCAAAGGGTGGATACTACAATGTTCATACATTTTTTCTGTTCTGGACTGATCCAACTTCTCAATTTGACCTGCTGATGGAAATGTCTGATCCTCCTTATGTATTATATCTTGCAGGCCTTCTACATTTCTATAGTAAACATTATTTTATACCAGATATATAGTTGTTTTTTTAACTTTGGTAACATCTACTAACTCCTGCCATATCTTTTTGTTCTTAGTAGGCACACCATTTACAAGAATTACAAGTCCTTCTTTTAAATCTCAATCTACCCCTACAGTTTCAATATTTTTCTTGAAATCTAATGAAAAATACACTACTCTACCTTTTAGACCTTTCTGCAGCTCTGCTGGCGGTAACTTGTCTGTCTTTGGTTCTATACGGAATGTAGCCTATAATGGATGTATAGTTTGGATAAGAATGGACTCATAAATATTTAAACCTTGAAGTGCTGCTGGAATAGAAAGTAGTTCTAACTTGTTATGCACAACTCCAACAGGCATTTAATTATCTTCTAATTTATTGTAACAGTACTTACATATAACTTGCCATATGGACAAGTCAAAGCAATCCTCTACAAATAAGTACACAGCTAACTTTTGCCAGTTATCATTATTTTCTTTTTCACTTTTTAAATACAAGTTAACAGGCCGTATTTGAATCTTGTAGTGAGTGCGTCATCAACATATGCAAACATACTGTTGTTTCAGAGCACTCTGTGTTAAATTTTGTAATCTCTTCTTCATCAACTGTAATATCTGTGTCCTGTTCTGCAACGCCTCCTGTTAACAACTCTTCATTTTCCCTAGAGTCCTGCTCAGGACCAAAGAAATTAAACTGCACATCATCACAAAGCTTTTCTACATCTGCCACAGTACCATGCAAAATTGTTCTATTAATTTCTCCTTAATATAGAGCAGGAGTTTTGACATAGTACAGCCTCCTAACTAAAGTTCGCATTGTTAAGTGGTATACAGCTAAAATCCTGAAATGATGAAAGGTGCTTTGGCACACTTTCTTTGGTAAACAAGCTAGTGAGTGTCCCTGCAAATGTGTATTCGTTCCAACCTTGCAAGGATCCAATCCTTGCAAAGTACTTATTTTGTGTTTTAAACTTTGCCTTGGAAAGATACGTAGGAATTTCCTTAATATATCAATGGACTGCAGTTGAATACTACAAACACTACTACAATTCCATTTGTATACAGGCACCTGACTACGCCTTCCTTATACCTCTTCTGCAATAACTTGTTCTACATTTCTAGGTACCATCACCTCTTTCACTATGGGAGTGCCATTCTTCATTTCATAACATCGTCCTCTTTCATTAATAGCATTAGCTAATCTATTATCCTGGAGATAGCTTTCTTCATTAAAGAAAGGCTGGGTACTAGAAGTATGTATCCATTCTCTACTAAAAACTGTACAAAAGTTACTTCTATTCACTAATCTTTTTTTCTGATTTTGTCTCCTCATGCACAACACTATTTTGTCAAGAGTTTTCATTCTATTTATAATTAAAATGCAAGCTTCCTCTTCATAGCAAAGGCCTTATCAAGTACTCTCTCAACTCATTCTTTCTGTTTCAGTGACTCTCTTCTTCGTCTATACCTTTTCATAGTTCTCAGTAGATTTATAACTACTCTACTATGAAACATCCTGTCTCAGATTTCTTCAAACTGCTTCTGTCTCCTGGTTAAGGTGTGTCCATCTTTGTTACATTCTATCCTGTTCTTGTTATATAGATTTTGTTCACTGTTATTCTTTCTCATAGTTTGAATTTTATTTTCATTATTTTGTAATCTTTGCAAATGTCCACATATATTTTTAAGAAATGACTTTGTCCTCTTACTAGTAGCTCTTTTTTCTTTCACCACTTTTTCTTCATTTTGCCCCTTTTGAGTCTCAGTTCTGCATATATACTGTAGTTGCTTCTGTTCCTTTTTCCTCCGAGATTTTGTAGGCATTCTGTTCGTAACTAAGAAGATATTGTTCTGTAAAAAAATAAGTATATTTAGGGCCAGATGTACGACTATTAAGTTTAGCGAGTCGCAAATTGCGCAAAATTGTCAGCAGACCATCATGTCTGGGACTGCTTTTAAATAAAGCAGTTTTTTTTTAAAAATGCAGTCGTTTTCCTTAAAAGAAAACGGGATGCATTTAAAAAAGAAAAATTAAACTTTTCAGTTTCATTTGTTAAGGGCAAGCAGTGGTCGCTGGGACCACTGCCTGCTCTTAAAAAATATTTACCCACCCATTCACAAAGTAGGTGGTAAACTGCAAGTGTTTTGTGGCTGCAAATGCAGTTGTAAAACAACAGTACATGGCATGGGGACTCACTATTAGTAAGGAACACCCCTTCCTAATAGCGAGAGTTGCAAATGCTATTTTGCGAGTCACTGATTTGTACATGCCTGGAACCGTTTTTGCGGTCGCAAACGGGCCGATCTCCCATTTGCGGCCGCAAAAAAGGGTTGTACATCTGGCCCTTTATGTTTTATTCTAGCCAATATACCAGCTACGTTACTACTGGTGTACACATAATACAAAAACAGTTTTTATGTTATGTTGCAGTTTTAAATCTGCAGATGAACCTAGCTACATAACTACAAGCACTTACTTCAACGTACCAAACCCAAAACAAAACTTAATTTATTAGTTACCTTTTGATATTGCAGCACCCTCTCCTACAACACAGCTGCACCATTTCTCAATTCTCACTTATACATGGTAAAAGACCACTTTATCCATTTTATAGTAACATTTTGAATAAACATCAACCAAAATCTAAGCTCCATTTATTCCGTCTTCCGACGCTCTTGAAATGTTTTCTCGTAACTGATGTAACTTGTAACTGATGTAATTCTGTAACTTTGTGGATCCTTATGTAAAGCGCTCTGATACCTCCGGGTCTAGCCAGCGCTATATAAAACTCAAATAAATAAATAAATAAAATAAATAAAAGTGTAAAAGTACATACAGTGTCTCAATTCTATAAATCCGAAAACATAACATAAGAGCTATTTCTGTGCCTCTCTACAACTGTGTCACTGGTAGATTTAGTGTTTCAGTACTTTTCTACTTAGATGTGTCAGATTTAAATTTTGGGAAATACACCATATATAAAAATCTGCACATTGATCTGTATCACACCATATAGCTCACTAAATCTTCCGAGAACATGCAAACAGTGTGTGACAGGTTACATATATAATTCACCAGATGGTTCTAAAAGAGTGCATATTCCTCACTAGAAAATACATGTATTTGTGGTTGAGTACAACAATACTCCCTGCATGATTAGATGAGTGCATAGATAGTGCCCAGGTGATTCCCTCAGAATA
Organism: Calotriton arnoldi; assembly: GCA_963921515.1. Taxonomy (NCBI): domain Eukaryota; kingdom Metazoa; phylum Chordata; class Amphibia; order Caudata; family Salamandridae; genus Calotriton; species Calotriton arnoldi. The sequence goes on from CAWUFW010007432.1 coordinate 573,229, forward strand.
TAGATAGTGCCTGGATGATTCCCTGAGTATGTAGGAACTACATTGGTGGTTCCATATCCGCATAGTTACTGCGTGTGTGTTTGCATGACAATATTGCTTCTACATGGTTGTTTGGATGAGTGCGTAAGTAGCGCCTGAGTGCATAACTAATGCCTCAATGATTCAATACATGCATAGATAGTAGTTGGATGATTAAATGAGTGCTACTCTAGTCCCTGGGTGATAACAGGACTGTATGCATAGTATATACTTAATTTATTTAGTGCGTACGTGATTGTTTAAGTGCATACATAGCACTTGGCAGATTGCATGAGTACCTCTCTATGAGCATACATTTCTCTGTTACTCAGCATGCACATGCATCAGTAAGTTTCTAAAACTGAAAACAACAAATCTGACTTTTTCAAAGCACAAAACCTTTTCTTAATGGCAAACCTACATCATTTCTCAAATTTTTCTTGTGTGTTTAAAACATTTATTCAGCAATTCTCGAAGAAAAGTTACACGCCAAATGAAGGTAGCACAAGAACTCTCAACAGACATTCTGCACTATAAACTCTCCTCAATTTTAAACTGAGCATGTTTAAAGAAATACACCACCCTCACCATATACATCAAATTTTCATTAGCCTTAAATAACATAGAGCACCATGTAAACATATATGTGATTCTTAATAGACATACACCTTCAAGCCATCTTTCCAAAAATATATAGGGCCAGATGTATGAATATAGCATTTTGCGATTCCCTAATTGCAAATCACAAGGATTCGCAATTAGGGAATCGCAAAATGCAATGTATGAAGGTGTATAGTACACCTTTTGCGATTCCTAGGGGGTTGCAAATGACCTACCTCATGAATATTAATGAGGTAGGTCGCAATTTGCGACCCCCTAGGAATCGCAAAAATCATGGGGGTGGTGGCCTGCTGAGATCAGCAGACCACCATGTCCTTGATTGCTTGTCAATAAAGCAATTTTTTTTTTGTAATGCAGCCCGTTTTCCTTAAAGGAAAACAAAATGCTTTACAAAACAAAAAATGAAAAGTTTTCTTTTCATTTTTTAAGAGCAGGTAGTGATCCGTGGCATCACTGCCTGCTCTTAAAAATGGTTTTACAAACATTCACAAAGGGGAAGGGGTCCCTTGGGGACCCATTCCCATTTGCGAATGGGTTACCACCTACTTGAAGTTGGTGGTAAAATGCGAATGTTTTGCGACCGCAATTGCGGTCACAAAACATTCATACATACCTATGCGATTCGGTATTAGGAAGGGACACCCCAAACACGCCCCTTCCTAATACCAAATCGCAAACCCATTTTGCGATTCAGTAACAAATTACCGAATCGCTAAATTAGGTTTGCTGCATCGGAAAAGCAATTTTTGCGTTCGCAAACCCGTTTACAAACGCAAAAATGCTTGATACATCTAGCCCATAGTTCTCTGCATCTTTAAATAAACTCAAGAGTCCGACAATACATATAACTATCTGCAACCACAGAAAAAGTCACACCATCTAAGCATATGCAAACCGGTTATATAAGTAAAAAACCACATTGACAAACTTCCTAATACATACCTAACAAATATTACTACTTTATAATGCATATAGAGGTGCAGAAAATGTGCTTCTCTTTTATGTGCGACTACACTTCTCCTCTTTAATTATGTGACTGAAAGTACTACAACTCAGAGAATGCAAAAAACATAGATGTATCTATTCAAGTTTCAAGTTTATTTTAGTATGATTTGGGACTCCGAAGAGTTCCACATAGAATAGAAGATATACTTCCAAAGTCATCACAACCCTCCCATAAAAGAAGAATGTTCTTAATTATTACCATATAAAATTCATCATTTCGTATAAAAAGAGAGGAAGAGCATATGTACAAAAACCGATCCAAAGACCTTACAAATGCCAAGTGTACAGAGCCGTAACAAATCAGATTACCACCATGGTATTCTTAGAGAACTTTGGTTAAACGTTTTGCGGTACTTACAGAAATATATATATACACAATACTGCAATAAGAGCTTAAAGATTAAAAACATTTAGTAAAAACTGGGATTTTACGATTGAAGGTACAGTACACAATAGCCAGCAGCGTAATAAGAGTGCATGGGAATTAAAAACTTCATAATAAAAAACAGGGTTTTACGATTCAGGGAACAGTACACAATAGCTAGCAGCATAGTAAAAGTGCGTGGGAATTAAGACTCATAATAAAAACAAGGTTTTACGATTCAAAATACAGTACTAGATAACTAGCAGCATAGTGAGTAGCAAAAAAGTGCAAGTGCTCGGATACATTCTTAATAGACCAATACTGTTCTAGAATATATTTAAGAATTGTTTAAAAAAGCTAAACATTTTAAAACAAACTAGTTCAGAAGGGGGCCAGCAGACAGTTACGGGCTTCTTCTGCTGTTGCAATGTTGTACTTTAGAAAAAAAATCTTAAGTATCTACGGCGTAAAGGTTGTAATATGGGACAAACGAATAGAACATGATTTAAGTCTTCTACAATGGAATTACATAAATGGCAGAGTCTTTCATGTCTAGTAAGACCCTCCCAAGCTCCTGTTACAATTCTTAAAGGGAATAAATTCAACCTAAGCAGCAAAATAGCTCTACGTACTCCATGTTGGAGATTCCATAAAACATAAGGTTGAGGTTTTTTATAGATACTACTCCCTGCTACACAGTCATTATTACTATTCTCTGCGCACAATAAAATGTCTCTTTTATGAGATACGCCGTAGATTGTTTTTTTAATTCTGGTTTTCAGAACTTGTTTGGGAAGCACCGCCATACTGTCCATCTCAAATTCAAATTCAAAACAAGCTTTATTCGATTTAAACACTTAAATCATAAAAGCATAATACATAAAAGAATAAAAGTCATGTGTTGCATGTCCATTGGTTTACAGAATTGAGAATGTCAGATGTCAAACGCGTTCATAGATTATTGTTTCCATTAAGTCAAAAACAGAATCTCTTAAAAAGCCATACATACACAAGGATTAACAAAATTCATGTAACAATTAAAACTAAGGGGATAACATAGTTTTTCGGGTTCTAATCACACCCTTCAAGTATTTTGCTAAACATTCAGTAAAAATTTCTTCATCCAGAAGTTGTAATCTAAGAAAAGCGGGCCGACATTGTCTCAGACCCAACCTCTTCAGTATTGGCAAAATCCATCTTCTGCGCAAGAAATCATAAAATTTGCAGAGGAACATAACATGTATAGTGGACTGAGGGGAAATGTCATCACAAGGACATGGGTCTAGAAGTCGGGACCAGTCGTTCATATTAGGAGACGCAATCATTCTATAAAAACTGCCAAAATGGAAACGAGTTAACAACATCCTATCGTACCTCCCCTTCACACTTGCAAGATAGGGTTGAATCCCTGATTGTGATAATAACAGTTCGTTCTCTCTAACAGACGATATGATTATTTCTTGGGATAGTCTGTTATTCCCCAGGAATTCCATGCAGGTAATCTCTAGTACTTTCCTCGGAACAATAACTATACTAGACTGATTAAAGAAGTATTCTGGACATCCCAGATTGGTCACAAAATTTTTAACATAATTAAGCCATGGTATACGTGACTCCCCTTCCAGTTTAAGACAGTCATTAATCACGTCACGATTAAGGCCAGTGGCGGGACTAGACCAGATCTTGTGCATAATAGGACCGGCTGTATTTTGATTATATCTGATAGGTATGGCATGCCAAATTCTGCGTGACAGATGTAAGTAGCCATACTATTGGGAACGGCTAGGAGATATCTTATAAATAGATTCTCCACTAATTGTAAAGGTTGTACATCTGCAATGCCCCAGATACCGGCTCCATAAATGGCTGTTGTAATACATTTAGCATTATAGATTTTTATCAATTCAACAATAGGTCATTTACCCAACTTCCTGGCGAAATCTACCAAAGCTGCATTGGATTTTGCAAATAATAGTTTCCTCGCTCTTACAGCATTTACCCATGAGCCCCTTTTTTCAAAACCTATTCCCAGGTATGAGAAATAGTTAGTAAATTCCAGCTTATTGTTGTTAATAAAAACATCTCAGCACTTAATGCTGTTTTTGCTGCATTTCATTACATAAGTTTTAGTAATGTTAACCTGGAGATCTAGATTTGACATGAAAGTGGCAAAGCTAGTAACAACTTTTTGCAACTCTATTTGTGTGCGGGATAATAAAATGGCGTCATCCGCATATAGTAACGCTGCAATTGGCCGACCGCCGATTCGAGGGGTATCCTGGCATTCCTTACTTAGTGCTGCTCCCAAGCCATTCATATACAGGGTAAACAGAAAAGGGGCTAGCACGCACCCCTGCCTTACCCCCTTTCTAACAGGGAAATTCTGACTGCACGCCCCTGCTCTACCGTATCGAACACTGGCCTGCGCATCATAATACAAATACCTTAAAAAATTAATAAGTTGCGAATCCACACCCATGCCCTCTAGGATGCACCAAAGCTTGGGGTGGCTAACGCAATTGAATGCCGAGCTCAAGTCGACAAAGGCCAGAAAAAGATTCCCATGTTTGGCTTGTATGAATTTGCCCCAGATTAAATTTAAATTTAGGCCTTGTTCAATGGTACCTAGGCCTCGTCGAAAACCGTATTGCAGTTCTGTGATTATACCCTTCTCCTCTGACCATGTCTGCAATCTATTTAAAATGATACAGCCGGCCACCTTCGCAAATGCATCCAAAAGTGAAATTGGCCTATAACATGCTGGATCATTACGGTCTCCTTTTTTATAAATAGGTACAAGGATTGACTCAGACCAGGTAGGGATAAATCCCTGCTTACAACAGGCTTTTAAAACAGACGTTAAGAGTGTGCCCCATAGGAAAGGATTAGATTTATATAAATCCATGGGAACACTATCTGGCCCGGGAGCTTTCCTTCCCTTACTTGCGTTGATTGCCTCTATAACTTCCTCCACAGTAAAATCAATATCTATAGGGAGGAAACTCAGAGGCTGTATTCCCAAGTCATGCTGACAAGTGTCATTGGAACCATTGGAATATAGCTTAGAAAAATGTGTCACCCATTGGTCTGCACCGATAGCAATCTCAATGGAGGGAATATTTTTAGGTGTCAAAAGGGGCGTTCACAGCTTTCCAAAAGCCTGTGCTATCCTTTAATTCCTTTAATACTGTCCATCTCAAAGCCAAACAGTTTTTTGGCTTTTTGATCATTCCTAAAAAGAGCACTTTTTCCCTTCATGATGACAAAAATGTCCTCACACAATGCTACCCGTAAGGCGTTCTCAGAGCTATTCCCTAGTGCGTTACTCCATCTTAGAAACGCAGACATAGAGAGCAGATAGATGGAGACTAAACCAAATTCTAGCCGAATCGCTGCTATAGGAGCAGCGCGATTCAGGTTACAAATTTAGTGCCAAATCCGTCCCTCTACTTTCTCAAATGTATCCCATTCTTGTGCATCTACTGTTTCGCAGGCATAGCTCAGTGCTGGCGGTATCTTTATTTTATAAACTGATAAAATATGTGAAAATGTCTTTTCCCGCAGTGTGTATGAAATCGATTGATTGCAGAGGCCTGAGAAATTGCCTTGCCTCTGCATTGATCCATATGATTGCTGCTGGAACACCTGTTTGAATTTTTTTTCTCCTAAATAAGGGTAAAACTTTACTACATCCAATTTCTCGTTCCCCAAGAACTAATGCATGTTCTTTCTGACTCTACATCCCCGATATCTAAAAACCATAACTTTGCTCTTTAAAATATTTATTTTTAAGTAGTATTCTTCTGTGTACCTAGTTAACTCAGCAAGTTGTCTTTGGAGTCCAATTGGGGTTAAATCCATTAATATGGTGTCGTCCGCGTATAGCAGGCAGCTCAACTTTAAATTTCCTAATTTTGGGGAATCCCCTTTTCTGAGCTCCACTCTGCTTGGCAAATCATTGATGTAAAGAGAAAAAAGGAGAGGAGAAGGGACTCTTGCTTCAACCCATTATGGGTCTCTATTTTACTTGACAGGCCCTGTGTTCCCCAAAATAGGACCTGCGTCCAAGTGGAGGAGTGCAATGCGATAATCAGTCTTAGTAAGTTCACTGGTATCCCCATGGTAACCAATTTTCTCCACAAGGTCCCCCGATCAACCCGATCAAAGGCTGTAGAGAAGTCATTAAAAGCCGCATATAACGGCATTCCCCGGCTCATTGGATATTTTTCAATTAAGATTTGCAGGGCAGTGATGTTATCAAGGTACCACTATTTTTGCGGAAGCCTGTTTGCTCTACAGAAATAAAACCATTTCCAAAGGCCCAATCTTGGAGATGGGTGAGAATGCTCTTAGCAAACAATTTACCAGTTGCTTCCAGAAGAGAGATCTGTCTAAAACTGGCGGGGGAATTTTGTAGACCCTTTTTGTATATTGGAACAACTATACTTCCCTTCCAGGATAGTGGAATGTCCCCATGAGTGTAACAGTGGACAAATAGTGGATGTAAAAATTCTGCCCATGCTTCGCCATCCTGTTTAATTATGGCTATTGGTACATATTATATGTATCTAGTCTGCACATGATGCTTAGACATTTTATACATTCTTAATTTTAAATACATTCCTCATTGCAGCTTTGAACAACACTATACTGTTATTTTTCTATAAACTACGCAATGGTATAAAGGGGCGCTAATTCATTTTTCTCTTACTTCCCAAAACATTTCGTACTAACATCTTAAACACATACCCTCTGATAGATACAGTTCATCTCATTTTTTTTTTTTCATATCACTGTTATACTCTTTTTGTATCATACTCCCATATACATCTTCATTTTTAATATCATGTTTTTAAATAACTAAAATGTTATGTACATACCAGTAAGTTGAGTTTGTAGATTATATTGTTGTTTTAGCTCTTTTAAAATAGTTTTGACACAGGATTTGTAAAAGCTAAGCACAAGAATGGTGCACCACTCTCAAACAAAGCAACCATAATATGGCAACCACTTCAACTTTCCAATCGTGAATCATGCAGAAGGAAGCAAATGAAATCATGTCTTTCATTGTAGAATACTCTATCTCCATTTGTGAATGGTTAGTATCTGTTAACCCATTCTCTCTCTTTCGAAAAGAGATTCTTGCCTATGTATGTTTGTGAAGTATTCACGATCATTTAGGAGTAATCGCGAAACAAAATGGGAGTCCAAACCTATATTGTACCTGCGGCTAGAGGTTCCTGTGGAAATTAACATTACAAATGCACCCTTATTTCACACCCCTAATTCTCGGTCCCCACTGCAAACATCACCCGCGAACTTTCCATGACACACAGAACCTACCTTGACACTTTTTGGGTGAAAATTTCATACAGATTGGTCAAACGATGCCAAAGTTATAGACAAGTCAAAAAATGCTTTTCCTATGGAAACTGGGACCTATCCTAACTATAACTACCTACTGGATATATATATATATATTATTGACGACCTCTTTCTGGTTTGGCAAGGAACAATGGTTGAGGCAGAGGATTTCATTGAAAGGCTTAACATTAATCAACTGAACCTCCAATTTACAGCATCAATCAGTAGGGAAAGTATCAACTTCCTAGATGTACAGGTTTTTATTAGAAATGGGAAGCTTGAAACGAGACTCCATCGCAAACCTACAGCCGGAAATGCGGTGCTCCATGCTGGAAGCGCCCACCCTCAGCACTTAATTCAGAGCATCCCCTATGGGGAGATGCTCCATTTAAAACGAATTTGCAGCTGTGACGAAGATCTTAAGGCAGCCCAAGCCAGCTGCAAGTCTAGATTCATGGAAAGGGGATATACAAAAAAATGTATTGTTACAGCAATTGCTAAAAGCAACTTAGTCTCCAGGGAAGCCCTTCTCCTAAAACAGACAAAGATAGATGAATCGAGAGAACAGGATGTAGAAACTTTCAGATTTGTTCTAAGATACAACAAACAAGAGAGAAGTATCAGAAATATCATAAAGAAAAATTGGCATCTAATGTTGGGTGGCCCGATTATAGGACACCTGCTCCCCAATAGACCAGCGATAACATACAGCAGGGCACCGTCTATGAAGGACGCCCTGGTTCAAAATGATCCCAGCGGACCAACCAGGGGTACATGGCTTAGTCAAAGAAAGGGATTTTATAAGTGCAAGGTATGCAAGGCTTGTCAACATGGAGTCAGCACAACCTCATATAAAACACCATTCAGTGCACAAGAAAGGCCCATTGACAAGGCACTGACCTGCAAATCAGACCATGTGGTCTATGTGCTGGAGTGCCCTTGTGGCCTGCGATATGTAGGCAGTACAATTCTGCAAGGACACAAGAGGGTACTCCAGCACATCAGGGCGATCAAAAATAGAGACCAATCCTATCCAGTGGCTCGCCATTTCAGTGAGGTACATGATGGGGTTTCTACAGATTTAAAATATTTTTTGATAGACTCCATCCCCCCTAATAAAAGAGGCGGCAATAGAGAAAAAGCTCTTAGACAACTGGAAATACGATACATTTTAAATCTTGATACTAAGTATCCGAAAGGTCTCAACGCAACGGAGGAATTACACACATGCCTGTAGGGTGAAACAGGAAATAATTTAAAGAATAGAAACTATGAAATTCATACTAACTGCATATTGTCATCAATTAGAACATCTGTAAACATGGGGCTTTTTATTATATCCGCCACTAAATTCCCACTTTTCTTAATATTCACGGGTTAGAGAGGTTTTTAACACATTTTTTTAGATATTTATACAAAAAGCACTAAACACTTTATGGTTCACACTTTGCACTAGCACAGGTCACTTTCAGTCATAAGGTTTACACTTTCAGAGGTTTATTATAAATACTGTCCAAATTTGAACAAACAAACTTGTTTAAAGTTATAAGTCAAGTTCGGAATAATAGGAGGTATTCAAACCCGGATGTATTTCAATAAACAGTCATGAAATGTAATCTTTATTTTTGCTGCTGCAAACTAGTTTTTACTAACTGTTTTATCCTATTCAGTATTGTAATGATTTTATGGTTTTACATTACTTGAGACAAGGTTTTTTAACTTATACAACATTGGGTATCCATACCGATATTGTTTTAAATATATTTATTTATTTAAAAAACCTATGGCCAAATGTTATATAACCATGAAGTCTGTTATCTATTTCTATGTGAAACCTTACTTTCTGAATGCACTGGTCACTTTAAAAATCAAAAAAACGGTTTACAAAAATGGTTTAAAAAGTACCTCCCATCCGTGGTGCGCGTCATGTGATCAAGACCCAAGTCGGGTCGAAACGCGTCATGGCTACCGAGGTTTGTATTGAGCTGAAATAAAAAGATCTGCAACGATCCTGTGGTCCGTGCTCCTTTTACTGGGTGAAACCGGCGTTTGAAATGGAGTGCAATCTATATATATATATATATATTATCTACTGGCGGTCGCCAGTAGATAGTTATAGTTAGGACCTATTTTCCATAGGAAATCCGCGACATTCTATTTGAAATAACTCTTGCGTCGGTTGGCGAATCTTCGCGAAATTTTCAAACTTTATGGCCCGCTCCAGTCCGCTCCTACCCTGAAAGTCTCAGGGTGATTCGTCAAGCGGGGGCCGAGAAAAAGGGGGTCCCAAAACGTGTTTTCCCATTCATTTTCCCATAGGAAACTTTAGACACGGCTACAGCCCGAACTGCTGAACGGAATTACACCAAATTTGGCAAAGAGGTAGTTCTTGGTTCAGAAAGAACCCTTTTTGTTAAATGGTGTAAATCCGTTCAGTAGTTGCGGAGAAATTAAAAAAATAAGAGTCAAAAAATCAATTTCCCATAGGAAACTTTATGCAAGGCTACAGCCCGAACTGCTGAACGGAATTACACCAAATTTGGCAAAGAGGTAGTTCTTGGTTCAAAAAGAACCCTTTTTGTTAAATGGTGTAAATCCGTTCAGTAGTTGCTGAGAAAATCAAAAGTAAAAACACATATATATCTGGGCGGAGCCTAACCACACATGTCATCGTGAGATCTTATTGGCTGTCAGCACTTCATCCTGGAATTGCTGGCAGCCATCTTGGGACCAATATAAATGATAGTACCCCATTGAAATGCATTGTAGTGAATCGAAGATTTTGAGGGTTACCAAAAGGAGAACTATAAAGGGTGATAACAGACTTTAGTTACATTAGAATTCATTTGTTGATGGTACCATACTAATTTCAGGAATTGTGGTGTGTTCTAAGGTGATTTTACCCTGTGAAAAACCTTCTGCTGGGATATCATGAATCATGTTTGAGAGAAAACTATTTTCACATGCTTGTCCCATACAGTTTTGGAAGGTGCCCCAGAAGCTAAAATGAGAGCATATTTTCTGTAAATTCACATTATCTTTCTCAGTCATGTGAGAATGAAGTCTGACATTCTCAGTAAAACATGTACATCCAACAAGGGCAGAGACTGTCAGTTGATTCCTTTGTGTTCTACTGCAGCTTCCCAGAGTGTTCTAAAGAACAACTAGAGTGCTAACAGCCTTACTTATGACAAAAGTATGGCACACCTGAAGCCATCTTGATTGGAATAAACTGGTAACACTTAAAACATTTAATTTAAAAAGGAACAAAATGATGGGGTTCATCTTGTCATAGAAATTATGGTTAGTGCTCTGGAAAGAAAAATTAGGACATGTTTCAAGTGTGATCTCAAATATCTTCCTGTTATATTTCAACAGGAGCAGCCTGTCAGTTGATGCCTTTGTGTTCTACTGCAGCTTCCCAGAGTGTTCTAAAGAACAACTAGAGCGCTAACAGTCTTACTTATGACAAAAGTATGGCACACCTGAAGCCATCTTGATTGGAATAAACTGGTAACACTTAAAACATTTAATTTAAAAAGGAACAAAATGATGGGGTTCATTTTGTCATAGAAATTATGGTTAGTGCTGTAGAAAGAAAAATTAGGACATGTTTCAAGTGTGATCTCAAATATCTTCCTGTTATATTTCAACAGGAGCAGCCTGTCAGTTGATGCCTTTGTGTTCTACTGCAGCTTCCCAGAGTGTTCTAAAGAACAACTAGAGCGCTAACAGTCTTACTTATGACAAAAGTATGGCACACCTGAAGCCATCTTGATTGGAATAAACTGGTAACACTTAAAACATTTAATTTAAAAAGGAACAAAATGAGGGGGTTCATTTTGCCATAGAAATTATGGTTAGTGCTGTAGAAAGAAAAATTAGGACATGTTTTAAGTGAGATCTCAAATATCTTCCTGTTATATTTCAACAGGAGCAGCCTGTCAGTTGATGCCTTTGTGTTCTACTGCAGCTTCCCAGAGTGTTCTAAAGAACAACTAGAGTGCTAACAGCCTTACTTATGACAAAAGTATGGCACACCTGAAGCCATCTTGATTGGAATAAACTGGTAACACCTAAAATATTTAATTTAAAAAGGAACAAAATGAGGGGGTTCATTTTGCCATAGAAATTATGGTTAGTGCTGCAAAAAGAAAATTTAGTGCATGTTTTAAGTGAGATTTCAAATCCTCTTCTATTTCATTAGAAAATTCTGACATGCAGACTGAAACAATCACTTTCAATACCAGCAGTAGACTTCCAGTTAACTCCTTGGTGAGCAGTAGCTTTACTACAGTGATCTAATGAACAACTAGAGTAATAACATTCTGAATTTATGGCAAATGTGTGACACATCTGAATGCCTTCTTGATGGAATCAAAGTAAAAAACTGAAAGCATTTCCTACTGAGGAGACTGCAGTAAATGAGGAAATTAGGAAACTTCATAACAAAGAAGTCTTCCAAGATGGCCACCAGTGAAAAAAGAGCCCAAATGTAGCACAAATATTACCCAGATGTAGCCCACATATAGCCCAATGACAAAAGTGTGCAAAACACTTTTTATTTTTAGTTTTTTTGCAGTTTTATGTAGTGCAGACTGGTCAGGTATTGGAGCGTTGCATCTTAAAACATGACCCCCCTACACTACACAAACACCACTGCACTACCCTAAACCCTAAAACACTACCCCAGCACAACCCCTACACTACACAAGCACCACTGCACTATCCTAAACCCTAAAACACTACCCCCAGCATGACCCCCTACACTACACAAACACCACTGCACTACCCTAAACCCTAAAACACTACCCCAACACCACTGCACTGACCTAAATCCTAAAACACTACCCCCGGCACGACCCCCTACACTACCCAAACACCACTGCACTACCCTAAAACATGACCCACTACACAAACACCACTGCACTACCCTAAACCCTAAAACACTACCCCAACACCACTGCACTAACCTAAATCCTAAAACACTACCCCCGGCACGACCCCCTACACTACCCAAACACCACTGCACTACCCTAAAACATGACCCCCTACACTACACAAACACCACTGCACTACCCTAAACCCTAAAACACTACCCCCAGCACGACCCCCTACACTACACAAGCACCACTGCACTACCCTAAACCCTAAAACACTACCCCCAGCACGACCCCCTACACTACACAAACACCACTGCACTACCTTAAACCCTAAAACACTACCCCCAGCCGGACCCCTACACTACCCAAACACCACTGCACTAACCTAAATCCTAAAACACTACCCCCAGCACGACCCCTACACTACCCAAACACCTCTGCACTACCCTAAAACATGACCCCTACACTACACAAACACCACTGCACTACCCTAAACCCTAAAACACTACCCCCAGCACGACCCCCTACACTACACAAGCACCACTGCACTACCCTAAACCCTAAAACACTACCCCCAGCACTACCCCCTACACTACCCAAACACCACTGCACTGCCCTAAACCCTGAAACACCACCCCCTTCACGACCCCCTACACTGCCCAAACACCACTGCACTGCCCTAAACCCTGTAACACCACCCCCAGCATGACCCCTACACTGCCCGAACACCACTGCACTGCCCTAAACCCTGAAACACTACCCCCAGCAAGACCTCCTACACTGCCCGAACACCACTGCACTGCCCTAAACCCTGAAACATCACCCCCAGCAAGACCCCCTACACTGCCCGAACACCACTGCCCTAAACCCTGAAAGACCACCCCCAGCACGACCCCTACACTGCCCGAACACCACTGCACTGCCCTAAACCCTGAAACATCACCCCAGCACGACCCCCTACACTGCCCGAACACCACTGCACTGCCCTAAACCCTGAAACACAACCCCCTGCATGACCCCCTACACTGCCCGAACACTACTGCACTGCCCTAAACCCTGAAACACCATCCCCAGCACGACCCCCTACACTGCATGAACACCACTGCACTGCCCTAAACCCTGAAACACTACCCCCAGCAAGACCCTCTACACTGCCCGAACACCACTGCACTGCCCTAAACCCTGAAACACCACCCCCAGCAAGACCCCCTACACTGCCCGAACACCACTGCCCTAAACCCTGAAACACCACCCCCAGCAAGACCCCCTACACTGCCCGAACACCACTGCACTGCCCTAAACCCTGAAACACCAGCCCCAGCACGACCCCTACACTGCCCGAACACCACTGCACTGCCCTAAACCCTGAAACACCACCCCCTGCATGACCCCCTACACTGCCCGAACACCACTGCACTGCCCTAAACCCTGAAACACCACCCCCAGCACGACCCCCTACACTGCCCGAACACCACTGCACTGCCCTAAACCCTGAAACACCACCCCCTGCACGATCCCCTACACTGCCCGAACACTACTGCACTGCCCTAAACCCTGAAACACCACCCCCAGCACGACCCCCTACACTGCACGAACACCACTGCACTGCCTAAACCCCGAAACACTACCCCCAGCAAGACCCTCTACACTGCCTGAACACCACTGCCCTAAACCCTGAAACACCACCCCAGCAAGACCCCCTACACTGCCCGTACACCACTGCACTGCCCTAAACCCTGAAACACCACCCCCAGCACGACCCCCTACACTGCCCGAACACCACTGCACTGCCCTAAACCCTGAAACACCACCCCCAGCACGACCCCCTACACTGCCCGAACACCACTGCACTGCCCTAAACCATGAAACACCAGCCCCAGCACGACCCCCTACACTGCCCGAACACCACTGCACTGCCCTAAACCCTGAAACACCACCCCAGCACGACCCCCTACACTGCCCGAACACCACTGCACTGCCCTAAACCCTGAAACACCAGCCCCAGCACAACCCCGTACACTGCCCAAACACCACTGCACTGCCCTAAACCCTGAAACACCAGCCCCAGCACGACCGCCTACACTGCCCGCAAACCACTGCACTGCCCTAAACCCTGAAACACCAGCCCCAGCACGACCCCCTACACTGCCCGAACACCACTGCACTACCCTAAACCCTCAAACACCAGCCCCAGCACGACCCCCTACACTGCCCGAACACCACTGCACTGCCCTAAACCCTGAAACACCAGCCCCAGCACGACCCCCTACACTGCCCGAACACCACTGCACTGCCCTAAACCCTGAAACACCAGCCCCAGCACGACCCTCTACACTGCCTGAACACCACTGCACTAAAGCCTGAAACACCACCCCCAGCAAGACCACCTACACTGGCCGAACACCACTGCACTGCCCTAAACCCTGAAACACCACCCCCTGCACGACCTCCTACACTGCCGGAACACCACTGCACTGCCCTAAACCCTGAAACACCACCCCCAGCACGACCCCCTACACTGCCCGAACACCACTGCACTGCCCTAAACCCTGAAACATCAACCCCAGCAAGACTCCCTACACTGCCTATACACCACTGCCCTAAACCCTGAAACACCACCCCCTACACTGCACGAACACCACTGCACTGCCCTAAACCCTGAAACACCACCTCCAGCAAAACCCCCTACACTGCCTGAACACCATTGCTCTGCCCTAAATCCTGAAACACTAGCCCCAGCATGACCCCCTACACTGCCCAAACACCACTGCACTGCCCTAAACCCTGAAACACCACCCCCAGCACGACACCCTACACTGCCCGAACACCACTGCACTGCCCTAAACCCTGAAACACCAGCCCCAGCAAGACCCCCTACACTGCCCGAACACCACTGCACTGCCCTAGACTCTGAAACACCAGCCCCAGCAAGACCCCCTACACTGCCCGAACACCACTGCACTGCCCTAAACCCTGAAACACCAGCCCCAGCATGACCCCTACACTGCCCGAACACCACTGCACTGCCCTAAACCCTGAAACACCAGCCCCAGCACGACCACCTACACCGCCCGAACACCACTGCACTGCCCTAAACCCTGAAACACCATCCCCAGCACGACCCCCTACACTGCATGAACACCACTGCACTGCCCTAAACCCTGAAACACTACCCCCAGCAAGACCCTCTACACTGCCCCAACACCACTTCACTGCCCTAAACCCTGAAACACCACCCCCAGCAAGACCCCCTACACTGCCCGAACACCACTGCCCTAAACCCTGAAACACCACCCCCAGCAAGACCCCCTACACTGCCCGAACACCACTGCACTGCCCTAAACCCTGAAACACCAGCCCCAGCACGACCCCTACACTGCCCGAACACCACTGCACTGCCCTAAACCCTGAAACACCACCCCCTGCATGACCCCCTACACTGCCCGAACACCACTGCACTGCCCTAAACCCTGAAACACCACCCCCAGCACGACCCCCTACACTGCCCGAACACCACTGCACTGCCCTAAACCCTGAAACACCACCCCCTGCACGATCCCCTACACTGCCCGAACACTACTGCACTGCCCTAAACCCTGAAACACCACCCCCAGCACGACCCCCTACACTGCACGAACACCACTGCACTGCCCTAAACCCCGAAACACTACCCCCAGCAAGACCCTCTACACTGCCCGAACACCACTGCCCTAAACCCTGAAACACCACCCCCAGCAAGACCCCCTACACTGCCCGTACACAACTGCACTGCCCTAAACCCTGAAACACCACCCCCAGCACGACCCCCTACACTGCCCGAACACCACTGCACTGCCCTAAACCCTGAAACACCACCCCCAGCACGACCCCCTACACTGCCCGAACACCACTGCACTGCCCTAAACCATGAAACACCAGCCCCAGCACGACCCCCTACACTGCCCGAACACCACTGCACTGCCCTAAACCCTGAAACACCACCCCCAGCACGACCCCCTACACTGCCCGAACACCACTGCACTGCCCTAAACCCTGAAACACCAGCCCCAGCACAACCCCGTACACTGCCCAAACACCACTGCACTGCCCTAAACCCTGAAACACCAGCCCCAGCACGACCGCCTACACTGCACGCAAACCACTGCACTGCCCTAAACCCTGAAACACCAGCCCCAGCACGACCCCCTACACTGCCCGAACACTACTGCACTACCCTAAACCCTCAAACACCCGCCCCAGCACGACTCCCTACACTGCCCGAACACCACTGCACTGCCCTAAACCCTGAAACACCAGCCCCAGCAAGACCCCCTACACTGCCCGAACACCACTGCACTGCCCTAAACCCTGAAACACCACCCCCAGCAAGACCCCCTACACTGCCCGAACACCACTGCACTAAAGCCTGAAACACCACCCCCAGCAAGACCACCTACACTGGCCGAACACCACTGCACTGCCCTAAACCCTGAAACACCACCCCCTGCACGACCCCCTACACTGCCCAAACACCACTCCACTGCCCTAAACCCTGAAACACCACCCCCTGCACGACCCCCTACACTGCCCGAACACCACTGCACTGCCCTAAACCCTGAAACACCACCCCTCAGCACGACACCCTACACTGCTTGAAAACCACTGCACTGCCCTAAACCCTGAAACACCACCCCCAGCATGACCCCCTACACTGCCCGAACACCACTGCACTGCCCTAAACCCTGAAACACCACCCCCTGCACGACCTCCTACACTGCCGGAACACCACTGCACTGCCCTAAACCCTGAAACACCACCCCCAGCACGACCCCCTACACAGCCCGAACACCACTGCACTGCCCTAAACCCTGAAACATCAACCCCAGCAAGACCCCCTACACTGCCTATACACCACTGCCCTAAACCCTGAAACACCACCCCCTACACTGCACGAACACCACTGCACTGCCCTAAACCCTGAAACACCACCTCCAGCAAAACCCCCTACACTGCCTGAACACCATTGCTCTGCCCTAAATCCTGAAACACTAGCCCCAGCATGACCCCCTACACTGCCCAAACACCACTGCACTGCCCTAAACCCTGAAACACCACCCCCAGCACGACACCCTACACTGCCCGAACACCACTGCACTGCCCTAAACCCTGAAACACCAGCCCCAGCAAGACCCCTACACTGCCAGAACACCACTGCACTGCCCTAGACTCTGAAACACCAGCCCCAGCAAGACCCCCTACACTGCCCGAACACCACTGCACTGCCCTAAACCCTGAAACACCAGCCCCAGCATGACCCCCTACACTGCCCGAACACCACTGCACTAAACCCTGAAACACCAGCCCCAGCACGACCACCTACACCGCCCGAACACCACTGCACTGCCCTAAACCCTGAAACACCAGCCCCAGCACAACCCCCTACACTGCCCGAACACCACTGCACTGCCCTAAACCCTGAAACACCAGCCCCAGCACGACCCCCTACACTGCCCGAACACCACTGTACTGCCCTAAACCCTGAAACACCAGCCCCAGCACAACCCCCTACACTGCCCGAACACCACTGCACTGCCCTAAACCCTGAAACACCACCCCCTGCATGACCCCCTACACTGCCCGAACACCACTGCACTGCCCTAAACCCTGAAACACCACCCCCTGCAGCACCCCCTACACTGCCCGAACACCACTGCACTGCCCTAAACCCTGAAACACCACCCCCTGCACCGCCCCCTACACTGCCCGAACACCACTGCACTGCCCTAAACCCTGAAACACCACCCCCAGCACGACCCCCTTTACTGCTCGAACACCACTGCACTGCCCCAAACCCTGAAACACCACCCCTAGCACGACCCCCTACACTGCCCGAACACCACTGCCCTAAACCCTGAAACACCACCCCCTGCACGACCCCCTACACTGCCCGAACACCACTGCACTGCCCTAAACCCTGAAACACCACCCCCTACACTGCCCGAACACCACTGCACTGCCCTAAACCCTGAAACACCACCCCCAGCACGACCCCCTACACTGCCCGAACACCACTGCACTGCCCTAAGCCCTAAAACACCACCGCCAGCATTTATTTATTTTATTTATTTTTATTTATTTATTTGATGAGTTTTATATAGTGCTGGCTAGACCCGGAGGTATCAGAGTGCTTTACATGAGAACAGTTTAACAGAGTTACATCAGTTACCATATCATAAAATAAAACAGATACGAGACACTTGGGGTATGAGGGTGGGTGGGGGAGAGGGATTGAGACAAGGGAGTAGGGGAAAAAACAGATAGTCAGGCAGGGCTGGAAGGGGAGGCAGCTACAGGATCAAGGAGGGAGGAGGTGGGAGAGGGAAAGGAATCGCAACGGAGAGACGAGGAAAAACAATGTCCAATGTCCGGCTGGGTAAGTGATGGTCAAGGGGGTGAAACCAAGGCCAATCTCCTCTATAGCTGCCTAAACAGCTCCACCGGGCATCGGCCATGTTGCTCGGGCACCGCAGTTAGTATAACATATAAGGTTTCCGCCCATGGGGCATCGTCAAAGGTCCATCCGCCGCACCAGTCCCAGTGTTCCAAGGAGGCGCCACCCGCCTCAAACCTCCATCTCTCCGGAACTCGTCATTCCTCAGCTGGTCGAAGATCACTCAGGCGCGAAGGGTATGAAGACTCCGGTCAACGTTTCCGGGCCATATCACTGATTGAATGTGCTACCCCCAGCATTACCCCCCTACACTGCCCAAACACCACTGCACTGCCCTAAACCCTAGAACACTACCCCCAGCACGACCCCCTACACTACCCGAACACCACTGCACTACCCTAAACCCTAAAATACTACCCCCAGCACAACCCCCTACACTACCCGAACACGACTGCACTGCCCTAAACCCTCAAACACTCCCCCCAGCACGACCCCCTACACTACCCGAACACCACTGCACTGCCCTAAACCCTAAAACACTCCCCCCAGCACGACCCCCTACACTACCCGAACACCACTGCACTGCCCTAAACCCTAAAACACTCCCCCAGCACGACCCCTACACTACCCAAACACCACTGCACTGCCCTAAACCCTAAAACACTAGCCCCCGCATGACCCCCTACGCTACCCAAACACCAATGCACTACCCTAATCCCTAAAACACTACCCCCCGCATGACCCCCTACACTACCCTAAACCCTAAAACACTACCCCGCACGACTCCCTACACTACCCAAAGACCACTGCACTACCCTAAACCCTAAAACACGACCTCCTACACTACACAAACACCACTGCACTACCCTAAAACACTACCCCCTACACTACACAAACACCACTGCACTACCCTAAACCCTAAAACACTACCCCCAGCAGTACCCCTACACTACCCAAACACCACTGCACTAACCTAAACCCTAAAACACTACCCCCAGCAGTACCCCCTACACTACCCAAACACCACTGCACTACCCTAAATCACTACCCCCAGCACGACCCCCTACACTACCCAAACACCACTGCACTACCCTAAACCCTAAAACACTACCCCCAGCACGACCCCCTACACTACCCAAACACCACTGCACTACCCTAAACCCTAAAACACTCCCCCAGCACGACTCCCTACACTACCCAAACACCACTGCACTACCCTAAACCCTAAATCTACCCCCAGCATGACCCCCTACACTACACAAACACCACTGCACTACCCTAAACCCTAAAACACTACCCCCAGCACGACCCTCTTCACTACCTAAACACAACTGCACAATTTGTTACAGGCGTTGCAACGCAGGCCTGTGGTGCTTACTGGAAGTACCTAGTGGGCTAGTTGGGCCCCAGGGACCCTCAGGATTCAAGGTGACCTAATCCCCCAACTTAAAACGCACCACGGGGCGCGTTTGCACAGTGGTGAAGGGAGGGGCGGGGCCTCAGGTGACATGTGCGCAAACACGCCCTGTGGTGCGTTTTAAGTTGGGGAATTAATTCCCTTTGAATCCTGAGGGACCCTGGGGCCAACTAGCCCACCAGGTACCTTCAGTAAGCACAACAGAGTTGCGTTGCAGAGAGGTGAAAAAAGGTGTGTGGCCTCGGAACGCCTCTCTGCAACTCAGCTCTGTGGTCCTAACTGTAGGTACCTGGGGGCTAGTTGGGCCCCAGGGACCTCGGAATTCAAGGGGACTTAATCCCGCAACTTAAAACATGCCCCGGGGTGCGTTTGCACACATGTCACCTCAGGCCCCCCTCCCTTCACCACTGTGCAAACGCGCCCTGTAGCGCGTTTTAAGAGGTAGTTTTAATCCCCCTGCCCTATTATGTACTAGGGACTTGCAGAGGAGGTCATGCTAATCACAGGGGTACCCCAACGCATAGTGTTCCCTAGTGTATGTAGGTGTTTTCACTGTATTCTAAGTGTCTTTTAGCATAGCACTGGCTCTGGTTAGTCAGAGTCAGTTACCACCAGAACCCGTCTGAAAAAGTTATGGGCACAGGATGATTTTACAACAAGGCCTCTTTCTGCTCCTCTGTTGGTTCTTTCTGCACATCTTTTGCTTCTTTCTGTGCGTTTTTTCTTCTTTCTTCACATGTCCTACCTCTGTAGGCATAGTTAGAAACTAGCATTTAAAAAAACTTTGAAGTTCACTTAAAAAATCATAGGTTTCAGGCACGTTATAGTTAGAAATTAGCATTTAAAAACCTTTGAAATTCACTGAAAAAACCATAGGTTTCAGACACGTTATAGTTAGAAATTAGCATTTAAAAAACCTTTGAAATTCACTGAAAAAACCATAGGTTTTAGGGACAGTTATAGTTAGTTGGACATTTCACTCGTACAAAACCATAGAAATTCCCCCGTTATAGTTAGTTCAGCTAACTATAACTCGCGCCCGCAATGCACTGCTGATGACGTCACATATTACATCACTCATGACATGGTCAGTGACATCACTGATGACATCACTGATGGCATCTCAAATGACATCACTGATGACATCATCCATGTGATAATTTCATGCATCTTCTCACACCCTAATATAACTTTTGATACACCCACTCTAAATTACAGACTGCCATTCTCAAAACCATAGACACTCCAACACCAAAAACTACATACCCACTCACTGATTCTTAGGTCTACACACACATCCACTCACTCACCCGTACAGTCACTCATACTTAGTCACTCAGTACAGGACTATCATATGCACTCATACACCTATATAAACACTCACACACCGCCACTCATCCATAGAGGTACTCACACACCTAGTCAGTTATGCAAAAAACTTAATCACACACCCATTTACTCACCTATACAGTTATACACACACCAGCTCACTTACTCATACAAATACTAGCACATTCTTACGCTCTTATACAATCACTGATACAAGTACACACTCATCCATACAGCCACTCTCACAATCACACACTCTCACTTATACCCATTTATATACTCCAACACACATATATACTGCCTTTCACATATGTAGTTACTCACACATGTACCACTGAGATATACATTCAGTCACTAACACACCCATACACACACTCACCCACCCATACAGTCCATCACAGATGCACTCTTGAAACCATGCACCCAGTGAATCACCAATTCACACATCTATGCACAGAGTCACACACACCCCACCCACACAAACACTCAGGCACCCATACAGATACTCAGACAATCAATCAATAACCCATGTAGACACTCATGTAGCTATTCAGAAAGCCATGCAGCCGCTTACAAACCAACAGACAGACGGATACAGACATTCACACAGTTTAGTCACTAACCCATGCATTCAGTAAGATACATTTAATCACTCACTTGTAGAGTCAGTCACTCACGTACTAAATCATCCATTCAGACACTTATACACCCACTCATTCTTCAATACGCCTTTCCCTATATATATAAAACATATTTAAACTTTACAGAAACACACAGTCACTGGATGATGTCATCAGTGATGTCATTTGAGATGTCATCAGTGATGTCATCAGTGATGTCACTGACCATGTCATGAGTGATGTAATATGTGATGTCATCAGCAGTGCATTGCGGGGCGCGAGTTATAGTTAGCTGAACTAACTATAACGGGGAATTTCTATGGTTTTGTACGAGTGAAATGTCCAACTAACTATAACTGTCCCTAAAACCTATGGTTTTTTCAGTGAATTTCAAAGGTTTTTAAATGCTAATTTCTAACTATAACGTGTCTGAAACCTATGGTTTTTTCAGTGAATATAATATATATATATATATATATATATATATATCTCAAACGAAATCCCGAAGTATCCAGCCACAGCGGCGCAACACCAGGGCACAGACTCCAAAGCAGAGATGATGGTAAATTACTTTATTTAAACATCAAGGTCCAAATGACGCGTTTCGGCCGCCAGACATGCGGCCTTGATCACATATATATATATATATTATCTACTGGCGGTCGCCAGTAGATAGTTATAGTTAGGACCTATTTTCCATAGGAAATCTGCAACATTCTATTTGAAATAACGTTGGCGCCGGTTGACGAATTTTCGCGAAAGCTTCCAACTTGTTGGGGCGCTTTGGTCCGCACCTATCCTGAAAGTCTCGGGGTGATTCGTCAAGCGAGTGCCGAGAAAAAAGGGGGGTCCCAAAATGCGTTTTCCCCATTCATTTTTCCATAGGAACCGTTCATCGCGGCTACAGCCCGAACTGCTGAACGGAATTACACCAAATTTGGCAAAGAGGTAGCCCTTGGTTCTGTGTCGTGCCATTTGCTTAAATGGTGTAAATCCGTTCAGTAGTTCCTGAGAAAATCAAAAGTAAAGTCACATATATATCTATGGCCGAGTAGGGTCCGCGTACCCTCCCGATCACGAGCTGCATGCTAATTGGCTGTCAAGTGGCTGTCAACACTCCAAATCAGGAAGTGTTGGCAGCCATTTTGTCCCTCGGTAGAACCGAGGGACAGAAACAAGTGCACAAAACGCACAAAGGGGGCAGGGTAGAAACACCCTGACCCCTTAGGTCTGCTCAGGGGGTCCCACAAGGACCCCCTGGGCAGAAAAAAGCATTTTTTTTTTAAATCGGCGGGATGCGCTTATTGTGCGCAGATCCCGCCGATAAAAAAAAAAAAAAAAAAATCGAAGCGCGGTCTCCCGCGCTTCGATGCTAATTTGCCCCTGGGTGGGTTTAGATTTTATGGGGGGGCCTCTAAGGCCCCCCAAGCCCCGGGGACCGCCACCCCCCGGGGCTTTAAATAGAAAATGGTGCGGGAGGGCTCTCCGCCCTCCCGCAGCCCCGGGGACCGCTACCTCCCCGGGGCTTCTTTTTTTTAATTTAGATGGCCTGTGTGGGGGGGGCTCCAGTCCCCCCACACGCCCCAAGGACCGCCACCTCCCCGGGGCACTAACAAATTTAAAATGGGGGTCCGTTTTGGACCCCCGAAGCCCCGGGGACCACCACCACCCCGGGGCTTTGCAGATGTGGGGAGGGGGGCCGCGCAGCCCCCTCCTGGAGCCTGTGGTGGCCCTGGGGACCGCCACCCCCCAGGGCCGGCTCTTGCAGTGTCCCGGGGTGCCTACCCCCCGGGACACTGTAGTTTGCTATGGCAGGGCGGGAGCCGCGCGGCTCCCGTCCTGTCATAGCAAACTGCTGGATTTTGGAAGAGAGAGCAGGAAACCTGCTCTCTTCCAAAATTCAAAGCAGATTGCTTTCCACATGGGGAGCTGCATCTTAGCAGCTCCCCATGTGGAAAGCAATGCCGGCTCCCGAGGGACGCGGGGAGCCGTCGGGACCGTGGGGGGATTGGGGACCCCCCACAGTCCCCAACGGAGAGGGCCAGCCCTGGGGGATGGGGTCCCGGGGTCAAGTAGTGGCCCAAGAGGGGGGCCACACGGCACCCTCCCCCCAAAAAATAATAATTAAAAAAAATAAATAAATAAAAGCCTGCCCCGGGGGATGGGTCCCCGGGGCAAAAGGAGGCCTGAGGAGGGGGGCCACGCAGCCCCCCTCCTTAAAAAAAATCAAAAAAAGTGTGGCCATGCCCTGGGGGATGGGGTCCCCGGGGCCGGAATCGGCCACGGGAGGGGGGCCACGCGGCCCCCTTCCCGTTTCCTTTTTTAAAAAAAAGAAAAAAAAGGGGTAAGGCCCTGGGGGATGGGGTCCCCAGGGCCCAAAAAAAGGAAAAAGGAAGGGGGGCCACACAGCCCCCCTTCGGAAAAAAAAAAAAAAAAAAAAACGATTGTGCCGCAGGCCCCGCCCCCTTCCTTTACCACTCTGCAAACGCGCCCCCTGGCGCGTTTGCAGAGGGGGAACGAATTCCCCTTGAATACTGGGGGTCCCTGGGGGCCAACTAGCCCACCAGGAACCTCCAGTATGCGCCAGGGGGCTGCGTTGCAGAGAGGTGTCCAGAGGCCACGCCCCTTTTTACACCTCTCTGCAACGCAGCTCTGTGACGCTTTTTGGAGGTACATGGTGGGCTAGTTGGACTCCAGGGACCCTCAGGATTCAAGGGGATTTAATCCCCCAACTTAAAACGCCCCATGGGGTGCGTTTGCACAGTGGTGAAGGGAGGGGGCGGGGCTTCAGGTGACATGTGTGCAAACAGGCCCCGTGGCGTGTTTTAAGATGGGGAATTAAATCCCCTTCAATCCTGAGGGTCCCTGGGGGCCAACTAGCCCACCAGGTACGTCCAGAAAGCGCCACAGAGCTGCGTTGCAGAGAGGTGCAAAAACACCTCTCTGCAACGCAGCTCTCTGGCGCATACTGGAGGTATCTGGTGGGCTACTTGGCCCCTAGGGACCCTCGGGATTGAGGAGGAATTAATTCTCCAACTTAAAACGCGCCACAGGGCGTGTTTGCAGACATGTCACCTTAGGCCCCACCCCCTTCCTTCACCATTGTGCAAATATTCCTCTAAAATCAGCCGAACTACGAATTCCGATTTACTCACCTGTTATCAGGAGAGAACCCAGTGCTGCATCTTTTAGCCCAGCACTGACCTTGAAAACTAATTCTAACCGTACTTACCAGTAACTTGTATTTCCTTCCATAGGAATCCATTGACTGGTTTTCAGCAGAAAAGTTTGTGTCGATTTTCACAAACTACAAATATTCCTTAAAAATCGCCTGTATGACTTAAACGCATTCTTTCAACTGTTTACAGGAGATGCACCAGTGCTGGATCCAGGATCCACCACTGAGTAAGAAAAAGTAACTATAACACTACTTACCTGCTAAGTGAATTTCCTCCCATAGGATAACATTGGTGATTCTATGTGAAAAAGTTTCTAAGTGTCAACTTTTAAAATACAATAATATTCCTTAAAAATCACTACTGTAACCAAAACGCTTTTACTCAACTGTTTACAGGAGATGTCCCAGGACTGAATCTAGGATCCAGTCCTGTGGTTAGAAAAGTAATCCATAAAGTAACTAATTGCATTTAACTTGAAATTCACATTGAGCTCAATGTTGCATTGTGTTTGAAATTGTGTTGCCCATTGCAACAACTGTAACTACTGTACTTAAAAGTCTATTGCCTAATTGCAAAGTATTTAAACTAAAGTAATTCATTCTGAGAAAGTATATTTTGTAATGTAATGTATAATGTAATTACAATGTATTTAAAAAAATAAAATATCTAAAAATAAATAGTTTAAAAAAATGTAGTAAATCAGTATCAAAAAAATAAATATAACAATTAATACATTTAAAAATTGTCATTTACAAAACCTTTGAAATTCACTGAAAAAAACCATAGGTTTCAGACATGTTATAGTTAGGAATTAGCATTTAAAAAACCTTTGAAATTCACTGAAAAAACCATAGGTTTCAGGCACGTTATAGTTAGAAATTAGCATTTAAAAAACCTTACAAATTCACTGAAAAAACCATAGGTTTTAGGGACAGTTATAGTTAGTTGGACATTGCACTCGTACAAAACCCGTGAAATTCCCCCGTTATAGTTAGTTCAGGTAACTATAACTTGCGCCCCGCAATGCACTGCTGATGACGTCACATATTACATCACTCATGACATGGTCAGTGACATCACTGATGACATCACTGATGACATCTCAAATGACATCACTGATGACATCATCCATGTGATAATTTGATGCATCTTCTCACACCCTAATATAACTTTTGATACACCCACTGTAAATTACAGACTGCCATTGTCAAAACCATAGACACTCCAACACCAATTACTATATACACACTCACTGATTCTTAGGTCTACACACACACATCTACTCACTCACCCGTACAGTCACTCATACTTATAGTCACTCAGTACAGGACTATTATATGCACTCATACACCTATATAAACACTCACACACCGCCACTCATCCATAGAGGTACTCACACACCTAGTCAGTGATGCAAAAATTAAGCACACACCCATTTACTCACCTATACAGTTATACACACACCAGCTCACTTACTCATACAAATACTAGCACATTCTTACGCTCTTATACAATCTCTGATACAAGCACACACTCATCCAT